>CM039672.1:360625085-361829020 GCA_022496015.1 Hordeum marinum | reverse complement strand
AAGCCTCATGCAACTGCTCCTCGTGTGATAACTGATCGTGAGCTTCTCTTAAGTCTTCATCAGAAGGTCGATCGAAATCACAAGTGGGTCAAGCGTCAACTTGGGTATATTGTGCAGAATATGACTATGACGCAGAACACTGTCAAGAGGAACCACTACTATGCTCATAAAAACCTCAAGCGCTCTTGGGCTGTGCTAAATCACATCATGTCTCCAGAAGAATTGGATGAGCTGAACTTTGAACAGTATCCAGACTTTGCTCGCTGTCCTCAAAAGAAGTTCAAGAAAGTCCAAGTTCCTCTAATGGTCACCAGTTCCTATTCTTCATCTCGCGAGCGCGATGAAGATGAAGACATTGATGATACTGCTGCTGGACCTGCAACAACAATCGACCCCGACAAGGCTGGCGCTCCTTCTTCACCAACAAAATGAAATTCCTCATGGGGCGTTAGTCATCATTTTTTCTTCCCTTTTGGTCCTCAATGACAAAGGGGGAGAAAATTTGAGTTAGTCTTCAAGCGGGTCTACATATATGGACTATTTTTGTTTAAGTTGCAACTCTCGCTCTTCTGAAGTTTTTGGTTATTGAGTTGTAAACTTAAGTCCGATGGTGGTCTGACACTCTTGAACTATTTCCTCGCATGTTTATTTCCTCAAATACCTTAATGCATGCATGCTGAATTTCATCAGACACCATTTTCCTCACGCATTTCAAATTCTTCATTTCATATATTCACATGCGTGTATGAATTACAAGATATAGGGGGAGTTCTCCATGTTTTGAACCTGACATGTGCATTTGCAGCCCAAAGCAAATTCCTCAAATATGCACATCTTCAGGGGGAGCTCTACTTTATCTTGCAATCAGATTCCTTAAAATCTGTACTTTCACTTCATATGTTTATCCCCATTGAAAACTTAACCTATTTGTCATCAATCACCAAAAAGGGGGAGATTGTTAGTGCATCTAGTGCCCCTTAGTGATTTTGGTGTATTGAAGACTTATAGGTTAAGGCACTAATGTGTTTGTGAGTGTACACAGGCTCTATAAGTCGATGAGGAGTTTGATATATTTGGAGATTATCGACCCCTAAAAATGAATGTCTTCAAGTGAAGCCTTTGCTGAAGACTTTGTGAAGACTTTGGTGAAGACTTTGTGAAGACTTTGAAAATGAAGAAGTTGGTGTGACCTTGAAGATATGAATGAGGAATATGAAGCGTGAAGACTTTTGTTTTCGTAGTTTCATTTCCTTTATTTGAGTCATAGGAAACACCGTACTGTTAAAGGGGGTCGAGGTAATACTAAGGAAAATTTCCAACTGATGCTCAACTCCAAAATCCTCAACCCATACAATCCTTCGAGTGAAGCCTTTGGAAATCTCTTACAGTTCAGACAAGTTTTTCAGTGACAGAGACGAAGTTCTTTTGGTCTCTGAGGAAATTGATCTGACTGAGGAGTTAGGATTTCGCCAGTGCGAATTGCCTACAAGTGAGGATCATGATAAGCTGAGGACTTTCATAGTTCGAAATTCCGACCGTTGCTGTGCTTAGCGCCAGCTGTCCCCAATCCTTCTTATCCACATAACGGTCATATCATTGGGGGCATTTATGACTTATCATGTCAGGTTGCACCCTGGCTATAAATAGCCAACCCCCACAACCACTAGCTGGTTGGCTGCTCTAAGAAAGAACTGACACTTGTCATTTGAGAGCAACCCATCCTCTGAGGACTTTGAGAGAAAATCATAAGTGAGGAAAAACCCACAACCAAACCACAAAACCCATAGTGATTGAGCATCACTGAAGAAATTCCTGTGTGGAACCGACGCTTGTTACCTTTGAGGAATGTGTATCCTCCAGACGGTTAGGCGTCATGGTCTAGTGCTCCTGCAGTCAATTGGGGACCACGAAGTGACCTTGGTCTAGAGCATCCAGCAGTAAATTGCGGATCGCCGGGTGACCAGTTTGTGAGGGTTTTGGAAGTCTACCCTGAAGACTTACCATCAGTGTTGGGTGAGGAATGTGTGACCTTAGGTCAAGGAGAATACGGTAAGGACTGTGTGTCCTGGGACTGTGTGTCCTCTGGTTTAAATACCAGGCCGCTCCGAACCAGACGTACGATTGGCACAACAGTTAGAACTGGGTCATCAAACCATTGTCTTCATCAAGCTATCTGGTTCTATTTCCTCAACCCCTCTATTCTTCATATATCCGTTGATGAAATTGATTGTTACAGTTTGAAGAATTTGACTAAAGACTTTCACAAATTCCTCACCTCAAATTCTTCAAGTTGCCTTGTTCATCACTGCTTATCCTGTATCACGCTACTCTCTATTTTTGCATGTTTCATTTCATCATGAAGACTATGCACTATGTTCCTCATGCACTTGAGTACTTATTCGTAAAAATCGCCTATTCACCCCCCTCTAGCCGATATAACGCAATTTTACACCTCATTGATAAGAAGAATTCAAAAGCTGAATCAACTGCTTGAAAGAAATTGAACAAAACAACACAACCTTCCTACTAAAAAATTAGTAAGAATGCTTCTCGGTTTATGATAACATCATCAGAATTAGAAGCCACTTGCAATAACATAAAAGTATTGAGCTAAGCGCTCGGAACAAATGTATATGCCCACATACATCTGAAGAACATGATCCTAGATAACTACAAGATTTCCCACCTAAGAACTTCCGAAAACTTTCTTGTTATGCAATCTGGTGTGGGGGATACAAGGAGGAAATATCTCACACAATTAGCAATCCTACACCCAACTGTATCCATCCTTCAACACATAACCAGAGGCTTTTGCAACTTCATCTAACTCGAATCCTCAAACTCACAATGATACTAAACCATGGTGGTACCCCGGACGGCTCCCCGGTATTGGGTGACTCCGACCTTATCTCACCACGATAAGTATTGAAGTAATTCCGAACACTCTCCGTCCTGAGATATCAAGGAAGCTGAATGATAACGATGTGCCAACATTCCCTGGAGCTCGACTCCCCGGAAGAAATCAAGTCAGACAGGAGGCACCAAGACAGAACCCTGTCACATCAGTATCATATAGACTCCAAAATACCCGCGTGATCCTAAAAAAAAATTTGAGCGAGAAGAGGAGTAGAATTAAAATTCCTAAGTCGAATACCTCACTAGAGCATAGATGAGGAGTAAAAAGAATCCTACTCTTTGATATAACTAGGCTCAAATTAGTTTTACTAGACTCGACTCGGCCAAGTTCGATCAAGCAAAGGCTCCTATGGTCGTATGGCTCTGAATACCAATTTGTCACGCCCAAGATGCGCGCCTATCCATTTTAAGACACGAGGGCCTCGCAAGGGATAGAGGCGCATCTTCTCGTTCGCAAGTATAGTAACATTGCATCATACATTACAAAAGAGATGAGTATACAAGTTGGCTTACACTCGCCACATGCTAAATTAAAATCCACACAGAGTTCAAATCATCAAGATGAAGACAGGATCCGACTACGAACGAAATCAAACGATAAAAACAGATGCAAATGATACTATCTCGCTATCCCAAAGATCACGACCATGGTCCTCTACTCATCCGGGTAAGTCACGTATATCCTGCATCTTTCCTCATCATATTCCCACTCGAGCTGCGTAAGATCATCCTGCACGTACTCATCTGTACATGTACCTGGAGGGTTGTAGTAATCTGTGAGCCACAAGGACTCAGCAATCAAGCGCCCGGGTACCAAGACTATTCAAGCTTAAAGGTTGGGATGGGGTATGTGTTTAGTTTGCAGCAGCACTAAGCATATATGGTGGCTAACTTACGCAACATGAAAATAAATATGAGTGGCCTACGATGATCGATCGAATCTAGTATGATCTCTAAGAGATCCTGAACACTTACTTACGTCAATCATAACCCCACCGTGTTCTCTCTCGGATCATGTTCATGAGCAGAGACGATCACGGTTACTCACACAGTTGGCGTATTTTATTTAGTGTTTACTTCAAGTTTACTATAACCGGGTGTTAAACAAATATCCAAGTTTCCACATAACCGCGGGCACGGCTTCTCGAAAAGATTTAACCCTGTAGGGGTGCTCCAACTAGTCATCACAAATAACCACACTCTGTGGAAATAGCCTCGACCACGGACCTCGTGATCATCATAGGTAATTCCAAAGGAATTCCAATACCTCGAGAAAACCCGAAGAAAGTCAGACCCCACACGCAAGACACTCGATAAAGGTAAACCAAATCCAGCAAGACCGCCCAACGTGTCGACGAACCCAATAAGAGCCGCGTATCTCATTCCCAGGACACGAGGATAAGCTAGTGTATGGTGGCCTTATAGAAATCTCCCAAGTTGCCCAGGGTTGGCCCCGCACAGTGCTCTAGTTTGGACCAGCACTCATGAGGAGCACTGGCCCAGGGGTTGGTTAATTATCCACGGGTTTGCAAGGCCCTATGCAAATTTTATTAAGTTGTTAAGCAAATGTAGTACTAATATTGGGTCTTTCCAGACAAGTTTTAATCTCAACCGCATAAACAAGGGGGTCCACATAACAACCCCGAGCGTGTTAGGAGCGCAAAATATGGAAACCATAACACCACTAACAAGAACTATGGCGGTAACAGCGGAACAAAACACCTAGCATAAGGCCAAGCCTTCCACCAATACCAAGATATATATGTGCATTAAATTAAATAACAGATAAATATTGTGATATCCAAATCCATGTTATCACATGGAACAACCTGCACTTGCAACTCAGAACGCTATAAGAGGGGCTGAGCAGCGGTAACTTAGCCAATCAAAGGTTTGCTAGGATGTGGAGGGTTAGAGGCTTTCATGGCATTTAAGAGGCTGATATTAAGTGGTAGGTATCGCAATTGTAACGATAAGAGCGAGAAAACGAGCAAGCGATCAGGATCCGGTTATGATCATCTTGCCTGTTGGTTCTTCAGTGAAACAAGTAGCGACATCCTCGTAGTGGTACTCTCTTGGGTCCTCGTACTCAGTATCAACACTCACGTCTACCCAAGAGAAACAACAATAATAAACATCCAACCAAGGTGCAATGCACAACCAAGATGATGCATGATTCATTTATGAAGAATTTAACATGGTAATCCAAAACTAGTCATGTTTCACATGCAAAGTTTGTTTATTAATAAATCTAGAAAGAACCTCATGTTAAGTTATTTAATCATGCATTAACATGTCAAAAATGGATGCAGCATGCAAAATCGATAGAAATGCATATATGTTAGTGCATCTAGTGCCCCTTAGTGATTTTGGTGTATTGAAGACTTATAGGTTAAGGCACTAATTTGTTTGTGAGTGTACACAGGCTCTATAAGTCGATGAGGAGTTTGATATATTCAGAGATTATCGACCCCTAAAAATGAATGTCTTCAAGTGAAGACTTTGCTGAAGACTTTCTGAAGACTTTGTGAAGACTTTGAAAATGAAGAAGTTGGTGTGACCTTGAAGATATGAATGAGGAATATGCAGCGTGAAGACTTTTGTTTTCGTAGTTTCATTTCCTTTATTTGAGTCATAGGAAACACCGTACTGTTAAAGGGGGTCAAGGTAATACTAAGGAAAATTTCCAAATGATGCTCAACTCCAAAATCCTCAACCCATACAATCCTTTGAGTGAAGCCTTTGGAAATCTCTTACAATCCAGACAAGTTTTTCAGTGACAGAGACGAAGTTCTTCTGGTCTTTGAGGAAATTGATCTGACTGAGGAGTTAGGATTTTGCCAGTGCGAATTGCCTACAAGTGAGGATTATGATAAGCTGAGGACTTTCATAGTTCGAAATTCCGACCGTTGCTGTGCTTAGCGCCAGCTGTCCCCAATCGTTATTATCCACATAACGGTCATATCATTGGGGGCATTTATGACTTATCATGTCACGTTGCACCCTGGCTATAAATAGCCAACCCTCACAACCACTAGCTGGTTGGCTGCTCTGAGAGAGAACTGACACTTGTCATTTGGGAGCAACCCATCCTCTGAGGACTTTGAGAGAAAATCATCAGTGAGGAAAAACACACAACCAAACCACAAAGCCCATAGTGATTGAGCATCACTGAAGAAATTCCTGTGTGGAACCGACACTTGTTACCTTTGAGGACTGTGTATCCTCTAGACGGTTAGGCGTCATGGTCTAGTGCTCCTGCAGTCAATTGGGGACCACAAAGTGACCTTGGTCTAGAGCATCCAGCAGTAAATTATGGATCGCCGGGTGACCAGTTTGTGAGGGTTTTGGAAATCTACCCTTAAGACTTACCACGAGTGTTGGGCGAGGACTATGTGACCTTTGCTCAAGGAGAATACGGTAAGGACTGTGTGTCCTGGGACTGTGTGTCCTCTGGTTTAAATACCAGGCCACTCCAGACCAGACGTACGACTGTCACAGCAGTTGGAACTGGGTCATCAAACCATTATCTTCATCACGCTATCTGGTTCAATTTCCTCAACCCCTCTATTCCTCATGTATCTGTTGATGAAATTGATTGTTACAGTTTGAAGAATTTGACTGAAGACTTTCACAAATTCCTCACCTCAAATTCATCAAGTTACCTTGTTCATCACTGCTTATCCTGTATCACGCTACTCTCTATTTGTGCATGTTTCATTTCATCATGAAGACTATGCTGTCACTATGTTCCTCATGCACTTGAGTACTTATTCCGTTGCTAGTTATTCATCACATTTCAAATTCCTCAAAGTTGAAATTCCTCAAATGATGAATTCGTAAAAATCGCCTATTCACCCCCCCTCTAGCCGATATAACGCACTTTCAATTGGTATCAGAGCAGGTACTCCCTCGCTATGTGTGATTTTGGTTTAACCACCTGGAGTTTTAGTTATGTCGACTGCAGGTATGATCAAGGTTTCCGTGGGCTGTCCTACCTTCGATGGGACAGACTACCCCTACTGTAAGAACAAGATGCGTATGCACCTTGAAGCTATTGACAACGATCTCTGGTACGTTGTGGAAAATGGTGTGCCCTCTGTCGCTCTCACTGTTACAGCTGCTGATGTGAAGAGATTCAAGAAACTCAATTCTCAAGCGAAGAATATCATCTATGGTCATTTGAGCAAAGGACAGTATGGTAGAGTGAGTGCTTTGGAATCTGCTAAGCTTATCTGGGATAGGCTGTCCAAAGTCAACGAAGGTGTTTCCACTCAACGTGACTCTCGTGTTGATGTTCTTCGCAATCTCTTCAACCGCTTCAAGAGGCTTGACAATGAAAATGCTCAGCAAACATTTGATCGCTTCACTGATATATCAAATGAACTTCAAGCACTGGGTGCCACTGATATCACTGACCATGAAGTGGTGAAGAAATTGCTACGATCTCTCGATTCCTCATTTGATACTCTAGTTCTGATGATTCAAGAACATGGAGACTACAAAGCTCTTGATCCTGCTGATATTCTTGAGAGACTCAATACTCATGAATTCCAACAAGCTAAGAAAAGAGACCTCTAGGAGCCAAGCTATGGAAGATCTCATGCTCTGAAGGCAAAAGCAATTTCCTCATCTGAAGAAGAAGATTCTGACAGCAGCCTTGGTGATCCTGAAGAACTAAGTCAGGAACTAGCTATGCTTGTGAGGAAATTCCAGAAGTTCTCAAGACGAGGTGGATTTGGAAAGTCATCAAAATGTGGCTTGAGGAAATCAGATTTCTCAGAAGATTACAAAAGGAGAACATGTCATCGTTGCAAGAAGCCTGGCCACTTTATCTCTGATTGTCCTCTCTGGGAAAAAGACTCAAAGAAGAAGAAGAAATACAAAGATGATAGTTCTGATGACTCAAAGAAAAAGAAGAAATCTTCAAAGTCCTCATCTGCAAAGTCCTCAAAGCACAGGAATAATGGTTCCAGAAAGGCTCGAGCATTCATTGGCAAGGAAATGGATTCTGAGGAAGAATCTGAAGAATATGAAGAAGAGGAAGAATCTGAGGAGGAATCAGAATCTGGTGTCGCTAGCCTTGCTCTCGCTACTATGTTCGTCAGCAAGTCCATCTTCAATGAAGAATATGACCACTGCAACGACTCTGACGTCAGCAATGATGATTATGCTCCCACTTATTGCTTTATGGCAAAAGGCTCAAAGGTACACAAACATCATTCCTCATCTGAATCAAGTGAAGGTGAATCTGCTGAATATGTGAAACCTAGCTATGCTAAAATTGTTAAAATTGCCACTAAGCAACAAAGTGCACTTGAAAAGCTTCAGAAAACGCTAGACAAAAGCGATGATCTGTTAAACCGTGAAGTGGATCGGACTCAAACTCTGTCTGTTGATCTTAAAAGTCTTCAGACAAAGTATGATAACCTTCAGAGTCATCATAACAACCTCTTAGCCGATCATGAGAAGCTTTCATATGAATTTCTTCAAAGAAAGCAAGATCTTGAAAAGCTGAGGGTGTCAAATGAGGATCTCCAAAGGGAAAACGATTCCTTGCTAGCTCAACAGATCAGTACTACTTAGGAAGAATTTGTTCCACCTTGTTTGAAATGCATCGAACGTGAAACTGCTAATTCTTCACCTGAATGTTCAAATGCTTCTATTGCTGCAATTTCTTCAACTATTCCCGTGGTCTTAAATTCCTCATCTGAGGATACCACTAGTATCACTGATGACAATGCAGGGTTGAAGGAATTGTATGTGACAGGCATATACAAAAGTCTCAAAGGGCATCAAACCCTTTGTGATGTTCTCAAGAAGCAGATTCTGAACAGGAACCCTAGGAAAGAGGGTATTGCCTTTGTGAGGAAACTCAATGCTGATGGATCCTACTGGACACCTGAGCAGTACCCCAAAACCTCATGGGTTGTTGCAAAAGGATCTCCTGTGGATCCATCCACTTTATCTGGGTTTACTTGTGGAACTTCATATTCCTCTGTTGAGTCACTTGACTCCAATTACAGATTCTTCAAAAATAAGTCAAGTGAAGTATTTGCTAGATATGTTGGAACTAACTGCAGGAACGGTTCTCCTATGAAGAAAATCTGGGTTCCCAAGAGCTACCTACAAAATCTTCAAGTGAATGTCCTCACGACACCACTCATGAAGAATCAGAACCCCAGATCAAATTCCTCATAGGGACCAAAGGCCTCACTTGGACCAAATTCCTCAAACGGGCAAAATCATCATTCTCGTGCCAATGCCTCTGTCTCGTAGGGAAAACCTAAGAGTTATGAATATGTGCATTATTCTTCAAACCATTATGTTCATAAGTCCTCGAAGAATTTCTCTGCTTATTCATTTGAATACTCTAACCCTCTCCTTGTGAAACGAAGCGCACTTGCTTCAATGCCTCCCTTCTCACATGGTGCTCGCAGAATGATGAATTTCTTGCCACCCCGCTAGATGTGGGTGGTGAAGAAAACAAACTGACATCTTATGAAGGGTCAGGTCTCCAGATGAATTTGAACATCTGATGAATTTGCTGGAGACCTGAGGAAATGCTTGAAAGGACACAAGCTAACCATAATGAAATGAATTTTTTATTTCTCACGTCCTCTCTCTCTACTTGCTTACTATCTTATATGATGAAATTCTGTCTGATGAAATTGATATCATAATCTTCACACTGAAGCATATGAGTTCGTAAGTGTACTACTTCATCTGCAAGATGATACTCTAAAAGCAACTGAGTGGGTTCTCGATAGTGGATGCACAAACCACATGACGGGTGACAAGAATCTACTGATGAATTTGCCACTCACTCCATCTCCTCTGAAGCATATCACCTACGCAGACAAAGGAAAAAGCAAGGTATTGGGACTTGGTAAGGTTGCTATCTCAAAGGATCGAACCATGGACAAGGTGATGCTTGTTGAATCCCTCGGGTTCAATCTCATGTCTGTCTCAATGCTGTGTGATCTTGATATGGTTGTCATATTTGGAAAATATCTTTGTGTTGTCATCATGGAATCTGACAATTCCAAAGTCTTCGAAGGCTTTAGGAGAGGAGACTTGTATATTGTTGATTTCTCTACAGGTCCTCAACCTGGCACTTGCTTACTTGCAAAGTCTTCAGAAGGCTGACTGTGGCATCGATGACTTGGACATGCTGGTACGAGGAATCTGCACACACTCGTGAAGAAAAAGCACGTCATTGGCATCGAGGGTGTCAAATTCCTGAAGGACCACCTTTGTGGTACATGTGAATCTGGGAAGATGACCAGATCCAAGCATCCCTCGAAGACAATCATGACCACTATGCGACCTTTTGAATTGCTTCATATGGATCACTTTGGTCCCACTCATTACTCCGTACTAACAAATTCTTCAAGTTTGTATGGATTTGTCATTGTTGATGATTACTCTCGTTACACATGGGTGCATATCATTCTGTACAAAAATGAAGTGCAGTATGTCTTCAGACGGTTTGCTTCAAGGGCCTCCACCAACTTTGGCGTCAAGATCAAGCATATCAGGAGTGATAATGGGACTGAATTCAAGAACACTAACCTTGATGAATATCTTGATGAACTTGGTATTACTCATGAGTTATCTGCTCCTTACACTCCTCAGCAGAATGGCATCATGGAGCGCAAGAACAGGACTCTTGTTGAGATGGCTTGAACCATGCTTGACGAATAAAAAACCCCTCGTCGCTTCTAGCCTGAAGCAATTATACTGCATGCCACATCATCAACAGGGTATATCTTCACAAATTCCTCAAGAAGACTTCATATGAGCTCATGGCAGGCAAGAAACCTAATGTAAGTTATCTCAAAGTCTTTGGTGCAAAATGCTGGATCAGAGATCCTCGCCATAGTTCTAAATTTGCACCGAAAGCACATGAAGGTTTTATGCTTGGTTATGGAAAGGACTCGCACACCTACAAAGTCTTCAACACCTACCATCACAAGGTCGTTGAAACTGTAGATGTGCAGTTCGATGAAACTAATGGCTCGCAAAGAGAGCACCTGCCGTCTGTGTTAGATGAACCATCTCCTGAGGAATCCATCAAGCTGAAGGCAACTGAAGATGTCATACCCACCGAGGAAATCATTTCAACAACTAAAGACTCTCATGCTGATAGACCTGAAGAAAATGGTGCTGATGAAACTCCTCAGCCTCGTCAACCTGCTCATCCAAGAGTAGCAAATGAAGTGCAGATTGACAAAATCATTGATGACATCAATGCACCAGGTCCTCTCACACGCTCAAAAGCTTCACATCTAACTAACTTTTGTGGGCACTTTGCCTTTGTCTCTATCTTAGAGCCCACCAAAGTTGATGAAGCATTCAAGGATCCCGAATGGATTCAAGCTATGCAAGAGGAATTGCATCAATTCAAGCTCAACAACGTGTGGGAACTTGTCAAGCGGCCAGATCCACGCAAGCATAACATCATAGGTACCAAGTGGATCTACCGCAACAAGCAAGATGAAAATGGTCTTGTGGTGAGGAATAAGGCTCGACTTGTAGCTCAAGGCTATACACAGGTTGAGGGAATTGGCTTTGATGAAACTTTTGCACCTATTGCTAGACTTGAAGCTATTCGCATATTACTGGCTTACGCTAACCATCATAATATAATCTTATATCAAATGGATGTGAAAAGTGCATTCCTCAATGGTAAGCTTGAGGAAGAAGTATATGTTGCTCAACCCCCGGGTTTTGAAGATCCTAAGCATCCTGACAAAGTCTTCAGACTAAACAAGGCCCTCTATGGCCTCAAGCAGGCCCCTCGGGCGTGGTATGACACTCTGAAGGAATTCCTCATGAAGAAAGGCTTCAAAGCCGGTTCACTCGACCCTACTCTTTTCATGAAATCCTATGCCAATGATCTGTTCATATGCCAAATATATGTTGATGATATTATATTTGGATGTACTGACAAACGTTACAGTGATGAATTTGCCTATATGATGAGTGAAGAATATCAAATGTCTATGATGGGAGAGTTGAAATTCTTCTTAGGTCTTCAAATTCGTCAGCAAGACAATGGCATCTTCATCTCACAAGAGAAATACCTCAAAGATGTTCTGAGGAAATTCGACATGCAAGATTGCAAAGGCGTCAAAACTCCAATGCCTTCAAATGGCCATCTCTGCACTGATGAAAATGGTAAAGATTTCTATCAGAAGGTATACCGCTCCATGATTAGCTCCTTATTGTACCTATGTGCATCTAGGCCTGATATAATGCTAAGTGTCTCCATGTGTGCTCGATTCCAAGCAACACCGAAGGAATCACACCATAAGGCTGTGAAACACATTCTTCGATACTTAGCTCACACACCAACACTTGGATTGTGGTATCCCAAGGGCTCAAATCTTCACCTCGTCGGATACTCTGATGCTGACTATGCCGGAGATCGCGTGGATCGCAAGTCAACCTCAGGCACATGTCATTTCCTTGGACAATCTCTAGTCTATTGGTCCTCGAAGAAGCAGAACCGCGTTTCACTCTCTACTGCAGAAGTTGAGTACATTGTTGCTGGCTCGTGTTGTGCTCAATTACTATGGATGAAGCAAACCCTCAAGGACTACAGCATCATGCTGAAGAATGTGCCTCTTTTCTGCGACAACGAGAGTGCCATCAAGATTGCGTACAACCCTGTTCAGCACTCCAAGACCAAGCACATCCACATTCGTCATCACTTTCTTCGAGATCATGTACTCAAGGGCGACATCTCCATCAATCACATTCCTACTGAAGAACAACTGGCCAATATCTTCACAAAGCCCTTGGATGAAAATAGATTTTGCAAGTTGCGGTGTGAGCTAAATATCTTAGAATCTTCGAATGTTCTTTGATGAAGAACACACATTCTAACACATATGCGAAATTGATGACTTAGATGTGCAACACATGAAGTAATGTTTTTCTTCAATCAATGAAGAATAACTCTCTAAGTGTGAAGAAATTAATGAAGAATTTGATTCTCAGAACTCTACGACAATTGTAAGCGGTGTCTGAAATCATCATTCATATACGGTGGGTTACGCCACCAACCAAAAGTTGAAGTTCTTCAAAATTGAGCATTGTGGCAAATTCTTCAAATTATTAAATTCCTCAAATTTGCAAATTCCTCAAGTTTTCAAATTCATCAACTTTTCAAATTCTTCAAAACTTTTGAGATTCATATTCTTCATTGACTATATATATATATATATATATATATATATATATATATATATATATATACTATTGAGTTTTTCAGTATCCTCAACAGCATTCACTTATTGCTAATTCTTCAAGTTGATTTTCATCTAAGTGAATGTGATCGAACCCTTTCCCCGTCTATGCTAAACTCAACCCAGTCTGTTCACAAATTCCTCATATGAGTTCTACTTTGAAACTTGTTCAAAGTCTTCACTATGTCCTTGACAGCTGAAAAATTTGCGAACGAAAACTTTGAAATCTTCAACTACCAAAATTTTCGGCGGTTCCTGCTCAAACTGTTCCGATTCCCGCGCCTAGATAACCCACGATCCTCCACAATCTTCACTACCCAGATCGTGGGTGACACCTGTCGCGTGGAGAGCAAGGGTCAGGGGCAATCCTGTCCAAAATCTTCGGGAGGATCCGTTTTTACTTCCTCTATAAATGCCCCCTTCCCATCTACTGTGCTCGGTTACTCCGCATCTCATCTCTCTCCCGAGCACCAATCAAGCGCCACCGCTAAAAGTCATCGTCGCCGGTGAGGAAGAGCTTCGCTGCCTCAACCTCGTCGTCGCCGTCCTCGCATCGGCCGCGGAAATCTTTGTCCCGCCGCCGTTGTGGTTGTCTCCTTCTGCCAAGCTAGGGCGTGGGAGATCTGAATGGACGATCCTCCTCATTTCATCTCTGTGTTCGTCGTGTTCTTCACCAGGGTAATTAAAATTTATTTTTACTGCCCCTGTTTGATCCTCAACTACAACTACTATTCCTCAAATATATGTTTAAACATTATAAATCAAATACACAAGCACCTTCATCTCCTCATACTTGATACTTGATGATTTTCCCTAAGTAATGACTTTCTTCAAGATTCCACAATTGTGCGAATTCTCAAATTTGCACAACTCTGGAACCTGAGGCTAAGAACACTTAGTAAAAATCCTCAAGACATCCATGGTCAAATTCCTCACACCTATCTCTCTTAAAATTTCTGAGAACGCATATGACCTCTTCAAATTCTTCGCACCTATACTCTATTCACAGGTACAACATGTCCGCTGATGAATCACTAGGTTCTCATCAACTTAACTCATTTGCAGCGCTACTTGAAGAAAAACTGTGTACCTCTTCAGAATCTTCAAGAGTTCATATTCCTCAAGTGAAGAAAATGTCTGATGGAAAGAAACCTCAGAAAGGAGGGGAAAAGCCAGATGTGCACACTGCATTTGAGATCCCTGAGGATCTGTATGATGAATATTGCGCACCTCATGAAGAAACTCATGGAAAGGAGACGACCAAGCAGAGGAAGATCCGTCTGCAAAAGATTGAGAGGAGATGGGCCAAAGAATGGAGAGAATATCATTATGTAACTCCAAAATACATGATGAAATTCGCAGTGAAACCACCTTGCAGCAGGCCTACTCTATCTCCTAACCAAATTGCTGATCCTTCTAGCCTCAAAATTGGTGAGGACTTTCCTGCCATGTGGGAAAAGCAACAAGCCAAATTGGCAAGGAAAGCCAAAGAGGTTGTGAAGAAATTCATCGAGGATTCAGCTGCTGTTGCCTCTGCCGGAGCTTCTGCTAGTGCTCCTAAGAAAATGGTAAAGAAATCTGTTCTGAAAATTGACTCTTCAAAATCTTCAGTGCAAATTCCTCAAGGTCAAAGGCCTCGGCCCAGAAAACCTTCAGCTCCTGGAACTGTTGCTGCTCAGTCATCTGCAACAGTCAAAAAGTCCTCAACTCCAGTGCATTTGGCAACATGTCAAAGGACTGAGGGTTTCGCGTTAGTGCCGAAGCTCACTGCATGCCCCTCAACTACTGCAAAGTCTTCAACCAGTCCCTCTGCCCTTAAACTAAAGAAGACAGCTGGACGTGCTCAAAAACCAAGCTCTCACACCAGCAAGGCTCTGGTTACAATCCCCTCAGATTCTTCAAATGATGATGATGATGATGTTGATGATGAGGAATTGGTAGAAATCATCAGACAGAGTCAGCACAGGGCTGCTAAAGCAAAGGGAAGCTCTGTTCCTCTCATGTTGGAGTTGATCCTCAACTTCATTGATATATGGCATGAGCACCCAAGTACTCCACTTTCCTCAATAAATCTGCCTCCTGAAGTGGATCATGTCCTCACCCACTTGATCTCTAAAGAACAATGGAAAAGAGAGCAAGCTCAGAGGGCTAAGAGGAACAAGACTCGCAAAGAAAAGTTTCTGCGCGAAAATGTGATGAACTTGACCCCAAATCAACTGGTCATAGTTCAGTCCGAGATTCGCACCCTCTCCTTGGATCAACAAAGATATGATGCTGAATGGAAGGGCACCAAGGTCAGACTCGTCAAGGCTGCTAATGCAGCTGTAAAGGATCACAACACCAGGGTTGCGGCTCGATCGCAACCACAAAAGACTCAGTCTGAAGAAAATGCTCAGACTGAATATGAAATTCCTCAGGCTACTGGTGAAAATGCTCAGTCTGAAGAAACTGCTGAAGAAAGAGCTTTTGCATCAAAAGCAACTGCCAGTGCTGCTCAGGAAGCTCAGACCACTGATGAACATGCCAGGACAACCCCCAATGTTGTGCCTAAAGAATTTGATAGGCCAGCTGAAGTATCCATTGTGCCTCAAGAAACAGAACCACCCAGGGCGGCTGCATCAGTCGTTCCTGAAGAAACTGCTCATGCTGAGGAAAATCCCCTCAAAAGAAAAGCATCAACTTCTAGAGCCCCTGTGTTGAAGAAGTTGAAAACTTTGAAAAGTTCCTCATCACACCACTTGATTGAACTCCAATTTCCTCGGCACCAGCCTATGCTATTGTGCCAATTGGAGAAGCATATGACATTCCTCACGAAGAAGAGAACCATTCGGCTACTTCCTCAGAGCCTCTTGATGAGGAAGTTGTCATTGATGACACTGCATCAACTCCCAAGGTATCATCGCCCCAGCTTCTGCTAACTGCTGGCGCTGATGAAATTGATGAAGAAGTTGACATTGGTGACACTACTCCAGTCATCAATGATGGATATTGGGAATCTGCACATCCCAACTCACCTGTGGCAACTCCTCTGATGCTGATTCCTCAGTCACCTGCACAAACTGAGGAAATACCTGAAGATTCTGAACACCTGTACCTTCCAGACCCTGAAGAAATTCCAGCTGCAACAGCTGAGGAAATTGATGCCCCGGCCACTACTGAGGAACCTGTTCTACAAATCACTCAGTCTGCTGTTCCTCCCATGCCAACTGAGATCAAAGGGCGCAATCGACCAAATCTTCAACCTAAGAAAAGAATGCCATTCAAAGGTTCAGTCCGCCCCAAATTCCTTAGGACAAATTTCTTCAATGAACACATGTTCTTCACAGGGCCAAATCCATATGATTCTGCTCCGACTGGTCGCACAAGGTTCTGGACTCCGACTCAAATGAACTACTATGCCACTGTTCTATGTGACAAGAAGAAAATCCTCGAGCACCACAACATTCCTCATGTGGACATGGAGTCAATTCCATCATTCACGCTGATGCTCCAAGTTCTTCATGATGCTGGGCTTCTTCCCTTCTGTGTAGATGTCTGTGACTGGAACAAGGATTTGATTCTTCAATTCTATGCCACTCTATACATTAGTGGAAATTCCTCAGACATCAACTCTTGGGTCTTGGACAGGATGACCGGAACAACTCATCTCACTGCAAGCTCTTCTGAATTGCTTAAGTCTGTCCCAGTTCCAATTCCTTCAAATGAAGCCCGCTGCCTGTTCAATGATCCACCACTGCCAAATCAGATGATGAATGTGATGATGAAGAAATTAGCACCTGGAAAGCCTCAAAGGACAACCTTTCTTGTGAAGGATTTGTTGTATGTACCAAGAACAGTCTATCGCATCCTCACTCACACCCTATGTCCTCAGAAGGGCCACAACTCTGAAGAAGAAGAAGTGGAAGGACTCATGAAGAATATGCTTTTCAACATCATTCATGGGATTACCATCAATTTTCACGATTTCTTCATGAGGACTCTGGCCGATGCTGCTATGTCACCATTTGAGTTGAAGCCCTTTGCTCCCTGGATTATGCATTTCCTCAGAACAAAGTCTTCAATTCACTTTAAGGCTGACTTCCAGAATCATTTCAGTTTTCTGCCCCCTATAGAAGTCCTCAAAAGCACAATTGATAAAGGAAAAGGCAAGGATGTCATTGATCAAGGCACTCGTCCATTGGATGGTCAATTTCATCAAGCAGCATCCTACTCCACCAATGATGACTCTACAACACAGGACTCCTCTGCCAAAACCTCTGCACAAAAGCCTCATGCAACTGCTCCTCGTGTGATGACTGATCGTGAGCTTCTCTTAAGTCTTCATCAGAAAGTCGATCGAAATCACAAGTGGGTCAAGCGTCAACTTGGGTATATTGTGCAGAATATGACTGTGACGCAGAACACTGTCAAGAGGAACCACTACTATGCTCATGAAAACCTCAAGCGCTCTTGGGCTATGCTAAATCACATCATGTCTTCAAAAGAATTGGATGAGCTGAACTTTGAAGAATATCCTGACTTTGCTCGCTATCCTCAGAAGAAGTTCAAGAAAGTCCAAGTTCCTCTGATGGTCACCAGTTCCTATTCTTCATGTCACGAGCGCGATGAAGATGAAGACATTGATGATACTGCTGCTGCACCTGCATCCACAATCGACCCCGACAACGCTGGCGCTCCTTCTTCACCAACAAGATGAAATTCCTCATGGGGCGTTAGTCATCATTTTTTCTTCCCTTTTGGTCCTCGATGACAAAGGGGGAGAAAATTTGAGATAGTCTTCAAGCGGGTCTACATATATATGGGCTATTTTTGTTTAAGTTGCAACTCTCGCTCCTTTGAAGTTTTTGGTTATTGGGTTGTGAACTTAAGTTCGATGGTGGTCTGACACTTTTGAACTATTTCCTCGCATGTTTATTTCCTCAAATACCTTAATGCATGCATGCTAAATTTTGTCAGACACCATTTTCCTCACGCATTCCAAATTCTTCATTTCATATATTCAAATGCGTGTATGAATTACAAGATATAGGGGGAGCTCACCATGTTCTGAACCTGCCATGTGCATTTGCAGCCCAAAGAAAATTCCTCAAATCTGCACATCTTTAGGGAGAGTTCTTCTATATCTTGCAATCAAATTCCTCAAAATCTATACTTTCACTTCATATGTTTATCCCCGTTGAAAACTTAACCTATTTGTCATCAATCACCAAAAAGGGGGAGATTGTTAGTGCATCTAGTGCCCCTTAGTGATTTTGGTGTATTGAAGACTTATAGGTTAAGGCACTAATGTGTTTGTGAGTGTACATAGGCTCTATAAGTCGATGAGGAGTTTGATATATTCGGAGATTATCTACCCCTAAAAATGAATGTCTTCAAGTGAAGACTTTGCTGAAGACTTTCTGAAGACTTTGGTGAAGACTTTGTGAAGACTTTGAAAATGAAGAAGTTGGTGTGACCTTGAAGATATGAATGAGGAATATGAAGCGTGAAGACTTTTGTTTGCGTAGTTTCATTTCCTTTATTTGAGTCATAGGAAACACCGTACTGTTAAAGGGGGTCGAGGTAATACTAAGAAAAATTTCCAACTGGTGCTCAACTCCAAAATCCTCAACCCATACAATCCTTCGAGTGAAGCCTTTGGAAATCTCTTACAATTCAGAAAAGTTTTTCAGTGATAGAGACGAAGTTCTTCTGGTCTCTGAGGAAATTGATCTGACTGAGGAGTTAGGATTTCGCCAGTGCGAATTGCCTACAAGTGAGGATTATGATAAGCTGAGGACTTTCATAGTTCGAAATTCCGACCGTTGTTGTGCTTAGCGCCAGCTGTCCCCAATTGTTCTTATCCACATAACGGTCATATCATTGGGGGCAATTATGACTTATCATGTCAGGTTGCACCCTGGCTATAAATAGCCAACCCCCACAACCACTAGCTGGTTGGCTGCTCTGAGAGAGAACTGACACTTGTCATTTGAGAGCAACCCATCCTCTGAGGACTTTGAGAGAAAATCATCAGTGAGGAAAAACCCACAACCAAACCACAAAACCCATAGTGATTGAGCATCACTGAAGAAATTCTTGTGTGGAACCGACGCTTGTTACCTTTGAGGACTCACGCTATCTGGTTCAATTTCCTCAACCCCTCTATTCCTCATGTATCTGTTGATGAAATTGATTGTTATAGTTTGAAGAATTTTACTGAAGACTTTCACAAATTCCTCACCTCAAATTCTTCAAGTTACCTTGTTCATCACTGCTTATCTTGTATCACGCTACTCTCTAATTGTGCATGTTTCATTTCATCATGAAGACTATGCTGTCACTATGTTCCTCATGCATTTGAGTACTTATTCCGCTGCTAGTTATTCATCACATTTCAAATTCCTCGAATAATGAATTTGTAAAAATCGCCTATTCACCCCCTCTATCTGATATAACGCACTTTCAATATACGAAACACAAGAAACGGAGTTACGGTTCTCACGATACGCTCACGACAAGGTACGAAGGCAAAACACAAGACAACCGATGCCATGGGCTATTTCTTGGCATTCCAAGGTAGCCACTGGTTAGGCAATTAAAAACCAACCACAATAGACTCAAAGATCAATCCATTCCATGAAGTATAGCTCCCACAAGTCACAAAACAATAAAACAAACAATCTGCCACAAAACAGCAACATAGCAACTTACACAGCCCACAACTTGAGCTACAGGAACCCTATAGCCACAAGCAAGGTATTGACAGAAACTACGTGACAAATTCATCAACTTATCCAACTACACAATCTGCAAAGGAGGCACACCTCAATAAGCATGAAGCTATCAAGTTGACAAGATGAAACAGTTTTCTAGGACTTAGTGAAATTAATAGTTTTCTGGAATCTGAGTTAATAAAGTAGCAAGTTGACAGCAGTAGTTAAATATTTTAGAGAGCACCTCTTGGAATGAAAATTAACAGGATGGTAGTAGACAGCATCTACTCCAAAACACTAGCACTGAGCATGCTCAAATTCACAACACATCACAAGATACCAACCACTCTACATGGCATAAAAATAACAATAGATTCTCAGACTTAGTAGTTTTTAGCATGCTGAAACAGAAACATTAAATTGGCTACTTAACAGCATGATTCCCACTTATATGGGTGATTCTCATGTTAAAAAAAATACCATGGCATAATAGACATAAAACACTAGCACTTCCATGTTGGCACTTGCCCCAAAGCAAGCATGGATTAAATCATGTAAAAATGACAAAGTAGCATCACAGCTGAAAATGACAGTTTTATAAACTTCCTCAAAAGTTAAATCTGAAGGCACCAATGGATTTATTGTCTCTTTCTACCCCAAAAACATGTGTCATACTCATATGTACATGTAAAACAACAAGGCACCAACAAGATAGCAAAACAACCGCCTATTCTCATAAGTGATACATAGCTCCAATGGAACATGGGCATAAATGATCATAACCAGATTTGTAACTTAGTTAGAGATGGAAATGAGCTAGAAAATTACAAACAAGAATATATACAACAAGGGGTATATCAAGTGGGGAAACCCACTAGTCCCCCCACACACATACACTCTACACACACACACACTACAAGCAAGCACACACACATGCCCTATGTATGCCCAAGGCATATGAGCACCAACACTCATGCACATACCACCCAAGAAGGGGGTGTTCATCCTCACACACACACACACATCCACCATGTATGCATAAGCATTTGGCACACACACACTCACTCTCACAAGTGCACTAGGCACATACACTCTCAAACACTCATGCTCGTGTGTATGGGTGGTCATTCACACACATATGCCCACATATATGCACAATGCAGATATGCACATGCATATGTGTATGGTAACACACACACTCCCACGAACACACATGCATAACACTCACACTACATGTGTGCAAACTGCCACACATACACACACACAAGCACATATACACCTAGGTGCATACTCACATGCACATACACACACTCAAAAATCACACTTACACACATGCATATGCATGCACCACACTAAGTGGCACACACACACAAGCACATACAAATGTGCATAAACACTTTCACATACACACCTCATACATGCATATGCATACACTTACATCTATATATAAGCAAGCACCCCCACACATACACTCAAATAAAACAGAAAGGAAAAACAAGCATGTTGGTTGCCTCTACACTCACATATACATAGCAATGGGAGAAAACAAAAGAACAAGAAAATAATAAAAACAGAATAAAAATGGGGAGGGGTTCGGATTCGAACCCGCAACCTCCTGGTTGCCTCCCACACACCACACCACTGGGCTACGAGCACGACTGGTAACAGAGGAGGGGCACCTGCCCTCTAGTACTAACACACGTGTTGTCATGACTGACGAAACTGAATAAATCGACACGTGCAACTATAGAGCACGATGGCAGCCAAACGGGGGAACTCCGATGACCATACGAGCGGTGGAGGCGCTCACTGTACGCCCTACTCCTGCTCGCACACGCACACACTAGCACAGCCACCTAACGCATGCGAGAACGCTACCGGCAATGACGATAGAATGGCAACGGCGGCGACCTGCACACGAATCGTGCGGCGACGAACCAGACAAGGAATCGGATGGGGCGGAGCGAAAACGGGCCCCTGTGAGAAGCAGTAACTCGCACGTGACGCCCGAAAGCATGAGCTCGATGGTGCACTCATCGAAGACGAGGTACGATGGCGGCGAAACGTTCCTAACATGGGCACGCACTACAGCGAAGCTAAAAGCTTGGGATCGGGCGAGGATGGACGGGGAGCTCACCTAAACACGACCGCGCAGCCAATTGAGCTCGAGGAAGCTCGGCGATGGAGAATTGCCGCGGCGGAGGAGCTCGGCCGGAGGGGAAGAAGACGAAGCAAAGGCGCGACCTTGGTGCCCCACGCGGATGCAGAGGACGTCGGGGAAGCAGAAGGCGACGGCGACGCAATCCTGACGATCCCCTGCTCAAGGGGCTCGCTGGAGAAGCTGCCGCGACGACGAGCTCTCTCTCTGAATCTCACTGCACCCTCTCTGGACCCTCTGAACCCATGCTTACCTAAGATGAAATAGAGGGAGAGAGGGAGGGCGGTGGCACGAGGGGGAAGAGGGAACCCTAGGGGAGCGGCACGGACGCCGAGGGGCTTTAAAAGGCTCGGGAACAGACGGGAACGGCGGAGCATTCTCTCTCACTCTGAACCTGACGGCAGCGACGACGGAGCAGGTGGCCGTCGGGTTCTGCTGGGCCTCGTGGGCTGGGAAGGCCACGCGCACCCACTCTCTCAAACAAACAATCAAAAGCCCTTTCTTTTTAAAAACACCACAGCAAAGGGAAAAACCCCAGAGAAAAAATAAAAGGATTTTTGGGCAAACAAACATACTTTTGTAAGGAGAAATAATATGCTCCATTTAATAAAAATATTAGGTTGATTTTTAGGACAAGTAATTTTAAATATTTAAAATAGGCAGCCCCTTTGTTGTTTTAAACTCACAAACATACAAACTTCAAACAACAAAACAACCATACTCACAATTCATAAAACATATAAGGCTACCTCTTGAACATTTTAAAATATTTTAAATAGCAACTTAATTCTGATTATAAAATAACATGGGAATTAAGGCATTATGATGGGGGTTTTGCTGAAAAGAAAAGAGAGGGGAAGAAGGAGGAGATTGCACACATGAGCTCCACCCACACTCAAACCACATCACAACACTCACACACATAGTCACTTCACAACATGGCATGACATGATGGATGCATGATGCATGAATGCAAGAACAAGACATGGATGACAAGTTGCAAACATTCATTAAGCTCATGGCACAAGGTTCATACAATAGGTTACATGCCAAATAAGGTAGGGACAACACTTGGGCTGTCACAACCCTATTAAGTGTGAAAGCTGCAGTTTCTGAAGCATATCCCCAGAAGGACAAGGGTAAATCCGATTTGCTCGTCATCGATCGGACCATGTCCAACAAGGTTCGATTTCTCTGTTTTGACACACCGTTTCTCTATGGCTTACCAGGAGGTGTGAGCTGAGGTACTATACCTTGGCTTTTCAGATGATTATCAAACTCCTGGCTCATGTACTCACCTCCATGATCTGATCGTAAAAGTTTTATCGTCTTGCCAAGCTGATTTTCAACTTCGTTCTGAAACTCCTTGCACTTTTCAAAAGTTTCTGACTTGTGCCTCATCAAATAGATATATCCATATCTACTCAAGTCATCGGTAAAAGTCACGAAGTACTGATAGCCACCTCTGGCCATTGTGCTCATTGGACCACACACATCACTATGTATAAGCTCCAACAGCTCGGACGCCCTCTCGCAACTCTTTGCAAAAGGATACTTAGTCATCTTGCCTAGCAAGCATGATTCGCATGTAACGAACGACCCGAAGTCGGACGAAGTTAGGAGTCCATCATCATGGAGCTTCTTCATGCATTTCAGACTAATGTGTCCAAGCCGGCAATGCCAGAAGTATGTCGGATTTATCTCATTAGGCTTATGCCTCTTGACATTCACGTTATAGACTGGTTCCATTTCTAGATTTAAAATAAATAGCCCATCTACTATGGGTGCATAGCCATAGAACATTCCATTCAAATAAAATGAACAACCATTGTCCTTTATATTGAATTCATAACCTTGACTCATCAAACATGAGGCGGAAATAATGTTCCAACTAAGTGCGGGAATGTAATAACAATTATTCAATTCCAAAATAAATCCAGAAGGAAGCTTGAGCTGCATCGTGCCGACCTCCAACGTAGCAACTCTTGCTTTGTTGCTGACCCTGATGTCAATCTCCCCTTGTGCCACATGCCTAGTTCTTACCAGCCCCTGCATCGAGTTGCAAATATGAACAACCGATCCGGTATCAAATACCCAAGAGCTACTAGGTATGTCATCAAGGTAAATGTCTATAACATATGTAACAAGTGTACCTTTGCCTGAAGAAGCATCTCTGGCCTTCCTGCCGTGCTCAGCAAGCCACTTGCTACAGTTCCTTTTCCAGCGACCAGCTTCCTTGCAGTGAAAGCAAATGGTCTTTGAGTTCGGTCCGGACTTTGGCTCAGCGGCGGAGACAGCCTTCTCCGTGCCCTTTTCCTTACCCTTTTTCTTGGACCAACTCTTCTTGAACTTGGCCGAGTTCTGCACCATCAACACTTGATGCGTGCCTTTCTTAATATCTTGCTCTGCCACCTTGAGCATCCCATGTAATTCAGTGAGCTTCTTATCCATGTTGTGCATATGATAGTTCGAGACGAACGTCCCATAGCTAGGTGGAAGAGAACCCAAAATTGCATCCGTGGACAGCTCGTCCCCAAGTGGGAAGCCTAACCGATCCAAAGCTTGCACGTACCCGATCATCTTGATCACATGCGGGCTCAATGGATCACCCTCCTTCAGCTTACAATCCGTCAAGGACTGACAAACGTTGAACCTTTCGGTCCTAGCCTGTACCTGAAACATGCTCTTCAAACTATCGATCATATAGAAAGCCTGAATGTTTTCGAAATGTTGTTGCAAATGGGGCTCCATACAAGCCATCATGAGGCAGCTGATCTCGTTTGATTCATCAACGAGTTTCTGGTGGGCATTCTTGGTTGTGGCATTAGCATTCTCGGCAGGTTCCTCTAGAAGTGGATCCTCTAGAACATGTTCCTTTTTATCGTGCTTGAGAACAATTCTCAGATTTTATACCAGGTGGTAAAGTTCGTTCCATTCAGTTTATCCTTTTCCAGAATTGATTTCAATGCAAAGTTGGGTTGAGCAGGTGGTGCTATTGATCTACAACAGAAAATGTGCAATCACTAAGCAATGTGTTTATGTAGAGTAATTCAAGCCTTAAGCAAAACTACTCCCACTGAAGTCGGCATCCCTCCGCAAACTCTCAGTGATTCAGGACCCGTCTAGCACGAGCGACTAGTGAGCTTTAGCATCACTGCTAGCCAACTTGCCTATTCGGTAAGCAACTCCTTGCTAATCGTATCTCTATACGACTCCCGTCGGTTGGGTAGGTATCTCATACCCCGGCTCCCAACCTTCTCTGCCACAAGTCCCAAAACCGTTTTGATAGCCTTGTCAAGTTAACCCGATGCAGTGCATGTCCGTGTCCGACACGAACCCTCCAGTTCAAGGACACCTTGTAGCACCTCAATTTTATGAGCCACCACTAGACGTGCGAAGGTGCAACATCTGGAATGACAATGTGCTTGATATTAATGAGGGATATTTCTACCATACTAACATGCATAGAAACAAGAAGCAATATCAATCACATATAAAAATAAATATGTGAAACAGTATGGCTCCTTCATGGACATCCTTCCAGGTCGGCTCCAACTCCGATGACCAAGACGGAACTCCATCTTGTCCATCTCGCTAGGACGCCAAAGCCTCGAACTTGATCTCTGTCCTCCAACTACTACAACTAGTAATGAATTTACAGAGAATCACAAGCCAACATGCAAGTCGTTATACAATATAATGACAACACTTTGGCTCCTGCCGGCTGACAATCATGACACGCAGGTCATGTTAAATTACACACATGCATCACATACATATGAGCCATACTATTCACATCAAACCTGCAAAACAAACTTATGCATAGAATCGCATTCTACCGTTTTGTGTGATCGTGTATGAAATACAAGGCGCTACGCACACGGCGGTCCTGTTAGCCGGTTAGCGGGCGGGGATCGAAGGGGCAGCGCACGACAATTTCGGAAATCACAGATCACATCTGCACTCCGATCATGTCGAATTTTCTGATCTGACCGATCTCATCGATCATCGCGAACCCAATTTGGATTTACGTTTCATGGTTAACCCCGATGGCGGATACCGATCGGTAGGGGTAGGTTGTGTCACGACCTCATCGATTCCGATTGACAGAAAACATAGCCTCAAGGATCCCGATGTGCAGTTGATCTCATCAACCGTGCACATAACCGATCTCATGAAGGACAACACATCACATCCGCTGCCGCCACGTATCACATATGCTATCGATCTGAATCCAAAACCTATAGCAGAGTCTCTGATACCACTCTTGGGTTCTATCGTAGGTGCATCGCATGCCAATTAAAATTTTCCTACACACAGAACTGTTGGAAATATGCCCTAGAGGCAATAATAAATTAGTTATTATCATATTTCCTTGTTCATGATAATCGTTTATTATCCATGCTATAATTGTATTGATCGGAGACTTAGATGCATGTGTGGATACATAGACAAAACCATGTCCCTAGTATGCCTCTAATAGACTAGCTCGTTGATCAAAGATGGTTAAGGTTTCCTAGCCATGGACATGAGATGTCATTTGATAATGGGATCACATAATTAGGAGAATGGTGTGATGGACAAAACCCAAACTACAAACGTAGCATATGATCGTGTCAGTTTATTGCTACTGTTTTCTGCATGTCAAGTATATGTTCCTATGACCATGAGATCATGCAACTCACTGACACCGGAGGAGTGCCTTGTGTGTATCAAACATCGCAACGTAACTGGGTGACTATAAAGGTACTCTACAGGTATCTCCGAGGGTGTCTGTTGAGTTGGCATGGATCAAGACTGGGATTTGTTACTCCGTGTGATGGAGAGGTATCTCAGGGCCCACTCGGTAATACAACATCACAATAAGCCTTGCAAGCAATGTGACTAAGTGTTAGTTGTGGGATCTTGTATTACGGAACGAGTAAAGAGACTTGCCGGTAACAAGGTTGAACTAGGTATGGAGATACCAACGATCGAATCTCGGGCAAGTAACATACCGAAGAACAAAGGGAACATCTACGGGATTAACTGAATCCTTGACATAGAGGTTCGACCGATAAAGATCTTCATAGAATATGTAGGAACCAATATGGGCATCCAGGTCCCGCTATTGGTATTGACTGTAGAGGTGTCTCGGTCATGTCTACATAGTTCCCGAACCCGCAGGGTCTGCACACTTAAGGTTCAGTGACGTTTCGGTAGTATAGAGTTATGCATGGTGGTGACCGAAGGTTGTTCGGAATCCCGGATGAGATCCCGGACATCACGAGGAGCTCCGGAATGGTCCGGAGGTAAAGATTGATATATATATAGGAAGTCCTATTTGGTCGCCGGAAAAGTTTCGGGCTCATCGGTAGTGTACCGGGAGTGCCGGTAGTGTATCGGGAGACCATCGGGAGGGGTATTTCGACCCAAGAGGCTACATGGGCTGTGGTAGGATGAATACCAGCCCTTAGTGGGCTGGTGGAAGTCCCACACAAGGCCCATGCAGCTGGGAAGAAAAGCCCAAAAGGAAAAAAGGTGGAAAAAGGCAAAAAAGGCAAAATAAGGAAGGAGTCCTAATCCTACTAGGAGTGGAGGAGGAGGACTCCTTCCTCCTAGTTCGGCCGAACCAGATTGGCTTGGAAGCCAAGGCTGCCTCCTCTCCTCCTATATATACTAGAGGGTTTTAGGGTTTTGGTACATGATTTTCAGCCACGTGCAACCCTACCCTCTAGTGCATAGTTTCTCCTCTAGATCGGATTTCTGTAGTGCTTAGGCGAAGCCCTGCCGGAATAGCTCCACCACCATCGCCGAAGCGCCGTCACGCTGCCAGATAACTCTTCTTCCTCTTCGCTCACTCTTGTTGGATCAAGACGGCGGAGATCGTCATCAAGCTGTACGTGTGCTGAATGCGGAGGTGTCGTCCATTCGGCGCTAGATCGGAAGGACCGTCATCAAGATCGCGAGACGGATCATGATGAGTTCGCGGGACGGATCGTGATGAGTTCGCAGGACGGATTGTGATTGGATCACGGGACAGACCGTATTGAGTTCGCGGGACGGGTCATGATTGGATCGCGGGACGGATCGTGATGAGATCACGGGACGCTCGACGATTTGGATCGCGAAGACGTTCGATTACACCAACCGCGTTTCTTAACACTTCCCGCTTAGCGATCTACAAGGGTATGTAGATCCACTCTCCCTCTCGTAGATGCTCATGACCATGGATAGATCTTGCATGTGCGTAGGAAAATTTTTGTTTCCCATGCGACGTTCCCCAACAGTGGCATCATGAGCTAGGTCTATGTGTAGTTGAGATCTCGAGTAGAACACAAAAGGTTTCTGGGTGTTGATGCTTAGATTGCTTCCTCCCTTGGTCGGATTTTGGTTCAGCGGTATTGTGAGATGAAGCGGCCCGGACCAACATTACTCGTATGCTTACGAGAGACCGGTTCCCTCAACCGCAACTTGTTGCCTAGATGGCTTGCGGGTGCTAGTTTCTCTCACTTTAGTTGGATCGGATTCGACAAAGGCGGTCCTTGAGAAGGTTGAAAAGCAACTAGTGTATCATCGTTGTGTTTTTTGCGTAGATGAGAATTGTTCTTGCTAGATACCCGTAGCAGCCACATAAAACATGCAACAACAATTAGAGGACGTCTAACTTGTTTTTGCAGGGTATGTTGTGATGTGATATGGCCAATTACATGATGTGATATATGTGATGTATGAGATGATCATGTGATGTATAGATTATCACGACTTGCATGTTGATGAGTATGGCAACCGGCAGGAGCCATAGGGTTGTCTTTAATTATTGTATGACCTGCGTGTCAATCATTAAGCACTATGTAATGCTTTACTTTATCACTAAACGGTAGCAATAGTAGTAGAAGCATGTTGGGCGTGACAACCCCGATGGCGACACGTTGATGGAGATCATGGTGTCTTGCCGGTGACGATGGAGATCATGCCGGTGCTTTCTAGATGGAGATCAAAAGCACAAGTTCATGGCCATATCATGTCACTTATGATTTGCATGTGATGTTAATCCTTTTATGCACCTTGTTTTGCTTAGGACGACGGTAGCATTATAAGGTGATCCCTCACTTAATTTCAAGATAAATTGTGTTCTCCCCGAGTGTGCACCGTTGTGAAAGTTCGTCGTGTTGAGACACCACGTGATGATCGGGTGTGATAGACTCTACGTTCACACACAATGGGTGCAAGCCAGTGTTGCACATGCAGAACACTCGGGTTAAAATTGATGAGCCTAGCATGTACAGACATGGCCTCGGAACACAAGAGACCGAAAGGTCGAACATGAGTCATATAGTAGATAAGATCAACATGATGATGTTCACCATTGAAACCACCTCAACTCACGTGATGATCGGACTTGAGTTGGTGAATTTGGATCATGTATCACTCGAATGACTGGAGGGATGTCAATTTGAGTGGGAGTTCTTAAGTAATATGATTAATTGAACTCATTATCATGAACATAGTTAATAGTGTCTTTGCAAACTGTGTTGTAGATTACTAGCTCACGCTGTAGCTCCCTTGAATTTTTATATGTTCCTAGAGAAATAGAGTTTAAAGATGATGGTAGCAATATTGCGGGTTGGCTCCGTGATCTGAGGATTGTCCTCATTGCTGTAGAGAAGGCTTATGTCCTTAATGCACCACTCGGTGCGCCAAACCCTCTAGCGTTGTTTGTAGATGTTGTGAACATCTGGCAGGAACGTTCTGATAACTACTTGATAGTTTAGTGCGTCATACATTACGGCTTAGAATTGAGGCTCCGAAACGTTTTGAATGTCACAGAACATATGAGATGTTCTAAGAGCTGAAATTAGGATCTCAGGCTCATGCCCATGTTGCGGGATATGAGATCTCCAACAAGATTCTTTGCATGTAATATGAAAGAGAATAGCTCAATTGTTGAGCATGTGCTCAGATTGTCTGGGTGCTACAATCGTTTGAATCGAGTGGGAGTTGATCTTCTAGATAAGATAATGATTGATATAATTCTCCAAGTCACTGTCACTAAGCTACTAGAACTTGGTGATGAACTATAAAATGCCATGGATAGAAATAATGATCCCTGAGCTGTTCGCGATGTTTGACACCACGAAGGTAGAAATCAAGAAGGAGCGTCAAGTGTTGATGGTTAGTCAAACCACTAGTTTCGAGAATGGCAGGAGCAAGGAGGGAAAACTTCATGGATAGCAAGTCAGTTGCTGATCCAGTAAAGCAACCCAAAGTTGAACCCAAATCCGAGACTAAGTGCTTCGATTATGAGGAGAGCGGTCGCTGAAGCGGAACAACCCTAGATACATGGTAGATAAGAAGGCTGGCAACATCGACAAAAGTATTGATATACGTGTTCTTTATGTGTACCTTGCTAGTACTCCTAGTAGCACCTAGGTATTGGATACCGGTTCGGTTGCTAAATGTTAGTAACTCGAAATAAAAGCTACGAATAAACGGAGCACTAGCTAAGGGTGAGGTGACGATGTGTGTCGGAAATGTTTCCAAGGTTGATGTGATCAACATCGCAAGCTCTCTCTACCTTCGGGATTAGTGATGAACCTAAATAAATGTTATTTGGTGTTTTGCGTTGAGCATGAACATGATTAGATCGTGTTTATTGCAACACGGTTATTCATTTAAGTTAAAGAATAATGGTTATTCTATTTACATGAACAATACCTTCAATGGTCATGCACCTAGTGAGAATGGTTTGTTGAATCTTGATCGTAGTAATACACATGTTCATAACATTGATGCCAAAAGATACAAAATTAATAATGATAGTACCACATACTTGTGGCACTGCCGCTAAATGTCATATTGGTATAAAGCGCATGAAGAAACTCCATGCTGATGGATCTTTGGACTCATTCGATTTCGAATCGGTTGAGACATGCAAACCATGCCTCTTGGGCAAGATGACTAAGGACCCCGTTTCCAGATGGATGGAGCGGGCAAGTGCTTTATTGGAAATGATACATGTTGATGTATGCAATCCAATGAGTCTTATAGCGTGCGGTGGATATCGTTATTTTCTTACCTTCACTGATGATTTGAGTAGATATAGTGTATATTTACTTAATGAAACACAAGTCTGAATCATTTGAAAGGTTCAAGCAAATTCAGAGTGAAGTTTAAGATCATCGTGACAAGAAGATAAAAATGTCTGCGATATGATCGTGGAGGTAAATATCTGAGTTACGAGGTTGGCATACAACTTTAGACAATGTGAAAGTTGTTTCACAACTCACACCACCTGGAACACCATAGTGTGATGGTGTGTTCGAACGTCATAGTCGTGCTCTATTGAAAATGGTGCTTGCTATGATGTCTCTTATCGTTTTGCTACTATAATTTTGGGGTTATGCATTAGAGACAACTACATTCACTTTAGATAGGGCGCCATCTAAATCCGTTGAGATGACACCGTGTGAATTATGGTTTGATAGAAACCTAAGCTATCATTTCTTAATGTTTAGGGTTGCAACACTTATGTGAAAAAGGTTTTCACCTAATGAGCTCAAACCCAAAGCGGACAAATGCATCTTCATAGAATACCCTAAAGACAGTTGGGTAAACCTTCTATCTCAGATCCAAGCATAAAATGTTTGTTGCTAAAACTGGGTCCTTTCTCGAGAAAGAGTTTCTCTCGAAAGAATTGAGTGGGAGGAAGATAGAACTTGATGAGGTTGTTGAACCTTTGTTCAACCAGAGAGTAGCGCAGCGCAGGAAGATGTTTCTGTGAAGCCTACGTTAGTTGAAGAGGAAGTTAATGATGATGATCATGAAGCTTCGGATCAAGTTACTATCGAACCTCATAGGTTGACAAGGACGTGTACTGCTACTGAGCGGTACGATAACCCTGTCTTGGAGGTCATGTTGTTGGACAACGATGAACCTACGAGTTGTGGAGAAGCGATGATGGGCCCGAATTCCGACAAATGGTTAGAGACCATGAAATCTGAGAAAGGATCCATGTATGAAAACCAAGTATAGACTTTGGTAGACTTGCTCGTTGGACGGCAGGTCGTTGAGTACAAATGGATCTTTAAAATGAAGACAGACGCTGATGGTGAATGTCACCATTTATAAAGCTCGACTTGTCGCAAAGAAGTTTCCGGCAAGTTCAAGGAGTTGACTACGATGAGACTTTCTCACTCGTAGCAATGCTAAAGTCTGTTGGAATTATGTTAGCAGTTGCTGCATTTTTCAATTATGAAATCTGGCAGATGGATGCCAAAACATCGTTTCCTTCCTTAAGGAAAGGTTATATGAGATACAACCAGAAGGTTTTGTCAGTCCTAAGGATGCTAAAAGGTGAGCAAGCTTCATTGATCCTTCTATGGACTGAAGCAAGCATCTCGGAGTTGGAATATACACTTTGATAAGGTGATCAAAGTTTTTAAATCTATACAAAGTTTATGAGAAACTTGTATTTGCAATAAAGTGACTGAGAGCACTATAGAGTTTCTGATAAGTATATGTGGATGACATATTGCTATACGAAAATGATGTAGAATTTCTGGAAAGCATAAACGGTTGTTTGAAAAGAGTTTTTCAAAGGAAGACCTGGATAAAGCTACCTAATTGTTGAACATCAAGATCTATAGAGATAGATCAAGATGCTAGATGAGACTTTCAATGAGTACATACCTTGACAAGATTTTGAAAGAGTTCAAAATGGATCAGTTAGAGAAAGAGTTCTCGCCTGATTTGTAAGGTGTGAAGTTGAGTGAGACTCAAAGCTCGACAACGGCAGAAGAAAGAGAAAGGACAAACGTCGTCCCCTATGCCTTAGCCATAGGCTCTATATTATGCCATGCTGTGTATCGCACCTGGTGTGTGCCTTGCCATGAGTCAGTCAAGGGGTACAAAAGTGATCCAGGAGTGGATGACTGGACAGCAGTCAAGATTATCCTTAGTGACTAAAAAACTAAGGAGATGTTTCTCGATTATGGAGGTGATAAAGAGTTTGTCGTAAAGAGTTACGTCGATGCAAGCTTTAACACCAATCCAGATGACTCATAGTAGCAATCTGGATACGTATAGTGGAGCAGCCATTTGGAATAGTACCAAGTGAAGTGCGGTAGCAGTGTTTACGGTTTGACATAGAGATTTGCAAAGTACACTCAGATTTGAATGTCGTGGATCCGTTGACTATAAGACCTCTCTCACATGCAAAGCATGATCGAGCCCCAAAACTCATTGGGTGTTAGATTCATAACAATGCGTATCACATGGTGATGTGAACTAGATTATTGGCTCTAGTGCAAGTGGGAGACTGTTGGAAATATGCCCTAGAGGCAATAATAAATTAGTTATTATCATATTTCCTTGTTCATGATAATCGTTTATTATCCATGCTATAATTGTATTGATCGGAGACTTAGATGCATGTGTGGATACATAGACAAAACCATGTCCCTAGTATGCCTCTAATAGACTAGCTCGTTGATCAAAGATGGTTAAGGTTTCCTAGCCATGGACATGAGATGTCATTTGATAACGGGATCACATAATTAGGAGAATGGTGTGATGGACAAGACCCAAACTACAAACGTAGCATATGATCGTGTCAGTTTATTGCTACTTTTTTCTGCATGTCAAGTATATGTTCCTATGACCATGAGATCATGCAACTCACTGACACCGGAGGAGTGCCTTGTGTGTATCAAACCTCGCAACGTAACTGGGTGACTATAAAGGTACTCTACAGGTATCTCCGAGGGTGTCTGTTGAGTTGGCATGGGTCAAGACTGGGATTTGTTACTCCGTGTGATGGAGAGGTATCTCAGGGCCCACTCGGTAATACAACATCACAATAAGCCTTGCAAGCAATGTGACTAAGTGTTAGTTGTGGGATCTTGTATTACGGAACGAGTAAAGAGACTTGCCGATAACGAGGTTGAACTAGGTATGGAGATACCGACGATCGAATCTCGGGCAAGTAACATACCGAAGAACAAAGGGAACATCTACGAGATTAACTGAATCCTTGACATAGAGGTTCGACCGATAAAGATCTTCGTAGAATATGTAGGAACCAATATGGGCATCCAGGTCCCGCTATTGGTATTGACTGTAGAGGTGTCTCGGTCATGTATACATAGTTCCCGAACCCGCAGGGTCTGCACACTTAAGGTTTGGTGACGTTTCGGTAGTATAGAGTTATGCATGGTGGTGACCGAAGGTTGTTCGGAGTCCCGGATGAGATCCCGGACATCACGAGGAGCTCCGGAATGGTCCGGAGGTAAAGATTGATATATATATATAGGAAGTCCTATTTGGTCGCCGGAAAAGTTTCGGGCTCATCGGTAGTGTACCGGGAGTGCCGGTAGTGTATCGGGAGACCATCGGGAGGGGTATTTCGACCCAAGAGGCTACATGGGCTGTGGTAGGATGAATACCAGCCCTTAGTGGGCTGGTGGAAGTCCCACACAAGGCCCATGCAGTTGGGAAGAAAAGCCAAAAAGGAAAAAGGTGGAAAAGGCAAAAAAGGCAAAATAAGGAAGGAGTCCTAATCCTACTAAGAGTGGAGGAGGAGGACTCCTCCCTCCTAGTTCGGCCGAACCAGATTGGCTTGGAAGCTAAGGCTGCCTCCTCTCCTCCTCTCCTCCTATATATACTAGAGGGTTTTAGGGTTTTGGTACATGATTTTCAGCCACGTGCAACCCTACCCTCTAGTGCATAGTTTCTCCTCTAGATCGGATTTCTGCAGTGCTTAGGCGAAGCCCTGCCGGAATAGCTCCACCACCATCGCTGGAGCACCGTCATGCTGCCGGAGAACTCTTCTTCCTTTCCGCTCCCTCTTGCTAGATCAAGACGGCAGAGATCGTCATCAAGGTGTACGTGTGCTGAACGCGAAGGTGCCGTCCGTTCGGCGCTAGATCGGAAGGATCGTGATCAAGATCGCGAGACAGATCGTGATGTGTTCGCGGGACGGATCGTGATGAGTTCGTGGGACGGATCGGGATTGGATCGCGGGATGGATCGTGATGAGTTCGCGGGACGGATCGTGATTGGATCACGGGACAGATCGTGATGAGATCGCGGGACAGATCGTGATGAGATCGCGGGACGCTCGGCGATTTGGATCACGAAGACGTTTGACTACACCAACCGCGTTTCTTAACGCTTCCCGCTTAGCGATTTATAAGGGTATGTAGATCCACTCTCCCTCTCGTAGATGCTCATCACCATGGATAGATCTTGTGTGTGCATAGAATTTTTTTTGTTTCCCATGCGACGTTCCCCAACAAGAACATCCAAGAACTTGCTACGGAGATGGATCACAGATTGTTACCACTAGACGCGCAGTTCCGTGCAACGGAAGTAGAGTTGGAGCAGCGCGTTTGTGTGGTTTGTCTCCTCCTCGTCCGATCTCCCTCGAAAAACCGGTCCGATCTCCCTCGAACTGGCGGTTGTCGGATCCCACGTACAGGTTCGCCGGAGTGGCGCAGGTGCACCACCTCCAACGGTATCCACGCGTGTAGGAGGAACACCCGTGCGGCGTACTGCTAGGTCTGATCACACAATCGGCAGCGGCGAGTGGAGGTGGCTAGATGCAACTCATGCGAAGCCCTAATGACGGTGCCGAAGCGATAAACCGGATGGGTGTGCCGCACCTCCACTATATATAGGCATCCGGCACGGGCTCAACTCTTGGGCCTCGCACGGATCCTAAAGCCCACGTGTTCCTTCCCTTAAGTGCGCGACCCTTTAGGTTCTCATTCACTTGGTCGCGAGTCAGATGACATCTGACTCAACCAGTCGGTAGCGGCCTCTAGCAAAACGTGCTGACTCCAAGTGTCCGATGAAGTTGGTTAGGCGAACCTGTACTTCACACTTCTGTTCCCTTTGCCACACGATATATGTTGTCGTGCACAAGGCGACATGGTCATCCTTGTTGCAGCACGACCTCTTTCTCGTTCCGATGAATCCGACCAACATTCGGATTATCTCATAATCCTCATCGCATGGCCATGCTTATCCAGGTCGGATCACCCGAGGGGCCCAGAGTATATCTCTCCTGGTAGGAAGGGTAAATCCCATCTTGCTCGACCATGTCTCACAGCATGGGTCTTGACAAGCCCGAAACCTACCTTTGTAACTACCCAGTCATGGAGTAGCGTTTGGTCGGCTCAAAGCAAGTCTGTCACCATCCTGAGTACATGCGCCAGCTCAGGTCTTAGGACATAGAACGTATGTTGTACTAGAGACTCACAGATGACCTACCGTTGCGTCTCATAGTTGGGTCTGTCCAACTCATACCTCATCTCAACTCGGATCCGACTATGTCGAATCCGACCAGACCTTTCTGAGTCCATATTATCCGGCTAGCATCCAATGCTACATGGTCAGTGAGATCGGACCATCCACTGTATCATATGCTAGTCTGATTAGTTGTGCGTCCACACAACCCTTTGGAGTAGGGACCATTTAGGACAGTTATTATACAATGCATAGTCTCACAAACAGGTCACGTACTTGTTAATACACATCAATAATAATGTCCAAGGACTATCTTTATTCATAAACACATAGGAAATATCATCATACATGATTGCCTCTAGGGCATATCTTCAACACTCTCCACTCCACTACAGTCTCATTCCCTCCCTCTCGTCGTCCTCTGCCATGGCCAGGAACGGATCCGACAGCAAGTCTGAGGTCGATTGGACGACGCTCACCTGGGAGGGCTCGAGCTCGTTCGTGCTGAACGACGCGGAGCTCGCACTCCGCATTGTCCTCCACCACTCGCGGGTGGATAAGGGCCTGGGTGGGAAGCTCCAGCTCTACACCGGGTCGTGGTCACACGACACGGCCTATGCCTTCCACGGTGAGGCGGCAGGGCGATTGAAAGCGCTCGACACCTGCCCCTCCCGAGCGGTGCTAGGTGCTCATGCCCTCACCACCGAGCCCGCGGCGTCCAAAGGCCGGACAGGCATGCCAAAACATGTCATCCGGCAAGCCGCAACGTGAAAAGGCCATGCATACGGCCCAAAGACACACCATCCGTCCAAAACGCAATGTACATAGGACATGCAGACACACAAAACACGCCTTCCGACCAAGGGGCGCCATGGAAAGAACTGACAGAACACGACTACAAGAAAGCCTAGCACGCCCACACCCCTTAACTGGAACAAAGTGGTCAGTTGCAAATCTGCATGCGATTGAGGGTTAACTGGATCTTGCGACGGCACCAACACAAGTAGCAGACACCGGCGATCCTTGTTGCCCCGCGGCCTCCCAGTCTCATCCATATACTGATCCACCGCTACTGCCATGGCGCTCGAAGCTTCGCCAACCGTTGCCATGGCCGACCTCCACCACCAAATTCCACCATCAGTCATTGACCTCCACTGCCACCCGAAGCCAGCGTCGCTGTCGCGTGCATTGCCTATGTCTGGCATCCTCACCCGATCCGCGAGCGTAGCAGCCCTGTGCTGACATCTTCCTGAATTGGTGTAGGACCAACATGGCGACGCCATTGGCTCGGCCTCGTGCGTGCAGCGGATGCATCCCGTGTGACCACGTGTCGACGAGTTTCTACAACAACACGGGTGTTGCAAACGGCGGTAATAATTACAGTGGTGTTGCGACATCCCTTACATTGCAATTTTTTTACAACATCATCCATGTTGTAAGATTCCTCCCCAATACCATCCATGTTGCAAAAAGTTAAAGACAAAAAAAAACTGCAACACAAACTAAGACAAAAAAGAAATCTGCAAGCATAACCTCCGTTACAAATGTTTTTGCAACATGAGCTCCTGCAAAAGGTTTTGCAGCATTATTACCTTTGTTGTAATGGTGAAGACGAGCCTGTGCCATTGGATGGCATCAAATCATTTTCAAAGGGATTCGCCGGCCGCCGACACGCAGTGTGCCCGTTTTTTAAACGCAGAAGGCCTTTTCTGGAAGGCGGAAAATGAACGCGGAACGGCCCTTTTAAGTCGCCTGCCAGGCTCATATGGGCCGGGTTTGGGTCTGTGCAGCAGATCTACTACAGCCCACCCTCAAAGAACAAGTGCTTTCGTTTTAGCTGCTCACGGAAACAATTGTTGCCCCCATCAACCCACGGCCCTCTCGAGTTTCGACCCCGAGCGCAGTGACGCAGACGCTGCTGCTGGAGCACGCGACCAGCTCGCTAGGGCGCACAGCGCACACTCTCTCCCCCGCCTCCGCCTCCGCCTCCGCCTGCCTGCCATCTCCCTCCTCCCTCCCCCGCCCCGCCTCCGCCTCCTCCTCCTCCGCCGCCGGCTGCTACGCTCCCCCGCGCGCGCCAGGTAAATTCCCGAGCTCCCATCGCTGATCCGCCAGGAAACTAGGGTTTCCCCCCCGCGGCTTTCCAGATCGAGGGTGGGGAATTTCCGAGCTCCGTGGCTGATCTCTCTCCCCGCTGCAAATCCTCCAGGTCCCCCCTCCCCGGTGCCTTCGCTCGGCAGGGAGATTTTGCTCCGATGGGCTTGAGCCCTGTGTCCGTCGCGTCCCCGGATCCGGGGGCAGACGCCGGCCCCAAGCAGGATTCTGACGCCGCGGGGCCCGCGGGAGATTCTGATGTGACCATGGCGGAGGCCTCGGAGGAGGTGGCCGATGTCGCTGAGGTCAAGGAGGAGGGGGCTGCTCGCGATGGCACGCTGACGGCGGGTGCTGTTGGAGATGCGCCAGATGCTGGCCGCGAAGAAGCAGATGCGGTGGCGGCGGTTGATCCGTTGTACGCCACGGAGGCAGCTGGCATGGTTGTCGCAGAAGGGTGCATGGATGATGATTCCATCAACGGGCTTGGGCTTGGAAACGTTAGCAGCGACAAGGCTGGGGCTTTGACCGGCGAGCCTGAGTGGAAGCCGGACACAGCAGGAGATGTTGCTGGTGGTTCTGCTACATCTGAGCAAGCGGAAGCCGGTAAGGAATCTCCGCTCACTTTCGTGTACTGCTTATCGATGCCACTGTTTCTAGCCTGCAGCGTTGAATAATATTTTCGCACTTCATTTCAGAATCCAGTGAACTCGGAGAATATCATGTCGATGCAACCCCTGTGGCAGGACATGAAGGACAGGATAATGGTGTTGCACATTTCGAGGAGGAAATACAGAATGGTGCTGCAAATTCTACCCAGTGTGCCAGATACAGCCTTCCTCCTCTTGAAAAAGAAGGCTTTCGAGTTTCTGATCTTGTCTGGGGTAAAGTAAAAAGTCACCCTTGGTGGCCTGGTGAGATTTTTGATCCTTCAAATGCATCTGAGCTGGCATTGAAGCACCAGAAAAAGGGCAGTCGTTTGGTTGCATATTTTGGTGACAACAGTTTTGCATGGTGCGATGAATCCCAGTTGAAGCCTTTTGTAACAGACTATTCACAGATGGAGAAACAGAGTAGTTTGGATTCCTTTGTCGGTTCTGTCAATTATGCACTTGAAGAACTTTCAAGGCGGATACTGTCGGGGATGAGCTGTTCTTGCCTGCCAGAAGAGCTCTCTGACAATGGAATGTCATATATGGTTGAGAATGCTGGGCTCAAGGATGGAGTTACATGCTCAACAGTCAACCGGTCTGAGATCCTGGCATCTTTTAGTCCAGAAAGCCTTCTTGAGTATATTAAGTCGCTAGCTCTATTCCCTGGCCAAGGTGGTGATCTGCTAGAGTTAGTGATAGCTTGTTCTCAGCTTACATCTTTCTATCGATCTAAGGGATGCCCTGAACTTGCATCCTTCCAGACTGGCAGTGCATGGGTTGAGGATGGTACGGATACTTCTCCCATCGAGAATGTAGTGGTTGAGGAAGTTGTCGTCAGTGAAGTGCCTCCTCCTGAGGTCAAGCCCAAAAGAGGCAGGGGGAGACCTCGTAAACACAAGCCTGAGGATAAACTGGTGCCAGGGAAACAGAAGCCTGCAGTTGCAGTGGAAAAACAAATGATCAAGGATTTTGATGATAAGAAAAGAAGTCTTGACTCGTTTGAAGATTTGGATACAAAGTCACCAACTGGTGGTTCTTTCAAGATTGGGGAGTGCATTCGGCGAGCTGCAAGCCAGCTGACCGGGCCTTCGTCCATTGTAAAATCCCAGAATGAAATAAATGCTGAAGCGGAGAATGCAGAATTTGATGTCTCTAGTGATGATGACGCGGCTGCGAATGAACTTAGTGTGGAGAAGTGCGCAAAGAGGAGACGCTTGCATAGCCATCACCTTGCGGACCCCAAGGAGTTATTCTCTCAGCTTTGCTCAGTCGCCATGGAGCCAACGGATGGATACAACTTCTCGGCACTGACAATCAGTTACTTCAGTGATTTCAGGAATTATGTTGTCTCTGTTGCTACTGAAGCAAGCATTATTGAAAAAAGTACATCAAAGAGGAGGAGAAAGAAGAGGGTTTTGCCGTCTCCTGAGCTAGAGACTACTGATCATATGCAGGACTCCTACTGGTCTGGTTTGAGTTTGCTTAATCACCCGATTCATAGCCTCAAAAGAGCTTCTACCAACACGAGGCCAAGGCGTAGGCGCAAGTCATCACATGAAACAGATTTGCCCTCTGTACAGGATCAGCAGGTGGCTCCTAAGAAACAGATACAAGTGATAGAAAGATCAATTATCCATGTCGACGAAAAGATAGTCGATGAGTGGAAGCCCACCGCACTTGTTTTAAGGTTTGGCAGGTCATCCGATCTTCTCTCAGAAACTGATCTGATCAAGAAATTCGGTCGCTATGGCCCACTGAAAGAATCTGAAACTGAAGTGCAAAAGAGCACAAATACTGTTAAAATTGTGTTCAAGAAGCGTGCTGATGCTGAAAGGGCTTTCAGCGCTGCTGGGAAGTATGGCACTCTTGGTCCTTCGCTTCGTAGTTATCGTCTAGTGAATATGCCGTTTTCTCTAGGAGAGTCAGAACCGAATAAATCTGAGGCATGCCCTGGAGATCATGGCCCAGAGCTTCCTGGTAAACACTCCTATTTATATCTTAAGAAAAAGTTAATTCACAACTAAAACAATATTGCATGCTTAAACCATGTGATGATGTCTTTTCTCTAGGTCCAAGTGAGCCCAAAGTTTCACTGGATGCTGTGAAAGATAATCAGGTCGACAAAACTGAGAAAGCTGAAGCTGTACCTGTAAAGCAATCATCAGGCGCACAAGTTGAGACCTTCCAGCAACCATGCCAACCTGAAGCTGATGCTGTTAAGAAAACAGGAAAAATTGCTGCAGAGCTAACTGGGCCATCTGACCGAATTGCAACAGCTGATGTAACTGGGCAAACAATGGAAATTCAAGCTCCAAAAGATGCAGTTGAAATTCCTTGTGATGTGAAGCTGGAAGATGAAGCATTGACTGAAGAACCTGTAGATGAAGTTGCAACTGAGCGAGTCAAAGTTCCATCAGATGCTGCACCCTCTGACACTTCAAAAGTTCAACCAGAAACACCAGTCGAACAAGAGGGTACAGCAGCAGAAGCAGAGACTGCTCAAGACCTAACTGAAGTGTCAGTCCAAGAAGCTGGGTTGAAAAAGCAAGTCATGGAACCCAAGACTGCTGCGATAGAACCGGAACAAGTCAGCTGTCCCGAGCAAACTGTTCAGGTGGGAGATGTAATCGACGCATCAGGTGGACACACCAATGTGGGCAGAAAAACTACAGAAGAGGTAATTTTGACTGAAGTCGTGGTTGAGGGAGCTGTGGAGTCAAAAGCCGTAGCACCAGTTGAGGAAACCGTAGAAGATAAAGCTACTGCAGGGACACTTGGGGAGGCTATAGAAGGTAAATCTACAGCTGAAGCACCAGGTGATGAAATGGAAAACACAGATGCAGCTGAATCACTGGGTGGGGAGGTTGGTGTAGGTGAAGCCACAGGCGATTCACCAGATGAGAGAGTTGCTGTTGAAGCACTTGCCGGTATGTCCACCCAAGGTGAAACGGCTGCCGAAGCAGCTGATGCTGAAATTACAACAGCTGGAAAAACTGCAGAGGGTGTTAGTGTTAGAACACCAGGTAAGAAGGCTACAACAGCCAAGAAACCTGTAAAGGGTGGCACGGTTGAAGCACCAGGTAAGAAGGCTACAACAGCCAAGAAACCAGTGGAGGGTGCCATGGTTGAAGCACGAGAAGAGAAAGCTGCACCAGCCAAGAAAACCACGGAGGATGCCATGGTCGAAGCGCCAGATGAGAAAGCTATGACAGCCGAGGAGGACGCCATGGCATAGGTGGCTGATGGGCAGGTGGTGCAACTGAACAGAAAGGCTAGCTAGCTCACGTTGGATTCTTGTTTCTGTCGGTATCAAGGTAATCAATCTGCCCAACCGGTTCTCCCCATCAGGATGTCATGTTTTGTATAGGAAAAGACGGGAGTCTGTCTGACCCTAGCATCGCAGCACTGTTAGGTTTAGCAAGGCAGTAGCATATATTTGGCCCCTTTCACATGAGCTCCATCAATCATCTAAGGTATCGGCGTAACCATAAGACGGAGCTGTTGCGGAACTTCGGTTGGTGCGGCTTTTCCATCGGGAGCATCCTGAATCAGCTAGGCCTGTTCTTTCGTATGCACATTTTAGTGTCGGGTTGTCAGCAGCCCCGTCGGTTGAATCTGCTGGGACGTCATATGATTCTTGTATGAATTGTGATTTGTAAACTGGCTGTGTTCTGGAGCTCGTTTCTCCCCTCTTTTTTACCATCACGACTCCTGTGTTTTTGTATCAGGTTCTGCCTGCGTATTGATTTGTGACCAGCATTTTTGGCTTGTCTGACTCTCGTCCTGTTTATTCCTGGTGGTTTGCTATGCTTTTGGTTTGAGCAAATGTGCTATAGAATTCTAGATAGAAAAAAAGACAAGACGGGAATTTAGATTGTTTTCTCTCCTTTTAGAATTTATGGCTGCACTTCAATCTGTGGCAGATTGGTCAGGTTGTTGGATAGTAATGGCTAAATTTGAAGATACGGAGGACCTCTTTGATTCATAGGATGTTGATAGCAATTTCGAAGGAGTGAAATCCTTATGAAGTTTTCCTACAAAAACCGGAGCCATTAGGTCGCCTGCGGGTAAAACTTTACACTGGCCGGCCTGTGGAAAACTGGGCGAAACCGGTTACAACACGCCTCAAAACAGCAGACACAATTGGATGGCCTGGCTACCCACATGCACTATCGAGAGGAAGGCCAGTCCGAAAGAGTTAGTATATTCATCACTTCTCCCTGACAAAACGACTCCGACTTCGAAAGCACCCACGAGGTCGCCACTGGAATAGCTCCCCGAAGCCCACACCGGCCTATGGCAAACAACCGGCCACCACGCTCACAAGTGGCAAGGCAGCTCCGATTTTGAATTGTGAACTATGCAAGCATTGCGCCGCAGAGGATTCCCGTAGCTAGGTGCTCATTGCACGTTATCGTCACTGCTCGGACCCCGCCACAACAGCTCCAACTCCTCAGTAACGGAAGAAAGCCAGGAGACATTTGAGCACACCGAAAATCCGAGACATCATGCCAAACCCATCTGCCAACACATCTACTGATCCCTCCAGCCCGATCCAACTCCAAAGTATATGCCCTCGAGAGGGGAACGTGTGGGTTTAGGGTTGTCTCCGGACTTGTCTCGAGCGGAGGAAGAGAGAGTACCCTGTCGACGTCTTCAAGAAAGTCATGACATCCATGGACGCCGTGTCAATGCTCTAACCAAGGTCAGAGAGCGGCGCAAATTCTCTGACTTTGCCCCCCTGTCTTTTACCTGCCTTTGAGTAACTGACACATGGGGCCAACCAGATGCGGGACCCATCTGTCAGTGAGCCAAAGACAGATGACGTACGTCAAAAAATCTGTGGCCGTCGGAGAGGGGTCTTGACTTGTCTTTACCTTAACCTGTTCCAACCAACAGTGAATCATGTCGGATCACCCGCCCGTCGCCACATCCCGGCGGCCACCAACCTGATCCGTAGGAAAATGTTTTCTTTAAGGCTCCAATCCTTCAAAAATCATACGAAATTCTTTTGAATTAAAGGAGCCTTAATATTCTATACGATTCTTTGGCATCCACTCAAACCTATTGAAAAGAATCCTATGTTTCTGCTATCCGTGCGTTTTTGGAATCTAGGCCCGACAATTGCTTTGGACCTTCTGTTGACATGCAAAGCTCTAGTTTAATTGGGCTGGGAGCTTCACGGTCAGTTTGAAATGGTACGCTGCTATACGAAACAACGACTCGCTTCTTTTAAGGGCTAGGAATATAATATTATGTTCTTTTGTAGTATCCTACAGGAATTCGATTTGGAATGAAAGTGCGTGTGATAGCACAGGAAAAACAGATAAAATGTACCATGAGGTTTGAGAGGATGAAAAAATTTCACGGGGAAGTAGTACAAATGGATCATATGAAAAAAAATCCTTATTATCCCAATCCTGCAAATCAAAGTCACCATAGAAAAAACAAACTGAGGATCCAAATCCTTAAAAAATCCTATGAATCAAAGGAGCCCTAAAGTTTTCTGCGCTGTTGTGTTGAATCAATTTGTATGGGTAAGTGACATGAACCCAGTTGGTTAGGAGGCCTATAAGAAAAACGCTGTGGCATGCAGGCAGCAGGAGGGGCAAAATGCCTTAATCTCAAGAGCCTTATCACATGGAGTCGGTGACGGACTAAAAGCAACTCTTCTCAGAGTCTGATACAGCTAGTTCAGAACAAACTACACCTGGAGGAGTTATGTCTCCCTCAAATACCCGAATGATATGGAACCGAATGACAGCCACAACGAGGCTAAACTGTTAAATCCTCATAAATATACAGACAACAACAACAACCATGCTAAACCACAACTGAATCTATTCTCAGGAAAAAGCAATTTACATCTGGGAAGCAGCCTTGGAGCAGCAGTTCTGGCAGACCCAACAACACAAGACTAACGGAGGTGTTTCCTTAACTGCTTAGTGCTCTCCACATGACGAAAACCCACCTACGCATTAGAAATGTATACCAATGCGTGAGGCATTTCATAATGAGATCACACTACAATATGATTCAGTGACGTGTACGTAGGTCTTCGGTGATACATACCTAGGAGAGCAGCAGCAGTCACAGAGAAGGTCCATATCTTCAGTTTGAGATGTCCCCATTATGGTACTGCACAAGAGAAAATTATCAAAAAAAACACAACTACATTGAACTATTTCGAGTGTGACGAACGAATAAGTTCCCCATTCCAAAGAACACATTACAAGTGCTCATGGAATGCTGAAATTTGTAGTCTGAGATACTCCGTTGCATACAAACATGTTCTCAAACAGAATAATAGAACATATCCAGAAGGTTTGCATTTCTAATAGCACAAATAAAACTTAGTTGGGCACGTTATATTTGCGTGCATTGTCAACACATCTAGGTTTCCCAGCCAAGATATAGTGCCTCTACACTACAAAATGCCCAGATTATATAAACCAACCCAAAAAAGAACACATGAACATGGAGGATGCAGGCCAATCCTACTTGCTCATAAAGTTGCATCTCCTGCAAGATTAACTGAAGAAACAAATAAAGAGTACTGGTTTTGTATGGAAGAGTTTCTCTCTAATAGTGCTGCAGATTGCAGAGAACAGAGTGTCGTTACTTAGTTGTATGGGAACATGAACAGTTGAACACGGCAGCTAGATACCACAGTTACCACTACATAACTACCAGTGGAACTGACATTTGTACAGTTACTAAAAATACAAATGCAACCACAGCACAGCTTTACGCCTAGCAGCTTAAGGGCCAGTTCTTTTGGTAGCTTTTTTGGGCTTCTAGAATAAGCTGCCCCCTACCCAGCTTATTCTAGAAGCCCAACTAAAAATATTCGGCTTCTAGAATAAGCTGGGTAGGGGGCAGCTTATTTCAGCTTATTCTAAATGCTAGCAAAAGAACTGGCCCTAACAGAAGTTTCTCAAGCTGCTGAGTCTAGAAAAACTACAAAGTTTCTCGAGCTGCTGAGTCTAACTACAACATAACCACGAGAGACGACTCACATGCAACCATGACTATTTTCTGCTAGACTCGTGCTACACATCAAGTCCAGGCCATATTATGCAACCGACTAAAACATTGTCAAGCATATTTAAGATAAATCACCTGAGGTTGCATATAAACCATTCCTGGATTGTATGCTACTTGTTGGCCCATCTATAAAGAACGCACATAGCTCAGTTTTTCAGCAATATTATAAAATAAACAAGAAAACAGGCATACTAACCCCTTGCGCACTTGTGCCACTTGATCCTCCATGAGGACCAAGGGCATCCTTCTTAACAGAGACGTCACCAGACTTCCCAGCTAGCTTACTATCACCCTGTTAAGTATTGACAGAAGAAGAGATGACTATATGAGTCATATTTGTCACCCCTCTCATTTGTATAGGCATTATAGTACAATCAGTAAATCATGAATCATATCAATATCCTACCCCTAGTAAGAAGTATCTACTTGTTAAAGAAGCACCGTGGGGAGCAAAAGAACCAAGCAGTAAGAAAAGCCAACAGAACAACCGTAAAATGGTCAACACAATGGGGAAGCTTGCGAGATTCTCCTTAATTAGTCTGTGTTATATATGCAGCTTTTTTGTTCTGTTGGTAACCTAGAAACAATGCATACAGGTAATGTAATTACAAAATTCATAAATAAATCAGCCTAATTAGGTTATACAAATATCATGGTACTTCTGTAATTAACAAGATATCTTCACAGTTCAGAACCAACTCATTATTGGCTTCCATGATGGACTATGCCTTCCAAGTTTTCAACATAGTCAGTTCAAATGTGGAAAAATGATATAAGTACAATATATGGACAATGGGATAGCTCAAAGTCTCAAATGATCAATTTCCAGTGATTCCAGCTTCCGTTAAGAACTAATAGTCGGAAAACTTTGCGGCTAAATGGCAAAGAACACTTGAAAAGATATAGGAGACACATACAAGGAGGGAACATATTTTTAACTTATACAACAAATTTAATATACACATACCTCCGTCTGCAATCAGAAATAGCCATCCGCCAAACAGAAGAAAAACAAGATAAGTCATGTCAGATGGATAAACTGGAGTACAAAGAGGAGGATAAAAAGTGTAAAGTGATTAATGACCATGCATAAACTCTAAGCTGTGTTAATAAGTATTAGATGCACATCAGGTCTTTATTCTTTACGCTATATTATGCAAGACTTTTTACTTGTAAGTATCATGCATAGCTTTAAGCAAGTAACTTTCAGTGACTTCTTTAACAAATTCTGAACTTCTCTTATAAATTTTACATCTACTAGATTGCTGCTAACCAGGGTCAAATAGCTGGGGCCTGCACAAGAGAAAGTAGAGTACGCATGGATGTCCCAGTTGAATAACAGACATCATTTTAATAATGGATTCCGGAGACATTTCTTAGTGCGTCAAATCATTCAGTCATCTGAATTAACAGTACAAAAAAGAATTGAAGATCTGAATGACAGTAATTGGAAGGATAAAGCAACACTTGTTCTAATGACAATAAGCTGATTGGTGCAAGGCAGTGTGGGGTCCCATCAGTCACCGAGCTGAACATAAGTGTTTAAACTTGCCAACTAACAGTAACCAAAGTGTCAAACAGATCTAATTCAGGCTACAGCAGCAAGATATTAAACTAGCGATGGGCCTACCTAACTCCCAAAGGACTAATCCATTCCCATATACTCCTGCAGTACACTGAATGGGCACATGACTAAACAGGCACGCACCTCTCTGTACTTCTGCAGATAAACCTTGAGGGGCTCGATGTACTCCTCAAACCCCAGCGTCGCCATCGCCCAGAGCAGGTCGTCGCCGTTGATGGTCTTGCGCTTCTCCCTCTGGCACTTGTCGCTCGCCCTGCGGTAGAGATAAAGCAACACAAGGACAGGTCAGCAGCAGACCAGCGAAACCGTGGCTACAGAGTTTCATTCAGGCGGGCAAAAACAGAGCAGGGGCACTCACTCGCTGGTGATGAAGGAGATGAACTCGGAGACGCACTCCTGCACGGTCTCCTTGGCGTCCTTGGCGATCTTGCCGTTGGCCGGGATGGCCTTCTTCATGATGCGGCTGATGTTGGCGATGGGCAGGAACCTGTCCTGCTCCCTGACGCCGCCGTATCCGCCGCCGCCGCCGTCGTCGCTGCCGCCGCCGCCGCCGCCGCCGCCGCCCGGGGGGCTCGCCGGCGCGTCCGACATCCGGCCCTCCTCCTGCAGCACAGCAGCCCCGGCGGCGACCCCGCCAGATCCATCAGCCCGCCGGCGCACCAAACCCTAGCTAGCCCCCCATCTTCCGGAAGCGCGGGAGCGGGGCGAGAGGGAGGGGAGAGGGAGGGAGGCGTACCTTATATAGACGGGCGCGTGGAGGGAGGGAGGGAGGGAGGGAAGGTGGTGGAGAGGGAGGGGGGCGGGGAATGGAGGTGCGGTGAGGGCGGCGAGTGGGGGAGATCCGACGCTGGAGAAGAGAAGACGGCGCAGGCGGATGCGATTCGTTTGGGGGCTGGGCGTCCACTATCCGGGCCGTTCGTCGGAGCGCTATAAATAGCCACCCGCGGGGGCGAGCGGGCGGAATGGCCGGCGCACCGTGGACCCGGTGCAGGACATGGTGTTTCCCACGTGTTGAGAGGTGGTGTGATTCTTTATTTGTTGATGAGGGTTTATGTATGATTTGTGGAAAAGCTTATACTCAACCGACTCGAAACGTGTCGCGTGTGCGCCACGCGTCCTCTTGGTCCACACGCCATCCCGCTTCGTCCCACCGCCCAAGCCACTTTCCTTTTTCTTTCTTATTATTACTAGAGGCTGGGACGTCACCTGGTGGCGCCTCTTGAGACGGACGGTGTGCTTCTAGCTTGGTTATGTATATGGTTCGGTTACTGTTACTTATGTAGGCATTAACTCATTAGTAGATTATTAAACGACTCACTATTTTTTTACGCAATCAACAACATGTAAATAAGGCAAAGAAATGCCACGAAAGAATTTGCTTTCATTTTTAGATTTACACTCACAATTTTAAGAACATAGGATGCAAATCATAAATATATGTAGAAACCCTTGCTTAGTCTCCTTCAACATCTCGGCAAGAAACACAAAGGCATCGGATAGGCCTCGGATAGGCTTCCAAAAATTGGCAGCAATCAACGCTCCCTCAGCATTCATAAAAAACATGTATTAATGCATCCGTGTTGCTCCAAAAATTTATCATACTTCTTGACAAAACTATATTGACCGATGGGAATCAACTTGACGTATTACAGCATCAGCTAGCAATTGAGAACATTCATATTCAAAAATTGACAAGAGCTCTCAAGGCGACATGCACCCAAACAGTTCGTAGAACTCAACTGAGATGGGTGAGGACGTTAAATAGCCACCTGAGTGTTAGAAATATGCCCTAGAGGCAATAATAAATTAGTTATTATCATATTTCCTTGTTCATGATAATCGTTTGTTATTCATGCTATAATTGTATTGATCGAAGACTTAGATGCATGCGTGGATACATAGACAATACCATGTCCCTAGTATGCCTCTAATAGACTAGCTCGTTGATCAAAGATGACTATGGTTTCCTAGTCATGGACATGAGATGTCATTTGGTAACGGGGTCACATCATTAGGAGAATGATGTGATGGACAAGACCCAAACTATAAGCATAGCATATGATCGGGTCAGTTTATTGCTACTGTTTTCTGCATGTCAAGTATATGTTCCTATGACCATGAGATCATTCAACTCACTGACACCGGAGGAGTACCTTGTGTGTATCAAACGTCGCAACGTAACTGGATGACTATAAAGATGCTCTACAGGTATCTCCGATGGTGTCTGTTGGGTTGGCATGGATCAAGACTGGGATTTGTTACTCTGTGTGATGGAGAGGTATCTCAGGGCCCACTCGGTAATACAACATCACAATAAGCCTTGCAAGCAATGTAACTAAGTGTTAGTCACGGGATCTTGTGCTACGGAACGAGTAAATAGACTTGCCGATAACGAGGTTGAACTAGGTATGGAGATACAGATGATCGAATCTCGGGCAAGTAACATACCGAAGAACAAAGGGAACATCACACGGGATTAACTGAATCCTTGACATAGAGGTTCGATCGATAAAGATCTTCGTAGAATATGTAGGAACCAATATGGACATCCAGGTCCCGCTATTGGTTATTGACCGTAGAGGTGTCTCGATCATGTCTACATAGTTCTCGAACCCGCAGGGTCTGCACACTTAAGGTTTGGTGACGTTTCAGTAGTATAGAGTTATACATGGTGGTGACCGAAGGTTGTTTGGAGTCCCGGATGAGATCCCGGACATCACGAGGAGCTCCGGAATGGTCGGGAGGTAAAGATTGATATATAGGAAGTCCTATTTTGGTCGCCGGAAAAGTTTCGGGCTCATCGGTAATGTACGAGGAGTGTCGGTAGTGTACTGGGAGACCATCGGGAGGGGTATTTCGACCCAAGAGGCTACATGGGCTATGGAAGAGTGAATACCAGCCCTTAGTGGGCTGGTGGAAGTCCCACACAAGGCCCATGTGGCTGGTAAGAAAAACCCAAAGAGAAAAAGATGGAAAAAGGCAAAAAAACCAAAATAAGGAGAAGTCCTAATCCTACTAGGATTGGAGGAGGATTCCTCCTCTCCTCCCACTTGGGCCGAAGCCTAGAGGGCTTGGCCCTTGGGTCAAGCCTCCTCCTCTCTTCCTCTTATATATACTAGAGGTTTTAGGGGTTTTGCACTGGTTTTTCAGCCACGTGCTACCCGTTCCTGTAGTGCATAGTTTCTCCTCTAGATCGGTTTTCTGCAATGCTTGGCGAAGCCCTACCGGAATTGCTCCACCACCATCGTCGCAGCACTGTCACACTGCCGGAGAACTCGTCTACCTCTCCACTCCCTCTTGCTGGATCAAGAAGGCGGAGATCGTCATCGAGCTGTACGTGTGCTGAACGCGAAGGTGTCGTCCGTTCGGTGCTAGATCGGAAGGACCGTGATCAAGATCACGAGACGGATCATGATGAGTTCGCGGGACGGATCGTGATGAGTCCGCGAGACGGATCATGATTTGATCGCGGGACAGATCGTGATGAGATCGTGGGACGCTCGGCGATTTGGATCGCGAAGATGTTCGACTACACCAACCGCGTTTCTTAACGCTTCCCGCTTAGCGATCTACAAGGGTATGTGGATCCACTCTCCCTCTCGTAGATGCTCATTACCATGGATAGGTCTTGCGTGAACGTAGGAAAATTTTGTTTCCCATACGACGTTCCCCAACAATGGTATCAGAGCTAGGTCTATGTGTAGATGAGATCTCGAGTAGAACACAAAGAGTTTGTGGGCATTGATGCTTAGATTGCTTCCTCCCTTGGTCGTGTTTTGGTTCATCGGTATTGTGGGATGTAGCGGCCTGGACCAATCTTACTCGTACGCTTACGAGAGACCGGTTCCATCGATTGACGTGTAACCTCGTTGCACACAGATGGTTGGCGGGTGTCTGTTTTTCCTACTTTAGTTGGATCGGATTCGACAAAGGCGGTCCTTGAGAAGGTTTAAAAGCAACTTATGTATCACCGTTGTGGTTTTTGCGTAGGTGAGAATTGTTCTTGCTAGATACCCGTAGCAGCCACGTAAAACATGCAACAATGATTAGAGGACGTTTAACTTGTTTTTGCAGGGTATGTTGTGATGTGATATGACCAATTACATGATGAGATATATGTGATGTATGAGATGATCATGTATTGTATAGAATATCATGACTTGCATGCAGATGAGTACGGCAACCGGCAGGAGCCTTAGGGTTGTCTTTAATTATTGTATGGCATGTGTGTCAATCATTAAGCGCTATGTAATGCTTTACTTTATCGCTAAACGGTAGCAATAGTAGTAGAAGCATGGTGGGCGCGACAACCCCGATGGTGACACGTTGATGGAGATCAAGATGATGGAGATCATGGTGTCATGCCGGTGACAGTGTAGATCATGCCGGTGCTTTCAAGATGGAGATCAAAAGCACAAGTTCATGGGCATATCATGTCACTTATGATTTGCATGTGATGTTAATCCTTTTATGCACCTTGTTTTGCTTAGGACGATGGTAGCATTATAAGGTGATCCCTCACTTAATTTCAAGATAAATTGTGTTCTCCCCGAGTGTGCACTGTTGCAAAAGTTCGTCATGTCGAGACACCACGTGATGATCGGGTGTGATAGACTCTACGTTCACATACAACGGGTGCAAGCCAGTCTTGTACATGCAGAACACTCGGGTTAAACTTGACGAGCCTAGCATGTACAGACATGGCCTCAGAACACAAGAGACCGAAAGGTCGAACTTGAGTCATATAGTAGATATGATCAACATGATGATGTTCACCATTGAAACCACCTCAACTCACATGATGATCAGACTTGAGTTGGTGAATTTGGATCATGTGTCACTCGAATGACCGGAGGGATGTCAATTTGAGTGGGAGTTCTTCAGTAATATGATTAATTGAACTCATTATCATGAACATAGTCAGTAGTGTCTTTGCAAATTATGTTGTAGATTACTTGCTCGCGCTGTAGCTCCCTTGAATTTTTATATGTTCCTAGAGAAATAGAGTTGAAAGATGATGGTAGCAATATTGCGGACTAGGTCCATGATCTAAGGATTGTCCTCATTGCTACATAGAAGGCTTATGTCCTTAAATGCACCGCTCGGTGCGCCAACCCCTCTAGCGTCATTTGTAGATGTTGTGAACATCTGACATGCACATTCTAATGACTACTTGATAGTTTAGTGCGTCATGCATTACGACTTAGAATTGAGGCTTCGAAATGTTTTGAATGTCACGGAACATAGGAGATGTTCTAAGAGCTGAAATTAGGATCTCAGGCTCGTGCCCGTGTTGCGAGATATGAGATCTCCAACAAGATTCTTTGCCTGCAAGATGAAGGAGAATAGCTCAATCGTTGAGCATGTGCTCAGATTGTCTGGATGCTACAATCGCTTGAATTGAGTGGGAGTTGATCTTCCAGATAAGATAGTGATTGATATAGTTCTCCAAGTCACTATCACTAAGCTACTAGAACTTGGTGATGAACTATAAAACACCAGGGATAGAAATAATGATCCCTGAGCTGTTCGCGATGTTTGACACCACGAAGGTAGAAATCAAGAAGGAGCGTCCAGTGTTGATGGTTAGTCAAACCACTAGTTTCGAGAAGGGCAGGAGCAAGGAGGGAAACTTCATGGATAGCAAGTCAGTTGTTGCTCCAGTGAAGCAACCCAAAGTTGAACCCAAACCCGAGACTAAGTGCTTCGATTATGAGGAGAACGGTCGCTGAAGCGGAACAACCCTAGGTACTTGGTAGATAAGAAGGCTGGCAACGTCGACAGAAGTATATTTGATATACGTGTTATTGATGTGTACCTTGCTAGTACTCCTAGTAGCACCTGGGTATTGGATACCGGTTTGATTGCTAAATGTTAGTAACTCAAAATAAAAGCTACGAAATAAACGGAGAACTAGCTAAGGGTGAGGTGACGATGTGTGCTGGAAATGTTTCCAAGGTTGATGTGATCAACATCGCACGCTCTCTCTATCTTCGGGATTAGTGACGAACCTAATAAATGTTAGAACATGATTAGATCGTGTTTATTGCAACACGGTTATTCATTTAAGTTAGAGAATAATGGTTATTCTGTTTGCATGAATAATACCTTCAATGGTCATGCACCCAGTGAGAATGGTTTGTTGAATCTTGATCGCAGTAATACACATGTTCATAACATTGATGCCAAAAGATACAAAGTTAATAATGATAGTACCATATACTTGTGGCACTGCCGCTAAATGTCATATTGGTATAAAGCGCATGAAGAAACTCCATGCCGATGGATCTTTGGACTCATTCGATTTCGAATCGGTTGAGACATGCGAACCATGCCTCTTGGTCAAGATGTATAAGGACCCCGTTTTCTGGTTTGATTGAGCGGGAAAGTGATTTATTGGAAATGATACATGTTAATGTATGCAATCCAATGAGTCTTATAGCGTGCGGTGGATATCGTTATTTTCTTACCTTCACTGATGATTTGAGTAGATATAGTATATATTCACTTAATGAAACACAAGTCTGAATCGTTTGAAAGGTTCAAGCAAATTCAGAGTGAAGTTTAAAGATCATCGTGACAAGAAGATAAAAATGTCTGCGATGTGTTCGTGGAGGTGAATATCTGAGTTATGAGTTTGGAATACAACTTTAGACAATGTGAAAGTTGTTTCACAACTCACACCACCTGGAACACCATAGTGTGATGGTGTGTCCGAACGTCATAGTCGTGCTCTATTGGATATGGTGCGTGCTATGATGTCTCTTATCGTTTTGCTACTATAATTTTGGGGTTATGCATTAGAGACAACTACATTCACTTTAAATAGGGCACCATCTAAACCCGTTGAGATGACACCATATGGTTTGATAGAAACCTAAGCTATCATTTCTTAATGTTTGGGGCTGCAACACTTATGTGAAAAAGGTTTTCACCCAATGAGCTCGAACCAAAGCGGACAAATGCATCTTCATAGAATACCCTAAGAACAGTTGTGTAAACCTTCTATCTCAGATCCAAGCATAAAGTGTTTGTTGCTAAAACTGGGTCCTTTCTCGAGAAAGAGTTTCTCTCAAAAGAATTGAGTGGGAGGAAGATAGAACTTGATGAGGTTGTTGAACCTTTGTTTCAACGAGAGAGTAGCGCAGTGTAGGAAGATGTTTCTGTGAAACCTACATTAGTTGAAGAGGAAGTTAATGATGATGATCATGAAGCTTCAGTTCAAGTTACTATCGAACCTTGTAGGTCGACAAGGACGTGTACTACTCCTGAGTGGTATGACAACCCTGTCTTGGAGGTCATGTTGTTGGACAACGATGAACCTACGAGCTTGGAGAAGCGATGATGGGCCCGGATTCCGACAAATGGTTAGAGGCCATGAAATCCAAGGAAGGATCCATGTATGAAAACCAAGTATAGACTTTGGTAGACTTGCTTGTTGGACGGCAGGTTGTCGAGTTCAAATGGACCTTTGAGATGATGACAGACGCTGATGGTAAATGTCACCATTTATAGAGCTCAACTTGTCGCAAAGAAGTTTCCGACAAGTTGAAGGAGTTGACTGCGATGAGACTTTCTCACTCGTAGCGATGCTAAAGTCTATTGGAATTATGTTAGCAGTTGCTGCATTTTTCAATTATGAAATCAGGCAGATGGATGTCAAAACATCGTTTCCTTCCTTAAGGAAAGGTTGTATGAGATACAACCAGAAGGTTTTGTCAGTCCTAAGGATGCTAAAAGGTGTGCAAGCTTCAGTGATCCTTCTATGAACTGAAGCAAGCATCTCAGAGTTGGAATATACACTTTTATGAGGTGATCAAAGTTTTTGAGTCTGTACAAAGTTTATGAGAAACTTGTATTTACAATAAAGTGAGTGGGAGCACTATAGAGTTTTTGGTAAGCATATGTGGTTGACATATTGTTGATCGGAAATGATGTAGAATTTCTGGAAAGCATAAACGGTTGTTTGAAAAGAGTTTTTCAAAGGAAGACCTCGATAAAGCTACCTAATTGTTGAGCATCAAGATCTATAGGGATAGATCAAGATGCTTGATGAGACTTTCAGTGAGTACATACCTTGACAAGATTTTGAAAGAGTTCAAAATGGATCAGTCAAAGAAAGAGTTCTCGCCTGATTTGTAAGGTGTGAAGTTGAGTGAGACTCAAAGCTCGACAACGGCAGAAGAAAGAGAGAGGACGAGCGTCGTCCCCTATGCCTTAGCCATAAGCTCTATATTATGCCATGTTGTGTACCACACCTGGTGTGTGCCTTGCCATGAGTCTGTCAAGGGGTACAAAAGTGATCTAGGAATGGATCAGTGGACATCGGTCAAGATTATACTTAGTAACTAAAAGACTAAGGAGATGTTTCTCAATTATGGAGGTGATAAAGAGTTCGTCGTAAAGAGTTACGTCGATGCAAGCTTCAACACCAATCTGGATGACTCGTAGTAGCAATCTGGATACGTATAGTGGAGCAGCCATTTGGAATAGTACCAAATGGAGTGTGGTAGCAGTGTTTACAGTTTGACATAGAGATTTGCAAAGTACACACGGATCTGAATGTAACAGGCCCGTTGACTATAAAACCTCTCTCACATGCAAAGCATGATCGAGCCCCAGAACTCATTGGGTTTAGATTCATAACAATGCGAATCACATGGTGATGTGAACTAGATTACTGACTCTAGTGCAAGTGGGAGACTGTTGGAAATATGCCCTAGAGGCAATAATAAATTAGTTATTATCATATTTCCTTGTTCATGATAATCATTTATTATCCATGCTATAATTGTATTGATCGGAGACTTAGATGCATGTGTGGATACATAGACAACACCATGTCCCTAGTATGCCTCTAATAGACTAGCTCGTTGATCAAAGATGACTATGGTTTCCTAGTCATGGACATGAGATGTCATTTGGTAATGGGATCACATCATTAGGAGAATGATGTGATGGACAAGACCCAAACTACAAACGTAGCATATGATCATGTCAGTTTATTGCTACTGTTTTCTGCATGTCAAGTATATGTTCCTATGACCATGAGATCATGCAACTCACTAACACCGGAGGAGTACCTTGTGTGTATCAAACGTTCCAACGTAACTGTGTGACTATAAAGGTGCTCTACAGGTATCTTCGAGGGTGTCTGTTGAGTTGGCATGGATCAAGACTGGGATTTGGTACTCCGTGTGACGGAGAGGTATCTCAGGGCCCACTCGGTAATACAACATCACAATAAGCCTTGCAAGCAATGTGACTAAGTGTTAGTCACGGTATCTTGTGTTACAGAATGAGTAAAGAGACTTGCCGGTAATGGGGTTGAACTAGGTATGGAGATACCGACGATCAAATCTCGGGCAAGTAACATACCGAAGAACAAAGGGAACATCATACGGGATTAACTGAATCCTTGACATAGAGGTTTGACCTATAAAGATCTTCGTATAATATGTAGGAACCAATATGGACATCCAAGTCCCTCTATTGGTTATTGACCGTATAGGTGTCTCGGTCATGTCTACATAGTTCTCGAAACCGCAGGGTCTGCACACTTAAGGTTTGGTGACGTTTCGGTAGAATAGAGTTATGAATGGTGGTGACCAAAGGTTTTTAGGAGTCCCGTATGAGATCCCGAACGTCACGAGGAGCTCCGGAATGGTCCGGAGGTAAATATTGATATATAGGAAGTCCTATTTTGGTCGCCGGAAAAGTTTTGGGCTCATCGGTAATGTACCGGAAGTGCCGGTAGTGTATCGGGAAACCATCGGGAGGGGTATTTCGACCCAAGAGGCTACATGGGATGTGGAAGAGTGAATACCAGCCCTTAGTGGGCTGATGGAATTCGCACACAAGGCCCATGCGACTGGGAAGAAAAACCCAAAGAGAAAAAGGTGGAAAAAGGCAAAAAGGCCAAAATAAGGAGGAGTCCTAGTCCTACTAGGATTGGAGGAGGATTCCTCCTCTCCTCCCACTTCGGCCAAAGCCTAGAGGGATTGGCCCTTGGGCCAAGACTCCTCCTCTCTTCCTCTTATACATACTAGAGGTTTTAGGGTTTTTGCACTAGTTTTTCAGCCACGTGCTACCCGTTCCTCTAGTGCATAGTTTCTCCTCTAGATCGGTTTTCTGCAGTGCTTGGCGAAGCCCTGCCGGAATTGCTCCACCACCATCGCCGCAGCGCCGTCACGCTGCCGGAGAACTCGTCTACCTCTCCACTCCCTCTTGCTAGATCAAGAAGGCGGAGATCGTCATTGAGTTGTACGTGTGCTAAACACGGAGGTGCCATCCGTTCTGCGCTAGATCGGAAGGACCGTGATCAAGATTGCGAGACAAATCGTGATGAGTTCGCAGGACGGATCGTGATGAGTTCGCGGGACGGATCATGATGATTTCGCGAGACGGATCGTGATTGGATCGTGGGACGGATCGTGATGAGATCGCGGGACGCTCGGCGATTTGGATCGCGAAGACGTTCGACTACACCAACCGTGTTTCTTAACGCTTCTCGCTTAGCGATCTACAAGGGTATGTGGATCCACTCTCCCTCTCATAGATGCTCATCACCATGGATAGGTCTTGTGTGAACGTAGGAAATTTTTTGTTTCCCATACGACGTTCCCCAACACTGAGCCCTACAACCAGGTCGCTACCATATTCCCAATTCGTGAAAAATTACATCCTAATCGTCAGAGCCTTCATGCTCGTATAATATTTTGTTTTGCATAGATGTAATTAATATGTAGAATAAACTTAGGGGTAGAAATTACCTCGGTAGCTTGGTTTTTCTCAAGCAAAGCATGTGCCAACGATTCAAAATCAATGGCCTCCAGCTGCCCATTAAAACCGAGAAGTCAAAAAACAACTACTCATTTTCAGGAATTAATATATCTCATAGCCATGGATGATATCATGTTGATAGCGGATGAAAACACAAAAGTTGCACAGGTCACCAGGTGCTCAATGGTCACTATCCACGGATCCAAAGTGGATAACGAACATCTTCTTATTGAAATCATGGTAGGCAAATTCCAGAGTGTGCCACGGGCATAACCTATGGCTCCTAGTATGCTCCTGCATCTCCGTTGTGGTCACAACTACACACCAAATATCTAAGATATAAGAAAAACCCAACTATTTGATCATGCAAATCAAAACCCAACGTCGTGATAGTTTGAATTTTCATTTTTAGCAGGGAATGGTAGTTCTGAATGCTTTGTGTATTCTTAAGCAGGAGGGTAACAAAGTCTTTATTCATCAAACAGGGACTGAATCCAGGCCAGCTGGGAGTGCACAACGCACACATATCTTTGAGCTAAAGCTTGATTCTCGGTAGAACTGTATCTTCCGAATTCAGCAAAAAGATTGCTTATCCCCCGATTATGCCCTTACTAAACGTTTGTTACAGGACAATGCTTACTGACAAAAGATAAATCAAATCAATGTTCTATGACCTACTTACTCACACAGTGTAACTTTCACATGTCAAAGAACAAATATACAAATCTAAAATCTTGCACAATAATCATTCATGATGAATTACACAAACATAAGTATGAAGTGATTTATATGGGTCTAACCTTTGCCTCCCATTTTCCCTATGTCCCAAGGTTGTCCATTATCACATTTGTTTGCAGACAGGAGAAATCAGGCAGCTATGTGACTACCTGCAAGATAAGAAGAAAAAAGTCAAGAGCACAACAAATATGATATTATAGGAATGGCATTGACTAAGAGTAACCTAGGTAGATTTTGTTGTTGTTGTTGTTAGATTAAAGCTCAAAAGGAGCGACCAGGGAAAATGATATTAAGGAATGGAAGGGAAAAGGTAATCAATATAGAGTACTATCCAGGCCAGCATATAAACCAGTTTAGAAATCAGATAGATATCGGAATAAAATCAGCAGAATAAAAATAAATCAACGGTGACACCATCTAAACAATCACAGACTGCCCTTCCTCTCTCCTTCAGAAAAATCCAACACAAATAAATCCAGCCCTTGAGAAGCTCTTTTTTATTAACACGACAACATCCACAACACACGTCCTTCACTATATTTCCAACCAAACTAAGGCACCATCAAATCAACTCAGGTAGACAATTTCCAAAGAACACAAGGCCATGCACAACCCATCTCATCCCCTCTGCCTAACAAGCATCAATCAAGATCCTAAGAACTTCAACTATGATAACAGGTATCAATGAATCATCTAAGAAGTGCAACTATAACAGTCATTATCCTTGGAACTAAGCATCTATGTAATTAATCCTTAAGCCAAAGAGATAATGTCGGCATAATCCCAAAAACTAAGCATCCATGTAATTAATCCTCAAGCCAAAGAACTAAAGCAGGCACCAACCCAAACCAACAGAGAAATACATTTGACTAATACATCATCTAATCCTCAAGCCAGACACCTAAAAGCAGGGACTAAACCAAACTAATAGATGTGCCAATGAAATAGTTTTGACTGATAGAATCCAACAATAGCAACCCATGCCTAACCCACTGCCATCGGACAAAATAAGAAAAGAAACAAAAAAGCTGGTGCGAATATAGGCATGCCACAACATCTCCCACATAGCAACAAAAAATCCCAAAGATTCAACCAGACCCAACCGCCTAATGCATCCAAAGGAAGAGTAGCTAATGGATCCAAAGGAACTTAATCAGATCCGAGCACATCCAAAATCTGAGTACATCTAAACACTAACATGACCATAGAGGAAGAAATGGAAAAGCTCACCATCTAGAAATCTTGCAACCTCCTGCAGAAGAAGGGGGTGTGGCAGGGGCGTATCGACCTGGTCCGGCTTGACCTTGTCTTCCTACGGATTCCTCTCGGATGGGAGCTCACGGTGCCGCCCGCCTTGCCATCGGCGCCATGGGCAAGAGCAGGGCCACGCCTTTTGAGGAAACAAGCGGTAGGGATGAGATGAGAGTGATGTGGGGTTGTGATGGAAGGGGAGTGGAGTAGGCGGCATGCGGGGGAGAGGCGGAGATGCAAGCGATGTGCGGCGTCGGCGGCCCACATGAGAGAAGATGAGGCGAGATAGGAAGAGGAGGAGACGTGTGCGAGGAAGAAAGGCTTTCATTTTTTTGAGGGAAAAGAAATTCGTGCAGGGTGAGGCTCGAGAGATATTTTCATCTAGGGCAGGTGTTACCTGAGGAAGCATTAAAAAAATCGCCACGGTAAAAATCTAACTCGCCCGCACAGTGCAGACTGCCTACGTGGGCACGCCGAGGGAACGCCCCTTCCTTGTAGCTTAATGTGTTTGATCCTCGAGAAATTTCTTGGTCACATGCCTTGTTTTCTATGTCGATTTTTTTGTTCTCTGCTCTATCCTCCATCTCCACAAACACGTCGCCACCTTCCAATCTCATTTCCCTTGTTGCAAACAGGGGAAGACAAATTAGAGACATGCCACTGGGCACCGCCGTTGCAAGGGGAGACGGGGAACGCCACATGTTCCAAGACTGCTTGCCCACGCTCGCTAGTGCTTCATCGCCCACCACCAGTGATGCAATGGATTATGGCCGGCACTGCAAGGGGTAGTTGTTGTTTGATGTCGGTGCTCCAGTGGACAGTATGAACTTCACCGACGTTTCTAAAACATCATTGATGTTGCGGTGGCAAAATCGTGGGGATGTTACCAACCTGGAGGCGACCGGAACACGTTCCATGTTGCGTTTGCAACATGCTTGACACAACTCTGATTAGACACGGATGAGCAATATATGTGCTTATTGTGGTTGCAACGGTACAAAACGCTTCGACGTAGAGCAATGCTATCCGTGTCGTCGGTCAAAGTGGTAAATGGCCTAGGGGTGCAAGGTTGTTGAATGCCGCACACACCATGGATCAAGTGTAGGATGGTGGCGTTGCGGTTTTGGTTTTTGGCGCCTAGTGGCCGGGTTGCACTTTGCACATGGTTTTTTCCATGTGTTGAGAGGTACATTATGTATGATTTGTGTCCTTTTACCTTCACTCCGTCTTTGCGCAATAAAAAAAACTATTGTTTACACATGGTGGTTTTCTACAACCTAAGACTAAACTATCATGCGTTATAGTGACTCTACCAGAGTAATTGTATTGACTCAATCACCATAATAATAATCACTGTGAGGATTTTGACCCAAAAGGTCGTTCTAGCATAGTCATCATCATGCCCTCAATCACCATAATTTTTTGAGGGCGGTCCAAAACGACCATGGATATCTTCATCAGCACTATCTTCGTTGAGGTCGGAGATGTAGCCGACCTTGTATCTAGTTGTGGTGTCAAGGGATGAAGTGATCGTTGTTGTTGACGAATTTGATGATGGTGGAGTGGCGGTGATGTTGATGTAATATCCGTCCCTAAGTAGCTAAAACACCTTAGAAAATGCAAAACGTGAACTCAAATAACCATAAATAAAAAATGGGTCAAACTGGGTGGAATTGCGCGTTGGGATGGTTGTGGTCGAAAGTGGACCGAATGTCCAGTGAAAATGTCGGATGTCTGGTGGCTAGGCGAGTGGGAAATAGGGATCTCGCAAATTTGGTGATTGGGGAGAATGTTTTGGGTGGTATGGGGGTGGATTTCATGGGGGGAAGCTAGGAAAGGGTGAGCGAAGGCTAGATCCACTAACAACACATCAAAACCATGGGTCAAATCCAACAAATTCCCACGAGAATTAACATATTGCAAGAATTGGGTATGGCCATTTTTTATGGAGATTTTTTAAATTAGGTAAGAACAAACAAAAATTGGCTACAAATATGAGGGAAGGAACTCCAAGATGTGATCAATCTTGCTCATGATACCAAGATAATGTAGGCTAGAATCCTAGGTGGCCCAATCTATCACAACTTGGAATGGATCAAAAGGAACATTCAAGAACACAAGGGAAGCACTCAAGATAAGATCCGGTTACACATTCACCAAATAATCAACACCAAAGTAATCGCGTAATCTGTCGTCAATCGAGCACATGCGAATAAGACTGAAAACATGAAGACAAAGATTTTGTTGTCGATCAGCTGACGACAAAGGATAAATTGGCAAAGCCATACTTCGTCATCAACTTTCTGTCGGGCTGACAACAAAGGCTTTGTAATAAGTGTTCACACTTTGTCGTCAGCTCTTACAAGACCGACGATAAAGAAAAGCACTTGATGACCTAACATGCCCTACCGGACGGTGTCAAGTACTTTGTCTTTAGCCTACAGACGACAAAAAGCTGAGTACTTTGTTTTCTACGGGAAGTAAGTTGACAGGAAACCAACTTGCATGTTTAGTGTCCATTACATGTGATACGTGACCACACCTTTGCCATCAATGGAAATGAAACAGACGACAAAGAACCAATATTTGTCGTGAGTGGGCGGTAAGTTGATGGCATAGCAATCTTTGTTGACAATTTCCTCAGGTTGTTACCGACAGTGGCCCTTTGCTGTCAGCAGCTGACGTCAAAATATGGTCTTTGTCGTTGGCTCCGATGAAAAGCTGAGGCAAAGAGCACCAAAGATAGCAAATTACCTTATTTCTATAGTGCAAACACATGAGATCCACAAGGTACAAATCCAACAAAGGGAACAAGCACTAGGTAAATTTCATCCCAAATCCAAGGAGGAGATGAGGTAAATAGTATTCTCCAATCCACAAGAGTAAGTGAGGTCTTGGAAATCCCTTGGGATTCTTCTCCAAAGGATGTCTTGATCTCTTATGGAGAGAGGTAGGTGATCAAAGCTCTCTCTAGTTCATCAAATATGCTTTTCTAGCCCTAATACATATAAGGGATACGATATTCATAGTCTAGGGGTGAGAGAGGGGATACAAGAGACAAAACACTACTTTTGCATGCAAGCAGTACCGAATGTCCGGTCCGTGAGTGCGGCACCGGATGTCTGGTACCCACCAGATGTCTGACAAGGACAACATGCTCTCTGGATAGGGCATGATTGGATTTCCGGTGGTATCAGAAGTTCAGTACGTGACGAATGCATCGGATGTTCGGTTGTTATGGAGGTCTTGTCATAGCCTGCGTCTTCTGGCTGACCACTGGGTGCTCGGCACCACCATGGCTCCAATAAACATGTGTATGATAAAGTTGTCATCCTCCCATGTGTAACCAAAGTTTCACAAATCCAACAAAAGTGACTTCACCACTGGAACACCTCTTTCGCAAAATCTCCCTCATGCCTCGAGAACAAGTTGACTTAGAGATGCAAATTGAGATCTCTGAAAAATGTCACCACCTTCAAACTTTTCTTGAAGGAAATGCCAAATTTCTTTCGTTACCTTGGAGAGAGCAATAGAATTAGCATAATAATTAATGACTGAGATGGAGCATGTTGAGAGTGGTGGCATTGAGTTGACAATCAACGGCTTACTTGTAAGGCTTCAGGGATCCTCGTTCTTGAAATCGTTGGCAATCACTAACCATAGTTGTGTCGTGGCACTCCAGATGCGAGACTCCATATCAAGTTTTCACTGAGCAAACACATTAGCTTCCAAAGGAGGTGGAGCACCAACATGGTTCATATGCAGATGATGGATAGGTTATGGTGAGTGGTGTGGCTCTAAAACATTACAGAGGGGTGTGGTGCTAGGCTTAGGGCTAACACGAGTTTATTTTTTATCATCCACGTCTGAAGCCGCACTTGGAGCAAATGAGGAAGATATGGATACAGAGGCTTTATCTTGTGTATATACCTCATCCTTGATGATGGAGCGGACTTCCGTCATAATAAAGGTTTTTTAATTCGTCATTAATGAAGTGAAGTCCATTACAGTCAAGATAGCGGTGGGTATGAGAGCAATAGGTTGTGTGGCGGTTGGAAGTCCAAACAGTGGAAATTGAGGCCCTCCACCTTGTGGTAGGCCCACACCCTCTTTATCATTAGATCATCTATAGCTGGACCCCTCAAATGCTCAGGCAGGCCACCCGGTCACAAAAAATCAACCCAGACGGACCCCTCAAACGGGCCTCAAATGCACGGGCATAATGGCACCCCTCCTATCCAGCCCAAATATGGGGCGGATATGGGGGAGCCGGACATGCCCGCCTAGCCCGCACTAGCCCGTGCTGGACCGCATCTACCCCGCATATATTCTCCCCATCCGCTCGCGGGACCAAACCCTAGCCACTTCACTCCACTTCCCTCCACTCTCATCCGCTACCCAAGCTCACCTCCGGTGATCTCCGACCTTCTACGGCATGGCGGGCAGCGGATCCGAGTCCTTCACCTCCAGATCCGTCGACCACGAGCTCATCCCACGCGGCCCTGAGGAGGAGATGGCCGTTCGGGTTGAGCTCCGCCACTCCCGGGAGGCGGCCGCACAACGGCAACGCTCAGACTCGCAATGCCGGGAATCCATTGCGTCCGCACAACTGATGCTTGAATCCGGCGTCGCTACCTCACTGGAGGCGGTGTGGTCCATCTAGTGTCCAAACGCCATGGCAAAAATGCAACCCCTCCCTTGGTGCGCCGAGCACGAGGCATGTCCGTCCTCAAACATGTCATAGCGCGGCGTGCCCGCCCGGTCGAGGCAGTGGGGACGGGAGGCGGTGGAGGCCCTAGCGGCAGTAGAAGTTGGAGAGGCCGAGTCACACTCTCCGACGCCTTGTGGGGTGCACCAGTGTAGGCACCGCAACTACGTCATGGTGGACATCGACTCCTCCCAGGAAGGATCCTTCATTAACCTCACACCCACCGGCACCGTTCGGGTTACAAGCTTCGTCGAGGAAGAGTAAGGCATGGGGGACGACAGCAGATCGAGTCATGTGAGCCGGCTAGTGTCCCATGTCCTACTCTACCTCGTTGGTGGTCGGACTGACACTACGAGGGTCGCAACCACCCGCCGGACATGGGCACGGCAGAGCCGGACGACCTCCACTTAGTATTAGTTTTATGTTGCATGTAATAATATGGATTTGAGGTTTCTAATTCGAGGTATCCGGATGTAGAATCCAATATTTGAGGCGTGATTAGTAAGTGTCGGCAGAAGCGCCCGACGCGTCCGTGGGAGTTTGAGGGGCTGGATTCGCAAGTTTCGGCTATACATGCTCTTATTGACCATATTCTCTTTAGGTTGTTAATCCCGAATAAAGAGCCAAAGCTCTGATACCAACTTAAAGGATCGAGATATTGACTAAAGGGGGTGAATAGGAGACTATGAATTTTAAGCTAACTTCAAATTTTAGGGCAACATGGGTCAAAGCAAGGTATGCTAGGAAACTATCTAATTAGCAAGCCAGCAAACATACAAATCAAGTAACTGCAATGACCCGTCATACCACTACATGGTCTAGGAATGGCCAGCGTACCATGGACCCCATGTAGGACGATGGTGCCGCCACGACACTGGGATGCAGCCTTTTGGTGCCTAGTGCCCCGGTTTGCACTTCACACATGGTGTTTTCCACATGTTGAGAGGTGGTATAATTCTTTATTCCTTCAGGGTTATGTATGATTTGTGGAAAATCTTATACTCAACTGGCTGAAAACGCGTCGCATGTCCGCCACCTCGAGCGTGCACGACACATCCTCAGGGCCCACACACTACGTCGTCCCACCATATTCCTTTTTTTCTTATCCCCTGGAAATTTCTAGGCCACACGTCTAGTTTCCTTAGCCGATCCCTTTGTGATCTCCTTTATCTTTCATCTATATGGGCACCTCACCACCTCTTAATCTCATAGCCCTTGCTGCAAGCAGAGGATACCAAATTGGAAACACGCCACCGGGAACCAATGTTGCAAGGGGTACCGAGGGACATCACATGTTTCATGGTTGCTCATTTGCGCTTGCTAGTGCTTTGTCGCTGATACGTCTCCATCATATCTACTTTTCCTAATGCTTTTGCTCGTGTTTTGGACTCTAATTTGCATGATTTGAATGAAACTAGCCCGGACTGATGTTGTTTTCAGTGGAACTACCATGGTGTTGTTTTTGTGCTGAAATAAAAGTTCTCCGAATTGAACAAAACTTTTTTGGAGATTTATTTCAGAATAAATAAAAAATACTGGAGCCAACAACCACCAGAGGAGGGCCTCTGGCTAGGCACGATAAACCAGGGTGCGCCAGCCCCCAGGCCTGGCGGGGGTATTGGCAGGAATTAATTGAGACTTTAGCATGGGCTCATGAACACACACCTTTAGCTAATTTAATTCGTTGGAGAGATAAGCCCATGGATCTTTCCATTGTGCAAGCAAGATTGGTTGGATTAGCTCACTTTTCCTTGGGTTATATATTCACTTATGCAGCTTTCTTGATTGCCTCAACATCAGGCAAGTTTGGTTAATTTAGTTTGTTTTTTTGTACTGCATCAGCACCTAGTTCACTACTCTTGATAGAGAGGGAGGATCCGCCTTCTTAGATTTCCTTTTCTATTTCTTTTTCCATCTAGGATTAGAACCGTATACTTGGTAATAATAGCAACGACACATTATGGAAAAAAAAGTTTGATTCAGAGGGAGAAGAAGCGCAGCGCCCTGGTGGGTTGTGCCCACCTCGTGGCCCCGCTGATCCTAATTCCGGCACTATAAATTCCTATTTTTGGAGAAATTTTTTAATGAGAAAGTTTTATTGCGTTTAATGACACGGAGTCGCCGCCACCTCCTGTTCTTCATCGGGAGGCCAGATCTGGAGCTTGTTTGGGGTTTCGAAGAGGGGAATCTTCGGTCTTCGTCATCATCAACCCTCCTTCATCGCCAATTCCATGATTAGGGATGGCAATGGGTACCCATTACCCACGTCCCCTGCGGGTAAAAAACCCTATTAGGGCAAGGGTATGGGACCAAAATTTACCCATGGGTATATAAATGGGATAATCTGAAACCCATCGGGTAGAGCGGGTATGGGTATGGGATCATATAACCCATACCCACATACCCATGTACCCGTATAAAATCTATGTAAACTGAAAATTATCTCTACAATCTACACTATGTGAAGAATTTGTGAACTGGAAATGTATGTCTATGTATTGTTGTTTATGATTATATGATGTTGTTTATAAGTATATGTTATTGTTATAATGTATTTTTGTAAACTACATTATATGATGCAGTTTATGACTATAAGTTGTTCAAATTGATGCTTTGCAAATATGGGTAATTTTACCCGTGGCTGCCCGTCTACCCTGTCGAGTAATGGGTATGGGCAAAAATTGTACCTGTTGACGGGTATGGGTAAACTCAGACGGGACGGGTAAGGGTATGGGGAGGCTCCACCCGTACCCATACCCTGCGGGTGCCATCCCTATCCATGATGCCCCCCACCGGGAGTGAGTAAGTCCTTCGTAGGCTTGCTGGTCAGTGAGGAGTTGGATGAGATTCATCATGTAATTGAGTTAGTTTTGTTAGGGCTTGATCCCTAGTATCCACTATGTTCTGAGATTGATGTTGCTATGACTTTGCCATGCTTAATGCTTGTCACTAGGGGCCGAGTGCCATGATTTCAGATCTGAACCGTTTATGTTATCACCATTATATCTATGTTCTTGATCCAATCTTGCCTAGTCATATACACCTATTACATGTTATGATCCGTAAATCCCAAGGTTACAATAGTTGGGATACTTTCCGATGATGACCGTAGTTTGAGGACTTCATGTATTCACTATGTGTTAATGCTTTTGTTCCGGTTCTCTATTAAAAGGAGGCCCTAATATCCCTTAGTTTCCTTATGGACTCCGCCGCCATGGGAGGGTAGGATAAGAGATGTCATGCAAGTTTTTTTCCATGAGCACGTATGACTATTTATGGAATACATGCCTACATTACATTTATGAACTAGAGCTAGTTTTGTGTCACCCTAGGTTATAACTGTTATATGATGAGTGTCATCCAACAAATACACCGATCCTGTGCCTACGAGTTTTCCACTTATTGTTCTTGCTAATTTACTATTGTTGTTCTTACTGTTGCACTTTCTACAAAACCATTACTGCAACTATTACTGTGCTATCAAACTATCATATTATTGTGCTACTGATCACTTTGCTATAGATATTTAATCTCCAGGTGTGTTTGAATTGACAACTCAACTGCTAATACTCTCAAATATTATTTGGCTCCCCTTGTCTCGAATCTATAAATTTGGGTCAAATACTCTACCCTCGAAAACTGTTGCGATCCCTTATACTTGTGGGTTATCAAGACTTTTTTCTGGCGCCGTTGCCGGGAAACATAACTATATTTGCTAAGTCACTTGGGATTTATATCAATTTATCACCATGAGGAATCTGAAGGATACAAGATCCAAGATCGTTCCCTCTAAGACGAGGGGAGGTATGGATTTGCCATCGCACTTTGCACTTGATTCACCTTCTGTTATGAGTAGACTTGCAACGCCACCACATGCTATTAATCCTGATATGTCGCAAGTTATTGATGATGCTACTTCTGTTATGAATGATGCTAGTACCTTGCTTGATGATACTGTGCCACTAGGTGAATTTCTTGATGAACAAATTGCTAGAGCTAAAGAGAATGAAATTATTGAAACCGATGAAACTACTGAAACTGATGAAGTCTTTGCAACTGAGAATTATCAAATACCTATTAGGCCTAGCTCTACTAGATTTGAAATGCCTAAGATACCCGAGGGTTATGTTATGGATGGAGAAGGAGCTAGAGACATTCTTGCTTGTAAGGATAGAAATGATCTTAAGAAAATATTATGCCAGTATAAAGAAAAGACTATGAATGCTAGAATATAATGTGATCCTAAGTTTGCTACTTCACCTATCTTTGTTACCGAAAATGATTATGAATTCGCTATCGACCCAGAGTTAATTACTTTGATTGAATCCGATCCTTTCCATGGCTATGAAACTGAAACTGTAGTGGCACACCTTATTAAGTTTAATGATATAACCACCCTTTTTTCTCATGATGATAAGATTCGCAACTACTATATTCTCAAATTATTTTCGTTCTCATTAAAGGGTGATGCTAAGATATGGTACAATACTCTTGCTCCTAGTTGTGTGCGTAGTCCCGAGTATATGATTTTCTAGTTCTCTGAAAAATATTTTCCTGCTCATAAGAAACAAGCTCCCTTACAGGAAATATTTAACTTTGTGCAAATTGAAGAAGAGAGTCTCCCACAAGCTTGGGGGAGGCTTCTCCAATTGCTTAATGCTTTGCCTGATCATCCTCTTAAGAAAAATGAAATACTTGATATCTTCTATAATGGACTAACTGATGCTTCTAGGGACTTCCTAGATAGTTGTGCTGGTTGTGTTTTCACGGAACGAACTATTGAACAAGCTAAGGAACTATTGAATAATATATTGAAGAATTATGATGATTGGACTCTCCCTGAACCACCACTTGAACCCACTCCGAAGAAGAGGGGTATCTTATTTCTCAGTCCTGAAGATATGCAAGAGTCAAAGAAATGTATGAAGGAAAAGGGTATTAAGGCTCAGGATGTTAAGAATTTACCACCTTTGAAGAAATACATGGCTTTGACATTGATACGTCTCCAACGTATCTATAATTTTTGCTTGTTCCATGCTGTTATATTATCATTCTTGGATGTTTTACAATCATTTTACTACAACTTTATATTATTTTTGGGACTAACCTATTAACCTAGAGCCCAGTGCCAGTTCCTGTTTTTTTTCCGTGTTTTTGGGTTTTACAGAAAAGGAATATTAAACGGAGCCCAAATGGAATAAAAATCTATGGTGAATTTTTATGGACCAGAAGAAGCCCAGGGAGAGTTGGAGTTGGGCCAGAAGACCCAAGGCAATTAGAAGCCTCAGGGACGCTCCCACCCCCCTAGGGCGTGCCCCCAGGCTTGTGACTCCCTCATGGCCCATCCTGACTCGTTTCCACCACCATAAATTCCTATAAATTCCAAAAACCCCAACGCAGAACCTGGATTGGGAGTTCCGCCGCCGCAAACCTCCAGAGACACGAAAAACCAATTGGGAGCCCGTTCCAGCACCCTGCCGGAGGGGGAAACCATCATCGGAGGCCATCTTCATCATCCTGACGCTCTCCATGACGAGGAGGGAGTAGTTCACCCTCGGGGCTGAGGGTATGTACCAGTAGCTATGTGTTTGATCTCTCTCTCTCGTGTTCTTGAGATGGCACGATCTTGATGTACCGCGAGCTTTATTGATATAGATGAATCATATGGAGTTTCCCCCTCTCTATCTTGTTGTGATGAATTGAGTTTTCCCTTTGAAGTTTTCTTATCGGATTGAGTCTTTAAGGATTTGAGAACACTTGATGTATGTCTTGCGATGGGATATTCGTGGTGACAATGGGATGTTCTATTGATCCACTTGATGTATGTTTTGGTGATCAACTTGCGGGTTCCGTGACCTTGGAATCTATGCATAGGGGTTGGCACACGTTTTTGTCTTGACTTTCTGGTAGAAACTTTGGTGCACTCTTTGAAGTTCTTTGTGTTGGATTGAACATGATGAATCTGAAATTATGTGATGCATATCGTATAATCAAGCCCATGGTTACTTGTGGTAACATTGGAGTATCTAGGTGACATTAGGGTTTTGGTTGATGTGTATCTTAAGGTGTTATTTTAGTACGAACTCTAGGGCTGTTCGTGGCACTTATAAGGATAGCTCATAAGATTGATCAGAAAAGATAACTTTGAGGTGGTTTCGTACCCTACAATAATTTCTTCGTTAGTTCTCCACTATTTGTGAGTTTGGAGTGAACTCTTTGTCGCATGAGAGGTATTTACATATGATTCAACTATGTCAATATTGTTGAGAGAAAATGCACTAGTGAAAGTATGGACCATAGGCCTTGTTTCCAAGCATTTATACAACGTTTTGCTCGCTGTTTACTATTTTTTACCTTGCTGTTTTTATATTTTCAGATTACCAAAACCTATATCTACCATCCACATTACACTTGTATCACCATCTCTTCGCCGGACTAGTGCACCTATACAATTTACCATTGTATTGGGTGTGTTGGGGACACAAGATACTCTTTGTTATTTGGTTGCAGGGTTGTTTGAGAGAGACCATCTTCATCCTACACCTCCCATGGATTGATAAACCTTAGGTCATCCACTTGAGGGAAAATTGCCACTGTCCTACAAAACTCTGCGCTTGGAGGCCCAACACGAGTCTACAAGAAGAAGGTTGTGTAGTAGACATCAAACACACCACCACCTCCACAGGTGGTAGAGGTAAATTCTTAATTAAAGTTTGATGGAGGTGACATTCCTTACAATAAACATCCTAGTCAGTGCTTATATGTGTTTCACAACTACATTAGGAAACAATATCACTTCAATGCGAATGTTGTGAAATGACTGAAATGTAATTCTGATATGATTGCTCGCTTGAGTGACTTGTTATTTAGAATATGTAATGATGTTAGAGGTGTAGGAAAACATGCATCTATGGTTCAAAGCCAGTTAGAACAAGTTGCTAAATCTCAAAGAGAATTGCTTAATGGAATGAATAGTAATATGAATAATTTTGCTGTTAGAGTGGCAACTAGAGGAGGTAAAATGACTCAGCAACCACTTTATCCTGAGGGACACCCTAAAAGAATTGAACAAGACTCTCAAAGAATTAATGCTGATGCACCTACTCCTTCTAAAAACAAAAACAAAAACAAAAATGATAGGACTTTGCATGCCTCTAGTGAACATGAGATAGAAAAACCTCCTGAAAATAATGATGTCTCTATTTGTGATGCCAAAACTCAATCTGGTAATGAACATTCATCTAGTGATAATGATAATGAAGATATTCATAAAGATACTCAACTGAACAATGATAAAGAACCCGATAATGATGTAGAAATAGAACTTGTTGTTGATCTTGATAACCCACAACCTAAAAATAAATGATATGATTAAAAATACTTTGTGGCTAGAAAACATGGTAAAGAAAGAGAGCCATGGGTTTAGAAACCCATGCCTTTTACACCTAAACCATCTAAGAAAAAAGATGATGAAGAATTTGAACGCTTTGCTGAAATGATTAGGCCAGTCTTTTTGCGTACTGGCTTAACTGATATCTTAAAGATGGATCCTTATGCAAAATACATGAAAGACATCATCACTAATAAAAGAAAGATACATGAAGCTTAAATCTCCACCATGCTTGCTAATTATTCTTTTAAGGATGGAGTACCTAAAAAACTTGGAGATCCTGGATACCAACTATACCTTGCTCCATTAAAAGAAATTATGTCAGAACTGCTTTGTCTGATTTGGGAGCTAGTGTTAGTGTTATGCCTTTCTCTTTATAAAAAAGACTTGATTTGAATAAAATCACACCTACTAAAATATCTTTGCAAATGGCTGACAAATCAACTGCCATACCTATCGGTATTTGTGAGGATGTGCCCGTTGTTGTTGCAAATGTTACTATCTTAACAGACATTGTCATTCTTGAGATGCCCGAAGATGACAACATGTCGATTATCCTTGGTATACCCTTTTTAAATACTGTAGGGGATGTTATTGATTGCAATAAACAAGAATGTCACTTTTCATATCAATGGTAATGAGCATACTGTGCACTTTGTTGGAAATATGCCCTAGAGGCAATAATAAATTAGTTATTATCATATTTCCTTGTTCATGATAATTGATACGTATCCATCGTATCTATAATTTTTGATTGTTTCACCAATATTCTACAACTTTCATATACTTTTGGCAACTTTTTATACTATTTCTGGGACTAACATATTGATCCAGTGCCCAGTGCCACCTCCTGTTTGTTGCATGTTTTCTGTTTCACAGAATATCCATACCAAACGAAGTCCAAACGCGATAAAAACTTATGTATATTTTTTGGAATATATGTGATTTTTGGGAAAAAGAATCAACGCGAGACGATGCCCGAGGTGACCACAAGCTAGGGGATGTGGCCTACCCCCTGGCCGCACCCTGGGCCCTTGTGGTCACCCCTTAAGGCAGTTGGAGCTCTCCTTTTGCCACAAGGAATATATTTTTATAATAAAAATCCTCTCAAAATTTCAGCCCGATCAGAGTTACAGATCTCCGGATATTTAAGAAACGGTGAAACGCTAGAATCTGGGAGCGCAGAAACAGAAGGAAACAGAGAGAGAGAGAGATCCAATCTCGAAGGGGCTCTCACCCCTCCATTGCCATTGAGGCCATGGACCAAAGGGGAAACCCTTCTCCCATCTAGGGGAAGGTCAAGTAAGAACAAGGAGGGGGATCTCTCCCCCTCTCTCCCGGTGGCGTCAGAACGCCGCCGGGGCCATCATCATGACGGCGATCTTCTCCAACATCTCCGTCATCTTCACCAACACCTCCATCACCTCCCCCCATCTATCTACAGCGGTCCAGTCTCCTACAACCCGCTGTACCCTCTACTTGAACATGGTGTTTTATGCTTGATATTATTATCTAATGATGTGTTGCCATCCTATGATGTCTGAGTAGATTTTTGTTGTCCTATGGGTTGATTGATGATCATGATTGGTTTGAGTTGCATGTTTTATTATTGATGCTTTCATATGGTGCTCTCCATGTTGCACAAGCATGAGGGATCCTCGCTGTAGGGTGTTGCAATGTGTTCATGATTCGCCTATGGTGGGTTTCTTGAGTGACAGAAGCATAAACCCGAGTAGGTGGGTTGTTCCATATGGGAGTAAATAGGACTTGATACCTTATAATGCTATTGTTGGGTTTTACCTTAATGATCTTTAGTAGTTGCGGATGCTTGCTAGATTCCAATCATAAGTGCATATGATCCAAGTTGAGAAAGTATGTTAGCTTATGCCTCTCCCTCATATAAAATTGAATTAATGATGACCGGTCTAGTTATCGATTGCCTAGGGACAATTCCGCAAATCCTACCACCATTTTTCCACACTTGTTAAACCAACTTAGTTGTTTCTTTATCTTTGCAGCCCTATTTTTTATTTACGTGTTCTTTATTATCTTGCAAACCTATTCCCTTACACCTACAAAGTACTTCTAGTTTCATTCTTGTTTTAGGTAAAGCAAACGTTAAACATGTGTAGAGTTGTATTGGTGGTCGATAGAACTTGAGGGAATATTTGTTCTACCTTTAGCTCCTCGTTGCGTTCGACACTGTTACTTATCAAGAAAGGCTATCCCCTATACTTGTGGGTTATCAAGACCTTTTTCTGGCGCCGTTGCCGGGGAGCAATAGCGTGCGGTGAATATTCTCGTGTGTGCCTGTTTGCTTTATCACTAAGTAGATTTTATTTGCTGTTCTTAGTTGTTCTCTATCTTTAGTTACGGATATGCAACACGAAATACCAAAAAAATTAGGTGTACTTGCTACTCATGGAGATGGGGAACCTCCTAAAACCCTCTATGCTCGTTATGTGAAAGATATTATGCACTACTTCAATAATCCTGAGAAAACCCCATTCAATTATATAATGGGATACACATTGGATCAATGTGAATAATTTAGGGATTATAGCTTGACTCAAAAAGGGAAATTGTTATGGGATCAAATTTATATGTTGAAATGGTATGCTTGAGATATTATATTACTTGTTGCTCTAGGATGAAGGCTAAACACCTTCCGTTTTCATGTAAATTTAATGTTAATGAAACCTTGGATTCTTATGCTAATGTTATATATGATTACTATGATGTGGAACAAATAGAAGAGTTTGTTGCTTTTAAGGGTGCTTATGAAATTGAAGCCTTGTTTGGAAAGTATGAAGATTATGATGATGCTCTTTACTGATCCCAAACTTTGGCTATGCTTCATTATTGTTATGCCAATTATGAATATAATTCCCATATTGATCAATTTATTGAGAAAGTCTCCGCTATCCAAGAAGAGACTTATATTTTGCAGGAATCTATGGAAGAAGAAATTGATGACACTGTGAGCTCATTGGATGAAAAAGATGAGGAGGAGAGCGAAGAACAAAAGGAGGAAGAGCGAACTAGCTACCCGTGCCCACCTTCTAATGAGATTAAATCTTCAACTCATACATTGTTTAATTTCCCTTCGTCCTTACTGAAGGATGAATGCTATGATAATTGCTATGATCCCTTGGATTCGTTTGAAATATCCCTTTTTGATGAACTTGATGCTTGCTATGCTTGTGGCTAGATGCCAATATGAATGATGCTTATGGAGATGAACTTGCTATAGTTCCTTATGTTAAATATGAAATTGTTGCTATTGCACCCAAACATGATAGTCCTATTATCTTTTTGAATTCTCCCAACTACACTATATCGGAGAAGCTTGCACTTATTAAGGATTATATAGATGGGTTGCCTTCTACTATTGCACATGATGATTTTTACAGATATAATATGCATGTTCTTGCTTCTCCTACTTGCAATTATTATGATAGAGGAACTACATCTCCACCTGTCTATGTTTCCAATATGATAAAATTGCAAGAAACTACGTATGCTATGCATCGGCCTTTACTTTGTGTGCATGAATTGTTCTTTTATGACTTGCCGATGCATAGGAAGAGAGTTAGAATTCATTGTCACATGATTTATATAATTTTGTGCTCACTAATTAATTAAAAATCATTGCTAATTAAAATTGGCTTTGATATACCTTGGGATCCAAGTGGATCCACTACTTGAGCACTTTATGCCTAGCTTAATGGCTTTAAAGAAAGCGCTGCCAGGGAGACAACCTAGAAGTTTTAGAGAGTCATTTTATTCTGTTGTGTGATTTTATATAGTTTAAAAACAAAAAAATAAAGCGGGTAACTTTTAACTTTTTCAAAAAGAAAAGTGAAAGTGAGAAAGACGAGCAACGTTGAAGTGGGGGCTAGCCTTGAACTTTGTTCATGCCCATGGAAACTTTGTGAATCTTGATTACAGAAACTTAAAAATAATAATAATTATCCCCTTGTATAAATCCATTGTATTATAAAAATAATGTGCCAAGATTTTCCTTTAGGATGATTAGATTGCTTGTTTGGTGTGTGAAGTGCAAAAACAGAAACTTTGGGTGTAGTGAGTGAATTTACATTTTTTACTGGAATGTCAAAAGTTTCTGAAATTTTTACAGAGTACTTATATGAATTTTTTTATTTTTTCCTAATGTTTCAGAATTTTTAGAGTTACATAAGTATGGTAGATGTTTAGATTACTATAGACTGTTCTGTTTTTGGCAGATTCTGTTTTTGATGCATTGTTTTGCTCGTTTTTATGAAACTATCGATTGTATTAGTGGTATAAGCCATGGAAAATTTATATTACAGGATCTACAATGTAAAAACAAAATATGAATTGGTTGGCAAAAATACTTAAAGTGGTGATTTGTTTTATTATACTAAGGCATCTCACGAGGGTTTTGTTAAGTTTTGTGTGATTGAAGTTTTCAAGTTTTGGGTGAGATCACGATGGATGTAGGAATAAGGAGTGGAAAGATACTAAGATTGGGGATGCCCGAGGCACCCAAAGTTAATATTCAAGGACTCCCAAGAAACTAAGCTTGGGGATGCCCCGAAAGGCATCCCCTCTTTCTTCTAACAACCATCGGTAATTTTACTTGGAGCTATATTTTTATTCGTCACAGGATAGGCGTAAATCTTGGAGCGTCGTGTGCTTTTTCTTTTTCTTTTAATAATGCAGCATGATGGTGTGAGAAAGTCCTTGGTTGATTTATAGAAGGCTCTTTGCACCTCACTTATATCTTTTGAGTATGGCTTTATAGAATGCTTCATGTGCTTCACTTATATCATTTGAAGTTTGGATTGCGTGTTTCTCTACACATAAAAAATCGCCATTTGTAGAATGCTCTTTTGTTTCACTTATATTTGTTAGAGCGTGGACATATATTTTGTATAAAGAATTAAACTTTCATGCTTCACTTATATCTGTTTAGAGAGTTAACAAGAGTTGGTCATTCACATGGTTAGTCATAAAATCCTACATAAAACTTGTAGATCACTGAACATGATGTGTTTGATTCCTTGCAATAGTTTTGCAATATAAAGATGGTGATATTGGAGTCATGCTAGTGAGTAATTGTGGATTGGTAGAAATACTTGTGTAAAGGTTTTTGATTCCCGTAGCATGCACGTATGGTGAACCATTATGTAAGGAAGTCGGAGCATGATTTGTTTATTGATTGTCAACCTTTGTGTGAGGGTCGGGAGCGCGCGATGGTTAACTCCTACCAACCTCTTTCCTAGGAGCATGCGTCTAATACTTTGCTTTGATGACTAATAGACTTTTGCAATAAGTATGCGAGTTCTTTATGACTAATGTGAGTCCATGGATTATACGCACTCTCACCCTTCCACCTTTGCTAGCCTTTCTAGTACCGCGCAACTTTCATTGGTGCATTAAACCTACCATATATCCTCCCTCAAAATAGCCACCATACCTACCTATTATGGCATTTCCATAGCCATTCCGAGATATACTTCCATGCAACTTCCACCGTTTTGTTTATTATGACACGCACCATCATTTTCATATTGCTTTGCATGATCGTAAGATAGCTAACATGATGTTTTCATGGCTTGACCATTTTTTGATGCCATTTGCTATGCTAGATCATTGCATATCCCAGTACACCACCGTAGGCATTCATATAGAGTCATATTTTGTTCTAGATATCGACTTGTAATTCTTGAGTTGTAAGTAAATAAAAGTGTGATGACCATCATTATTAGAGCATTGCCCCATGTGAGGAAAGGATGATGGAAGCTATGATTCCCTCACAAGTTGGGATGAGACTCCGGACTTTATGAAAAATAAAAGAGTCTAGCGAAGCCCAAATAAAAAGAGAGGCCAAAGATGCCCATAAAAAGAATATAAAAGAATATAAAAAGAGAGAAAAGATAGAAGGGACAATGCTACTATCCTTTTTCTACACTTGTGCTTCAAAGTAGCACCATGATCTTCATAATAGAGAGTCTCCTATTTTGTCACTTTCATATACTAGTGGGAATTTTTCATTATATAACTTGGCTTGTATATTCCAATGATGGGCTTCCTCAAATGTCCCTAGGTCTTCATGATCAAGCAAGTTGGATGCACACCCACTTAGTTTCTTTTGAGCTTTCATACACTTATAGCTCTAGTGCATCCGTTGCATGGCAATCCCTACTCACTCACATTAATATCTATTAATGGGCATCTCCATAGCCCGTTGATACACCTAGTTGATGTGAGACTATCTTCTCCTTTTTCTTCACAACCTCCACCATATTCTATTCCACCTACAGTGCTATATCCATGGCCCACGCTCATGTATTGCATGAGAGTTGAAAAAGTTTGAGAACATAAAAGGTGTGAAAAAATTGCTTGACTTGTCATCGGGGTTGTGTGTGATATAAATACTTTGTGTGGGGAAGATGGAGCGTAGCCAGACTATATGATATTGTAGGGATAACTTTCTTTTGCCATTATATTTTGAAGAGATACAATTGCTTTATTAGTATGCTTGAAGTATTATTGTCTTAATGTCAAATGATAGACTATTGCTTTGAATCACTCATGTCTTAATATACATGCCATGATTAGATTATATGAACAAGATTATGCTAGGTAGCATTCCACATCAAAATTTATCTTTTTTATCATTTACCTACTCGAGGACGAGCAAGAATTAGGCTTGGGGATGCTGATATGTCTCCGTCGTATCTATAATTTTGATTATTTCATGCCAATATTATACAACTTTCATATACTTTTGGCAAATTTTTATACTATTTTTGGGACTAACATATTGATCCAGTGTCCAGTGTCAGTTCTTGTTTGTTGCATGTTTTTTTGTTTCACAGAATATCCATACCAAACGAAGTCCAAACGCGATAAATTTACGGAGAGTTTTTTTTGGAATATATGTGATTTTTGGGAAAAAGAATCAACGTGAGACGATGCCCGAGGCGACGACACGCCAGGGGCGCGAACTACCCCCTAGCCGCGCCCTGGGACCTTGTGTTCACCCCTTAAGGCGGTTGGAGCTCTCCTTTTGCCGCAAGGAATATATTTTTATAATAAAAATCCCCTCAAATTTCAGCCCGATCGGAGTTACGAATCTCCAAATATTTAAGAAACGATGAAAGGCCAGAATCTGGGAGGCATAAACAGAATGAAACAGAGAGAGAGATCCAATCTCGGAGGGGCTCTCGCCCCTCCGCCTCCATGGAGGCCATGGACCAGAGGGTAAACCCTTCTCCCATCTAGGGGAAGGTCAAGGAATAAGAAGAAGGAGGGGGGGGGGGTTCTCTCCCCCTATCTCCCGGTGGCGCCAGAACGCCACGGGGGCCATCATCATGACGACGATCTTCTCCAACAACTCCATAATCTTCACCAACACCTCCATCACCTTCCCCCATCTATCTATACAGGTCTACTATCCCGCAACTTGCTGTACCTTGTACTTGAACATGGTGTTTTATGCTTCATATTATTATCCAATGATGTGTTTCCATCCTATGATGTCTGAGTAGATTTTTGTTGTCCTATTGGTTGATTGATGATCATGATTGGTTTGAGTTGCATGTTTTATTATTGGTGCTGTCCTATGGTGCTCTCCGTGTCGCGCAAGCCTGAGGGATCCTCGTTGTAGGGTGTTGCAATGTGTTCATGATTCGCCTATGGTGGGTTGCTTGAGTGACAGAAGCATAAACCCGAGTAGGTGGGTTGTTGCATATGGGAGTAAAGAGGACTTGATACCTTATAATTGTAATGACCCGACTCAAAACGAGTCAAGCCTCTGTGTGTTCTGTGCCATCCCTAGATCAGTATGCTGGCACACACAGTACATCAATGTATATATCAAAGTGCAATCACATGTAAATAACGTAAAACTGATATATACCTTAAAATAGCAGCGGATACAGTCAACGGGAGTGGAGTCCCAATAACACCAACGGCAAGTTGAGTGCGGACCGTAACCCTGAATCGTACTCTTACCCGTCGTAGAAGAGTATCTGCAACATAAGACGTTGCAGCCGTGTAGGTCAGTACATTGAATGTACTGGCAAGATCACCATAGTAGAACAGAAAAAAATAAAGACTATTCTATATGCAAAGGCTTTGTGGCTCTGTGTCTGAGTTTTTGCGTAAAAGCTGATTTTATTTTCCTGCAACAAAGGAATATCAGGAATTTCACTATGGAGTTACCTATCATGACATGGTTCCGCCAACCAATGTCTCAATGCCCATAAGTATCATAAGTTGCCCACAATTAGTTATCAGTCCAGTGTTGAGAGTTCAGAGATAGATCCAAGTCTAGAAGCTCAAATTGTCCGTAACCGGGGACACGGCTAATCGATTAGGTTTAACTCTGCAGAGTGTTGTGTACTTTACCCACAAGATTCTTTCCCTCTTGGTAAGTCCTCGCACTGCCTGGTGTTTGAGAACAGGATGAAAGAAACATGGTCTTTCAGAGTGCTTCCCTGACTGTCCGACAGTGCCCATCCCAATCCTAACGTCGACTACATCTCGTAGCACTGCCCAGCAGAGTCACAACAAAGATCAACCAAGTCAGAGCCCATAATGACTTGTGGCTACACAGGTAAGCTTCCGGGCATGAAGTATTCATCCTTCTCTTTGAGTCTGGGTGAAGCTTTCCGCAAGATGTCATGGCGCTTCTCCATGCATCCCGGCCATCCACTGGTTTCTCCAGGGATGCCCAATCAACCATCCTTCACCCAGTAGTGTGTATTGAAAACTTGTCTTCTCGAGTCTTGAAGTCTTGAGGACTTGAAGATGCAGGACTTGAAAATGTCTTCATGAAGTTGTCGTCTTGACGTAGAGTCCTTCTTCACACCACTCACGAACGCTCATACCAAACCCCGTCTACTTTAGCATAGCATAAAAGTAACTAACGTTCCCGGGGCTTTAGTAACCAGTGGTGGGTTCCTACCTCATGCATTCTACTCAACTACAAGAATTTCAATAACACTATGGGAGGGATGTGCTGAATGATGTCACTACATGCAATAAAAACATAGGTATGAAATAGATGGTCAAGGTGAACTTGCCTGTACTGTTGATGAAGATAAGATATCGCTCTCAGAAATAACTTGATAGAACTATTCGTCACTCTCCGATGAAAATCTCGTAAGCAAATAACATTCAATAAACATTCATGCCAAAACAAAGAACTGAAAAACGCAAGAACAAAACATGTCTTGGTGCGAAAATAACAACATACTAAGGTTAAATAAGAAAAGATAGGTTCTAACTGTGTTGTAAAGTGAAAGTGGAGGAATCAACTTCAAAAGAGTTAATGGATGATGAACTATTGCTATATAAGCTTAGGTTGGAGAGACTACGAAAGACGATCCAAAGTATGGGAGAACAACATGAACGTTGTTTGACACATAGTATAAGGCATAAGAATTTATTTGTAGAAAGAATTTAATTGAAAAGGTCAAAAGAAGTTGAACTGTAAATTCAAGTATGAATTGAATCTGAATTCACAAAGGTCAAAAGAAGTTGAACCGACGTAAGATGGTTATGAATAAAAATATATGACACGGGTATTTAGGGACAAAAGGAATCAATTAAAAAGGTGTTACAGTTTGCAAGATATGATCAAATGAAGGTTCGGATTCAAATTGAATCGCTCCAATTTGAAAGGTTCAAAGATTGAAACTAATGATGTTACTATATATGGGAAGTCAATATGAACGTGTAGAAAAAGAATTACTAGGTTCAAAATGACGGATCAAAAGTTATAAGCAATTCAATATGACATTGAGTTAGCTTAGTACAGTGTGTGAACACATTTTGGGAACTAATAGAGAAGTATGAGCAAGATCAAAATTATATGTTGAAACGATAACACTAATGATGTGAATGGAAGGATTACTTTGATACGGATCCGACGCAATTGGATTCATCGGAAACGGAGCTACGGATAAAAAGATATGATCAAAAGAAGTTTGAATATAAATCTAAATAAATTTAGAAATTTGAAATTTGAAAAAAGTTGACGTGATAGGTTGATTGGATAGGTGAGGTCAAGACGAAAATCTAGACGTTGGTTTCATCTAATTCTGATAAACGAGTAAAAAGTTATGGCTATTTGAAAAATCTGGGCCAAGCTGTTTTACGGAGGAAAAATGCTATGTCTAAAATAATTCTAGGACTAATGAGTAAATACGGAGACTAATTAATAATCTAATTACTCTACCGTATACTACTATAGAAATACTGGTCTAGGGATATTAAACTACAGGAGTATAAAAGAAAATACGAAGAGAATACCTTTATATGCAGAGAAGATATAAATCCAAAGAGGAGACGACTTCCAGAAATCCCGCCGGAGAGAAGAAAATATTTTTTTTATAAAGCTAGTCAAACCGAAACGATTCGATTCAACCCGAAGTGGATGACTTTTGGGTGCACCTATGGGTCTATATTTATAGGTGGAAGGAAGGTACAAAGGTCTAAAGCTAAGCAAGGTGGGACTAAAATCATACACAAAGAGGAAAAGAGAGAAGGAAAGGGCCACATGGGCTGATTGAGCCAGCCGGAGTGCAGCCCAGTTTTTTTTTTAATTCTCGGATGAACAGTGTCCGCAATGAACAGTGTTTACAGTTTTTTTTTAAACCAGCAAAGAAAAACAAATAAAAAAATAGAAAAATATTTTATATAGGCATACTATATATCAAAATTTTCAGAAAAATATTTCCTAAAGCATGAACATTTTTTTAAGGCCTAATAAAATACTTTTAGAAAATAGTATTTTTTTGCAATAACTCCCAAAATGAAAAGAAACTAGAATTTCAAATAAATGGCAAATAGTTTTTATTTTAAAATTTGAGTCAAAACATTGTATCTGATTTTTGAGTGTTATTTACCTCCTCTCATTTGATTTTATAAGAGGGTTTTGAAAATATTTGAACTCAAAATTGAATAGGGATTCGAAATAGAAAATTTTGGGAAAGTCATTTTATTCCCTCTCATTAAAATTTCAAAAGTTTCAAAATTCCACTCAATTTCACACAATCAATCACACAACATTCAAGCAAACAATCCTACTTATTTATTTAATATAACATCCAAAATTTAGAATTTTGGGATGTTACAAACTACCACACTTAAAATGAATCTCGTCCTCGAGATTCGAAGAGGCTAGAAAGAATAGGTTAGGGTTGGGGTCTTCTAGCAAATCCACAGACCAAGAAGGTGTGGGGTCTTCCAACAAGACTCCATTGACCTGGAAATGTGGGTCTACCACACTTAAAATGAGAGTTACTAGTCCCTCAAAATCATGATAGTCCTTTGGGTGCATCTGTCTCTTCACATACTTCACGATACCTCCTTCGATGATGCTCTTCCGTTTAAAATCAAAAACTTGTGTTCTCATAACAAAATGTATTACCACCGATACTGGGTCTTCTTAGCTGGCAAGCCTCGCGTTCATTCTAAATAACTTATCGAAGATCTCATGGTGGTCTACCATTGGTGGTCATCCTGCAGTGAAATGGGTCTTGGCTTCATTCCTCACTGTAAAATTCCTACGTGTGACAGCAACTGTCATGTACTAGGGGTTTCATCCTACCATTCTAAGGCTTCAGCAAAAGCTTTCAAAGAACGTCGTCTCTTTACTATGGGTAAGTCACTCAGATTTACCATTCCGAATAGCAAGAGAATGATAAGAGTAAGTCGTCATGGTGGCCAAACCATGTCGCACTGAAATCATTACCTTGTATAAGGTTTAGTGAATCTCGTATTCTAACACTTGGTCTTCCTCACAAGCATTGTAGAAATTTCTCTTGTCAACGAACGAGGTTCGGATAAATCCCCTTTTTTTTCTGCAAGCCGAACAAAACATCTATCGTTTCTTCACATATCTCAGGTTATCGTATGTTCCTAAGAAAAACGTTTGCTGAGCAGTCGTAGCTTCTTCCAAGTTTCCTCCTTCACAAGGGTGGGGCTTGATCCTTATCAATCCTGAGGTCAGTGACTTGTGGTTTCACTTGAATACTTGGATCTCTTTAACTCGCTCCTAGGGTGACTATCGATCCATATTCCAGCATTACTTTCAGTTCACTCCATCATGCCCTTGAGGATCACATAATTAGGAGAATGATGTGATGGACAGGACCCAAACTATAAACATAGCATATCACCGTGTCAGTTTATTGCTATAGTTTTCTACATGTCAAGTATCTGTTCCTATGACCATGAGATCATGCAAATCACTGACACCAAAGTAGTACCTTGTGTGTATCAAACATCACAACGTAACTGAGTGACTATAAAGGTGCTCTACAGGTATCTTCGAGGGTGTGTGTTGGGTGGGCATGGATCAAGACTGGGATTTGTTACTCCATGTGACGGAGAGGTATCTCAGGGCCCACTCGGTAATACAACATCACAATGAGCCTTGCAAGCAATGTGACTAAAGAGTTAGCCACGGGATCTTGTATTACGGAATGAGTAAGGAGATTTGCCGGTAATGAGATTGAACTAGGTATAGACATACCAACGATCGAATCTCGGGCAAGTAACATACCGAAGAACAAAGGGAACTTCACACGAGATTAATTGAATCCTTGACATAGAGGTTCAACCGATAAAGATATTCATAGAATATGTAGGAACAAATATGGGCATCCAGGTCCCGCTATTGGTTATTGACCATAGAGGTGTCTCGGTCATGTCTACATAGTTCTCGAACCCACAGGGTCTACACACTTAACATTTGGTGACATTTTGGTAATATTAAGTTATGTATGGTGGTGACCAAAGGTTATTTGGAGTCCCGGATGAGATCCCGGACATCATGAGGAGCTCCGACATGGTCCGGAGGTAAATATTGATATATAGGAAGTCCCGTTTTGGTCACCGGAAAAGTTTCGGGTACTTCGATAGTGTACTGGGAGTGCCAGGAGGGTTCCGGAGGGCCATCAGGAGGGGCCACCCATGCCAGGAGGCCACATGGGCCTTAGGAGTGGCTCACAGACCTTAGTGGGATGTGCAAGCCAGCCCCTAAGGGACCATGCGGCTAGGAAAGGTGGGAAGGAAAAAACCCCAAAGGGGGAGAGGGTTTCCAAGTAGGATTGCAATCCTACTTGGAGTAGGATTGGTGGAAACCTCCACCTCTCCCACTTCTGCCAAACCCAAGGGGAAACCCTAGGGAGGCTGCCTCCTCCCTCCTCCCTCCTTCCTTCTATATATACTAGAGGAATAGATCCCCCAAACCCTAAGCCATGTGCTAGTTCTCTATTCTCTAGTTTCTCCACCAAATAGTTTCGGTGGTGCTTAGGCGAAGCCCTCCCGAAATAGTTACACCACCACAGCCACCGCGCTGCCGAAGAACTCATCTACCTTTGTGCTCCCTCTTGCTAGATCAAGAAGGCGGAGATCATCATCGAGCTGTATGTGTGCTGAACACGGAGGTGTCGTTCGTTCAACGCTAGATCACAATTGGATCGCGGGACGACTAGCGATTTGGATCACGAAGACGTTCGACTACATCAATCGCGTTTCTTAACGCTTCCTGCTTAGCGATCTACAATGGCATGTAGATCCACTCTCCCTCTCGTAGATTCTCATCACCATGGATAGATCTTGCGTGTGCGTAGAAATTTTTTGTTTCCCATGCAACATTCCCCAACAGTGGCATCATGAGCTAGGTCTATGTGTAGATGAGATCACGAGTAGAACACAAAGGAGTTTGTGGGCGTTGATGCTCATATTGCTTCCTTCCTTGGTCATTTTTTGATTCAGCGGTATTGTGGGATGAAGCGGCCTAGGAAACCCTAGGGAGGTTGCCTCCTCCCTCCTCCCTCCTATATATACTAGAGGAATAGAGCCCCCAAACCCTAACCCATGTGCTAGTTCTCTATTCTCTAGTTCCTCCACCAAATAGTTTCGGTGGTGCTTAGGCGAAGCCCTGCCGGAATAGTTCCACCACCACCACCGCCGCATCATCGCGCTGCCGGAGAACTCATCTACCTCTTTGCTCCCTCCTTCTGGATCAAGAAGGCGGAGATCGTCATCGAGCTGTATGCATGCTGAACGCGGAGGTGCCGTCTGTTCGGTGCTAGATCGTGATTGGATCGCAGGACGGCTAGCGATGTGGATCGTGAAGACGTTCGACTACATCAACCGCATTTCTTAATGCTTCCTGCTTAGAGATCTACAAGGGTATGTAGATCCACTCTCCCTCTCGTAGATGCTCATCACCATGGATAGATCTTGCGTGTGCTTAGGAATTTTTTTGTTTCCCATGCAACGTTCCCCAACAGTGGCATCTTGAGCTAGGTCTATGTGTAGATGTTATCACGAGTAGAACACAAAGGAGCTTGTGGGCATTGATGCTCAGATTGCTTCTTCCCTTGGTCGTTTTTTGATTCAGCGGTATTGTGGGATGAAGTAACCCAGACCAACCTTACTCGTACGCTTACGAGAGACCAGTTCCATCGACTGACATGTGACTTTGTTGCATAAAGATGGCTGGCGGGTGTCTGTCCCTCTTACTCTAGTTGGATCGGATTCGACAAAGGCGGTCCTTGAGAAGGTTGAATAGCAATTTGTGTATCATCGTTGTGGTTTTTGCGTAGGTGATAACTGTTCTTGCTAGATACCCGTAGCAGACACGTAAAACATGCAACAACAATTAGAGGACGTCTAACTTGTTTTTGCAGGGTATGTTCTGATATGATATGGCCAATCACATGATGAGATATATGTGATGTATGAGGTGATCATGTTTTTTATAGAATATCACGACTTGCATATCGATCAGTACGGCAACTGGCAGGAGCCATAGGGTTGTCTTTAATTATTTTCACCGTTCTTGCTTTACTTTATTGCTATGAGTTAGCAAGAGTGGTAGAAGCAATAGTTGGCACGACAACCTCATGGCAACACGTTGATGGAGATCAAGATGATGGAGATCATGGTGTTGTACTGGTGATGATGGAGATCATGCCGGTGCTTTGGAGATGGAGATCAAAAGCACAAGTTCATGGCCATATCATGTCACTTATGATTTGCATGTGATGTTAATGCTTTTATGCACCTTGTTTTTCTTAGGATGACGATAGCATTATTAGGTGATCCCTCACTAAAATTTCAAGATAAAATTGTGTTCTCCTCGAGTGTGTTGCGAAAGTTCATCTTGTCGAGACACCACATGATGATCGGGTATGATAGACTCTACGTTCACATACAACGGGTGCAAGCCAGTGTTGCATGTGCAGAACACTCGGGTTAAACTTGATGATCCTAGCATGTACATACATGGCCTCGGAACACAAGAGACCGAAAGGGCGAACATGAGTCATATAGTAGATATGATCAACATGATGGTGTTCACCATTGAAACCACATCAACTCATGTGATGATCGGACTTGGGTTGGTGAATTTGGATCATGTAGCACTCGAATGACTTGAGGGATGTCAATTTGAGTGGGTGTTCTGGGTTGGTGAATTTGGATCATGTAGCACTCGAATGACTTGAGGGATGTCAATTTGAGTGGGTGTTCTTAAGTAATATGATTAATTGAACTCATTGTCATGAACATAGTCTAAAGTTGTCTTTGCAAAGTTATGTTGTAGATCAATAGCTCGCGCTATAGCTCCCTTGTGTTTTTAATACGTTCCTAGAGAAAATAGAGTTGAAAGATAATGGTAGCAATTATGCGGACTAGGTCCGTGATGAGAGGATTTTTCCTAGTTGCTGCACAAAAGGCTTATGTTCTTGATGCACCGCTCGGTGCGCCACCCCCTCTAGCTGTTGGGGAATGTCGCATGGGAAACAAAAATTTTCCTACGTTCACACAAGACCTATCCATGGTGATGAGCATCTACGAGAGGGAGAGTGGATCTATGTACCCTTGTAGATCTCTAAGCGGGAAGCGTTAAGAATCGGGGTTGGTGTAGTCGAACGTCTTCGCAATCCAAATCGCCGAGCGTCCAGTGATTCAATCACGATCCGTCCCGATCAAGCACCGAACGGACGGCACCTTCACGTTCAACACACGTACAACTTGATGACGATCTCCGCCTTCTTGATCCAACAAGAGGGAGTGGAGAGGTAGAAGAGTTCTCCGGCAGCGTGACGACGCTCCGGCGATGGTGGTGGAGCTATTCCAGCAGGGCTTTGCCTAAGCACTGCAGAAATTCGATCTAGAGGAGAAACTATGCACTGGAGGAACGGGTAGCACGTGGTTGAAAATCTTGTGCCAAAACCCTAAAAACCTCTAGTATATATAGGAGGAGACTTGGCCCTCAAGGAGCCAGTCCTAGGCTTCGGCTGAACCAAGAGGGAGGAGTCCTCCTCCTCCACTCCTAGTAGGATTAGGACTCCTTCCTTATCTTAGCCTTTTTTTTGCCTTTTTCCACCTTTTTCCTTTTGGGCTTTTCTTCCTAGACGCATGGGCCTTGTGTGGGAATTCCACCAGCCCACAAAGGGCTGGTATTCATCCTCCCACAGCCCATGTAGCCTCTTGGGTCGAAATACCACTCCCGATGGTCTCCCGATACACTACCGGCACTCCCGGTACACTACCGATGAGCCCGAAACTTTTCCGCCGACCAAAATAGGACTTCCTATATATCAATCTTTACCTCCATAACATTATGGAGATCCTCATGACGTTCGGGATCCCATTCGGGACTCCGAACAACCTTCAGTCACCACCATACATAACTCTATACTACCGAAACGTGACCAAACCTTAAGTGTGCAGACCCTGCGGGTTCGAGAACTATGTAGACATGACCGAGACACCTCTACGGTCAATAACCAATAGTGGGACCTGGATGTCCATATTGGTTCCTACATATTCTACGAAGATCTTTATCGGTCGAACCTCTATGTCAAGGATTCAGTTAATCCCGTATGATGTTCCCTTTGTTCTTCGGTATCTTACTTGCCCGAGATTCGATCGTCGGTATCTCCATACCTAGTTCAACCTTGTTATCGGCAAGTCTCTTTACTCGTTCCATAATACAAGATCCCATGACTAACACTTTGTCACATTGCTTGCAAGGCTTATTGTGATGTTGTATTATCGAGTGGGCCCTGAGATACCTCTCCGTCACACGGAGTAACAAATCCCAGTCTTGATCCATGCCAACTCAACGAACACCTTTGAAGTTACCTGTAGAGCACCTTTATAGTCACCCAGTTACATTGCAATGTTTGATGCACACAAGGCACTCTTCCGGTGTGCGTGAGTTACATGATCTCATGGTCATAGGAACATATACTTGACATGCAGAAAATAGTAGCAATAAACTGACACGATCATATGCTACGTTTGTAGTTTGGGTCTTGTCCATCACATCATTCTCCTAATGATGTGATCCCGTTATCAAATGACATCACATGTCAATGGCTAGGAAACCTTGACCATCTTTGATCAACGAGCTAGTTCACTAGAGGCATACTAGGGACAAAGTGTTGTCTATTTACCCACACATGTAATGTGTTTCCAATCAATACAATTATAGCATGGATAATAAACGATTATCATGAACAAGGAAATATAATAATAAAAACTTTATTTGTTGCCTCTAGGACATATTTCCAACACTAGCATCATCTGTGGATGTTGTGAACATCTGACAGACACATTTTCATGACTAGTTGACTGTTCAGCGTGTCTTGCATTACGGCTTAGAATTCAGGCTTCAAATACGTTTTGAATGTCACAGAGCATATGTGATGTTCCAAGAGCTGAAATTGAATTTCAGGCTCATGCCCATGTTAGAGGTATGAGACCTCCAACAAGATTCCTTGCCTGCAAGATGAAGGAGAATAGATCAGTCGGTGAGCATGTGCTCAGATTTTCTGGGTGCTACAATCGCTTGAATCGAGTGGGAGTTGATCTTCTAGATAAGACAGTGATTGATATGTTTCTCCAAGTCACTGTCACCAAGCTAATAGAGCTTCGTGATGAACTATGAACATACCAGGGATGGAAATGATGATCCCTGAGCTATTCGTGATGTTTGACACCGCGAAGGTAGAAATCAAGAAGGAACATCAAGAGTTGATGGTTAGTAAAACCACTTGTTTCGAGAAGGGCAAGGGCAAGGAGGGAAACTTCATGGATGGCAAGCCAATTGCTTCTCTAGTGAAGAAACCCAAGGTTGAACCCAAACTCGAGACTAAGTGCTTCTATTATGAGGAGAGCGGTCGCTCAAGCGGAACAACCCTATATACTTGGTAGATAAGAAGGCTGGCAACATCGATAGAAGTATATTTGATATACATATTATTGATGTGTATCTTGCTAGTACTCATAGTAGCACCTGGGTATTAGATACTAGTTCGATTGCTAATGTTAGTAACTCAAAGTAAAAGCTACAGAATAAATGGAGACTAGCTAAGGGTGAGGTGAAGATGTGTGTTGGAAGTGTTTCCAAGGTTGATGTGATCACCATCGCACGCTCTCTCTACCTTCGGGATTAGTGATGAACCTAAATAAATATTATTTGGTGTTTGCGTTGAGCACGAATGTGATTAGATCATGTTTATTGCAATACGATTATTCATTTAAGTTAGAGAATAATGGTTATTTTGAATAATACCTTCAATGGTCATGCACCCAATGAGAATGGTTTATTGAATCTTGATCATAGTGATACACATGTTCATAATATTGATGCCAAAATATGCAAAGTTAATAATGATGGTGCCACATACTTGTGGCACTGCCACTAAATGTCATATTGGTATAAAGCGCATGAAGAAACTACATGTTGATGGATCTTTGGACTCATTCGATTTCGAATCGGTTGAGACATGGAGACCATGCCTCTTGGTATAAAGACCCCATTTTCGATATGATGGAGCGAGCAAGTAACTTATTGGAAAAAATACATGTTGATGTATGTAGTTCAATGAGTGTTGAAGCATGCGGTGGATATCATTATTCGCTGACCTTCACTGATGATTTGAGTAGATATGAGTATATTTACTTAATGAATCACAAGTCTAAAACACATGAAAAGTTCAAGCAATTTCAGTGTGAAGTTTGAGAGCATCGTGAAAAGAAGATAAAATGTCTACGATATGACTGTGGAGGTGAATATCTGAGTTACGAGTTTAGTATACAAATTAAGACAATGTGTAAGTTGTTTCGCAACTCACGCCACCTGGAACACCATAGGGTGATGGTGTGTCCGAACGTCATAGTCATGCTCTATTAGATATGGTGCGTACTATGATGTATGTTATCGTTTTGCCACTATCATTTTGGGGTTGTGCATTAGATACAACCACATTCACTTTAAATAGGGCACCATATAAACCCGTTGAGATGACACCATATGAATTATGGTTTGGCAGAAACCTAAGCTGTCATTTCTCAGAGTTTGGGAATGCAATGCTTATGTCGGATAAGCTCGAACCCAAAGCGGAAAGGTGCATCTTCATAGGGTACCTCGAGGAACAGTTGGGTATACCTCCTATCTCGGATCCGAGAGAAAAATGTTTGTTGCTATAAACGCGTCCTTTCTCGAGAAAGAGTTTCTCTCGAAAGAATTGAGTGGTAGGAAGATAGAACTTAATGAGGTTGTTGAACCTTCGTTTCAACCAGAGAGTAGCACAACACAAAAATATGTTTTTGTGGAGCCTACATTAGTTGAGGAAGTCAATGATGATGATCATGAAGCTTCAGATGAAGTTGCTATCGAACCTCGTATGTCGACAAGGGCACGTATTGCTCCTGAGTGGTATGGTAACCCTTTCTTACAAGTCATGTTGTTGGACAACGATGAGCCTACGAGCTATGGAGAAGGATGATGGGCCTGGATTCCAACAAATGACCAGGAACCATGAAATCCAAGAAAGGATCCATGTATGAAAACGAAGTATGGACTTTGGTAGACGTGCCCATTGAACGATAGGTCATTGAGTAGAAATGGATTTTAAGAAGAAGACAGGCGCTGATGGTGAATGTCACCATTTATAAAGCTCGACTTGTCGCAAAGAAGTTTCCGCCAAGTTTAAGGAGTTGACTATGATGAGACTTTCTTAGCTGTAGCGATGCTAAAGTCTGTTCGAATTATGTTAGCAGTTGCTACATTTTCCAATTATGAAATCTGGCAGATGGATGTCAAAACATCGTTTCCTTAACGATTTCCTTGACGAAAGGTTGTATATGATACAACGAGAAGGTTTTTCAATCCTAAGGATGCTAAAAGGTTTGCAAGCTCCAACGATCCTTTTATGGGCTAGAGAAAGCATTTCGAAGTTAGAATATACACTTTGATGAGGTGATCAATTTTTTTGGGTTTATACAAAGTTTATGAGAAACTTGTATTTACAACAAAGTGAGTGGGAGCACTATAATTTCTGATAAGTACATGTGGATGACATATTGTTGATCGAAAATGCTGTAGAATTTCTGGAAAGCATAAAGGGTTGTTTGAAAGGAGTTTTCCAAAGGAATACCTGGATAAAGGTACTTAAATATTGAGCATCAGGATCTATAGAGATAGATCAAGACGTATGATAAGATTTTTTCAGTGAGTACATACCTTGACAAGATTTTGAAAGAGTTCAAAATGGATCAGTCAAAGAAAGAGTTCTTGCCTGATTTGTAATGTGTGGTGTTGAGTGAGACTCAAAGCTCGACCACGGCAGGAGAAAGAGAAAGGATGAAGGTCATCCCCTATGCTTTATCCATAGGCTCAATAGAGAATGCCATGTTGTGTACCGCACCTGTGTGTGCCTTGCCATGAGTTTGTCAAGGGGTACAAGAGTGATCCAGGAGTTGATCACTGGATAGCGGTCAAAATTATTCTTAGTAACTAGAGTACTAAGGAAATATTTCTTGATTATGGAGGTGATAAAGAGTTCGTCATAAAGATTATGTCGATGCAAGCTTTAACACCAATCTGGATGACACTAAGTAGCAATCCGGATACGTATAATTGAGCAGTCATTTGGAATAGCTCCAAGTGGAGCGTGGTAGCAGCATCTACAGTATGACATAGAGATTTGCAAAATACACACGGATCTAAATGTTGTAGAATGTTGACAAACCTTTCTCACATGCAAAACATGATCGAACCCCAGAACTCATTCGGTGTAAGATTCATAACAATGTAAATCACATAGCGCTGCGAGCTAGATTATTGACTCTAGTGCAAGTGGGAGAATGTTGGAAATATGCCCTAGAGGCAATAATAAATTAGTCATTACCACATTTCCTTGGTAATGATAATCGTTTATTATCCATGCAAGAATTGTATTGATCGGAAACTCAGATACATGTGTGGATACATAAACAACACCATGTCCCTAGTATGCCTCTAATAGACTAGATCTTTGATCAAAGATAGTCAAGGTTTCCTGGCCATAGACATGAGATGTCATTTGATAACGAGATCACATCATTAGAGAGAATGATCTGATGGACAAGACCCAAACTATAAACATAGCATATGATCGTGTCAGTTTATTGCTATAGTTTTCTGCATGTCAAGTATTTGATCCTATGACCATGATATCATGCAACTCACTGACACCGGAGGAGTACCTTGTGTGTATAAAACGTTGCAACGTAACTGGGTGACTATAAAGGTGCTCTATAGGTATCTTCGAGGGTGTCTGTTGAGTGGGCATGGATCAAGACTGGGATTTGTTACTCCATGTAATGGAGAGGTATCTCAGGGCCCACTCGGCAATACAACATCACAATGAGCCTTGTAAGCAATGTGACTAAAGAGTTAGCTACGGGATCTTGTATTACAAAACAAGTAAAGATACTTGCCGGTAACGAGATTGAACTAGGTATAGAGATACCAACAATCGAATGTCGGGCAAGTAACATACCGAAGAATAAAGGGAACTGCATACGAGATTAACTGAATCCTTGACATAGAGGTTCAATCGATAAAGATCTTCGTAGAATATTTAGGAACCAATATGGGCATTGACGTCCCTCTATTGGTTATTGACCGTAGAGGTGTCTCGGTCATGTCTACATAGTTCTCGAACCCGCAGGGTCTGCACACTTAACATTCGTTGATGTTTTGGTAGTATTGAGTTATGTATGGTGGTGACCGAAGGTTGTTTGGAGTCCCAAATGAGACCCTGGACATCATGAGGAGCTCCGAAATGATCCGGAGGTAAATATTGATATATAGGAATTCCCATTTTGGTCACCGGAAAATTTTTGGGTACTTCGGGAGTTTCTCGGGAGTGCTGGGAGGGTTCCACGGGGGCAACGAGAGAGGCACCCACGCCGGGAGGCCACATGGGCCTTAGGAGTAGCTCACCAGCCCTTAGTGGGCTGGGAAAGCCAGCCCCTAAGGGCCCATGCAGCTAGGAAAGGTGGGATGGAAAAAACCCAAAGGGGAGAGGGTTTCCAAGTGGGATTGCAATCCTACTTGGAGTAGGATTGGTGGAAACGTCCACCTCTCCCACTTCGGCCAAACCCAAGGGGAAACCCTAGGGAGGCTGCCTCCTCCCTCCTCCCTCCTATATATACTAGAGGAATAGAACCCCAAAACCCCAAGCCACGTGCTAGTTCTCTATTCTCTAGTTCCTCCACCAAATAGTTTCAACGGTGCTTAGGTGAAGCACTCTCGGAATAGTTACACCACCACCGCCGCCGCGCTGTTGGAGAATTCATCTACCTATTCACTCCCTCTTGCTGGATCAAGAAGGCGGATATCGTCATCGAGCTGTATGTGTGTTGAACGCGGAGGTGTCATCCGTTCGGTGCTATATCACGATTGGATCGTGGGACGACTAGCGATTTGGATCACGAAGACGTTCGACTACATCAATCGCGTTTCTTAACGCTTCTCGCTTAGCAATCTACAAGGGTATGTAGATCCACTCTCCCTCTCATAGATGCTCATCACCATGGATAGATCTTGCATGTGCGTAGGAATTTTTTTGTTTCCCATGCAACGTTCCCCAACACACTTTGCGAAGAAACAATTCCAAGTGAATGGTACAAATGTTATTGAAAATTCTTTGACACTCATTATCAGAAGTTTTCAACTACCTCTACCCACTGCCAGAAAGAAATATGATATACCTATGGTTGGGGATACGCATATCCCTGTTGAGGTAACCTGGTGTTTTACGAAAGTTCTTCGGTTTCATGCTAATCAAAAGTGGGTGCTAATAAGACTTGATCAACCTTATTAATGGATCATTTTTGATAGGTATGAAGTTGATGAATCTAGTAGGCACAACCTTCTATATCCACTTTTTTAATGTTTTCTTAGTTAAATAAACTAAAATGCCATGTTTATCATATTTTCCGATTTCTCCGTGCAATAAAAAATGACCCAAAAATGGAAGTTCTCAGAATGTCTTGAATATTTAACATGATTTTTGTCTGAATATTTCTGAATTTCTGGTGCAAATAACATCAGATGGGGTGCACGTGTTGTCCATAAGACACCAGGGCGCGCCAGCAACCCCAGGCGCGGCCTGGTGGGTTGTGATCCCCATGTGGGTCTCCTCACTTACCTCTTTAGCCCATGTCATCTTTTACCTCTAGAAAAATAATCACCATTGCTATATTTCTCGTGTTCTTTTTCTCAAACCCATGGATTTCGATCTCTTTGCTCGAAGCTCCATTTCCGAAATTGTTTTGGGGGATTGCTTCTTGGTATGTGACTCCCCCATTGCTCCAATTAGTTTTTCATTTAGTGTTTTTTCCAAAATAATTAGCTACTCTTGGTTCTGCTATAGATGATCTTGAGTGTTGAATTCTTAGAGTTCTAAGTAGTTTGAATGCTTAATATGGCCTTTAGGCATCCTTATGAGTAGTTGTTATCAATCTTGTGAAGCTTTATTGACAAAAAAATTGTAGACTAAATTTTCAAAAAATTTATTTATAGGAATAAGATGAGTTTCTTTAGGAAGTTTTCCTCCAAGAGGAATGCTAAAGGAGTCATTGGGGAATCGTCGGACAATGACCTCAACACTCTAAGAAAGGCGGACGTGCGACCGTGCGAATGGCCGCATAATCCCTCTATGTAGGAGGTCGGGTTCTATCAAGAGTTTGCCCAGTTCGCTGTAAATGATGGGCTGACCGACTTCCTCGTAGATGAGTGTGACCAACACCGCATCCTTACAAATTCCTTTGTGCTAAGTTTTCATTTTCTAAGCCAGAATAACCCTCCTGAGGTGTAGTTGATCTATATGCTGAGACCCGTCAAATACCACTTACCGACTTTTGTGACATATGTCTGATACCTTATGATGGGGAATTAAGAGAGCCTAGACTAGCGGAGTTTGAGGACTTTCCCCTCACTTTGAAAGTGGGTGATGAAAGAGGCGTGTCAGATGCCACTGCCACCAGTTTGCAGTTTCCTTCTATGCATTACTTTGCTTTATTCATCGCGAAGTGTTTAACCACTATGGAGAAACTTGGTGCACTTGGTGTCCTCGACTTTGCTATTTTCCGCCATGCACCGCACAATGATCACACCTTTAGATCAGGGGATATTATTGAACGTTGCCTACACCTTAACAATACTAAGGGCAAGATACACAGTGGTATTTATGCTACTCGCTTAGCGAGTCATTTTAATGTTCAGATACGCCCACATGACTATCCTTTGCCCCGAGTTTATCTAGATCATAGGGCGCCCACTGTGGTTCCTACGTGCAAGGGAGTCGTCATCTTGGAGGGAGCTCTTCCTGGGACAGAGCGACTCTTCACCGACCGGCTTAGGAAAGAGCAGGCGCGGGAATTTATACTTTTTCAACGACGAAGGATGGGGGTGGAAGATGATTCTCTCGAGTCAAGCTGTCGGGCCCCCTTTGGCGAGGTAAACATCTTCGTCAGTTTTGTTACTGGATCTGAGAAGGACCCAGATCCGAGTGGTGACTCCGTTACATGAGGTGCACAATCGTCTAATCTGGCAGTGAGTCATCAGTGGGTGACAACATCTACACTGACACTGGATCAATCCTTCCCCTCTTCGAGGATAGGCTTGGAGGGTGCTTTGATGAGGAAGGTGACCCGATCTGTGAAGGATTACCACATCATGCTGCAGTTTACATGACAAGAAATCTGCAGAACCCAATAGCTCGAGGACCCAATCCGACTGAGGGCAATCTGTTGAGACAGAACCCGCCATCCAACTCTGGTGCTAGTGCTGGAGGCTTGAATGCTCAAGGGGTCACAGAAACGCTCGCAGCACTCAACAACCTCCCCCAATCACACCGAAGAACACAGCAACGCGCACCACTAAAACCAAAAAGTGTCGTGAACAACTCGCGAAGGCCCAAAATGATCACAACCGAAACCACACGCCTCACGGAGGTCCAGAAAGTGGTTCTCGAGGAGAGCTGGTGCTTGGAGGAACAATAGGTTCACCTCAACTTTTGTCAGCACACAATCACTACGGTTAATGAGAGGAGACAACACAGGCGTTTCTAGGCCCCAGGAGGGGTAATGGAACCTCGTAACCTCTTCAAGACACCACCGCCTGTCCAACCTACTCAAATCCTAATATGGGAGCCGGCTTAGGAGCAGCCGGGAATGACGTGCCACCGGTCATAACTCCTCAGCAAGCGCCTCAAGACCAGCCCTCACAAATCTAGTAGCTAGCGACGTGTTTCCATACTCCTCCCGGTCACTTCTCCAACCCGGTTGATAACTTATATGCAGCCATGCAGAATTTTCAATGATCCAAATCGAAGGTAACACTCCGTTGGAGATCGAAGCAAGGAAAGCGATTCAACTATTACAAACCACAGTCGTGCAGTAGGCGAACTACTCCCACACTCCCAATAGGCTGCACTCAATGTCGTTCAATAGCCAGAGGGTCCCCGCAAGGTACCCAATGATATTGCTGATATGGAACCACCTAATTGGAATGAGACCTATGAGTTAGCCATGGATATGATGGAGGTTAGAGATGGAGTCTATGCCAGGTATCTCACAATGATGCTCGAAGGACCGGCCCACACATGGTTGAAGAACTTGCCTCCAAATTCGATGAACACGTGGCAGGAGTTGAAGGAGCGCTTTATCAAGAACTTCTAGGGGACTTGTAAATGCCCAACCAACAATGTTGACCTCAAGCAGTGTATTCTGAAGGAGGGTGAATCAGCTCATCATTGGGCACGCCGTGTCGCGGAAACCATACACTCATCCGAAAGTATCACACCGCAGACTGCGATACTCGTCTTGGAGAAAACTATAGGTTTGAGCCCTTGATCCATAAATTGGCATAGATTAAACGCACTGTTACACACATGAGTGAGTCAACGTATGTATAATTTTTGCTTGTTCCATGCTGTTATATTATTAATCTTGGATGTTTTACAATCATTTTATAGTTACTTTATATGATTTTTTGGGACTAACCTATTGACATAGTGCCAAAGTGTCAGTTGCTGTTTTTGCTTGTTTTTTACTTTGCAGAAAATCAGTACCAAAATAAGCCCAAATACCTTGAATTTTTTGGAGAATTGTTTTGGACCAGAACACGCCAGATGGGCCAGAGAAGTGCTAGAGAAGAGGGCCGAGGTGGGGAACACCCACTAGGGCGCCAGAGGCCCCTGGTGCGGCCTGGTGGGTGGTGTCCACCTCGGGACCCCCCCTCCACCGACTATCGCCTCAATAACTTCTCAAATACTTGGAAAACCCTAGAGGAGTCGAGGAAACACAATTCTAGCTACCGCAACTTCCAAAACCTTGAGATCCAATCTAACACCATCACGGAGGGGTTCATCTTCCTCATAGGTGCCTCTCTGATGATGCGTGGGTAGTCCACCATAGACCTACTGGTCCATAGGCAGTAGCTAGATGGCTTCCTCTCTCTCTTATGATTCTCAGTACAATGGTCTCTTGGAGATCTATTTGAAGTAATGACTTTTGCTGTGTGTTTGTTGTGATCCGATGAATTTTGAGTTCGTGATCAGTTGCTATCCATGAATATAATTTGAGTCTTATTTGATCTCTTATTTGCATGATTACTTATAGACTCACATTTCTTCTTCGAATCTTTGGTTTAGTTAGGCCAACTAGATCGATTTTTTCGCCATTAGAAGAGGTGCTTTCTGATGGGTTCGATCTTGCGGTGTTCTTTCCTAGTGACACAAGGGGCAGCAAGACACACATGTATCGTTGCCATTAAGGATAACAAGATGGGGTCTATTATTACATGAATAGATCTTTTCTACATCATGTCATCGTTCTTATTGCATTACTCCATTTTCCCATGAACTTATTACACTAGATGCATGCTGGATAGTGCTCGATGTGTGGAGTAATAGAAGTAGATGCAGAATCGTTTCGGTCTACTTATCTTGGACGTGATGTCTATATAATGATCATTGCCTGGATATCTTCATGATTATTTGATCTTCTATCAATTTCCCAATAGTAATTTGTTCACCCACCCTGCGCTATACTCATGAGAGAAGCCACTAGTGAAACATAAGGCCCCTGGTTCTACTTTTACAACATATTGCTTTCCGACCTACTATTTTGCCGTTTCATTTTCAGATCTATTAATCCAAAAAACCAAAAATACCTTGTTGCACTTTTTTTACCTATTTTATTTTGTGTTATTGCGAGATCTATTTGCCAAACCTATCACTACCCAATCTATCTTTTTATTGTTGAGAGCTTGACAACCTCTCTTACGCGTCGGGTTGCAAGTATTTGTTATTTATGTGCAGGTGTTGTTTATGTTGGTGCTTGATCTTCCTCTATGGATTGATACCTTGGTTTCATAAGTGAGGAAAATACTTACTGTCGTTGTGCTACATCATCCCTTCCTCTTTGGGAAATACCGGTGCAGTCTCAAGCCACGTCAAAGGAATTTCTAGCGCCGTTGCCGGGGAAGAAACAATCTCTTCGTGTGCCAATCTTGGTGCCGGGGAGACATCATCAACATCTACCAGGTTCCTAATCACAAATATCATTTCCTTTCAATTTACATCATTCTCCATTTGCCCCTCGTTTTCCTCTCCCCCACTTCACAAAATTTTGTCATTTTATTCACCTCCTTTTCGTTTGCCTTTTTGCTTGTTTGCTATCTTTGCTTGTGTTGCCATGTGCCTTCTATTTTCTTGCATCTTTGCTTGCTAAAACATATTTATATGGATCCTCATCCACTTACTAATCTTTTCAAAATACCAAATTATTATGAACCAATTGCTAGTGAGTTGAGTGCGCTTGATTATCTGTATGAAGTTTTGTGTGAAAATCATGAATCTGAAATTTTTGATGAAGTGTTGAAAGAGGAAATTTATAAGGTGATTCATCATAGCTCCTTGATTGAAAAGAATGATTTCCATGATGTTACTATAAATTCTATTAATGTCAATTATGTTAATGATATGCAAAACTACAAGCTTGGGGATGATAATTTTGCCATGTCCACTTCTTATTGCAATGATCATGATTGGGGTGATAATGCTTCTTATGATCTTGAAATTTTATTTATGCCTCATGTTGAATATGTTATTGATAATAATGTTTGCAATAGTATCAAAAGTGGGTTTGGGAGAGCATAAAATTTATGTAAAAAGAATCCCACATATTTGGAGAGTGTTCGATCTTATGAATTTTCTGATAAAAGTGGGTTTGGATAGGTCATAACTTTAGTTGATGATAATCCCACTATTTTGGAAGATGATAAAAACTTTATGCATGCTGATCATAAAGAGAGTATTGTTTATGATATCTATATTGTTGAATTTGATTATGATCCTACATGTAATTATTATGAGAGAGGTAATTATGGTTGTAAAAAAATTCATGATACTAAATTACCTCTCTTCATGTTGAGATAGCTATTGTCTCTTTCTTCTTCCTTCCATATGGTAGTTTTTGCTTGCCTTGATAATTTGTTTTCTTATAAAATGCCTATGCATAGGAATTATGTTAGACTTAAGTGTGTTTTCCATATGCTTCATTATGCTTTCTTTGTGTTTCTATTATTATCTTTCATGAGGGCATCATTGAAATCTCAAGCCTATCTTAATGGCTATAACGATAGCACTTGTTGGGAGGCAACCCAATGAATACAATTTATTTTATCTTTTTATTTATGTTTTTGAGTGTTTGGAAAATTATGATTATGATTATGTTATGATTATGTATTTATGTTTTATTTAGTGTTTGTGCAAAGTAAAGCCTTTAGGATGATTCAGAAGATGAGTAGAAACAATGCTGAATTTGAAATAGAACCTTTGTCTCCAGTGCACGAATTTAATTTTTTACTACGATGTGATAATGAGATGAAAGTTTTACACAATACATAGTATTGCTATACGAATTCTTTACGTTTTCCTATTTTTTCAGAATATTTAGAGTTACAGAAGTATGTTAGAGTACACATTACTACAGATCATTCTGTTTGAGACAGATTCTATTTTCGTTGCATTGTGTGCTTGTTTTGATGAATCTATGGCTTGTATCGAGGGGTATAAGTCATGGTATAGTTAGAGTATATTATATATAATGCAATAATAAAATATGAATGGGTTTAGAACAGCACTTAGAGTGGTAATTTTCTTTATTATACTAATGGATCTCACGAGAATTTTGTCAAGTTTTGTGCGATTGAAGTTTTCAAGTTTTGGGTGAGATCACAATGGATGAAGGAATAAGGAGTAAGAAGAGACTAACCTTGGGGATGCTATAGCACACCAAGATATTATCCAAATATTAGCAAGCAACTGAGCTTGGAGATGCCCCGAGTGGCATCCCCACTCTCTTCTAACAACCATCAATATTTTACTTGAAACTATATTTTTATTCATCACATATCATGAGTTTTGCTTCGAGCGTCTTGTATATTTGTTTGGTTTGCTTTTATGCTTGCTGCACACACCTATTTGAGAGATCCAAAATAAATCTATGATTTGTTAGAATTGCTCTATATGCTTCACTTAAATCTATTGAGCTATGAAATTGCTATAGTGCTTAATTTATATCATTTTGAGCATGGCGAGCTTTTACATGTTTGAAGAAATGTTCTCATGCCTCACTTATATTATTTTGAGAGTTAGTAATTTTGAAGAAATCCTCTCATGCTTCACTTATATTAATTTGAGAGATGAAACTTTTATGCTCATGATCTTCACTTATATACATGTGAGCTTGTCAAAAGCAATGGCGATATATGAAACTAGTCCCAAAGTGATAGATATTCAAGAGGGATATAACAAAAACATTCATGAAGATCATTGGCCAAATTAAACTTGATTCTTTGTAATAGTTTTGATACATGACAATAATAATCTGTGACTTATGTTGGTGAGTAATGCTTAGTAAGGATATTGATGTTAAGGTTTGCGATTCCCTATGCAAGCACGAAAGTCAATAGTGTGCTACGAAATTACATCCTACTTATGGTGCATTATTCGGTGTTAGTTATGCTTAATGCTCTCTTATGTGATTTTTTGTTTCTTGGTTGGATGCTTCTCAATCTATTTGCTAGCCTTCACTCACTAGTAGAAAACAGGGCTTCGGTCCAAGCCTGAAAAGCCATTAATCCCGGTTCACTCACGAACCGGGACCCATGGAGGCATCGTTCCCGGTTCGTGAGGCCAGGGCGCCGACGGGGCCTTGTGAGCCATTGGTCCTGGTTCGTTTGACCCATGTGGTCCCGGTTCCAGCCACGAACCGGGACCAATGGGCCTCACTCCTGGCCCACAATCATTGGCCCCGGTTTGTGGTAGGAACCGGGACCAAATGGGGTCCTTTAGTCCCAGTTCCAGCTAAAAACCGTGACCAAAGGATGGCCTATATATACCCCCTACCCGCGCACTTCTCTATTGTTTTGGCCGACCGTGGGAGAGGTTTGAGGTGCTCTAGCTCACCTCCTATGCACATGAGGTGTTCGATGAAATGCCCGAGTCACACTTAAGCTTTCTCCTCTCGAAGCTCCTTGTCCAAGCTCCATTTTCCTCAAGATTTGTCTAGGTTTGGCGGTCCGTCCTATCCCATCCCCGTCCTCACCGCCGTCGATCGCCCACGCCCATCTTGATGCCGGCACCACTGTGGTTAGCCTCTTCTTCTTATCTTCTTTCTAAAATAAAAAAGTTCTTACTTCTATCTTATTTCTAAAATAATGAGAACTATGTATGAACTTTATGTATTTATTTTGGTCACTATTGTACTTTGGCTTTAATGTGATGACGAATTTCTATTAATTTGGTCACTTCTCTATTCATGATATGTTGTAATGGTTTTTAATACACTTTATTATATAACACACGCAGATGAACCGGTAATGGATGTACGGTGACCGACGCACCTCCGAGTATATTAAGGGCCTGCATAATTTTCTCGAAGCGGCTGAGGCAAACAAGCAGAATGGTTTTATGCATTTTCCATGTACTGTCTGTGAGAATACGAAGGCTTTCTCCACCTCTAAAACCCTACACTTCCACCTGCTTGAGAAGGGTTTTATGCCACACTATAATGTTTGGACCAAGCACGGAGAAAGAGGGGTTATGATGGAAGACAACAAAGAAGAAGAGGATGATGACAACTATGTGCCTCCTGAATACAGTGATGCTGCAATGGGGGAAGATGATAATCAAGAGGAACCAGACGATGTGCCCGATGATGATCTTCGCCGGGTCATTGTTGATGCAAAGAGACAATGGGAAAGTGAAAAGGAGAAGTTGAAGTTTGATCTCATGTTAGAGGATCACAAAAAAGGGTTGTACCCCAATTGTGAAGATGGCAACACAAAGCTCGGTACCACACTGGAATTGCTGCAGTGGAAGGCAGAGAATGGTGTACCTGACAAAGGATTTGAGAAGCTACTGAAAATATTGAAGAAGAAGCTTCCAAAGGATAACGAATTGCCCGACAGTACGTATGTAGCAAAGAAGGTTGTATGCCCTCTAGGATTGGAGGTGTAGAAGATACATGCATGCCCTAATGACTGCATCCTGTACCGCGGTGCATACGAGGATTTGAACGCATCCCGGTATGCGGTGCATTGCGGTATAATATGAGACGAGATGACCCTGGTGATGTTGACGGCGAGCACCCTAGGAAGAGGGGTCCTGCCAAGGTGATGTGGTATGCTCATATAATACCACAACCACAGTTGAAACGTCTATTCAGAAACAAAGAGCATGCCAAGTCGATGCGATGGCATAAAGAGGACCGTAAGAAAGATGAGAAGTTGAGAGCACCCGCTAACGGGTCGCAGTGGAGAAAGATCAAGAGAAAGTGGAGCGACTTTACAGTTGACCCAAGGAACATATGGTTTGGTTTAAGTGTAGATGGCGTTAATCCTTTTGGGGATCAGAGCAGCAAGCATAGCACATGGCCTGTGACTCTATGTATGTATAACCTTCCTCCTTGGTTGTGCATGAAGCGGAAGTTCATTACGATGCCAGTGCTCATCTAGGGACCTAGGCAACCCGGCAATGACATTGATGTGTACCTAAGGCCATTAGTTGATGAACTTTTACAGCTATGGAATAGAAGAGGTGTACATGTGTGGGATGAGAAAGAACAGGAGGAATTTGACCTACATGCGTTGCTGTTTGTAACCATCAACGATTGGCCTGCTCTTAGTGACCTTTCAGGACAGACAAACAAGGGATACCACACATCCACACACTGTTTAGATGAAACTGACAGTATATATTTGGACAAATGTAGGAAGAATGTGTACCTGGGGCATCGTCGATTTCTTCCGACCAACCATCGATGTCAAAAGAAAGGAAAGCATTTCAAAGGTGAGGCATATCACCGGAAGAAGCCCGCCCTCCATACTGGTGATCACATACTTGATATGGTCAATGATTTACAAGTAATATTTGGAAAGGGTCATGACATACTATTTGTTCCACCTGACGATACGGGACGCGCACCCATGTGGAAGAAGAAATTTATATTTTGGGACCTATCCTATTGGAAGACCTAGAGGTCCGCTCTACAATCGACGTGATGCACCCGACGAAGAATCTTTGCGTGAACCTTCTAGGATTCTTGGGCGTGTTTGGGAAGACAAAAGATACACCGGAGGCACGGAGGAACAACAATGTGTGCACAGAGAAGACGACATGGATCCAAAGCAGTTTTAGGGTCATGCCAGCTATGCTCTTACCAAAGAAGAGAATGAAATCTTCTTTGAATACCTGCTCAGTATGAAGGTCATGTCTGGATTCTCGTCGAATATAAAGGGAATAATAAATATGGCAGAGAAAAAGTTGCAGAACCTAAAGTCTCATGACTGCCACGTGATTATGACGCAACTGCTTCCGGTTGCATTGAGGGGGCTTCTACCGGAAAACGTTCCATTAGCCATTGTGAAGCTATGTGCATTCCTCAATGCAATCTCTCAGAAGGTGATTGATCCAGAAATCCTGCCAAGGTTAAGGAGTGATTTGGTGCAATGTGTTGTTAGTTTCGAGCTGGTGTTCCCACCATCCATCTTCAATATCATGACGCACGTCCTAGTTCATCTAGTCGATGAGATTGTCGTTTTGGGCCCTGTATTTCTACACAATATGTTCCCCTTTGAGAGGTTCATGGGAGTCTTAAAGAAATATGTTCATAACCGCGCTAGGACAGAAGGAAGCATCTCAATGGGCCATCAAACATATGATGTCATTGGGTTTTGTGTTGACTTCATTCCTGACCTTAAGAAGGTTGGTCTCCCTCAATCGCGATATGAGGGAAGACTGGCTGGAAAAGGAACGCTAGGAGCGGACTCAATAATATGTAGGGACAGGCATTCTTGGTCTCAAACACACCACATAGTTCTATATAATTCTACCTTGATGACCCTGTATGTCGATGAACACAAGAATATTCTGTGACCCAAACACCCGGAGCAGTGTGACGGCTGGATTACATGTGAACACATCAAGACTTTCGGCAGTTGGTTGCAAACACGTCTCATGCATGACAACACTGTTTTTGAAGAGCTATACTCGTTGGCCAGGGGACCATCTTCGACTGTATTGACTTACAAAGGGTACGAGATAAATGGGAATACATTTTACATGATGGTCCAAGATCAAAAGAGCACCAACCAAAACAGCGGTGTGAGCTTTGATGCAGCAACCAAGAGGGGAAAGGACACATATTATGGTTACATAGTGGACATATGGGAACTTGAATATGGACATGATTTTAAGGTCCCTTTGTTTCAGTGCAAATGGGTCAATCTCTCAGGAGGCGGGGTATAGGTAGACCCACAGTACGGAATGACTATAGTGGATCTAAACAATCTTGGGTACACAGACGAACCATTTGTCCTAGCCAATGATGTGGCACAGATTTTCTATGTGAAGGATATGTCTACCAAACCGAGAAAAAGAAAAGATAAGGAAGCGAATACATCATACGATGATCCAAAACGCCACATAGTCTTTCAGGAAAAAGAGACATCGTGGGATTGGAGGGCAAGACACACATGTGTGGAGATTATGAAAAGTTTCATGAAATTACTCCCTTCAGAGTCAAGGTTGACCCAAGTACCCTGTTAAAGATGAAGATTGTCCATGGTTATGGCGCAATAAGCAAAGGACACAAGCGAAGAAAAAGTAAAGACTTTCTCTCCACAACTATTATGATGATGCCTTTGATTGAGAATATCACTGCAGTTACATGAGTTCAAAAAAATGAAATCCCTTTGTAACAGATGAGTTTTGTACACGAAGTGCATCCAGTTTTTTCGTAACCCTCTTAGCTTTTTAGCACATTCTATGTGGGTGAAATGATGATACCATGCCAACTTTCAACCTTTTTAGAGTTCATTTTTAGTGCTTTTCCATTTTAGGGCCATTTAGCTCAAAAATTTAGTAAATGCATGAAAAATACCAAATGAAGCCATAAAGGGTTGAAAATTGATGATGTGACTTTGAATGGTTCGTTTTGAACACCCAAAAAGTCTGGAGTTCAAATAAGTTCAAAAAATGAAATCCCTTTGTAACAGATGAGTTTTCGTTCGTAACCCTGATACATCGAAAGAGATTGTCTGTTTTGTACATGAAGTACATCCAGTTTTTGCCGTAACCCTCTCAACTTTGAAGCACATGCTATGTGGGTGAAATGATGATACCATGCCAACTTTCAACCTTTTCGGAGTTCATTTGTAGTGCTTTTCAATTTCATGGCCATTTAGCTCAAAGAATGAACTAAAAAGCTTTTATAAAACTCTAATAGCAAAAGGAATCAACTAAAAAGCTTTTATAAACCTCTACTATTTTTGAAACTAAAATTATATAAAATTTATGCAATTGAAATTATCAAAGTATATTTTGTTCGAAACATTGATAGCAAAAAGAATTTTCATAAAGAATTTTTTTGTTAGAAACTTTAATAGCAACTAAAATAACCAAATCTATTTTTGATTAAAACAAACATTTAAAATAACATAAAACTTACCAAATAGCAAGAAAAAGAATCACTCAAAAATCTATTTTTAGTAAAGTTATTCACAAACTAGTGATTCACACAAATTTGAAAAAATTCAAATTTAAACTATTCAAATTTGAAAACTAATGGCACTAACAGAAAGTTTATAATTTTTGTGACCTAAAAGCAAAAATAATCACTAAAAAACAGAGAGTAGGAACAAAATAAAATAAGTAAAGCAAAAAACAAAACAAAAAATGCCACCTATTATGTCACATCGCTCAACATGTGTGTGCATCATGTTTTCACTTTTTGCATCAATATTGAAATGGGGATTAACAGAAACCCTAACACCTCACTCAAATCAAACCAATTCAATAGTTGTGAAAAATCAAGAAATCCAAAATGCCCATAAAAAATGTCCCCTATGTCTGATAAATGAGGACATAAATATATCAGGGGTCATTCTAAATGTTTGAATCTATCTAGCATTTCAAAAATAAATATTAAAGCTACTGAAAATGCCAAATAAAGCATTATAATTATTTTAGTATTCAAAATATTCTGAAACTTTTTGTAGAGGTTTGAAATATTCAAACTAAGCTCTATAAAATATTTGGAGTATTTTGTACCTAGCATTTGTGCCTAAATAAAAATAAAAAAAATGTCAGAAAAGAAAAACAGAAACTGGAATTTAAAAAAAGGAAGGAAGCTTGCCTCAGCCCAGGCCAGGCCGGCCCACCTGGCCTAGGGGGTTGTCGTCCTCCTGGCGGCCAGGAGGACGAGCGCGTGCCTGCCGTGCGCTTGCGTCGGAGCTGACATGCAGCTCCCTGCATGTCTGCCTCCCCCGTCGCGCTGGCGAGCGGATGAGGACGTCGCTGCCATCCCGATCTCTCTCTCTCTCGCTCGCTCATTCACCCTTGCCTCTCCCCTCTCCTCTGCTCCGCCATGGCCGTCGCCTCCAGTCGCTCACCGCCGTAGCTGCAGCCGCTCCCGCGCCCCCCTAAGCGCACCAGAAGCTCCGCCTCGTCGTCCCCAACCCATGCACCGAGCCACGCGCTACCAAAGCCTTTGGAGCGACGACCCCGTCCCCTTCTTCCTCCTCGGACCTGACAATCCGCCGCCGACGATCCGCCACCTCCAAGCCTTCCCCGAGCGTGCTATCGACGGCTCTGAGCCCGCAATGAGCCCCCGAATCAACCCCCTCTCTTCCCTGGCCATTTCCCACTCTGTAGGCCTCGGTTCCATCAGCACCTGAAGTGCCCCGCCGCACGAGCTCGTCGCCGGCGTTGCTCCGGTGACCAGCTGGTCCTTCTAAGGCCACCATCGAGCTTGTGGGGCCGCATAGAGCCCGTAGGTGCCAAGTTCCGGTCTTTTTGTACCCTAGATCGACGAACCCATGCTCGCCCAAGCTCCGGTAGCCGCCGAGCTCGTCAACAGTGTCGATTCCGGCCATCTCAACCTCTGAGAGGTGTCAGGATGGACGCGCGCATGAGCACAGGCTTGCCTCGTGCCTTCCGCCGGCGGAATGGTCGCCGAAGGAGGGAACCCGACCCCTCCACCGTCTCTGGAGTCACCGGCGGCTCAATGCCGGTGAGTCTGGCCGATGTTGACCATGGGGGTTTGACCCCAGGGTCAGTTGGCAAGTGGGGCTGGGTCCTATTTAATTAGAATTAGTTTAAGAAAATTAATTAACTGAATTTATTAAGTTAATGACCCACTGACCAGTGGGCCCTTTCCTAAATAATTAATAATTAGTGGTTAATTGCTTCTGTTAGTGGCTGGGTCACTGACCAGTGGACCCCACTGGTCAGGTTTGACCTGTCAACGGACTGTTGACCAGCTGATGTCATGCTGATGCAATAAAAGAATTTCTGAATTAAATTAATTCCAGAAATTATTTTAATCTTAGAAAATTCATAGAAATTAATCTATAACTTAGATTGAAATAATTTATATATGAAAATTTATCAGAAAAATCCAATGAATCCAATGGTTCTATTATCATGCATGTTAGAGAAACCTATGTAGATGAACATTGACATTTAGTAATAGGTGAATATATGGAATATGAAAGGGGGAATGAATTTGAACCTATATTGAAAACTACTTCATTTAACTTGGATAATAATTGCATTAGCTCATCCATACATGTTGCCATGTCATGATCTTGCATCATATTGCTGCACTTGCCGTGTGTTGATTGTTACTTATCTGCATTGCGGTAGGCCCTGCTTCTGAGGATACCCCCGAGTATTCCAACGAAGGAGAATACCTTCCCGCTTCCCAACAAGGCAAGCAATCCCATTGATCATTCAGATAACATCCCATTCTCTTGCTCCTACTATTGTTTATTGCATTAGGACAAACATTTAATTGTCTGTCATGTACGGTAGACGAACCCATTCCTTTGCATGACCTGTCATTGTCACACTAAATAGCTAAACCTTGCAACCTAGCATACTTGGTAGATGCTTGAGCCATGATGTGCTTACCTACTTTGCCTGCTATGCTCACTATGCTTAGAGTTGTGTCAGGTTTGATTCATTTGGGTGATGAACTGGAGTGAAACAATATTGTTCCGATGTGATAAGCTTAATGATGAACCCAATCTGATAAAGGTAGCGATGAGAGGCTATGTAGGAGTACATAGCGGGTTGTCTCATTGGGACCTTTCTTAGGAACCGAGTTCCGTGTTTCTGATCCAAGTTTAGTTACTACCACATGTTGGGCCCTGAAATATGACCCCGCTCGACTTATCAACCACCTAGTCCTTGGTCCAGGTGTTGCAAGTAGTTTCTGGTGTTTATAGTATGCTAGAGGCTGTGCGTAGCGCTAAAACTAGGGGTGGGTTACGACGCGGTAGGCAGTGGCACGGTGTACCAAGGGTCACCCGAATGATGGGCTTGGGAACCCTGCGCACATCGTTTGGGGCCGTAGCGGAAAATTCGGCCGGACTTCCGTGCGGGCTCAGTCTCAAATAGGCGATAGCTTGGACTAGAGGTCTTGTGTGATGGACGGTCGTGGTCGACTCCCTCGCTGGGCTTTCGCTTGAAGGTTGCCGAGGTGCATGGTTTTATGAGCACACAATGATAAGTGGCGAGGGCGTGTGTGAAGAAGTACACCCCTGTAGGGTATGAATCTGTTCGAATAGCCGCATCCTCGGATATGGACTACTTGGAGAACTTATGTTGTTCATAGATAAGTTAATGGATACTCATAAAAATCTCAAGACAAGTGTGAGTATCGTGGATGGAACTCTCGTAGATGATGGAAGTGAATCCATGGTGGTGTATTGATGTGGAGTTAGTGGACTCGTGTGCGATATCTAAAATTTGAACAAGAAATTAATATGTGTAGTATAGGTTAGCCAAGAGTCAAATCTGGCATTGCTGCATAAACTCCACCACTCCCCCTTGTTGATACATGAGCATAAATAGACTAGGTCTGCTTTAAAGACTTGCTGAGTACGATTGTACTCATGTTTGCTTAATAAATGTTGTAGATGAGACTCAGGACCCATCAGGTGGGATCTATCTAGATGTTGACGATGCTGAATAGCTGGTGTCCCAGCTACGACCTTATGCCCTATGGCAGGCTGTAGATAGTCAGGCCATGTGCCTTTTTACCCTTTCAACTGTCTGTACTCAAACAGCTTTATGCTTCTGCTTGGTTTGTATGAACTTGTTTGTATGACTTGAGTGTCGGGTCATGTGACCCCTACCTGTAAGAACATATTATGCAAGGCTCCTCTGAGCCTCTTGAATAAAAGTTGTGTTGTGTATGGTTATGTTGTGATGCCATAGTTGTATCTATGCATATCGGGCATGTCGTGCGTACGTGTGACATGCAACGGTATGTATGGGATCCGACACCTAGTCATGTGCCTTTAGTAGCACTCCTTACGGGAAACTGCCTCTTTGTGCTTCCACCGAGCCTTGGTAGCTTGCTACTGCTTCGGTCACATTAATTGACCGGCATGTATCCTTCTTTGCTGTTGTGTTTGTCCCTTTGGGGAAATGTCTCGCTGTGTAATGGAGTCCCTGTAGCCTGCTACGACTCGTCTACGTGTAGTGATGACATTTATGTCACGGCGTAATGGAGTCCTTATAGCTAGCTATGACTCGTCTACACACGCTTGAGTCTAACACCTGCATTGCTAGCTTACGTATGCCTCTTTTCGTATGGATGTGCCACTTGGGTTCTATGACTAGTCATGCCAGCCCGGGTTCTCTGTCGTATGAATGCTAGCGACATATTCACATACGTGAGCCAAAAGGTGCAAACGGTCCCGGCTAAGGTAAGTTTGCAGCCGTGGAGTTACTGTGCGTGAGGCCACAAAGTGATGTGATGTGTTACATGCTAGATTCTTATGACTTAGGATCGGGGTCTCGACAGTGTTGGTATCAGAGCCTGACTGACTGTAGGACTACCGAGCCAAACCCGTCGAAGTTGACTCTAGAAACACTATAGAAATGTAAGGGAATTGATTGTGGAAGGGAACATAAGGCTCTTTTTACTCCTCTTCCCAAGTTATTCTATTCTGAGTCACTCTCATCTTTTCTACGGGGTTAAGAACTAGGCTTCTTATCTATTTCTTAGGATGACGAGTTACTAACCATGGACTATTAGCTAGCTTGTTCGCAAGTGAAGTTCGGTTCTAGATTATTGTTTGGTGTTACAATCAGTTGGATTAGAAACTTGAGTCTAGAAAGTTGAGTGGTTATGCTATCCAATATTTGCAGTTGTCTCAAAATCTTTTTTGAGCAATTGCAGCCGTTATGCTGCCCAATTTCTGCTAGGATCTCTAATGTCTTTGCATCATTCTCTGTTTTAGATGCCCCCTCGTCCTTCTCGTCAGGTGGTCCATATGACTAGGTGCATTGATGTACCATGTCACATGGCCATGTTGGTTAGAGTTATGATGGAGACTGGTTACCGTTGGTACCCAGAGTATACAGTGGAGGAGCAGTATCGAGACTTCAACCAGAGTCAGTATTTGTGTACTGTTAGGATATATCCATCATATCCTGGAGCTGTGGAGCCGCTGCATTGGTCATATGGGTTAGGTGTCACCATAGACATGGCAGTTCAAGAGGCTTCCTATACCATGTTGACTATTATGAGATCTCACCATGGACTGCTTCAGAACACTGAGTTCTGCTATGTTCCTGCTACTCTAGGAGGAGAGGATGGTTATCTTAGCGCAGCCTATTATGATCATTCTCATGAGGACCCTAGGCTTCAGGTGACCGCTCAGATGTTGGAGAACAGGGATCGTGATGCACGTGCCCTGTGCATGGAACTATATGCTACCCATGCACATCTTTGGACAGCCCTAACGCAGCTAGCACCTGTCGTGCGGACATGCTATGGAGATTCGGGGATGCTGAGCCCATCGCGGACTCATCTGCCAGCACGCGTAGACTGGCCCGATGTTGTAGGCATCACTCCTCTTCGAGGACTATTGTTGCCACCAACGAGGGGACGAAGGCCACATCCGTGTCCTTCCGGTTTCCAAGGATCACAGGCTAGGGTGTTTCTAGATCCTCAGGTTCAGCTCCCGGGTCATGAGGGTAACCTATATGAGGTGTTCTATGGCGATGCTTGAGTTCGTAGATGTTAGTTCTAGTATTGTAGTAGTTGTATCGCCACAGTCCTGCGTGTCTTGTGGGATATGACTGAGGTTGAGAGTTGAGTTCTGGAGGTGTAGATAGATAATGTATAGGAAGCTTGTAATGCCTCTGATGAGTTGTGTTATGTTTCCGTAGTTTGTACTTCAGCTTGGGCTTGTACTAAACTATGTCATGGTGTGTATGAATCATGGTGTTTATATGGCAATTTGTTATTACCATGTTGATCGGGTGTTTACCCTTGCATGCCATGTTGTTCAATACATTCCTCATCTCATGTCTTAGAATTGTTGTCTTCCCTGTCTAAGATGTGGGTTTGTTTTCCCAGGATGGTGTCAACTAGGAATAACCCTGTGCCTGCCTTCGAGCAGGGCGAGGGAAGCCAACGAAGACAAGAGAACCTGCCGCAGGTGCCCTCCTTGGCAAAAGTGATGCTTGAGGCTGAGCAGAATAAAAGGGAGACCAATAGGCTGTTGGAACGTATTGAGCAAAATACCGTGTGTCCTCCCTGCAATGAGCGTAATGATGGTGTGTCCCTTAATGACTTTGTCAAGTTGTGCCCACCTAAGTTTCATCATTCGGTCGACCCGCTCGACGCTGATGACTGGCTGACTAGCATGTCCCGCAAAATCCGAGCTGCCAATGTATCCGAGGCTAACAAGTTGACTTTTGCTGCATACTTCCTAGAAGGACCCGCCAATCTATGGTGGGAAAATTATGAAGCCATGCGTCCTGCAGGCCCCGCAACAACTTGGGCAGATTTCAGTGAGGCATTCCGTACCCATCACATCCCGGAAGGGCTGATGGATCGCAAGAGAGAGGAGTTATGTGCTTTTACCCAGGGCAGACTGACAGTGGATGCCTATAGCCACGAGTTCGGAAACCTTGCTCGTTATGCTCCTGAGGAAGTGTCGACCGATGCCAAGAAACATGCTAGGTTCCGCAAGGGACTTAATCCCGAGCATCGTCGAGATATGTGCCTGCATGAGTGCACAACCTTCCAGGCCCTCGTCAACAAGGCTATCAATGCCGAAACATGACAGACTGATTACAAGGCAACTAAGAAGCGCACCCATGACTTCAGCCCCGCATCTGGCTCAGGCCCCAACAAACGCCGGGTGTGGGTGCCCAATACAACTCTATCACCAAGGTACACCGCGAGGCCATCCTTCTAGGCGCCTCGCCCAGCTCAGCCCAACCCTCTAGCCAGGACATTTGGAGGTCCTCCTGTCAATGTTGCTCCCCGTTCTACCATTGTCCGCTACAAATGTGGAGAACCAGGACACTATTCCCGTGAGTGTCCCCAGAACAATGCCAAGCCGGCTGGACGTGGGAAGCCAGGAAAAGCCTTCTATGTGAAGCCAACTCCTGCTTGTGGTCGAGTGAATTATGTTTCTGCTGAAGAAGCCCTTGAGGATCCTGATGTTATCCTAGGTACACTCCTTGTCAATAGTCATCCAGCATCTGTTATGTTTGATACTAGAGCATCTCATTCATTCATCTCGGAAAGTTATGCACAGTTGCATAGCGTATCTTTTTGTGATATGCCTACCCCTTTAGTTGTTCAAACTCCTGGTTCAAAATGGCAAACTTCTAGGGTAAGCCATGATAATGAGATTCTTGTGGATAGGCTAGTCTTCCTAGCATCTTTGATAGCCCTCAAGTCTTCGGACATCAATATCATCTTAGGCATGGACTGGATGAAAGCCCACTATGCTAAGATTGATACTCATACAAGGAATGTTCAGCTTACACATCCATCGGGCGAGATAGTTAATTTCTACACTCGAGTTGTCAAACGCCAACTCTATTCTCTCAATGCTAGCCCTCTTCCAGAATTAGAAGATATTCCGATAGTCCGTGACTTTCTGGATGTCTTTCCAGAAGAACTGCCAGGAATTCCACCTGTCAGAGATGTAGAGTTTGTGATAGACCTCATTCCAGGGACTGTCCCAATAGCCAGAAGACCCTATAAGATGGCACCCTTAGAACTACCTGAACTCAAGAAACAACTCAATGAGGCTTTGAAGAAAGGTTTCATCCGTCCTAGTTCTTCTCCTTGGGCTTGCTGTTGGAAATATGCCCTAGAGGCAATAATAAAATGGTTATTATTGTATTTCCTAGTTCATGATAATTGTCTATTATTCATGCTACAATTGTGTTAACCAGAAACCGTAATACATGTGTGAATACATAGACCATCACATGTCCCTAGTGAGCCTCTAGTTGGCTAGCTCGTTGATCAATAGATGGTCACGGTTTCATGACCATGGACATTGGATGTCGTTGATAACGGGATCACATCATTAGGAGAATGATGTGATGGACAAGACCCAATCCTAAGCATAGCACAAGATCGTGTAGTTCGTTTGCTAAAGCTTTTCAATGTCAAGTATCATTTCCTTAGACCATGAGATTGTGTAACTCCCGGATACCGTAGGAATGCTTTGGGTGTGCCAAACGTCACAACGTAACTGGGTGGCTATAAAGGTACGCTACGGGTATCTCCGAAAGTGTCTGTTGGGTTGACACGAATCAAGACTGGGATTTGTCACTCCGTGTGACGGAGAGGTATCTCTGGGCCCACTCGGTAAGCCATCATCATAATGAGCTCAATGTGACTAAGGAGTTAGCCACGGGATGATGTGTTACGGAACGAGTAAAGAGACTTGCCGGTAACGAGATTGAACAAGGTATGGCGATACCGACGATCGAATCTCGGGCAAGTACCATACCGATAGACAAAGGGAATTGTATACGGGATTGATTGAATCCCTGACATCGTGGTTCATCCGATGAGATCATCGTGGAGTATGTGGGAGCCAACATGGGTATCCAGATCCCGCTGTTGGTTATTGGCCGGAGAGGTGTCTCGGTCATGTCTACGTGTCTCCCGAACCCGTAGGGTCTACACACTTAAGGTTCGATGACGCTAGGGTTATAGGGAAAAGGTATACGTGATTACCGAAGGTTGTTCGGAGTCCCGGATGAGATCCCGGACGTCACGAGGAGCTCCGGAATGGTCCGGAGGTAAAGATTGATATATAGGAAGTCTAGTTTTGGTCACCGGAAAGTTTTCGGGCTCATCGGTAGTGTACCGGGAGTGCCGGGAGGGTGCCGGAGGACCCCGGGAGGGGTGTGACGACCAAAGGACCACATGGGCTGTTAGATAAAGTGTGCCAGCCCTTATTGGGCTGGGCAAGACTTTTGCTAAAGGCCCATGCGGCTGGAGATAAGGAGATAAGGCAAAAGGGATTTAAAAGGAGGAGATCCACCTCCCTTGTGGGAGGTGGACTCTCCCTTTAATTCAGCCGGCCATCTCCTCTTTGGAGTAGAGGCCAAGCCAGCCCTCCACGTCCCTCCTCCTATATATACTTGAGGTTTTGGATGTTTTGAGACAGGATTTGATCTCTCTCTCTCACGGCGAAGCCCTACCTCTCTTCTTCCTCCTCCGCAGCGCTTAGGCGAAGCCCTGTCGGAATACCTTGCTACTCCACCACCACCACGCCGTCGTGCTGCTGTTGGAGCCCTTCCCCAACCTCTCCTTCCTCCTTGCTGGATCAAGGTGTTGGAGACGTCACCGGGCTGCACGTGTGTTGAACGCGGAGGTGCCGTCCGTTCGGCACTTGATCGGATCTACCGCGATCTGAATCGCTGCGAGTACGACTCCATCAACCGCGTTCTTGTAACGCTTCCGCTTAGCGATCTTCAAAGGTATGAAGATGCAATCTCTCCCCTCTCGTTGCTGGTTTCTCCATAGATAGATCTTGGTGAACGTAGGAAAATTTTGATTTACTACTACGTCTCCCAACACTTGCCCCATCCTCTTCATCAAGAAGAAGGATGGATCGGATCGGATGGTTGTGGATTATCGGCCAGTGAATCTGGTCACCATAAAGGACAAGTATCCGCTTCCCAGGATCAACGATTTGTATGATCAACTCGCTAGATCCTCTGTCTTTTCCAAGATGGATTTGAGGTTGGGATACCATCAAATCAGAATTAGAAACGGGGACATTCCAAAAGGCTTTTGTTACTCGTTATGGCCAATACGAGTACACTGTCATGTCCTTCGGTTTAATCAATGCCCCAGCCACCTTCTCTCGCTTGATGAATTCGATCTTCATGGAGTATCTGGATAAATTCATTGTGGTTTACCTTGATGATATACTCATCTACTCGAAGAACGAACAGGAACATGCCGAGCATCTAAGGCTGGTATTGATGAAACTTCGAGAGCATCGTCTGTATGCCAAATTATCCAAGTGTGAATTTTGGTTACCAGAAGTGACCTATCTAGGCCACGTGATCTCTGGTAAAGGTATTGCTATCAATCCCGAGAGAGTTCAGGACATCCTTGATTGGACTCAACTTGAATCGGTTAAGCAAGTTTGGAGTTTCCTTGGCTTAGCGAGCTATCGTGTGAGAACTTCTCCAAGGTTGCGAAACCTCTGACTGAACTCCTAAAGGAAGATAAAAAGTTCGAGTGGACCCCACAATGTGAGCACAGTTTTCAGGAACTGAAAAGACGCCTCACCTCTACTCTAGTGCTGGTGCCAGCAGACTTCTCAAAGGACTTTGTTATCTATTGCGACGCCTCGCGACAAGGATTAGGTTGCATTCTCATGCAAGATCGTCATGTGATTACATACGCATATCGACAGTTGCGTCCACATGAGGATAATTATCAACCACATGATCTTAAGCTTGTAGCTGTAGTCCATGCACTGAAAACCTGGCGACATTACCTTCTAGGTAATCGCTGCGAAATTTACACTGATCACCAAAGTTTGAAATATATTTTCACCCAGCCGGATTTGAATCTTAGGCAAAGACGGTGGGTTGAGTTGATTACATATTATGACTAGGATAACTTACACCCCGGGGAAAGCCAATGTCATGGCTGATGCAAACAACCTGATGTTACAACAAAGTCAACCAGTTCTCTATGAGGAATTTCGGAAGTTGAATCTTCATATTGTTCCTCAAGGATTCCTTTCCAACTTGGTGGTGAAACCTACTCTTAAGGATCAAATCATAGCTGGCCAAAAGCATGATAAGGGTATTTCCTGGATCAAAGAGAACCTCGTTAGCGGTATCGCTAAGGATTTCTCTATTGATGATCAAGGTGCGGTGTTCTTTCAGAACCGTTTGGTGGTTTCCAAGAACCAACATCTTCGGCAGCTCATCCTTAAGGAGGCTCATGATTCTCCTCTCACAATTCATCCGGGTAGTACCAAGATGTATCAGGATCTACGCCAGAGGTTCTGGTGGACTAGGATGAAGAGAAAAATTGCTCAGTTCGTTGCCAACTATGACATCTGTCGTCGCATTAAGGAAGAATATCAAAGGCCTGCTGGCACCCTTCAACCCTTAGCTATTCCTGAATGGAACCGGGATAAGGTCGATATGGATTTCATCACCGGATTTCCCAGGACTAAGAGCGGGAATAATGCTATCTTTGTGGTCATAGAGCGTCTTTCCAAAGTGGCTCATTTGCTTCCTGTTCGGGAAAGTATAACTGCTAGCCAACTAGCGAAGTTATACGTTTCTCGAATAGTTTCTCTTCATGGTGTTCCTTTGGAGATTAACTCAGACCGCGAGAGTAGCTTTACTTCCCGATTCTGGGAAAGTTTCCAAACTGCTATGGGGACTCATGTATCATTAGCACTGCTTTCCATCCGCAGTTAAGTGGTCAAGTTGAGCGAGTCAATCAAATCCTCGAAGACATGCTCCGAGCTTGTGTTATATCCTTTGGTATGAATTGGGAGAAATGTCTTCCATTTGCCGAGTTTGCTTATAACAATACTTATCAATCAAGCTTGGGAAAGCCCCTTTTGAAGTTCTCTATGGATGAAGGTGTCGAACACCTCTTAACTGGTCAGAAACCGGAGAGGCAACTCTTTGGTCCAGATATGATCCAGGATGCAGAGGAGCAAGTTCGCACTATTCGTGAAAAGTTGAAAACAACCCAATCTCGTCAAAAGAGCCAATATGATCGTGATCATAAGGCTGTGACCTATGAAGTTGACAAGAAGGCTTATCTTCGGGTTACACCTCTGAAGGGTACCCATCAATTCGGTATAAAGGGCAAGTTGGCTCCTCGTTACATTGGACCCTTTCGCATTCATGCTAAACGAGGAGAGGTTGCCTACCAATTGTACTTCCGCCGCATCTTTCCAAGGTTCATGATGTCTTCCACGTCTCGCAACTCAAGCGTTGCTTCTCGGACCCTATCCGCAAAGTAGACCACGAAGTGCTTGATATCCAAGATAACCTTACATATCAAGAATACCCTGTTCGTATTCTTGACCAAGCTGAGCATACCACTCGGCGTCAAAACATCAAGTTTCTCAAGGTTCAGTGGTCACACCATTCCGAGAAGGAAGCCACATGGGAAAGAGAGGATCGTCTTCGACTAGAGTACCACGCGCTCTTCCTGGCGACTTTCAAATCTCGGGACGAGATTCTTTTGAGTGGGGGTGAGTTGTCACATCCCTAGCTAGCTTACTTAGGTCAGCATGTGTGTGCATCATGTTTTCACTTTTTGCATCAATATTGAAATGGGGAATAATAGAAACCCTAACACCTCACTCAAATCAAACCAATTCAATAGTTGCAAAAAATCAACAAATCCAAAATGCCCATAAAAATGTTCCCTATGTCTGATAAATCAGGACATAAATATATCAGGGGTCATTCTAAGTGTTTGAATTTATCTAGCATTTCAAAAATAAATATTAAAGCTACTGAAAATGCCAAATAAAGCATTATAATTATTTCAGTATTCAAAATATTCTGAAACTTTTTGTAGAGGTTTGAAATATTCAAACTAAGCTCTATAAAATATTTGGAGTATTTTGTACCTAGCATTTGTGCCTAAATAAAAATAAAACAAATGTCAAAAAAGAAAAATAGAAACTGGAATTTTGAAAAAGGAAGGAAGCCTGCCTCAACCCAGCCAGGCCGACCCACCTGGCCCAGGGGGGTCGTCGTCCTCCTGGCGGCCAGGAGGACGAACGCGTGCCCGTCGTGCACTCGCGCCGAAGATGACACGTAGCTCCCTGCGTGTCTGCCTCCCCCGTCGCGCTGGCGAACGGATGAGGATGTTGTTGCCGTCCCCATCGCTCTCTCTCTTGCTCATTCGCCCCTGCCTCTCCCCTCTCCTCTGCTCGGCCATGGCCGTCGCCTCCACTCACTCGCTGCCATAGCCGTAGCCGCTCCCGTGCCCCCCTGAGCCCACCAGAAGCTCCACCTCATCGTCCCCGACCCTTGCACTGAGCCACGCGCCGCCAAAGCCCCTGGAGCGACAACCCCGTCCCCATCTTCCTCCTCGGACCCGATGATCCGCCACCGACGATACGCCTCCTCCAAGCCTTCCCCGAGCACGCAATCGATGGCTCTGAGCCCGCAATGAGCCCCCAAATCGACCCCCTCTCTTCCCCGACCGTTTCCCCCTCTGTAGGCCTCTGTTCCGTCGGCACCCGAAGTGCCCCGCTGCACAGGCTCGTCGTTGGCGTTGCTCTGGTGACCAGCTGGTCCTTCTGATGCCACCACCAAGCTCGTGAGGCCGCGTAGAGCCCGTAGGTGCCAAGTTCCAGTCTTTTTGCGCCCTAGATCGACGAACCTGTGCTCGCCCGAGCTCCGGCAGCCGCCGAGCTCGTCGCCGATGTTGATTCCGGCCGTCTCAGTCTCTAAGAGGTGTCAGGATAGACGCACACATGAGAATAGGCTCGCCTGGTGCCTTCCGCCGGTGAAATGGTCGCCGAAGGAGGGAACCCGACCCCTCCGCCGTCTCTGGAGTCACCGGTGGGTCAACGCCGGTGAGTTTGGCTGGTGTTGACCACGGGGGTTTGACCCCAGGGTCAACGGGCAAGTGGGGTCGGGTCCTATTTAATTAGAATTAGTTTAAGAAAATTAATTAACTAAATTAATTAAGTTAATGACCCACTGACCAGTGGGCCCCTTTCCTAAATAATTAATAATTAGTGGTTAATTGCTTCTATTAGTGGCTGGGTCACTCACCAGTGGACCCCACTGGTTAGGTTTGACCTGTCAACGGACTGTTGACCAGCTGACGTCATGCTGATGTCATGCTGATGCAATAAAAGAATTTCTGAATTAAATTAATTCCACACATTATTTTAAACTTAGAAAATACATAGAAATTAATCTATAACTCAGATTGAAATAATTTATATATGAAAATTTATCAGAAAAATCCAATGAATCTAATGGTGCTGTTATAATGCATGTTAAAGCAACCTATGTAGATGAACATTAACATTTAGTAATAGGTGAATATATGGAATATGAAAGGGAGAACGAATTTGAACCTATAATCAAAACTACTTCATTTAACTTGGATAATAGTTGCATTAGCTCATCCATCCATGTTGCCATGTCATGATCTTGCATCATATTGCTGCACTTGCCATGTGTTGATTGTTACTTATATGCATTGCGGTAAGCCCTGCTTCTGAGGATACCCCCGAGTATTCCAACGAAGGAGAATACCTTCCCGCTTCCTAGCAAGGCAAACAACCCCATTGATCATTCCGATAACATCCCATTCTCTTGCTCTACTCTTGTTTATTGCATTAGGACAAATGTTTAATTGTCTGTCATGTACGGTAGATTAACCCATTCCTTTGCATGATCTGTCATTGTCACGGTAAATAGCTAAACCTTGCAACCTAGTATACTTGGTAGATGCTTGAGCCATGATGTGCTTACCTTCTTTGCCTGCTATGCTCGCTATGCTTAGAGTTGTGTCAGGTCTGATTCATCTGGGTGACGAACTAGAGTGAAATAGTATTGTTCTGATGTAATAAGCTTAATGATGAACCCGATCTGGTAAATGTAGCGATGAGAGGCTATGTAGGAGTACATAGCGGGTTGTCTCATTGGGTCCATTCTTAGGTACTGAGTTCCGTGTTTGTGATCCAAGTTTAGTTACTACCACATGCTGGGCCCTCAAATATGACCCCGCTCGACTAATCAACCACCTAGTCCTTGCTCTAGGTGTTGCAAGTAGTTTCTGGTGTTTATAGTATGCTAAAGGCCGTGCGTAGCGCTGACCCTATGGGTGGGTTACGACACGGTAGGTAGTGACACGATGTACCAAGGGTCACCCGAATGGTGGGCTTGGGAACCCTATGTTGGGGAACGTCGCATGGGAAACAAAAATTTTCCTACACACACGCAAACCTATCCATGGTGATGTGCATCTACGAGAGGGAGAGTGGATCTACATACCCTTGTAGATCGCTAAGCGGGAAGCGTTAAGAAACGCAGTTGGTGTAGTCGAACTTCTTCGCGATCCAAATCGCCGAGCGTCCCGCGATCCAATCACGAACCGTCCCGCGAACACATCATGATCCACCCCGCGAACTCATCACGATCCGTCTCATGATCTTGATCACGATCTGTCCCGCTAACTCATCACGATCCATTCCGTGATCACATCACGAATCTTCTTGCGATCTCGATCACGGTCCTTCTGATCTAGCGCCGAACGGACGGCACCTCCGCGTTCAGCACACGTGCAGCTTGATGACGATCTCCACCGTCTCGATCCAGCGAGAGGAGGTGGAGAGGAGAGAGAGTGCACCGGCAGCGTGACGGCGCTCCGGTAATGGTGGTGGAGCAATTCCGGCAGGGCTTCGCCTAAGCGCTGCGGAAAACCGATCTAGAGGAGAAACTGTGCACCGGTGAAACGGGTAGCACGTGGCCGGAAATTCTGTCCAAAAACCACCCAATCCACTAGTATATATAGGAGGAGAGGAGAGGAGAGGCAGCCAAGGCCTTTGGGTCAGCCGAAATAGGAGGTGGGAAGCAATCCTACTTCACCTCCAATCCTAGTTGGAGTAGGATTGCCTCCTATTGGCTGATTTTCCACTTTTTGCTTTAGGACTTTCTCTCCTGCGCCATGGGCCTTTGTGGCTGTTTTCCCAGCCCACTAAGGGCTGGTTATTATTCTCCCACAGCCCATGGACCTCTTGGGGTCGAAATACCCCTCCCGGAGGCCTCCCGGTACACTACCGGCACTCCCGGTACACTACCGATGAGCCCGAAACTTTTCTGGAAACCAAACTGGGACTTCCTATATATGAATATTTACCTCCGGACCATTCCGGAGCTCCTCGTGACATCCGGTATCTCATCCGGGACTCTGAACAAACTTCGGTCACCACCATACATAACTCTACACTACCGAAACGTCACCGAACCTTAAGTGTGCAGACCCTGCGGGTTCGAGAACTATGTAGACATGACCGAGACACCTCTATGGTCAATAACCGATGGCGGGACCTGTACGTCCACATTGGTTCCTACATATTCTACGAAGATCTTTATCGGTCGAACCTCTATGTCAAGGATTCAGTTAATCCCGTATAACATTCCCTTTGTTCTTCGGTATGTTACTTGCCCGAGATTCGATCGTCGGTATCTCCATACCTAGTTCAACCTCGTTATCGGCAAGTCTCTTTACTCGTTCCGTAATACAAGATCCCGCAACTAACAATTAGTCACATTGCTTGCAAGGCTTATTGTGATGTTGCATTACCGAGTGGGCCCCGAGATACCTCTCCGTCACACGGAGTAACAAATCCCAGTCTCGATCCATGCCAACTCAACAGACACCATCGGAGATACCTGTAGAGCACCTTTATAGTCACCCAGTTACATTGCAACGTTTGATACACACAAGGCACTCCTCCGATATCTGTGAGTTGCATGATCTCATGGTCATAGGAACACATACTTGACATGCGGAAAACAGTAGCAATAAACTGACACGATCATATGCTACGTTTGCAGTTTGGGTCTTGTCCATCACATCATTCTCCTAATGATGTGACCCCGTTATCAAATGACATCTCATGTCCATGGCTAGGAAACCTTAACCATCTTTTGATCAACGAGCTAGTCTATTAGAGGCATACTAGGGACATGGTTTTGTCTATGTATCCACACATGCATCTAAGTCTCCGATCAATACAATTATAGCATGGATAATAAACGATTATCATGAACAAGGAAATATGATAATAACTAATTTATTATTGCCTCTAGGGCATATTTCCAACAGTCTCCCACTTGCACTAGAGTCAATAATCTAGTTCACATCACCGTGTGATTCGCATTGTTATGAATCTAACACCCAATGAGTTCTGGGGCTCGATCATGCTTTGCATGTGAGAGAGGTCTTATAGTCAATGGGTCTGCGATATTCAGATCTGTGTGTACTTTGCAAATCTCTATGTCAAACCGTAAACACTGCTACCACACTCCGCTCGGTACTATTCCAAATGGCTGCTCCACTATACGTATCTAGATTGCTACTACGAGTCATCCGGATAGGTGTTAAAGCTTGCATCGACGTAACTCTTTACGAAGAACTCTTTATCACCTCCATAATCAAGAAACATTTCCTTAGTCCTCTGGTTACTAAGGATAATTCCGACCGCTGTCCAGTGATCCACTCCTGGACCACTCTTGTACCCCTTGACAGACTCATGGCAAGGCACACACATGTGCGGTACACAACATGGCATAATATAGAGCCTATGGCTAAGGCATAGGGGACGACGTTCGTCCTTTCTCTTTCTTCTGCCGTTGTCGAGCTTTGAGTGTCACTCAACTTCACACCTTACAAATCAGACGAGAACTATTTCTCTGGCTGATCCATTTTGAACTCTTTCAAAATCTTGTCAAGGTATGCACTCATTGAAAGTCTCATCAAGCATCTTGATCTATCTCTATAGATTTTGATGCTCAACAATTAGGTAGCTTTATCCAGGTCTTCCTTTGCAAAACACTTTTCAAACAACCGTTTCATGCTTTCCAGAAACACTACATTATTTCTGATCAACAATATGTCATCCACATATACTTATCAGAAATTCTATAGTGCTCCCACTCACTTTATTGCAAATACAAGTTTCTCGTAAACATTGTATAAACATCAAAACTTTGATCACCTCATCAAAGCGTATATTCCAACTCCGAGATGCTTGCTTCAGTCCATGGAAGGATCACCGAAGCTTGCACACCTTTTACCATCCTTAGGCCTGACAAAACCTTCTGGCTGTATCACATACAACCTTTCCTCAAGTAAACCGTTAAGGAAACGATGTTTTGACATCCATCTGCCAGATTTCATAATTGAAAACACAGCAACTGCTAACATAATTCCAACAGACTTTAGCACCACTACGAGTGAGAAAGTCTCATCGTAGTCAACTCCTTGAACTTATCACAAACATCTTTGTAACAAGTCGAGCTTTACAAATAGTGACATTCACCATCAGTGTATGTCTTCATTTTAAAGATCAATTTGTACTCAACGACCTGTCGTCCAACGAGCAAGTCTACCAAAGTACACTTGGTTTTCATACATGGATCCTATCTCGGATTTCATGGCCTCCAACCATTTGTCGGAATCCGGCCCCATCATCGCTTCTCCATAGCTCGTAGGTTCATCGTTGTCCAACAACATGATCTCCAAGACAGAGTTGTCGTACCACTTAGGAGCAGTACACATCCTTGTCGACCTACGAAGTTCGATAGTAACTTGATCCTGAAGCTTCATGATCATCATCATTAACTTCCTCTTCAACTAACGTAGGCTTCACAGAAACATCTTTCTGCGCTGCGCTACTCTCTGGTTGAACAAAGTTTAAACAACCTCATCAAGTTCTATCTTCCTCCCACTTAATTCTTTCGAGAGAAACTTTTCCTCGAGAAAGGATCCGTTTTAGTAACAAACACTTTGCACTTGGATCTGAGATAGAAGGTTCACCCAACTGATCTTAGGGTATTCTATGAAGATGCATTTGTCCGCCTTGGGTTCGACCTCATTAGGTGAAAACATTTTCCACACAAGTGTCGCAGCCCCAAGCATTAAGAAATGACAGCTTAGATTTCTATCAAACCATAATTCACATGGTGTCATCTGAACGGATTTAGATGGTGCCCTATTTAAACTGAATGTAGTTGTCTCTAATGCATAACCCCAAAATTATAGTAGTAAAACGACAAGAGACATCACAGTATACACTATATCAATAGAGCATGACTATGATGTTCGGACACACCATCACACTATGGTGTTCCAGGTGGCGTTAGTTGTGAAACAAATTTCACATTGTCTTAAGTTGTATGCCAAACTCGTAACTCAGATATTCACCTCCACGATCATATCGCGGTCACTTTTATCTTCTTGTCACGATGATCTTTAAACTTCACTCTAAATTTGCTTGAACCTTTCAAACAATTCAGACTTGTGTTTCATTAAGTAAATATACACTATATCTACTCAAATCATCAGTGAAGGTAAGAAAATAATGATATCCACTGCACGCTACAAGACTCACTAGATTGCATACATCAACATGTATCATTTCCAATGAATCACTTGCCCGCTCCATCCAACGGGGTCCTTTAGTCATCTTGCCCAAGAGGCATAGTTCACACGTCTCAACCGATTCGAAATCGAATGAGTCCAAATATCCATCAGCATGGAGTTTCTTCATGCGCTTTATACCAATATGACATTTAGCGGCAGTGCCACAAGTATGTGGTACTATCATTATTAACTTTGTATCTTTTGACATCAATGTTATGAACATGTGTACTACTACGATCAAGATTTCAACAAACCATTCTCACTGGGTGCATGACCATTGAAGGTATTATTCATGTAAACAGAATAACCATTATTCTATAACTTAAATGAATAACAGTATTACAATAAACATGATCTAATCATGTTCATGCTCAACGCAAAACACCAAATAACATTTATTTAGGTTCGTCACTAATCCTGAAGGTAGAGAGAGCGTGCGATGTTGATCACATCAACCTTGGAAACACTTCCAACACATGTCGTCACCTCACCCTTAGCTAGTTCTCCGTTTATTCCGTAGCTTTTATTTCGAGTTACTAACATTTAGCAACCGAACCGGTATCCAATACCCAAGTGCTACTAAGAGTACTAGCAAGGTACACATTAATAACTCGTATATCAAATATACTTCTATCAATGTTGCCAGCCTTCTTATCTACCAAGTATCTAGGGCTGTTCCGCTTTAGCGACCGCTCACCTCATAACAGAAGCACTGAGTCTCGGGTTTGAGTTCAACTTTGGGTTGCTTCACTGGAGCAGCAACTGACTTGCTATCCATGAAGTTTCCCTCCTTGCTCTTGCCCTTCTCAAAACTAGTGGTTTGGTTAACCATCAACACTTGACGCTCCTTCTTGATTTCTACCTTCGCAGTGTCAAACATCGCGAACAGCTCAGGGATCAATACTTCTATCCCTGGTGTATTAAAGTTCATAACTAAGTTCTAGTAGCTTTAGTGACAGTGACTTGGAGAACTATATCAATCACTATCTTATCTGGAAGATCAACTCCCACTTGATTCAAGCGATTGTAGTACCCAGACAATCTGAGTACATGCTCAACGATTGAGCTATTCTCCTTCATCTTATAGGCAAAGAATCCTGTTGGAGATCTCATATCTCGCAACACAGGCACGAGCCTGAGATCACAATCTCTACTCCTAGAACATCTCATATGTTCCGTGACGTTCAAAACGTTTCGGAGCCTCAATTCTAAGCCATAATGCATGACGCACTAAACTATCAAGTAGTCATCGAAACATGCCTGTCAGATGTTCACGACATCTATAGACGACGCTAGAGGGGGTGGCGCACCGAGCGGTGCATTAAGGACATAAGCCTTCTGTGCAGCAATGAGGACAATCCTCAGATCATGGACCCAATCCGCAATATTGCTACCAACATCTTTCAACTCTATTTCTCTAGGAACATATAAAAATTTAAGGGAGCTACAGCGCGAGCTAGTAATCTACAACATAATTTGCAAAGACATTTTGACTATGTTCATGATAATGAGTTCAATTAATCATATTACTTAAGAACTCCCACTCAAATTGACATCCCTCCGATCATTCGAGTGATACATGATCCAAATTCACCAACTCAAGTCCGATCATCATGTGAGTTGAGGTGGCTGCAATGGTGAACATCATTATGTTGATCATATCCACTATATGACTCATGCTCGACCTTTCGGTCTCTTGTGTTCCGAGGCCATGTCTGTACATGCTAGGCTCGTCAAGTTTAACCCGAGTGTTCTGCGCGTGCAAATCTCGCTTGCACCCGTTGTATGTGAACGTAGAGTCTATCACACCCGATCATCACGTGGTGTCTCAACACGACGAACTTTCGCAACGGTGCACACTCGGGGAGAACACAGTTCATCTTGAAATTCAAGTGAGGGATCACCTTATAATGCTACCGCCGTACTAAGCAAAACAAGGTGCATAAAAGGATTAACATCTCATGCAATTCATAAGTGACATGATATGGCCATGAACTTGTGTTTAAGATCTCCATCTTTGAAACACCGGCATGATCTCCATCGTCACCGGCACGACATCATGATCTCCATCATCTTGATCTCCATCAACATGTCGCCATCGGGGTTGTCGCGCCCAACATGCTTCTACTACTATTGCTACCGTAGCGATAAAGTAAAGCATTACATAGCGCTTAATGATTGACACGCAGGTCATACAATAATTTAAAGACAACCCTATGGCTCCTGCCGGTTGCCGTACTCATCGACATGCAAGTCATGATAATCTATACATCACATGATCATCTCATACATCACATATATCACATCATGTAATTGGCCATATCACATCACAACATACCCTGCAAAAACAAGTTAGACGTCCTCTAATTGTTGTTGCATGTTTTACGTGGCTGCTACGGGTATGTAGCAAGAACAATTCTCACCTACGCATAAACCACAACGGTGATACACTAGTTGCTTTTCAACCTTCTCAAGGACCGCCTTTGTCGAATCCGATCCAACTAAAGTGAGAGAAACTGGCACCCGCAAGCCATCTATGCAACAAGTTGTAGTCGAGGGAACCAGTCTCTCATAAGCGTACGAGTAATGTTGGTCTGGGCCACTTCATCTCACAATACCGCTGAACCAAAATCCGACCAAGGGAGGAAGCAATCTAAGCATCAACGCCCACAAACCTTTTGTGTTCTACTTGAGATCTCATCGAACCATCAACCTAGCTCATGATGCCACTTTTGGGGAACGTCGCATGGGAAACAAATTTTTTCCTACACACGCAAATCTATCCATGGTGATGAGCATCTACGAGAGGGAGAGTGGATCTACATACCCTTGTAGATCGCTAAGCGGGAAGCGTTAAGAAACGCGGTTGGTGTAGTCGAACTTCTTCGCGATCCAAATCGTCGAGCGTCCCGCGATCCAATCACGAACCGTCCCGCGAACACATCATGATCCATCCCACGAACTCATCACGATCCGTCTCACGATCTTGATCACGATCTGTCCCGCTAACTCATCACGATCCGTTCCGTGATCACATCACGAATCGTGTCGCGATCTCGATCACGGTCCTTCCGATCTAGCGCCGAACGGACGGCACCTCCGCGTTCAGCACACGTGCAGCTTGATGACGATCTCCACCATCTCGATCCAGCGAGAGGAGGTGGAGAGGAGAGAGAGTGCACCGGCAGCGTGACGGCGCTCCGGTGATGGTGGTGGAGCAATTCCGGCAGGGCTTCGCCTAAGCGCTGCGGAAAACCGATCTAGAGGAGAAACTGTGCACCGGTGAAACGGGTAGCACGTGGCCGGAAATTCTGTCCAAAAACCACCCAATCCACTAGTATATATAGGAGGAGAGGAGAGGAGAGGCAGCCAAGGCCTTTGGGTCAGCCGAAATAGGAGGTGGGAAGCAATCCTACTTCACCTCCAATCCTAGTTGGAGTAGGATTGCCTCCTATTGGCTGATTTTCCACTTTTTGCTTTAGGACTTTCTCTCCTGCGCCATGGGACTTTGTGGCTGTTTTCCCAGCCCACTAAGGGCTGGTTATTATTCTCCCACAGCCCATGGACCTCTTGGGGTCGAAATACCCCTCCCGGAGGCCTCCCGGTACACTACCGGCACTCCCGGTACACTACCGATGAGCCCGAAACTTTTCCGGAAACCAAACTGGGACTTCCTATATATGAATCTTTACCTCCGGACCATTCCGGAGCTCCTCGTAACATCCGGTATCTCATTCGGGACTCCGAACAAACTTCGGTCACCACCATACATAACTCTACACTACCGAAACGTCACCGAACCTTAAGTGTGCAGACCCTGCGGGTTCGAGAACTATGTAGACATGACCGAGACACCTCTATGGTCAATAACCAATGGCGGGACCTAGACGTACACATTGGTTCCTACATATTCTACGAAGATCTTTATCGGTCGAACCTCTATGTCAAGGATTCAGTTAATCCCGTATAACGTTCCCTTTGTTCTTCGGTATGTTACTTGCCCGAGATTCGATCGTCGGTATCTCCATACCTAGTTCAACCTCGTTACCGGCAAGTCTCCTTACTCGTTCCGTAATACAAGATCCCGCAACTAACAATTAGTCACATTGCTTGCAAGGCTTATTGTGATGTTGCATTACCGAGTGGGCCCCGAGATACCTCTCCGTCACACGGAGTAACAAATCCCAGTCTCGATCCATGCCAACTCAACAGACACCATCGGAGATACCTGTAGAGCACCTTTATAGTCACCCAGTTACATTGCGACGTTTGATACACACAAGGCACTCCTCCTATATCTGTGAGTTGCATGATCTCATGGTCATAGGAACACATACTTGACATGCGGAAAACAGTAGCAATAAACTGACACGATCATATGCTACGTTTGCAGTTTGGGTCTTGTCCATCACATCATTCTCCTAATGATGTGACCCCGTTATCAAATGACATCTCATGTCCATGGCTAGGAAACCTTAACCATCTTTTGATCAACGAGCTAGTCTATTAGAGGCATACTAGGGACATGGTTTTGTCTATGTATCCACACATGCATCTAAGTCTCCGATCAATACAATTATAGCATGGATAATAAATGATTATCATGAACAAGGAAATATGATAATAACTAATTTATTATTGCCTCTAGGGCATATTTCCAACACCCTACGCTCATCATTTGGGGTTGTAGCGGAAACTTCGACCGGACTTTCGTGTGGGTTCAGTCTCAAATAGGCGATAACCTGGACTAGAGGTCATGTGTGATTTACGGTCGTGGTCGACTCCCTCACTGGGCTTCTGCTTGAAGGTTGTTGAGGTGCATGGTTTTATGAGCACACAACGATAACTAGCAAGAGCGTGTGTGAAGAAGTACACCCCTGCAGGGTATGAATCTGTTTGAATAGTCGCGTCCTCGGATATGGACTACTTAGAGAACTTATGCTGTTCATAGATAAGTTAATGGATACTCATAAAAATCTCAAGACAAGTGTGAGTACCATGGATGGCACTCTCGTAGATCACGGAAGTGAATCCATGGTGGTGTATTGATGTGGAGTTAGTGGACTCGTGTGCAATATCTAAAATTTGAACAAGAATTAATATGTGTAGTATAGGTTAGCCCAGAGTCAAAGCTGGCATTGCTGCATAAACTCCACCACTCCCCCTTGTTGATACATGAGCATAAATAGACTAGGTCTGCTTTAAAGACTTGTTGAGTACGTTTGTACTCATGTTTGCTTAATAAATGTTGCAGGTGAGACTCAGGACCCATCAGGTGGGTTCTATCTAGATGTCGACGACGCTGAATAGCTGGTGTCCCAGCTACGACCTTATGCCATGTGGCAGGTTGTAGATAGTTAGGCCATGTGCCTTTTTACCCTTTCAACTATCTGTACTCAGACAGCTTTATGCTTCCACTTGGTTTGTATGACTTGAGTGTCGGGTCATGTGACCCCTACCTGTAAGAACATATTATGCAAGGCTCCTCTGAGCCTCTTCAATAAAAGTTGTGTTGTGTATGGTTATGTTGTGATGCCATAGTTGTATCTATGCATATCGGGCATGTCGTGCGTACGTGTGACATGCAACGGTATGTATTGGATCCGACACTAGTCATGTGCCTTTAGTAGTACTCCTTACGGGAAACTGCCTCTTTGTGCTTCCACCGAGCCATGGTAGCTTGCTACTGCTCCAGACACATTGATTGACCAACATGTATCCTTGTTTGCTGTTGTGTCTGTCCCTTCGAGGAAATGTCTCGCCGTGTAATGGAGTCCCTGTAGCCTGCTATAACTCATCTACGTGCAGTGATGACATTTATGTCCCATGGCGTAATGGAGTCCTTGTAGCTGGCTATGACTCGTCTACACACGCTTGGGGCCGACACCTGCATTGCTGGGTTATGTGTGCCTGTTTCCGTACGGATGTGCCACTTGGGTTCTATGACTAGTCATGTCGGCTCGGGTTCTCTGTCGTTCGAATGCTAACGACATATTCACATACGTGAGCCAAAAGGCGCAAACGGTCCCGGCTAAGGTAAGGCTGCAGCCGTGGAGTTACCGTGTGTGAGGCCGCAAAGTGATGTGATGTGTTACATGCTGGATTCTTATGACTTAGGATCGGGGTCCCGACATACTGGGCCACTATGACATGAATACGACTAGAAACCCAGCCAGCTTGTTGGGCCAGGATTCAGGCCCATAGAAGGCCCAGTAGGCCCACACGTAATGACAGTTTAGGCCCGAAAGCTTGTAGTTGAGAGGAGCTCGGGAGGGTGTGCACAAGAGCGCTTAAAAACCACTCCCGAGCATTGCTGGACTAAAAATTTGGCCCCGGGCAGGACCACCCTTTGGTCCCAGTTTGTGGCACAAACCGGGACCAATGCCCCTTTGGTCCTGGTTTGTTCCACCAACCGGGACCAAAGGTCCCTGTTTCCCGCCCTTTGGGCTGTCGAAAACTGATCTTTGGTCCCGGATGGTGGCACCAACAAGGACTAAAGGGGCGCATTGGTCCTGGTTTGTGCCACCAACCGGGACCAATGCTCTGGCTATATAAGCCAACACTTGTGAAATTTTCAGCATTCTTCATCGTCTCGCCCCCGACGACGTCGACGCGGCAAGGCTGCCCTGACGCTGTCGCCGCGCCCCTGCCCCGCCGTCACCATCGTCGTCGCCGCCTTGAGCTCGTGCGCTTTCGCTCCTCCCCGAGCCCTCGCCACGCCCTTGCCCCGCCGTCACCGTCGCTATCGCCGTCGACGCCCCCGAGCCTGCACGCTCTCCCTCCTCCCCGAGCCCTCGCCGCCCCCACTGTGAGCCGCCGCCCCAGCTTTCCTTTTTTTAAAGATTTTTTTGTTCATGTATGTAGATGTATATGTAGATGTATGTATACATGTAGATTTTGAGCCACCACCCCGAGCCCATCTCGAGCCATAGATTTTTTCTGTTTATGATGTTTTTTTATGTTTTAGTTTGTTTTATGTTTTAGTTAATTAGGGGTACATACGTGCTAGGAAAAATTAGTATGTGTATGTTAGATTAGAGAAATCTTGGGTTTTGGAAAAAATTAGTGATTAAACGATAAGAAAATGTTCTCATAGGAGTTTGTATCGACATCGACGATGACCGTCCTGCATCCTCATCGTCGAGTGGTCCACGAGAGCCTGCTTGATAGGCGCCATGTCCGGGACTGGGCTCTGTCGGGCTCCGTCGGGTTGGCACTGGGAGGTGCTATCTTCCGGGGCTCGAAGCTTGGTGAGGAATCCGGGTCTCATCGTCAACCCAGAGCTTCTTTGGTGGCGGTCACGTGGGCCACTTTTAGTGCAGAGGGAGCAGGCCCCCACGGAGGTGGTATGTCGCCATGTTAGGAAGGAGGACGAGCACGTCTGTCGCTACATGGCAGCGTTGGATGCCAGGTTCAACAATACCTAGCAGATTCTTCAGGATCTCACCCGAGTTATGATTCCATGATAGTTCCTTATCTTTGGGTGTCCACCACTCGCGACTCAGGAACCGCTAGTGACTTAGATTATTCGATAGTATTTGATTTGTATTAGTGATCTTAGATGATAATATTCGAGATGTATTAGTTAATATTTGATGATCCATTAATAACTGGATTATTCGAGATGATGAATTAGTGATATTATATTCGAATTCATTATAAATCTATTAGTGATATTTTATCGGTATAATGCGTGTGTGACTTTCGGTCTATCGTTGCTCCTTGTGTGACTTTCATGTGTGTTCTTGATGGAGGAATCCCGACTGTTGTCGTGGGGGGCGCCTCATCTTTCTTCTCTTCTTTGCGATATACTCGTCGGTATAATGTGCAAGAAGAGAAGTGGTGGGGCGTCCATCATCGACGGTCGAACTATTACTGTGAGAGAGTGTCCACCAACATATATACACCACCGTATCAATATGAGAGAGTGAGCACCAATACACCATGAGATATGAGAGTTATTTAAGGAAAGCCTCGACGGACCGAAAATCACACACGCATTAGGATCCAACAAAGCGTGTCGTAAGTCTTGAATCATGAACACAGGAAATATCGTCGTCATCAGACGATGATAGGATCCAAGCGTGTGAATTTTGTGGTGAAGATAAGGGTCTTTGTTACCAGCCTGGACTACGAGACGGCATGTTCTTCACCATGAAGCTTTACGAGGACTTTGATATTTCTACGGTACGCAACGATGAGAACTGTTTTTTCGTAATTAAGCATGACTTCTGTTTCTTTCCTTTAACGCGTAATTTATGTTTTATACAATTCGACTAGTTCATCCCCTATCATGCAAGATGGTATTTCTTCGAGAGGCTCAGTTTCGAAGAGCACGAGAGTTTTGTGACAAGGACAACCAACCTGAGGACTAAACATGGTTACACACTTCCTGTGAAAGTAATGAATGCACCTAATAACACAGAATTAGGGTGCTCAAATTGGGAAGCTCTTTGCAAGGCATATAGATTTCAGGAAGATATGGAAATAACCTTCGATCTTCGTCCTGAAGATCATATTGAAGGAAACATCGACATTTGGGTGGATGTCGATATGCTTCCTGTTTTACCTCCATGTGAGTTTGTTAACCATGCATATTTGTCAAGTAATTTGCATTCTATATATAAAAATATTTGGTGTTCATCCATACTAAATTTGTTAATTTTTAATTTACAGCTTATTTCGTTTCTTTGAGTGAAACACATAACATAATCGACACGACACACTACACTTATGGATCACATCTAACTTGGGAGGAGAAGGATGATCTTATCTACTTTGTTATTGGTGTCATAGCTGGATAGCTGGTAGGGACATTTTCCCGTATAATTTGGGAACTGGCCCAAATTATACATTGTACAGGACACTAGTGCATAGGTTGAGGGCAGATGACATTTGCCAAAATATCTTCGAGTTGCTAATTAAGTACACTAGTACTGTTGCGTAAATGGTATTGATTACATTGCTAACTAGGATACTATTATGTTCTTCAACAGAAATTGCCATATGAAGTTGTGCCACCGTTGATGCAACCCGAAGGTAACATGACAATAAAAAGCCCCTTCCATCCCGAGTTATCTTTTGCATACTCGACTAAGCGCAAACCACCAAGAAGGCTCCAAATTGAAGCATGGGGACAAATAAAGAAGGATCACAAGCCACAAGTTGGAGACCGTTGGATATCTTTACTTCATCATGGAGATATAGGTGTTATTCTTTTTTATGTCATTTTACCTAGGAGGGAGGAGTAGGTCCTATGAGGGAGGACTATGTCATTTTATCTTTTTTTGTTTTATGAGACTTTAACTTTGTATGATTAAGATGATGATGATGAGTTGTTAGATCTTGTGTAATTAATGGTTTCCTTCATTTGCTTATTAGCTCACGTCGAGTTCTCTCTATATGTATAGTAGCTAGCAGCGTCGACCAAGCACGGAGAAAGAGAGGTCACTTCCCTCTATTAGCTAGCTAACACAATGAAACCCCTAAATTAAACCTCCAAAACCCCTTAAACTCCCCCCTGTCAAAAAAAGCCCCAGCTCCTACGAGATGCTGACGTGTGGATGCCTTTTGGTCTCGGTTGGTGTTACCAACCGGGACTAAAGGTCCTTCTGCTTGGGCTCCCCGCAGCGGCCACGTGGAGCCCCTTCTGTTCCAGTTCGTAAGCGAACCGGGACTAATGGTTTTGGGCTTTAGTCCCGACCCTTTAGTCCCAGTTCCAGAACCGGTTTGTACTTAGTACAAGTCACTAGTAGAAAACGGCCCATTTGTCCCAGTTCCAGAACCGGGGCTAATGGGCCTCTGAAACCGGGACAAATGGGCCGTTTTCTACTAGTGACTTGTACTAAGTAGAAATACTACTTGTGCATCCAAAATCCTTAAACCCAGTTTTGCCATATGAGTCCACCATACCTACCTATATACGGTATTTCCATGCCATTCCAAGCAAATATGTATGTGCCATCTCAAATTTTCAAATTAATTTTTCCTTTTTGTGTGCTCGTACCGCTCATGAAATGGTAGGACGTGACCGATATTTTTCCATGCTAGATGTGTTATTCTCAAGATGAGTATTTATTTACTTGTCATTGCATGAGAGTATCGTGGTAATAGGGATGCCCATTCCCGAAATGAAATGAAAAGAACGATTTTTTTACTTTATGTTGTCAAATAATAAGTTCCTTGGAAAGTGTTGGTTTGGAAGGCAACCGTGGATTTGGCTAGCCGTGGAAAGTGAAAGTATGGTGGAAAAGGGAGTAAACTTTATTTTCTGTTTGGGAACCGCTTATGATGTATCTAGCATGGAAAGACATTGAAATCTCTCAGTCGTTTTCGTTGATAGGAAAGGCATGCCACCCAATATATTTTTCTCTATCAATTTAAACCTTGAGCTCTAACACCTATACAAATCCCTACTTCCCTCTACGAAAGGCATATCTATTTACTTTATGCAATTTTTATTTTTACTTGAGTCTCCATCTTCTCTTATAAAGCACCAACTAGGAGGCACTATGATCGTACTTGAGCATTATGTGTAGCTAATATTTGAGGTATTTTCATGAATGGATCAATGATTGAGCATGATGGGCTAGGGATAACTTGCTTTAGTGTTGAAATTTTGAAAGTCATGGTTGCTTGTTGATATACTTGAGTATTAAAGTTTTCATGTCAAAACTAGACTATTGCTTTGAACCATCTAAAAGTCCAAATGTCCATGCTACAAAGAAAAGAATATGTGATGAATATGTTAGGCAACATTCCACATCAAAAATTCTGTTTTTATCATTTACCTACTCGAGGATGAGTAGGAATTAAGCTTGGGGATGCTGATACGTCTCCAAAGTATCTATAATTTTGCTTGTTCCATCCTATTATATTATCAATCTTGGATGTTTTACAATCATTTTATAGCAATTTTACATCACTTTTTGAGACTAACCTATTGCCATAGTGCCAAAGTGCCAGTTATTGTTTTGCCTATTTTTTTACTTCGCGAAAAATAAGTACCAAACGAAGCCCAAACATCGTGAATTTTAATGGAGATTTTTTTGGACCAGAAGACACTAGATGAGCCAGAGAAGTGCGAGAGAAGAGGGCCGAGGTGGGGAACACCCACCAGGGCGTGCTAGAGACCCCTAGGGCGGCCTCGTGGGTGGTGCCCACCTCGAGACCCCCTCCTCCACCGACTATCACCTCTATAATTTCTCAAATATTTGGAAAACCGTAGAGGAGTCGACAAAACACAATTCCAGCCGCCTCAAGTTCCAGAACCTCGAGATTCAATCTAACACCATCATGGAGGGGTTCATCTTCCTCATAGGTGCCTCTCCGATGATGCGTGAGTATTCCACCATAGACCTACGGGTCCGTAGGCAGTAGCTAGACGGCTTCCTCTCTCTCTCGCTTATGATTCTCAATACAATGGTGTCTTGGAGATCTATTTGATGTAATGACTTTTGTGGCGTGTTTGTTGGGATCCGGTGAATTTTGAGTTCATGATCAGTTTCTATCCATGAATATAATTTGAGTCTTGTTTGATCTCTTATTTGCATGATTACTTATAGCCTTGTATTTCTTCTTTGAATCTTTGGTTTAGTTATGCCAACTAGATCGATTTTATTGCCATGGGAAGTGGTGCTTTCTGATGGGTTCGATCTTGCGGTGTTTTTTCCCAGTGACAAAAGGGGCAGCAAGGCACACATATACCGTTGCCATTAAGGATACAAGATGGGGTTTATTCCTACATGAATAGATCTTGTCTACATCATGTCACCGTTCTTATTGCATTACTCCATTTTCCCGTGAACTTAATACACTAGATGCATGCTGGATAACGGTCGATGTGTGGAGTAATAGAAGTACATGTCGAATCGTTTTGGTCTACTTGTCTTGGACGTGATGCCTATATAATGATCATTGCCTGAATATCGTCATGATTATTTGATCTTCTATCAATTACCCAATAGTAATTTGTTCATCCACTGTGTGCTATACTCATGGGAGAAGCCACTAGTGAAACCTACGGCCCCCGGGTCTACTTTTCCAACATATTGCTTTCCGATCTACTATTCTGCCGTTCGTTTTCAGATCTATTAATCCAAAAAACCAAAAATACCTTAGTGTAGTTTTTGTTTACCTATTTTATTTTGTGTTCTTGTGAGATCTATTTGCCAAAACTATCACTACCTAATCTATCTTGTTATCGTTGAGAGCTTGGAAACCTCTCTTACGCGTCGGGTTCCCAGTATTTGTTATTTGTGTGCAGGTGCTATTTGCGTAGGTGCTTGATCTTCCTCTATGAATTGATACCTAGGTTTCATAACTGAGGGAAATACTTACCGTCGCTATGCTGCATCATCCCTTCCTCTTTGGGGAAATACCGACGTAGTCTCAAGCCACGCCAGTGAGCTCATGAACGCAATGACTAAATACGTCGAGTCTGACAAAACCAAAGACCTCGATTCTGATGATGAAAAATCTGGCAAGGGCAAGAAGAATGGTGGTAAAGGTCACCAAAACAACAATGGGAATCATAAAAATGGTAACAAGCACAAAAATGGGGAGGGAAGCTCCGAGTTGGTTGCCAATACCAATGCGGATTACAAGAACCAGCGTCAGAATAACAACTTCGGTTTTCAGAGAAAGCCCCAAGGATTTCGTCCGATGAACTATCACCATGCATTGAAGGGGTCGTGTCCCAAGCATAGCAGGCCCAACCATCTATCTACCCACTCATGGGAAGATTGTTATGTCATACAGGAGTTAAGAACACGGTCTTTGGTTGTCATAATAACGACGGTCCCCCTAGTGGTCACCCGGGTAACCCCGGTGGTAACATGGGGGCTGGGAATCTAGGACATGTCAACCATGGAGCTGGCCAAGGGCAGCAGAACAACAATGGATCTGCTGGGTTTCAGAGTAATACTAAGAAATTGAATAGCGGACAGTACCACGTCTACACCAAGTCAACCTGCAAGCGTGACCGCAAGCTACAATGTCGAGTAGTTAATTTAGTTATTCCATTGATCCCTCAATGGTTGCATTGGTCTGAGCAGCCTATAACCTAGAGTAGGGCTGACCATCCCCCATACATGGAGAATCCAGGTGCTTTGGCTTTGGTCGTCGCTCCATGGGTGGGAGGTTATACATTGACCGAAGTATTGATGGATGGAGGCAGCAGTATTAATATACTATATTATGACACTTTCAAGCGTATGAATTTCTTGGACTCTCAGCTACAAGCTTCCTCTATAGTATTTCATCGCATAGTTCCCGACAAGTCTACTTTGTTAGTTGTCAAGATTTATCTGGAAGTGGCTTTCGGCACTAAGAAAAATTTCGTTCTGAGATCCTGGCCTTTGAAGTAGTCAGATTCAAGATTCCATATCATGCTCTCTTTGGCAAGCCGGCTTACGCTCCGTTTATGTCTCGTCCTTGTTATATCTACCTCAAACTCAAGATGCTTGGTCCAAGGGGAACCATTACCGTGGTCGGCAACCGTGTCATTGTGTGGGAATGTGATGAAGGGGATGCACTATATGAAGAGACAACTTGTGTTGTAGAAGATTTGAAGCTTTATACTTCACAGGTTGATCCCGAGGATATGACTTCCCTGAAAAAACCTGCTTTAGATTCTAAGCTCAAGTTCAAGTCTACTCGGGATACCAAGCAAGTTGACTTTACCATTGGTAATTCTTCCAAGAAGTTCACTACTGGGGCGCATCTCAGTGATAAATAGGAAAGCACGCTCATCGGGTTCACCCATGAGAATCGGGACATCTTCGCATCGAAAGCCTGCCAGTGGGCCCACGAGCTAGGGGGCGTGCCCCTGGCTCGTGGACATTTCGTGGGTCCCCTTATGGAAATTCTGTCGCCAATAATTCATATATATTCCAAATAATTCTCCGTAAATTTTCAGCTCATTTGGAGTTGTAGATAATATCCAGCTCTTCGGTGGTCCTTTTTGGTCCAGAATTCTAGCTGCCCACAATCTCGCTCTTTGTATGTAACTTACAAAATAATAGAGAAAAGGCATTGGAGTTGCATCATAAAGTGATAACAACTCGAAACATAACAAATATCAAAGGAAAACACGATGCAAAATGGACATATCAACTCCCCCAAGCTTAGACCTCGCCTGTCCTCAAGCAAAAGCCGAACTCAATAACCATGACCACATTATAGAGAGAGAGGTGTCGATAAACTAAAATACCGACATGAAGGCATCATGATCATTATCATACCAACAAGATAATATCATAAAACTTCTAATGAACAAGTAACAATTCATTCACATGCCAAAAGATTAATCGTAAACCTTAGTGAAAACTAACAAACCATGTTCTTAATCATTGAGACAATTACAACCCATCATACTTTCAGAAAAAGTATATGTCGGAGCTTTTTTTAGGAAGTTCACATACTCAATTATCATTTAGTATTCTATGAATGCTGACACTCACAACATATTATTGAAGCAAAAAGTTTCAATCAAACACATATGAAGATAGGGGTTTATAGTTTTCACCACCCAACTATTTATCTCGAGGATAGTGTCAACAATAATTAATCATGATCACCTACATTTAACTAGATATATATGCTTGGATCTTTCCCCGCCACATGGTGCTTGCCAAATAGAGAATGGTAAGAACGAGATAGGGATTAACATTACTGACTCTTGCATAAAAGTAAATGCTGAAAAGTACAAGATAGGACCTTCGCAAAGGGAAGCAGAGGTTGTCATGCGCTTTTTATTTGGATGTGCAAGCTCTTAATGGAATTGAACGTCACTTTATATTGCCCCTTATGATAGCAAACTTTATTATGCAGTATGTCGCCTTTATCACTTTGCCCTCATAAGTTTGTCCAAAGCTCATTTTCCCTTACAATAAAAGAACAAACATCTTTACGAGCAATTTTTATTGCTTTAGCACCGGTGAAAACTTACTTTAAGGATCTTATTCAATCCATAGGTAGATATGGCAGACTCTTATGGTAAGATACCGGGTTAGTTTTTGGATGCACAAGCAGTATCTTGATAATCCACAAGTGTAGGGATCACAATAGTCTTCAAGGGTAGTATTTCAACCAAACTTATTGATTCAACACAAGGGAAGTCAAAGAATATTTATTGGTCTTAGCAGTTGAGTTCTCAATTCAACCACATCTGGAATTTCTTTCTGCAATGAAGTTTTTAGTAGCACAGTAACAAAAGCAATAGGAGTAGTGAAAAGCAGCAAATTGCATTGATTGTAATAGAGGTAGTAACAAAAGTAACTTAAAATAAACCAAAAAGCGAAAAGAATCAGCCATGGATCAGTGTTGGATAATTCATTTGGATGACATTCATCGTGTAACAGTCACATGATAGAGTGACAGGGAACTAGCTCCAATTAATCAATATAATGTAGGCATGTATTCCCTATATAGCCATACGTGCTTATAATACGAACTTGCATGACATCTTTTGTCCTACCCTCCCATGGCAGCGGGGTCCATATGGAAATGAAGAGATATTAATTCCTCCTTATAATAGATAACCAGAACAAAGCATTATCACATGGTGAATGCTTGAACTCCTCAAACTACGATCATCACCGGAGATGATCCCAGTTATTTTGACCTTGGGGGTCTACAAATCCTAACACATAATAGGTCCATACAACTTGCAAGATAGGATCCAAAACACTCTCATATTCGTGAAAACATAGTAGGTTCAGATCTGAAATCATGGCACTCGGGCCCCAGTGACAAGCATTAAGCATAGCAAAGTCATAGCAACATCAATCTCAGAACATAGTGGATACCAGGGATCAAGTCCTATCAAAATAACTCGATTGCATGATAAATATCACCCAATCCCATCACTGTCTAGCAAGCCTACAAATGAATTACTCACTCCCGATAGTGAGCATCATGGAACTATTGATGCAGAAGGGTTGGTGATGATGATGGCGATGAATTCCCCCCTTCGGAGCCCCAAATTGACTCCAGATCAGCCCTCCCAAGGAAGAACAGGAGGTGGTAGCGGCTCCGTCATGTAGAACGCGATGAAAACTTCTCTCCTGTTTTTTCCTCGGAGAATAGGAATATATAGGCTTGTAATTAGGGTCAGCGAAGCCATGTGGGCCCCACAAGGTAACAGGGCTCGCCTAGGGGGTGCATACCCTATTGCCTTATGGGCAACTGGTGGGCCCCCCTCTAGTGGATCTTCGCTCCAGTATTTTTTTATATATTCAATAAAAAATCTCTAGAGAGTTTCATCCAATTCCGAGAACTTTGATTTATGCACAAAAACAACATGGTAGTTTCGCTGAAAAAAAGTCAGTCCGGGTTAGTTTCATTCAAATCATGAAAATTAGAGTCCAAAACAAGAGCAAAATTGTTTGGAAAAGTAGATACGTTGGAGACGTATCAACTCCCCCAAGCTTACATCATCACTTGTCCTCAAGAGATTCAGTTGACAAACTAAAAGTGATAAAGAATACTTTTACAAACTCTTTTGTTCTTGTTGTTATATATGTTTAACTCAATGTTCAGTTTTTCAGCAAAGATCATGAACTAACCATGTCAATGATAACAATTAGGTCTCACATTTACTCATGACAATAACATAACCAACTAGCGAGCAATAATAAGATATCTCAGATGCAACTAATTTGTCAAAACAATCATGATATAATATGACAACATGGTATCTCGCAAGCCCTTTCTGAGACCGCAAAACATAAATGCGGAGCACCTGTGAGGTTCAAGCATCGACTAAACATTGTAATTCAGCATAGAGGAGATATAGTCATGATAACATCCAACATTAACTAGACTCAATGAATAAAACTAACAACAATGCTCCCATGGATGGTTCTGCTGATGAGAGGATGATGACTCAACAATAAAAGTAAATAACATCAAAGTAAAGAGAAAAGCCCTTTGCAAAGGGAAGCATTGACTTGCATAGTTGCCAGAGCTCATGGTTTAAATAAAAGAAGAAATTATAATTTTTGGTTTTGTGCCTTTCCTATCAACATCACGACAAATGATTTTGGTATCTTCCATGCTAAACACATTATAAGCGGCTCCCAAACAGAACTGTAAAATCTACCCCCATCCACCATACATACACGAGCCATGGCTGACTGTATCCACAGGTGTGCTCCAACATTTCATATTTCAAAAACTCTAGTGGAGCTCCCGGAAAAAAATCCGCTACCGCAAGGCTCTGTTCCTCCGCGATCTCATTTGGAGCCCTTTTCCGGTGCCCTATCGGAGGGGGGCGATCGATCATGCAGGGACTCTTCATCATCCTTCTCCCATGGTGATGTGTGAGTAGTCCACCACAGACCTATGGTTCCATAGCTAGTACCTAGATGGCTTCTTTTCTCTCTTTGATCTTCAATACAAAGTTCATCATGATCTTCGCGGTGATCTATTTGATGTAATCTTCTTTTGCGGTGTGTTGTTGGGATCAGATGAATTGTGGGTTTATATTCAGATTATTTATGATAAATGATTTGAGTCATCTCTGCATACTTATTTTATTCTTATTTGTATGATCATCATAGCTTCATAAAGCTCTCTGATCTATCAGTTTAGTTTGGCCAACTAGATTGGTTTATCTTCAGTGAGAGGGGTGCGTTGTAGTGGGTTCAATCTTGTGGTGCTCTATATCCTAGTGACAAAGTAGGGGACACGACATGCATTTGTATTGCTGTCACTAAGGATAAATCGATGGGATTCATTCATATTAATTGAGTTTACTTTTTCTACATCATGTCATCGTTCTCCAAGCATTAATCTATTTGCATGAACTTAATACCTAGGGAGGCAAGCATAGAAGCGCTCTCGAAGTGGAGTAATAGTAGTAGATGCAGGCAGGAGTTGTTCTATTTGTTTATGGACGTGATGCCTATATACACATGATCATTGCCGTGAATAAATATTGCATAACTATGCGCTTTTCTATCAATTGCCCAGCCGTAATTTGTTTAGCCTAACCGTAATTTGTTTACCCATCATAGGCTTTATTTAAGAGAGAAGCCTCCGGCGAACACTATGCCCCACGGGTCTATTCACATACATATTTACAAATGCTCTTATTATCTTGCTGCCATTTATTTGTTTTCTTTTTTCTTTTGCAATTTACAATTATCAACTATCATCTACACTACTCATTTGCTTGCACGTAACGAGTTCAAGGGGATTGACAACCCTCTTGCCCGCGTTTGGTACAAGTGTTTGCTCTTTCGTGTGTAAGCCCTAAAGAGAGAGTTGTGTGGTCCTCCTATTGGTTCGATAACCTTGGTTCTCACTGAGGGAAATACTTATCTATACTGTGCTGCATCATCCCCTCCTCTTTGGGAAAAAAACCAACATAGATCACAAGTATCAATAAGCACCATCATGAGAATAACCCACTTAGCTTGGAAGATAATGACCGTCCCGTCGCTCCATGAGCGGTATGAGCACACAAAATAGATATTTATTTGAATGATTTGAGGTGCACATGCAAATTTACTTGGAATCACAGGGTAATACCATGTATAGGTAGACTTAAAGACTCATGTGGAACAACTTTGGTTTAAGGATTTTGGATGCACAAGCAGCATTCCCGCTTAGTACAGATGAAGGTTAGCAAATAGACGGGGAAGTGACCAACTAGAGAGCGACATCTGTCATAATCATGCATTGCGACTATTTAACATTGAATATTAGCATGAGTAGGATATAAACAGTCTAAACACAAATATCATGAAGGCTGATTCCACTACATGTTCGCACATGTGCCAAGTCAAGCTACTCGAATCACTTAAAGGAGGATACCATGCTAACATACTGCATCACAACTATTTTAATGCATGTTGACACTCAAGATAAATCATTATCCACTCCTAGTTATTTAAGCATGGCATGAGAAACTATAATCTCTAATTGTCATCACAAACATGTTTACTCATAATACGTTGAATCAAGAGCGACTCAGCTAAACATATTTACAAAAAAAAAACAAGAAGAGTTCATACCAACTTACTTTACCGCAATCACTTCATCAAATATCGTCATTATTGCCTTTCACTTGCACAATCGCATGATGTGAAAATAATAATAGTGCAAGCGCATTCCGCAAAAGATTTATTCAAAGGAGAAGACAAGGCAATTTTGGCTCTTCGTTAGTTCCACAATATAGCATATGGAAGACACTCAACATTTTCATTGTGGTCTTCTCATTTTGACAACTCAAAGAAATAAAAACAAATTTGAGAGAAACACACAGAAATATTTTTGGAGTTTTTCATTTTTCTGAAGAAAGCAAATTAACGAAGGAAAATGAAAAGCGAGAAAAACTATTTACACGGAAAAGCTCCCAACAAGCAAAAGAAGAAATGACAAATCTTTTTGGGTTTACGTTTAATACTATGAACTAAATAAACGCGAAATAAAAAATGAAAAGAAGTGAGAAATATTTTTGGGTTTTTGAAGTTTTTCAAACACACAAGAAGAAAAGAGAAATAAGGCTAACATGGGTATTCAATGAAAAAGGGTGATCACCGACAACTGAATTGAAATGTGTGTGCATGAATGTAATGTCGGTGAAAAACACGTACTCCCCCAAGCTTAGGACTTGGCCCAGCTTGGTAATCACCATCCTTAGTCTGGATAATAATTGCAATGGTATCTCGTGAAGGCCTTTTGTGTTGCCTCCTTAGTGGAACGAGCGGCCACCACTACTGCATTGTACTCATGCGCTTCGTTCTCATAGATGAAATATCTCTATTTCCTCTGAAAAACAAAAAGAAGATACGCAAGCAAAATGATAGAGACAATATTGTATTTATAAAATCTTAAGTTATAATCATATATATATGAGTTCCATCCTTAATAACATCATGGCATCGCATTGCCTCAAATCTAGGTATTTTTCAGGTAATATATGATCACTAGGTCCAGGCAAGATCCCTAACTTAGTGGCTAAATAAGTGGCATAAATTCCTCCATATAAATCTCCATCGCCCTCATTGCGGTGCAAGCGATGGGCAATAATTGCCTCAAGGTTATACCGTCTAGTGCCAGTTAGGGCGGTGTGGATAATGCTCAAGTCAGGAGCGCACAACACACTACAATCTTGTTTTCCAACAATGCAGAACAATGCAAAACAACGAATATAGGGAAATTGAATATTTTTCCTAGCTTGCATAACTCCTCTATCCTCACCATTGCAAATAATCTAAGGAACATTTCATAATCATATTTTGGTGATTCATTAAGTGAACCCCAATATGGAATTTTGCATGCATCACAAAACTCTTCTAGAGACATACCAAATGATCTATCATAGAGATGAAACAAGACTCTAGAAGTGCGAGAATGGTACTAAATCTTTTGTGTGAATGAACAAGTGAGATTATAATGTTTAGTACACTTATCTGCGACGAAGGCAGTGAGCTTCGTGTTCTGAATATGTTGATCAAATTCCTCCTTAGTGTTGGCTCCAGTCATAAACTCATTACACGGCTAACGACATGATTTGGCTTCGACCATTCACGTTGAGCTTGCCCTTGGTTTAATGTACGCTTGTTGCATAGAGATCTCACTCGATGACTCCCCATAGGACCTTCTTCTTGAAGAACTCCTCCTAAATATGTTCATTTTCCTACGAAGTAGTTTTTGAAATTTTTGGACCAAAAAATCATGTCAACCAAACTTTGTCAGATTGATAGCAACTGCTCATATGGGTGCTTAGAGGCCATATTAAGCATTCAAACTACTTAGAACTCAAATAATTCAACATGCAAGCTCATTTTCAGTAGCACCAAGTGTAGTAAAATATTTAAAATATAATCCACTAAAGAAAAAACTAATTAGAGCAATGGAGGAGTCACATACCAAGTAACAATCCCTCAAAACAGTTTCAGAAACGGAGCTTCGAGCAAGGAGATCGGAAATCTTAGGTTTGGGAGTAAAAACACGAGAGAGAGAGAGATACCAGGATTTTTTTGCTGGAGGAAAGAGATGATGTGGGCTGAAGGAATAAGTGGGTGGCTCCCTATGGAACCCACAAGGTACCTTAGCATGCCTAGTGTCGGTGTAAAAACCGGTGGATCTCGGGTAGGGGGTCCCGAGCTGTGAATCTAGGATCGATGGTAACAGGGACGACGGAGAAGATGTTTACCCAGGTTCGGGCCCTCCTATGGAGGTAAAACCCTACATCCTACTCGATTGTATTGATGTGTATGAAGGTTACAGAGTTGATCTACCTCGAGATCGAATAGCTAAAACCCTAGATGAATCTCTCTGTCCTACAATCTAAAAAACCCTGGTTTATATAGACACCAGGGGTACCTAGGGTTTACACATGACAGGTCTCCTTCCGGGGATGGAGATGTCAATTTTCTCATCGAGACTTCCTTCTAGAACATGAGGTCGTGGCGTATCCGGCCCTTCCCGCGATAGTCAGAGAGCGGCCCACCAAGCCGGTCTATTCGGAGATAGGCCAGCGGCCCGAGGACCCCTTAGTCCAGGACTCCATCGGTAGCCCCCAAACTAGCCCCCAACGCCAAGGGTCACAACACTGGCAGCTCCACGTGATCGGAGTCTTCGGCTTGCGGGGCTAGTTCTTCTTCCCATTAATGATCGGTTGAGACTAGTCCGACTTCGGATGACGCGCAATATTTCCGATCATATGATCGTCCAGACGCCATAAGTCGCTTATCCCCAAAGGCCAAACATTAAAGTGTAAACAGTGTTTTCTGACAACCTTTTTGACGAAGGGTCGCGGCCTATCACGACCGCTGAACCAGTTATGAAAACTCGATTCGCGATTCGAGGCCGTTTTTACATTGGCATGACTTATCAATATGTAGATCGTGCCCCTCTTATTACGGGATATGATTAACGCCCTAGGTTACTTCTCGCGTGCATAACGACATGCACATCTCGGGAAGTGGAGAGACTTGCGGCGCAGTATAGGGAGGCTAATTGGCATCACGCCTCATAAAAGAGAAAAAACGAGGCCTATTCATGCATCCCATTCGCATCCCTCGCTTCCTAAATCTTCCCAAGCTCTAAGAGCCCAGATGTAGTTTTCCCTCAATCTCTTCTCTGAGCACAACCATGGCGGGTTCGGGCTCCATGGGCAAGTGGGAGGCTTCCACGGTCACCAACAAGGACATCCGGGAGTTAAAGCTCATCGATTACCTCCCCGCCAACGTCTTCCACCATGCTCTAGAGGCGAACCAGGTGGTCCCACCCCTAAGCCAGATGAGAGGGTGGTGTTTGTCCCCCATTTCATCCAGGACTGGGATTTCCGCTCACCCCTTTGTCATGGGCCTTATGTTCTTCTACGGGCTGGATTTCCACGATCTTGCCCCAAACTCCTTCATGCATATTTCGGCATTCATCATCATTTGTGAAGCCCTCCTCCGGGTCGAGCCACACTTCGGCCTGTGGATCAAGGTATTCAATGTCAAGCCGAAGATAGTCATGGGTGAGCACACAAAGTGCGGAGGGGCGGTAATCAGTAAGCTTCCCCGTGTCGAGTGGTCGGCCGGTAGTTTCATCGACACAATAAAGATCTGGCAGAAAGAGTGGTTCTACGTCACCAAACTGAGTGACGAGGGCTGGGCGGCGCCTACTGAGTTCAGATCCGGACCTCCTACGAGATTAACCTTGTGGCTCAGGAAAGGCCTCGCCTGGGGTCGAATGAGGAGGTGAAATTGTTGTAGAAGCGCATTTCCTCGATAATCACGGCCAAGATCGAGCTAGTCAATGTGGTCCAGGTCATGTTCCGATGCCGTCTTCTTCCCTGCCGGCACCGGGCCTTCCCGATGTGGGCTTATCAACTTGAGGATGATCCTACCGTGCGCCAATTCCTCCACACTATCCATGAGAAATTGTGGAAAGTGCTATTCAAGCCCCAGAAAAACTGGTCGGCCAAGGAAGAAGATGTAGGTATTGATGCCGACAAACCTCCTACCCAGGTATGATAAAATTTCAACTCTCTAGCTCTGTTCTTTGACAAAAGGGTTGAACATCTTCCCCCTCATCTTTGCAGAAATTGTTGAGCAAGGCCACGGAAATTAACTACCCGGCCCCACAACCCGAATACCCCTGGTCGGATTTGTTGACGGCGATGCTCGTCGTGGTTCTATATACAGCGCCATAGAAGGAGAAGAAGAAGAAGGCTAGAGAAGGTCTTCGATCGAGGGATCTTCCGGACACTATGTCCGGGGAGACTGATGCCTCTTCCACTCACGAGGAGGAGCACGATGATGGAGGGGAGAGCAATTCCCCCCTCACAATAAAAAGTGCAGCACCAGTGGACGCCACGGAGGATCTACCTCCTCCTACCCCAAAGAGGTCATGCCAGACAAAAGTAGTCCTGACCGATGACACCTCGGACTCTGACGAAAAGTCATAGGACTTTGAAAGAGTTCCTCGAAGGAACCCGAGGGTCAAGCCCTCGGCCTAGAGGTATATATCTGAAGACAATCTGAATTATTTATATGAAGTTTTTTAGGTTAAATTGAAGAATGCCTTTTAATTTGCAGCCCACCACGCGTTCTCCCCACCGACCAAATATCGGATGGGGAGTCTCCATGCGCCGAGCTTGCAAAGAGTGGGACTGCATCACACCCTACACCTCCAGGGGCTTCTAAATAGGCTGTGGAGGTGGTATCACTCCGGGATCCCTCAGAGCCAAACACAGGCGATGGGGGCGATGGTGTCATGGACGAGGTCAATGCCTCAACCGCCGAAGACGAGAGGGAGGAAAATCCCCTGGCTGCTGAGGAGGAAGGACGGAAGAATGTCCAGTCCACTCCGAGGATATCTCCGGAGCGCGTTGTGCCTTCGGAGCTACCGGCTCAATCCCCCGTCGGAGATCGGGCTGGTCGGTCGCCACCGATGCCACCCATGACTAGGTGGCGTGTCATGATGGAGGAAGCTCTATCAAGTGCCTCCATCTTCGGGGATCACCGCACCCTTATGGGTGCGGTCTTGCAAGGAATTTAGTCCGTTGATAGCGGACTAAAAGAGGCCTTCAATGGTCTCTTGACGGGCTTCAAGGTGACCCACGTAATACTCTAAAAAAGATTAAGTTTATTAAGTTTGTGCTATCTGTATATATAAAGTATCCCCCGAGCCCTGGGTGGGCTTGGAAAAAACCCACCCGGGGGTCAAATACCTAGGAGTGACCAACAATGCACAAGGCACAATTTGTCCCGCACTGTTCTAAAAGCCCTTAAGAGGACCGAGCACGGGGTCATATTCTTGATAGTTCGGGGGTTTGCACGCACATAACCTGCCATTTTTTTGTAGGCCTCGTCATCGGCGGCGACCATTAATGCCGCGGAGCTTGTCGAGCTAAATCGGAAGCTCAAGAGCTCCGGAGAGGAGCTTGATTGCCTGAACAAGAGGTTTGATGAGGCGCAAGGTAAGCCCAATTGTAATATCCGAGTTGTCTATAGTTAGTGATCCACACTGGTAACCCAGTGTATTTATTTAATTATTGCTTCCATAGCTTCGGCTGTGGAGGTCGAGAACCTCAAGGCCGAGCTAAAAAAGATGAATCAGGAGGCCACGGATCAGAAGGCAGCAGCTGAACAAGTAGTAGTCGCACTATCCGCATTAAACTGCGAGCGATAAGCATGACACCCGAGTGGAGGAGGTGCAGAAGGAGCTCAAGGATGCGAGCACGAAGTGTGAGGCCCTTGAGCAGAAAGGCAAAGAGCAGGCCATCGAGCTATCCACGCTGAAATCTGAGCTCCAAAAGGAGCGGGTGGACAGGCGGTTCTTTGAACAAGAAATCCGCCAAGTCAAGGCGGTCCTGGATGGTAAGCCATATTTACTATAGTATTCCTTTGGTGGTAGCATGAAAGGCAAAGAGCAGGCCATCGAGCTATCCACGCTGAAATCTGAGCTCCAAAAGGAGCGGGTGGACAGGCGGTTCTTTGAACAAGAAATACGCCAAGTCAAGGCGGTCCTGGATGGTAAGCCATATTTACTACAGTATTCCTTTGGTGGTAGCATGTTTTCATTGCTCACCCAGGTGTGGCGTTCCTCAGGCGCCACTTCGGACCTCCAAAGGAGTGCAGCGGATGCGAACAAATTCTATGCTTCGCGGGATGAGGACGATGAGGCTCGGCTATTCTAGGCATAGTTTGAAGCCCCCAAGTGCTCTTCACTTCTGTTCGAGAAGATGAACCAACTGATGGAGATGCACAGGATGGTGGAGCCGGACATGAAGGATCACTGCATCTGACTGTGGCTTGCAGAGCCGTTGCCGAGCAGCTACTTCGGCTTGGTGCGGAAACTCTGCGATGATGCGCCTCGGATTGACGCGCTAACGTGTTTTTCATGCATTGAGGGAGCTCGGATGGCCTTTGCAAGGACCATGGTGCACTGGCCGAAACTCAAGCTGGCCGAGATGGCCACTGCTACCTCTTGAGCTTGTGTTGGTTTTCCCTTGAAGAGGAAAGGATGATGCAACAAAGTAGATAAGTATATTTCCCTCAGTTGATGAGAACCAAGGTATCAATCCAGTAGGAGGAACAAGCAATTCACCAATGGATGCACCTACACAAACAATCAAACTCTTACACCCAACGCTATAAAGGGGTTGTCAATCCCTTCATGGTTATTTGCAAGGATTAGATCTGATAGAGATAGATGTAAAAGATTGCGGAAAGTAAAAAAGTAAATAAATTGCAGCAAGGTATTTTTTGGTATTTTTGGTTTATAGATCTGAAAATATATTATGAAAAGTAGACCCGGAGGCCATAGGTTTCCCTAGAAGCTTCTCTCTTGAAGAAAAATATCACGGTGGGTGAACAAATTACTATCGAGCAATTGATAGAAAAGCGAATAGTTATTAAGATATCCAAGGCAATGATTATGCATATAGGCATCACGTCCGTGACAAGTAGGCCGGAACGATTCTGCATCTACTACTATTACTCCACACATCGACTGACTCCTGCCTGCATCTAGAGTATTAAGTTCATGATGAACAGAGTAACGCACTAGGTAAGATTACATGATGTAGGGGGATAAACTCAAGCAATATGATGAAAGCCGCATGTTTTTACCCTTGATGGCAATAATAAAATACGTGACTCGCTACCCTTACTATGTCACTGGGTGAGGACACCGTAAGATTGAACCCAAAACTAGGCACTTCTCCCATTGTAAGAATTACCAATCTAGTTGGCTAAACCAAACCAATAACTCGAAGAGACTTGCCAAGATATGAAATCATGCATATAAGAATTCAGAAAAGACTCAAACAATATTAATGGATAATCTAAACATAAACCCACAATTCATCGGATCTTGATAAACACACCGCAAAAGAGTATTACATCGGATAGATCTCAATGAAGATCATGAAGAACATGGTATTGAAGCACAAAGAGAGAGAAGAAGCCATCTAGCTACTAGCTATGGACCCGTAGGTCCATGGTCGACTACTCACGCATCATCGGAGGGGCAATGGAGTTCATGTAGATGCCCTCCGTGATCGAATCTCCCTCCGACAGATTATCGGAAAAGGCTCCAAGATTGGATCTCTCGAGAACGGAGGCTTCTAGCGGTGGAAAAGGATTTTTGTTCCTATTTTGGTATTAGGGGAATATTTGGGTATTTAGATGACGAAGATTAGGGCTAGGACTCCTGCCAGGGAGTCACAAGCCTGCCAGGCGTGGCCACGGGGGTGGCCATGCCCCCTGGCTTCTGACTTCCTGGAAAATGCCTTGCCTTGCACTCCAAGCCTGATAGGTCTCTTCTGTTCCAGAAAAAATCATCGCGGAGATTTTATTCTGTTTGGACCCCGTTTAATATTCCTTATCTGCAATAGTCAAAAACAAGGAAAAAACAGAAACTAACACTAGGCTCTAGATTAATAGGTTAGTCCCAAAAAAATATAAAATGGCATATTAATGCATATAAAACATCCAAAACAGATAATATAATAGCATGGAACAATAAAAATTATAGATACGTTGGAGACGTATCAGCCACCGGGCCTCCTCTTCCTGGGAAGAAGCACAGCATCCCCGACAGTACTTCTCCATGGTGATGGATGGTGCTCGGGCGATAGAAGCCCAATGCTCGAAGAATGAAATTTATGAATGAACTTGCTGTAAAGTGTCCGAAGAATTTTATCGCTTTATAATGAGCTTGCATGGTTTATCATGTCTTTTAAATTTTAGTATTTATTTTGACTCCCAGGTGGCCGTTTTATCTGAAAGTTGCGAGTCGTCGGCTTCAGCCCCCATATAGATACTACGTGAGGTGTTTCTACCTCCACACTGTGACCCTTAGCTGAGGTATCGGTGCCCGAAGGCGGTAGTGCAAGGGGAACAAGGCAATCGGTCTATGATGCTTTATCGCTTTCACTTAGCCACAGGAGCTTAAAATGTGGGGGATGATGACTAGCCCCCGGTGTTTTGTGATGTTCGGATGTACCGAGGCTAACGCCAACATCACATGGTTTGTACAAGTACGAAACCCATCGTATGACACGAAATAACCTCTATCAATTTTTTATTATGACACTTATGCTCGGATTTGCAGACCAGTTCTCGCTTACTATGACAATCAGTTTTTGGCTTTCTCCTCTGAGGTGCTTGACCAGGAGAGCTGGAAGCACAATCACAGTGGTTCTCCCTTTGCCCTTTTAGATGAACGAGTGGAACGTAAGAGGGAAAAGATAGGAGCCGGGCAACCCAACTATTGAACCAAGACATAGTTCGGATCCAATGCATATAAAGCAAAATCCAAGATGCCGAACACACGATCAATTGTGTCGGGGTGATGCTTAGGGTGATATTCTAAATTCAATCCCCCGGTCTATTAGCCGATTGCATCGTAATGTATACCGAACAGTTTTGCAAGAAGCGTTGATGAGGGAAGAATAGAGTATGTTGCATAAAATACAGCGACGAAGCCATGTATAATGGTCTATTATTTGCTCATTAATTCTTATAACTCAAATTGCCAAAGCCACTGTTTACAGGTATTTGACGAGAAAATATAAAGTTTACATAGGAGAGGTTGTACCAGGGGTCTTTGATGGGTGGCTTGACGTCCTCGATGTGCCCAGTCGCATGTCCGCTCCTACGCCCCCTAGGGGGTTGCATTCCTTTAAGGGTGATTGGTGTCGGCAAGCGGACCTTGGGAAGAAGATCTTGAGAAGTCGCCGAAGTATGGATGAGCTTTATGCTTTAGCATGTCCTTGATGGTACCTGTGGTTTCTCCGGGGACAAGTACTAGCAGTAGTTCGGTTCAGCCGAACACTTTGCCTTTGGTTGTTGTTCCCCACTGCTTCCCATGGACTCTTGAGTGCAAAGTTGTGCCACCTTAACACATGTTTGATGGGCGCTAGGGATGTGCAATGAGGAGAGTGTCCCTATTTCTTGGCAGAAGAAGATTCTAGGAGTTTGGACTGAGACCGAGCTCGTTTGTCGACCTTACGTGCCTTTATGGCAGATTTTGATGTTGACCAATCGTCGACGTAATGTAATTCAACCGCCAGGGCCAATGCATGTTCCTCAGTTTGTAGGGAACGCTTTGTGTTGCCGCTGATAGTAATGACCCCCTTGGGCCTGGGCATCTTGAGCTTGAGGTATGCGTAGTGTGGGACAACGTTAAAGCGAGCGAACACTGTGCGGCCCAGCAGGGCATGATAACCACTGCAGAAAGGGACAATGTCGAAGATCAAGTCCTTGCTGCGGAAGTTGTCGGGAAAACCTAACACTACTTCGCGGCACACAGAGCCCATGCACCGGGCTTCGACGCCTAGGATCACTCCTTTAAAAGTAGTGTTGCTGGGTTTGATCCTTGATGGATCTATACCCATCTTTTTCACCGTGTCTGAGTAGATCAAATTAAGGCTACTTACTCCGTCCATTAGGACTTTAGTGAGGTGATACCCATCAATAATGGGGTCTATGACGAGGGCCACCGAACCCCCATGAAGGATACTGGTCGGATGATCTCATCGATCAAAGGTGATCAGGTACGCCGACCATGGGTTATACTTCTGGGCTACAGTCTCTAAGGCATAGACCTCTCTAAGGGCGCGCTTCCTCTCCTTTTTGGGTATGTGAGTGGCGTATATCATGTTCACAATCTTTACCTCTGGAGGGAACTTCTTATGTCCTCCATTGCTCGGATCGCGGGGCTCTTCATCGTCCTTGCTACGTGGGCCCTTGCCTTGCTCTTCGACTACGAGTTTGCCAGCTTGTTTGAACACCCAATGGTTATGGTTGGTGTGGGTGACGGGCTTGTCTTGGGTTCCATGGATCTGGAAAGGCCTCTCCATGATTTTTTCCAGTGGGGTAGGTCTGTCACGATTGCCTTTAGAAGGCTTCTTCCGCTACCTGGATCGGGGGTTGCGGAAACCGGCGTTAACGGCCGTGTCGTCAGCATCACCGTTGTTGTGCCGGCATTTACTTTTGTTGCATGGTGGTTTCCCGTTTCCATCCCTTACTTCATAGGTGTCGGGGTCTTTGGGGTTGTGGCTTCGTCTAGCTAGCAAGTTATCCTCACCCGCGCAAAAGCAGGTCATGAGTGATGTAAGGGCGGACATAGTCCTAGGCTTGTCCTGACCGAGATGGCAAGCCAGCCATTCGTCCCGAATATTGTGCCCGAAAGAGGCTATTGCCTCGGCGTATGGGCAATCGACGATCTGTTTTTTCTTGGTCAAGAACCGATTCCAGAATTGTCGAGATGGCTCTCCTTCCTTATAGACGACACTGCTTAGGTCAGAGGGCAGCGGTCGTACATAGGTTCCCTGGAAGTTAGAATGGAATGCATCCTCAAGATCCTCCCAACGGCCGATTGAATTCTCGGGGAGATTGTTTAGCTAGTGTCAAGTTGGCCCTTTGAGTTTTAGGGGTAGATATTTGATGGCGTGGAGACCATCTCCCCATGCCATGTGGATGTGGCGGAGAAAATCCTCGACCCACACAGTTGGGTATGTCGTCCCATCGTATTGCTCTATGTTCACGGGTTTGAACGCTTTCGGGAACTGATGCTGCATCACCTCGTTGGTGAAGCACAGTGGGTGGGTAGCGCCTCTAACCCGGGCTATGTCCTGCCTGTGGTCGGCGCCTGATCTGACCGAGTATTGTTCCCGACTTCTGTTGTTGTAGTCGAGCCTAGGCTGGTATCTATCTTGTCTATCGGGGGAGTACCCTCTAGATCCGTAGATGGATCTCGTGCGGCCTGCCCTATAATCTAGGTCATGTCGCAGGTCATACCTGTCCTTGGGCTCTACTTGCTCCTTTCTCCTCCTCTAGGGTATCGCCAGCCTACAACCAGTGTCACTAGCCGTCCTATCTCGTCCCCGGGGAGGGCGGTCCAGCTGGTCGTATGGTGTGTGCTTGGGAGACGGTGTATTAGCGACCTTGTCCTCAAACTGCAAATGCAACCATTCGCGTGGATAACTCCTGGGTTGGTCCAATAGATCGGTACCGTACCCTTCCTCGGCTGATAGGACCCTCGTCCATCTATCATTGAGGGTATCCTGTTCGGCCTTAAGTTGTCGTTCTTTTGCCTTCAGCCTTTGATATCTCTCCAAGTATCTATAATTTATGAAGTATTCATGCCATGTTTACAATAATTCTATATGATTTTGGTATGATTTTATTAGAACTAACCCGGACTAATGCTATTTTCAGCAGAACTACCATGGTGTCATTTTTTGTGCAGAAATAAAATTTCTCTGAATGGGCTAAAAATTTAGTATGATTTTTTCTGGACCAAAATAGACCCCCGGAGCATTGGAGTTGGGCCAGAAGAGCCACAAGGAGGTCACAAGCCTGCCAGGTGCGGCCACCCCCCTGGCCACGCCTAGCAGGCTTGTCACCCCCTCGTGGCTCCTCTTGACGTGAGATCGACGCCAAAAATTCCTATAAATATAGAAACCTCCGAAAAGAAACCTATATCGGGAGTTCCGCTACCACAAGCCTCCAGAGCCACGAAAAAAAATCGGGAGCCCGTTCCACACCCTACCGGAGGGGGAAACCATCACCGGAGGCCATCTTCATCATCCTGATGCTCTCCATGACGAGGAGGGAGTAGTTCACCCTCGGGGCTGAGGGTATGTACCAGTAGCTATGTGTTTGATCTCTCTCTCTCTCTTGTGTTCTTGAGATGGCACGATCTTGATGTACCGCGAGCTTTATTGATATAGATGAATCATATGGAGTTTTCCCCTCTCTATCTTGTTGTGATGAATTGAGTTTTCCCTTTGAAGTTTTCTTATCGGATTGAGTCTTTAAGGATTTGAGAACACTTGATGTATGTCTTACGATGGGATATTCGTGATGACAATGGGATGTTCTAGTGATCCACTTGATGTATGTTTTGGTGATCAACCTATGGGTTCTATGACCTTGGGAATCTATGCATAGGGGTTGGCACACGTTTTTATCTTGACTTTCCGGTAGAAACTTTGGGGCACTCTTTGAAGTTCTTTGTGTTGGATAGAACATGATGAATCTGAAATTATGTGATGCATATCGTATAATCAAGTCCATGGGTACTTGTGGTGACATTGGAGTATCTAGGTGACATTAGGGTTTTGGTTGATGTGTATCTTAAGGTGTTATTTTAGTACGAACTCTAGGGCTGTTCGTGACACTTATAGGGATAGCTCATAAGATTGATCGGAAAAGATAACTTTGAGGTGGTTTCGTACCCTACAATAATTTCTTCGTTAGTTCTCCGCTATTTGTAACTTTGGAGTGAACTGTTTGTCGCACGAGAGGTATTTACATATGATTTAGCTATGTCATTATTGTTGAGACAAATTGCACTAGTGAAAGTATGAACCCTAGGCCTTGTTTCTAAGCATTGCAATACTATTTGTGCTCACTTTTATCATTAGTTACCTTGCTATTTTTATATTTTAAGATTACAAAAAACTGTATCTATCATCCATATTACACTTATATCACCATCTCTTTGCCCAACTAGTGCACCTATACAATTTACCATTGTATTGGGTGTGTTGGGGACACAAGAGACTCTTTGTTATTTGGTTGTAGGGTTGTTTGAGAGAGACCATCTTCATCCTACACATCCCAACGGGTTGATAAACCTTAGGTCATCCACTTAAGGGAAAATTGCCGCTGTCCTACAAAATTATGCGCTTGGAGGCCCATCACGAGTCTACAAGAAGAAGGTTGTGTAGTAGACATCAGGCTTCGGGCAGTGGCTATAAGTTGTTGCCTAAACCGTTCCTGATCCTCAAGGTTTTCAGGGATGGTGAAGTCTTCGACTTCCAGGTTTTCCTCCTCCTCTATAGAGGGGAGGTAGTTGTCGTCCTTGGAATCTCTTGGATCCTCGGGGTTGCGCTGATCTTCCGGCCTCTCTTGGTCCTCTAGTGGATGTTCGGGGATTTTGGGAACGCCGAGGTCTTTCGGGGTGTCATTTGCCCCGGTGCGAGCAATGGCTACCCTTCCCTTTTTGGCCTTCGGTTGTTTGCGTTGTTTCCGGCGCCTTGATGGCTCCTCACCAGATTTATCGCCATTGTTTTCGGGTGTGTGCTCGCCCTTATCGGCTGGAGTATCCACCATGTAGATGTCATAGGTGGAGGTGGTAGTCCATCGCCCGGTGTTGACAGGGGAAGGAGCGCAATCCTATTCATCCATGTATTATGCCTCCTCGGAGGCGTAGTCCAACACATCGATTAAGTCTTTGATAGTGGCTACTAAGTGGGTGGTGGGTGGGATGAAAATTTTCTCTTGACCCACCTTCGGACCGATCTGAACATGGATCGGGGTTGGGTCGTTAGCGATTTTCATCGATAGGATCCGATCTAGAGCCTCGTTGAGTATCAAGAGCTCGATCGGGTCAATCTTCCCAGAGTTTTCAGAGTTAACCTCCGATGCATCCGTGCAAATGGTGTGTTCGGCAAGAGCTGACCCCCGACCATCCGGCACTATAACCGGATCCGTACTAAAAGCCTGATCATCGTTGGTGTTGGTCCCGTGGGCAGGGTCGAGAGCAAAATCTAAAGATAAGGCCTCAGAGTCTTTGGGCGGGTCAGATGAGATCGCAAGCCCGGTGAGCAAAAGATCGCCCAGAGAGTCTGCGGAGAACTCTAGATTCCCAAATCTAACCTCTTGATCAGGGGCGGAACTCCCGACCTGGCCAAGACGGACGGTCGGGTCACCATGCAACATGATGATGCTAAAAGCGAAGATTTGTCCAGGGACAAAGGAGTCCATGTTACGGATTTCTTCACTAATGACTAAGCGATCCATCGATTCCTTTGGCAATCACAGTGGAACTCTCAATGAAAGCACCAATGTCGGTGTCAAAACCTGTGGATCTCGGATAGGTGGTCTTGAGCTGTGAATCTAGGATCGATGGTAATAGGGGACGAAGGAGACGACATTTACCCAGGTTCGGGCCCTCCTATGAAGGTAAAACCCTACGTCCTACTCGGTTATATTGATGTGTATGAAGGTTAAAGAGTTGATCTACCTCGAGATCGAATAGCTAAACCCCTAGATGAGTCTCTCTATCCTACAATCTAAAAAACCCTGGTTTATATAGACACCGGGGGGTACCTAGGGTTTACACATGATAGGTCTCCTGTCGGGGATGGAGATGTCGATTTCCTCATCTTGAGTTGGAGTGCACGACGCGCCTTCAAGACTTCCTTCTAGAACACGGGGTCGTGGTGTATCCGGCCCTTCCTGCAATAGTCAGAGAGCGGCCCACCAAGCCGGCCTATTGGGAGATAGGCCAGCGGCCCGAGGACCCCTTAGTCCAGGACTCCCTCACCCAGGGGTGTGGCCATGCCCTGTTGCCTTGTGGGAAACTCGTGCACCCCCCTGTGATGTTTTCAACTCCAAAAATTCTTAAACATTCTACAAAAATTCATGTTAAAATTTTGTGACATTTTGAGCACTTTTATTTTTGGGTTATTTTTCTATTGAACGGTTTATTCAGGAAACATGAATATAATGGCATTTTTCTTTATTAAACTATAATTAACAAAGAGCAAACTAAAGTTACAGAAATGTGTTCCTACTAGATTTATTGACCACATGCTTCTAAAAAAGAATTCATTAACAAGGTTGATCAAGTCTTATTAACGAACCATTTTTGATTGGCATGAAATCTAAAAAAAATTGTATGACACTAACTTACCTAAATGACGATATGCATTTCCCCAACAATAATAATACCATATTTCATCTTGAAATTAGGGAAAAGAAAATTGGACTCTTCGAAAGTGATGTTTGCTACTTGCTCAATAGAATTGACAGTATTAACCACAACTCGTTTCTTCAAAAAGTATACCGTGTGCTAATTGCCATTAACATGAAAAGTAACCTTGCTTTTTTGCAACCAATAATAGGCCATGCAGTATTTAAAAAGGGTCTACTAAGGATAACCGACATGTTATCATCCTTGGGCATCTCAAGAATAACAAAGTCCGTTAAAATAGTAACATTTGCAACAACAACGGGGACATCCTTACATATCCCAATAGGTATAGCAGTAGATTTATTAGCCGTTTGCAAACATATTTCATTATATGTGAGCTTATTCAAGCCAAGTCTTTTATATAGAGAGAAAGGCATATCACTAACATTGGCTCCTAAATCACTTAAAGTAGTTTTAACATAACTTCATTTAATGGAGCAAGGTATAGTAGGCATCCTGGGTTCTGTCAATTTCTTTGGTACTCCACCCTCAAAAGAGTAACTAGCAAGCATGGTGGAAATCTTAGTTTTAGGTATATTTCTTTTATTAGTGACAATATCTTTCATATATTTTGCATAAGGAGGCATCTTTAAAATATCAGTCAAACGTGTTCGCAAAAAGACTGGCCTAAGCATTTCAACAAAGCGCTCAAAATCTTCCTCGTCCCAATTTTTACAAGGCTTACGAGGGAATGGCATGGATTTTTTAACCCATGGCTCTCTTTCTTTACCATGTTTTCTAGAAATGAAATCTCTCTTAACATAACATTTATTCTTAGGATCAGGGTTATCAAGATTAGCTGCAGGTTCTATTTCTACATCATTATCAGATCCTTTATCATTATCTGGTTGAGCATCAACATGAACATCATCATTCTCATTATTACTAGGTGCACGTTCACTATGAGATTGTGTCTCGGCATCAAAAATAGAAACATAATTATGATTCTCAAAAGGTTTTACTATCACAGTTTCACTAGAATCATGCAAAGGCTTACCATTTTTCTTTTTCTTTAGATGGACTAGATGCATCCTTATTAACATTCTGAGAATCTTGTTCAATTCTTTTAGGATGTCCTTTAGGGTAAAGGGGTTCTTGTGTCATTCTACCCCCTCTACTCTCACCACTCTAATAGCATGATCATTCAATTTATTATTCATTTCAGTAAGCAAATCATTTTGTGACGTAGCAACTTGTTCTAACCGAGTATGAACCATGGATGCATGTTTACCTAGACCTGTAACATCATTAGCAATTCTAAACATCAAGTAACTCCAGCGCTCAATCATCATAGCATTTCGTTTTAATTGATCCTTAACATACATATTGAGATGTTCTTGCTTAACAATGTAATTATCAAATTCATCCATGCATTGACTATCAGTTTTATTATAGGGTATATTACTTTCGTCGAATCTACGAAGAGAATTTACCTCTACAACCTGTGTAGGGGTGTCAAATCCATGTATTTCTTCAATAGGTGGTCGATTCTTAACATCTTCAATTTTAATACCCTTTTCTTTCATAGATTTCTTGGCTTCTTGCGTATCTTTTGGACTGAGGAATAGAATACCTCTTGATACGTCTCCGACATATCTATAATTTTTGATTGTTCCATCCTCTTATATTATCAATCTAGGATACTTTATATGCAACTATATGTTATTTTATATCATTTTTGGGAACTAACCTATTAACCTAGTTCCAAGTGCCAAGTACTTCTTTTTGGTTTCCTAGAAATCTATACCAGACGAAGTCCAAACGCTATGAAACTTTTTGATGATTTTTTCTCAACAAAGGAGGCTAAGAAGCTTCGGGAGGAGTTAGGAAGCTACACAGAGACCACGGGGCTGGTGGGCATGCCTAGGGGTAGACGTGCCAACCTACCTTGTGGGGCCCCCGTGGTTCTGTTTGACCTAATTCTGCTTCTATAGATTCTCAAATATCGGGAAACCAACAGAGAGCCACCCGACACACTTTTTGTGCTGCCGCAAGCCTCTGTTTCGATGGGAGGCCATCTGGAGACCTTTTCCGGTGATATACCGAAGGGGGGATCGATCATGGAGGCATCTACATCAACCTTGCTGCCTCCATGATGATGCATGAATAGTCCACCATAGACCTATGCGTCCATAGCTAGTACCTAGATGGCTTCTTCTCTCTCTTTGATCTTCCATACAAAGTTTATCATGATCTTCACGATGACCTATTTGATGTAACCTTCCTTTGCGGTGTGTTTGTTGGGATCCGATGAATTGTGGGTTTATGATCAGATTATTCATGAAAATTTATTGATTCTCCTCTGAATTTCAATATGCATGATCTTATAGCTTTGTATTTCTTTTCGATCTATCTATTTGGTTTGGCCAAGTAGACTAATTTACCTTCAATGCGAGTGGTGCATTGTAATGGGTTCAATCTTGCGGTGCTCTATCCTCGTGACAGAAGGGGTCAAGACACATATTTGTCTTCAATGGGAATGGTGTGTTGTAATGGTTCAATCTTTCGTTTCTCTATCCTCGTGAAAGAAGGGGTCAAGACACGTATTTGTATTGTTGCCCCTAAGGATAAAATGACGGGGTCTGCACATATTGCTTGCCTTACTTTGTCTATATCATGCCATCTTGCTCCAAGCATTACTTTGTTTATTATGAACTTAATACCATGGATTCATGCTGGATAGTTGTCTATTGCTGAAGTAATAGTAGTACATGTAGAATCATTTTGGTCTTCTTGTTTATGGACGTGATGCCTATATACATGATCATTGTCGTGAATAACATGTCATAACTATGTGCAATTCCATGAGCTGCCCAACAGTAATTTGTCTACCCACCGTATGCTACTTTCGAGAGAGAAGCCTCTAGCAAACACTATGGCCCCCCGGTTCTACATAAACATAAAAACAAAAACATCTCAATTACCATGCTGCAATTTATTTACTTTTATTTTATTCTGCATTTACAATATCTTTTCTATAAAGATTTAATTCTTGCAAGTAACGAGTTCAATGGGTCTTGCCCGCGTTGGGTGCAAGTGTTTGGTTTTGTGTGTGTAGGTGCCATTGAAGGGAATATGTATTGCTTCTCCTATTGGTTCGATAACCTTGGTTCTCACTAAGGCAAATACTTATCTCTACTATACTTCATCTCCTCTCGTCTTCACCAATTAAACCGATTAGCATCAACTACAATATGTAATCAATACTACTAGCAACCCATAGGTAACAATATGAGGTTTTGGGGCAAAGATTGAATACAAGAGATGAACTAGGGTTTGATATGAGATGGTTCTCGTGAAGATGTTTGATGAATATTGGTCCTCCCATGATGGAGGAAGCATTGCTGATGACGATGGCTTCGATTTCCCCTTCCCGGAGGGAAGTTTTGTTGGAAATACGCCCTAGAGGCAATAATAAAATGGTTATTATTGTATTTCCTAGTTCATGATAATTGTCTATTGTTCATGCTATAATTGTATTAACCGAAAACCGTAATACATGTGTGAATACATAGACCACAACATGTCCCTAGTGAGCCTCTAGTTGACTAGCTCGTTGATCAATAGATGGTCACGGTTTCATGACCATGGACATTGGATGTCGTTGATAACGGGATCACATCATTAGGAGAATGATGTGATGGACAAGACCCAATCCTAAGCATAGCACAAGATCGTGTAGTTTGTTTGCTAAAGCTTTTCAATGTCAAGTATCATTTCCTTAGACCATGAGATTGTGCAACTCCTGGATACCGTAGGAATGCTTTGGGTGTGCCAAACGTCACAACGTAACTGGGTGGCTATAAAGGTGCACTACGGGTATCTCCAAAAGTGTCTGTTGGGTTGGCACGAATCGAGACTGGGATTTGTCACTTCGTGTGACGGAGAGGTATCTCTCGGCCCACTCGGTAAGACATCATCATAATGAGCTCAATGTGACTAAGGAGTTAGTCACGGGATGATGTATTACGGAACGAGTAAAGAGACTTGCTGGTAACGAGATTGAACAAGGTATAGAGATACCGATGATCGAATCTCAGGCAACTATCATACTGATAGACAAAGGGAATTGTATACGGGATTGATTGAATCCCTGACATCGTGGTTCATCCGATGAAATCATCATGGATTATGTGGGAGCCAACATGGGTATCCAGATCCTGCTGTTGGTTATTGACCGGAGAAGTGTCTCGGTCATGTCTACGTGTCTCTCGAACCCGTAGGGTCTACACACTTAAGGTTATAGGGAAATGGTATACGTGATTACCTAAGGTTGTTCGGAGTCCCGTATGAGATCCTGGAAGTCACGAGGAGCTCCGGAATGGTCCGGAGGTAAATATTGATATATAGGAAGTCCAGTTTTGGTCACCGGAAAGTTTTCGGGCTCATCGGTAGTGTACCGGGAGTGCCGGGAGGGTGCCGGAGGACCCCCGGGAGGGGTGTGACGACCATAGGACTTTGTGGGCCCTTAGAGGAGGTATTCCAGCCCTTATTGGGCTGTCCAAGACCTTCTACAAAGGCCCATGCGGCTGGAGATCAAGAGATAGGGCTGAAAGGACTTAAAAGGATGAGATCCACCTCCCTTGTGGGAGGTGGACTCTCCCCCTAGTTCGGCCGAAGCTCTCCTCCTTGGAGGAGGGGCCAAGGCAGCCCTCCCTCTCCCTCCTCCTATATATATGCAAGGGTTTGGGCTGATTTGAGACACGACTTCTCTCTCTCTCGGCGCAGCCCTACCCTTCCTCTTCCTCGTTCTCCGTAGCGCTTGGCGAAGCCCTGCCGGAGTTCACGTAGATCCACCGTCACCATGCCGTCGTGATGCCGGAGCTCTCCCTCAACCTCTCCTTACTCCTTGCTGGATCAAGGCATAGGAGACGTCACCGGGCTGCACGTGTGTTGAACGTGGAGGCGCCGTTGTTCGACGCTGAGATCGAAATCCACCGCGATCTGAATCGCTGCGAGTACGACTCCATCAATCGCGTTCTTGTAACGCTTCCGCTTAGCGATCTTCAAAGGCATGAAGATGCAATCTCTCCCCACTCGTTGCTGGTTTCTCCATGGATAGATCTTGGTGATCGTAGGAATTTTTTGATTTACTACTACGTCTCCCAACAGTGGCATCATGAGCTAGGTCTATGCGTAGAATCTATGCACGAGTAGAACACAAGTTGTTGTGGGCGTTGATTTTGTTAATATGCTTACCACTACTAGTCTTATCTTGATTCGGCGGTATTGTGGGATGAAGCGGCCCGGACCGACTTTACACGTACGCTTACGTGAGACTAGTTCCACCGCCTGACATGCACTTGTTGCATAAGGTGGCTAGCGGGTGTCTGTCTCTCCCACCTTAGTCGGATTGGATTCGATGAAAAGGGTCCTTATGAAGGGTAAATAGCAATTGGCATATCGCGTTGTGGTTTTGGCGTCGGTAAGAAACGTTCTTGCTAGTAACCTATAGTAGCCACGTAAAAACTTGCAACTACAAATTAGAGGACGTCTAACTTGTTTTTGCAGCATATGCCTTGTGATGTGATATGGCCAAAGGATGTGATGTGATGCATTGTGATGTATGAGATTGATCATGTTCTTGTAATAGGATTCACGACTTGCATGTCGATGAGTATGACAACCGGCTGGAGCCATAGGAGTTGTCTTATTTTATTGTATGACCTGCGTGTCAATCATAAACGCCATGTAATTACTTTACTTTATTGCTAAACGTTAGCCATAGTAGTAGAAGTAATAGTTGGCGAGACAACTTCATGAAGACACAATGATGGAGATCATGATGATGGAGATCATGATGATGGAGATCATGGAGTCGTGCCGGTGACAGTGATGATCATGGTGCCCCGAAGATGGAGATCAAAGGAGCAAGATGATATTGGCCATATCATGTCACTATATTGATTGCATGTGATGTTTATCATGTTTACATCTTATTTGCTTAGAACGACGATAGTAAATAAGATGATCTCTCAATAAAATTTCAAGAAAAGTGTTCACCCTAACTGTGCACCGTTGCTAAGGATCGTTGTTCCGAAGCACCACGTGATGATCGGGTGTGATGGGCTCTAACGTTCGCATACAACGGGTGTAAGCCAGATTTACACACGCGATACACTTAGGTTGACTTGACAAGCCTAGCATGTACAGACATGGCCTCAGAACATGGAAGACCGAAAGGTCGAACATGAGTCGTATAGAAGATACGATCAACATGGAGATGTTCACCATGGATGACTAGTCCGTCTCACGTGATGATCGGACACGGGCTAGTTGACATGGATCATGTGTCACTTGGATGACTGGAGAGATGTCTATCTAAGTGGGAGTTCATTAAATAATTTGATTATGTGAATTTAATTATCACGAACTTAGTCTAAAATTGTCTTTACAATCTATATTGTAGATCCAATGGCCAACGCGAATGTCATCCTAAACTTCAACGTGTTCCTAGAGAAAACCAAGCTGAAAGATGATGGAAGCAACTATGCGGACTGGGTCCGTAGCTTGAGGATCATCCTCATAGCTTCCAAGAAATTGTATGTCCTTGATGCACCACTAGGTGACGCACCCATTCTTCCAGCAGAACAAGACGTTGCAAACGCTTGGCATTCACGCTGCGATGATTACTCCCTTGTTCAGTGCGGCATGCTTTACAGTTTAGAACCGGGGCTCCAAAAGCGTTTTGAGCAACACGGAGCATATGAGATGTTCCAAGAGCTGAAACTGGTTTTCCAAGCTCATGCCCGAGTCAAGAGATATGACGTCTTCGACAAGTTCTTCAGCTGTAAGATGGAGGAGAATAGTTCTGTCAGTGAGCACATCCTCAAGATGTCTGGGCTACACAACCGCTTGACTCGGCTGGGAGTTAATCTCCCGGATGACTCGGTCATTGACAGAATCCTCTAGTCGCTTCCAACTAGCTACAAGAGCTTTGTGATGAACTACAACATGCAAGGGATGGAAAAGTCCATTCCTGAGTTGTACTCGATGCTGAAATCAGCAGAGGTCGAGATCAAAAAGGAGCATCAAGTGTTGATGGTGAATAAGACCACTAGTTTCAATAAAGGCAAGGGTAAGAAGAACTTCAAGAAGGACGGCAAAGCTGTTGCCACGCCCGGTAAGCAAGTTGCCGGGAAGAAGAAGAACAAGAATGGACCCAAGCCTAAGACTGAGTGTTTTTATTGCAAGGGTACCGGTCACTGGAAGCGAAACTGCCCCAAGTACTTAGCGGATAACAAGGACGGCAACGTTAAAGGTATATGTGATATACTTGTTATTGATGTGTACCTAACCAGCACTCGTAGTAGCTCCAGGGTATTTGATACCGGTGCAGTTGCTCACATTTGTAACTCCAAGCAGGAGCTGCGGAATAAGAGAAGGCTGGCAAAGGACGAGGTGACGATGCGCGTCGGGAATGGTTCCAAGGTCGATGTGATCACCGTCGGCACGCTACCTCTACATCTACCTTCGGGATTAGTGTTAAACCTTAATAATTGTTATTTAGTACCAGCTTTGAGCATGAACATTGTATCTGGATCTCGCTTGATGCGAGATGGCTACTCATTTAAATCTGAGAATAATGGTTGTTCTATTTATATGAGAGAAATGTTTTATGGTCATGCCCCGCTGGTCAATGGTTTATTTTTGATGAATCTCGAACGTGATGTTACACATGTCCATAGTGTGAGTACCAAAAAGTGTAAGGTTGATAACGATAGTCCCACTTACATGTGGCACTGCGGCCTTGGTCATATTGGTGTCAAACGCATGAAGAAGCTCCATGCTGATGGACTTTTGGAGTCACTTGATTTCGAATCATTTGAGACGTGCGAACCATGCGTCATGGGCAAGATGACCAAGACTCCGTTCTCCGGAACAATGGAGCGAGCAACCGACTTATTGGAAATAATACATACTGATGTATGCGGTCCAATGAGTGTCGAGGCTCGTGGTGGCTACCGTTATGTTCTCACCCTCACTGATGACTTGAGTAGATATGGGTATGTCTACTTAATGAAACATAAGTCTGAAACTTTTGAAAGGTTCAAGGAATTTCAGAGTGAGGTAGAGAATCAACGTGACAGGAAAATAAAGTGCCTACGATCTGATGGTGGCGGAGAATATTTAAGTCACAAGTTTGGCACGCACCTAAGGAAATGTGGAATTGTTTCACAACTCACGCCGCCTGGCACACCTCAGCGAAATGGTGTTCTAAACGTCGTAATCGCACTCTATTAGATATGGTACGATCTATGATGTCTCTTACCGACTTACCGCTATCATTTTGTGGATATGCATTAGAGACTGCCGCATTCACTTTAAATAGGACACCGTCAAGGTCCGTTGAGACGACACCGTATGAATTATGGTTTGGAAAGAAACCTAAGCTGTCGTTTCTAAAATTTTGGGGATGCGATGCTTATGTGAAAAAACTTCAACCTGAGAAGCTCGAACCCAACGCGGAAAAGTGTGTCTTCATAGGATATCCCAAAGAGACTATTGGGTATACCTTCTACCTACGATCCGAGGGCAAAGTCTTTGTTGCCAAGAATGGATCCTTTCTCGAGAAAGAGTTTCTCTCAAAAGAAGTAAGTGGGAGGAAAATAGAACTTGATGAGGTAATTGTACCTCCACTCGAACCGGAGAATAGCACAGCACAGGAAGTTGTTTTTGTGGAGCCTACACCGGCTGGAGAGGAAGTTAATGATGATGATCATGAAACTTCAGATCAAGTTACTATTGAACGTCGAAGGTCCACTAGGACACGTTCCGCACCAGAGTGGTATGGCAACCCTGTCCTGGAGATCATGTTGTTGGACAACGGTGAACCTTCAAACTATGAAGAAGCGATGGTAGGCCCGGATTCGAACAAATGGCTTGAAGCCATGAAATCCGAGATAGGATCCATGTATGAGAACAAAGTGTGGACTTCGATGGACTTGCCTGATGATAAGCGAGCCATTGAAAATAAATGGATCTTTAAGAAGAAGACTGACGCGGATGGTAATGTGACCGTCTATAAGGCTCGGCTTGTCGCTAAGGGTTATCGACAAGTTCAAGGAGTTGACTACGATGAGACTTTCTCACCCATAGCGATGCTGAAGTCTGTCCGAATCATGTTAGCAATTGCCGCATTTTATGATTATGAGATCTGGCAAATGGACGTCAAAACGGCATTCCTTAATGGCTTCCTCAAGGAAGAACTGTATATCATGCAGCCGGAAGGTTTTATCGATCCTAAAGATGCTAGCAAGGTATGCAAGCTCCAACGCTCCATCTATGGGCTGGTGCAAGCATCTCGGAGTTGGAAGATTCGCTTTAATGAAGTGATTAAAGCGCTTGGGTTTGTACAGGTTTATGGAGAACCCTGTATTTACAAGAAAGTGAGTGGGAACTCTATAGCATTTCTCGTATTATATGTGGATGACATACTGATAATGGGAAATGATATAGAACTCTTGGAAAGTATAAAGGCCTACTTGAATAAGTGTTTTTCAATGAAGGACCTTGGAGAAGCTGCTTACATATTAGGCATCAAGATCTATAGATATAGATCGAAACGCCTCATAGGTCTTTCACAAAGCACATACCTTGAAAAGATATTGAAGAAGTTCAATATGGATCGGTCCAAGAAGGGGTTCTTGCCTGTGTTACAGGGTGTGAGATTGAGTACGACTCAATGCCCGACCACGACAAAAGATAGAGAAGAGATGAGTGTCATCCCCTATGCTTTAGCCATAGGCTCTATTATTTATGCCATGCTGTGTACCAGACCTGATGTGAACCTTGCCATAAGTTTGGTAGGGAGGTACCAAAGTGATCCCGGAGCGGAACACTGGACAGCGGTCAAGAATATCCTGAAGTACCTGAAAAGGACAAAGGACATGTTTCTCGTATATGGAGGTGCCGAAGAGCTCGTCGTAAAGGGTTACGTTGATGCTAGCTTCGACACAGATCCAGACAACTCCAAGTCGCAAACCGGATACGTGTATGTTTTGAACGGAGGGGCAGTCAGCTAGTGCAGCAGCAAGCAAAGCGTCGTGGCGGCATCTACATGTGAAGCGGAGTACATAGCTGCTTCGGAAGCAGCAAAGGAAGGAGTCTGGATGAAGGAGTTCATCACCGACCTAGGAGTAATTCCAAGTGCGTCGGGCCCGATGACTCTATTCTGTGACAACACTGGAGCTATTGCCCTTGCGAAGGAGCCCAGGTTTCACAAGAAGACAAGACACATCAAGCGCCGCTTCAACTCCATCCGTGATTACATTCAGGAGGGAGATATAGATATTTGTAAAGTGCATACGGATCTGAATGTCGTAGATCCGTTGACTAAACCTCTCTCATGAGCAAAACATGATCAACACCAGATTGCTATGGGTGTTCGATTCATCATAATGTAACTAGATTATTGACTCTAGTGCAAGTGGGAGACTGTTGGAAATATGCCCTAGAGGCAATAATAAAATGGTTATTATTGTATTTCCTAGTTCATGATAATTGTCTATTATTCATGCTATAATTGTGTTAACTGGAAACCATAATACATGTGTGAATACATAGACCACAACATGTCCCTAGTGAGCCTCTAGTTGACTAGCTCGTTGATCAATAGATGGTCATGGTTTCATGACCATGGACATTGGATGTTGTTGATAACGGTATCACATCATTAGGAGAATGATGTGATGGACAAGACCCAATCCTAAGCATAGCACAAGATTGTGTAGTTCGTTTGCTAAAGCTTTTCAATGTCAAGTATCGTTTCCTTAGACCATGAGATTGTGCAACCCCCGGATACCGTAGGAATGCTTTGGGTGTGTCAAACGTCACAACGTAACTGGATGGCTATAAAGGTGCACTACGGGTATCTCCGAAAGTGTCTATTGGGTTGGCACGAATTGAGACTGGGATTTGTCACTCCGTGTGACGAAGAGGTATCTCTGGGCCCACTCGATAAGATATCATCATAATGAGCTCAATGTGACTAAGGAGTTAGTCACGGGATGATGTATTATGGAAAGTAAAGAGACTTTCTAGTAACGAGATTGAACAAGGTATAGAGATACCGACGATCGAATCTCGGGCAAGTATCATACCGATAGACAAAGGGAATTGTATACGGGATTGATTGAATCCTCGACATCGTGGTTCATCCAATGAAATCATCATGGAGTATGTGGGAGCCAACATGGGTATCCATATCCCGCTGTTGGTTATTGACCGGAGAAGTGTCTCGGTCATGTCTATATGTCTCCCGAACTCGTAGGGTCTACACACTTAAGGTTTGATGACGCTAGGGTTATAGGGAAATGGTATACATGATTACCAAAGGTTGTTCGGAGTCTCGGATGATATCTCGGACGTCACGAGGAGCTCCGGAATGGTCCGGAGGTAAAGATTGATATATAGGAAGTCCAGTTTTGGTCATCGGAAAGTTTTCGGGCTCATCGGTAGTGTACCAGGAGTGCCGGGAGGGTGCCGGAGGACCCCCGGGAGGGGTGTGACGACCATAGGACTTTGTGGGCCCTTAGAGGAGGTATGCCAGCCCTTATTGGGCTGTCCAAGATCTTCTAGAAAGTCCCATGCGGCTGGAGATCAAGAGATAGGGCTAAAAGGATTTACAAGGAGGAGATCCACCTCCCTTGTGGGAGGTGGACTCTCCCCCTAGTTCGGCCGAAGCTCTCCTCCTTGGAGGAGGGGCCAAGGCAGCCCTCCCTCTCCCTCCTCCTATATATATGCAAGGGTTTGGGCTGATTTGAGACACGACTTCTCTCTCTCTCGGCGCAGCCCTACCCTTCCTCTTCCTCGTTCTCCATAGCGCTTGGCGAAGCCCTGCCGGAGTTCACGTAGCTCCACCGTCACCACGTCGTCATGCTGCCAAAGCTCTCCCTCAACCTCTCCTTCCTCCTTGTCGGATCAAGGCGTAGGAGACGTCACCGGGCTGCACGTGTGTTGAACGCGGAGGCGTCGTTGTTCGGCGCTGAGATCGGAATCCACCGCGATCTGAATCGCTGCGAGTACGACTCCATCAACCGCGTTCTTGTAACGCTTCCGCTTAGCGATCTTCAAAGGTATGAAGATGCAATCTCTCCCCACTCGTTGTTGGTTTCTCCATGGATAGATCTTGGTGATCGTAGGAAAAAATTTGATTTACTACTACGTCTCCCAACAAGTTTCCCCGGTGGAATCACTCTCCCGGGAGCAAAGGTGCTCCTGCCTCGATTCCGCCTCAACGACGGTGCTTCGTCCCAAAAGGATTTTTTAATTTTTTTCCTAGGGTAAATGACATCATATAGGAGAAGATGGGCACCGGAGGCCTGCCAAGGGGGGCACGAGGTAGGGGGCGCCCTGGGGGTAGGTCGCCCCCAGGCTTGTGGCCACCTGGTGGGCCCCTTCTGGTAATTCTTTTGCCAATAATTCTCCATAAATTTTTAGCTCATTTGGAGTTGCAGAGAATATCCAACTCTTCGGTTGTCCTTTTTGGTCCAGAATTCCGGCTGGCGGCACTCTCCCTCTTTGTACGAAACTTACAGAATAAGAGAGAAAAGGAGTTATAATTACATCATGAAGTGAAATAACAACTCAAAACATAATAGATATCAACGAAAAAGCATGATGCAAAATGGACGTATCAGTGCAGCACGGGATGGTGGAGCCGTTAGCAACACAACTCTCCACAGGCGCGGTGACCTCCTCGTCTCCGAATGGCTGCTCGGTCTGTTTTGGTGTAATACCTAGGCTCCTCCTACGGGGAGGTTGTCTAGGAGTTCCACTCCTCCCTTGGTACCTTCCCGATGATCCAACATGCTCGAAACATGTGTGCTAGTGGTTTGTCCGAACAGATAGAGTGAATTGCGCATGGTTCATCCAATATCACATCTAGCGTCGATTTGGGCCCCTTGCCTGGTCGTTTTCTCTTTCGTGTCGGCTGATCGTCTGGTCTATCGGTACCGGAGCGCCTCGAACATCGGTTAAGATGCGAGCGTCTGCCTTCCTCGCCTGGCTTGGGTGGGTCCTGACTTGGATTCTAGTGCCTTTGACTTGCCAACTAGGCATCCCCCATAACCCAGTACCTTGTTACTATGTCGAACAACTCGGCGAACGTTCTAAGTTCGTGCCATGGTTTTTATAATCCCCTAGTTGTGAAATTGTATCGGAATGCTGCTAAGGCCTCCCCGTCTAGGCAATCTTGGATTTTGTTTTTGGTGAACAAGAATCGCATCCAGAATGGTCGAACTATTTCTTTCGATTTTTGCATGACGAATCCTAGATCCCTGATGTCGGTTCGACCTGATTTATCGAGATAGTATGCAACATGGGGGTGGGGGTGGGAGAAAATTTTATTCCAAACTTATCTGACATGGGCCTCCTTGGTGAGTTTTTCCGAGGTTGATCCAGTGCAGACCTCGGGATTGTCTACGTGGCCTGGCTAGCCCGACCGTCGGTACAAGTCATCAGATCCAATGGTGCGTAATTTCCACCACACGGCTGGTCCAAAAATAGCACCTGGGCGATGATCCTTTGTGGCTCCTCGGTCAGATCTCACATCATGGAAGAGGGTGTATCCACAAGGTTTAGGTCGTCGAGATCAATGTCCCGTCGACGGGTTGGAGCTTCAGTTTTCTCCATCGTTTTGGTTGACCTGAGTTTTAGGTGCTCTGGAATAGAAACTACATCGAAACCGATTTGATCATCGAATGATGATGCCATCAAGTTGTTTCCACCACACAACGGGACCTGCATGTGCCACCAATGTCGGATTTGAATGCGGCAGATCTCGGGTAGAGGGCCTCGAGCTGATGATCTTGGCTAGATGGTAACGTGATAAAGAGGGGCATGGTGTTTTTCCCAAGTTCACGCCCTCTCGAAGAGGTAAACCTCTGTATCATGCTTATGTTGTATTGATCGTGGATAGGGTACAAAATACATGATCATCTACCTCAAGATCGTATGTGTATGAATCTAACCCTACAGACTAAATCCCTCGGCTTATATAGACATCGGGATACCTAGGGTTACATGTAGGTCGGTTAAATATAGGGTAAACATGTTGATGGTTCAAATGTATCTTGAAATGTGCGTCAAGTCTTCGAAGGATTCCATCTTGAGCACGTCATGGGGCATGACAAATGTGGCCCACCTATCGGTTGTCTGGGGAGGGGGGTCCTCGACCCAGAAAACCGTCCCATGGGGGCCGACAAGGTTAGCACCCCCTAATTCGTGACACCGTCAAAGGGGAACGACGTTATAGCGTCGTCATTGTTTGATTCGGAGAACCAGACCTAGGGTTTTCCCCGATGCTTGAAGATGCACAAATAAGGGCTATGACAACACCTCTAAGAAGGGGACGACACCCGCAAGTGCCGACGGTACCAGCATTGGTAAGTCGAACAGGGTTTTGGCCCTGGCCGAGTCTGAGCAATCCCAAATCTGTCAGGTTGAGAACTTGAGATCACGAGACGATGAAGTCAACATGTAGGTCGAAATTGCCACCACATGCAGGGAGCTGGGCCCGTCACCAAAGGCGACACCGGACGCCCTGGCGGAGGGGAGGGTTGTTGGTTGTGAATATGTTCTTCTCGTCTACTCTGGTACATTCTCTTCCAAGCACGTATACCAAACCATTTCATCTCAGTTTTCGACAAATGATGGATTTTATTGACTCAAAATAAAGCATCAAGAAAATATCTCTACACAACTGAGATGCGCACAACTAATACCAACTCACATACAGACACAGTTTCTGGATAAAGTTGAGCATGTTCAGCGCACGAGACAGCAGCGGGAGTATGCCCGACCACCGGACCACGCCCAGTGTGAAAAAACAAAGATACAAACCGACAAGAAACAGCTGCAGATGGCAAAAACGTTGCAGCCAGTAAACAATGTCATCATCCTCGGACAGAACTACAGTCGGGCCTGTTTTTCAATTCGAAGATGAAGCTGCGTGAGACTAATATTCTCTTCATAAACGATTATGACCAGTCACGGTGTCGCCTGTCTCTAAGCCGAAACTTATCTCCAAAGTAACAGGAGTACTATACCATATCCATGGCATATACAGTATTCGACAGAATCGTATGATTGCCTTGCGCTACTACCAGGTACAGGTACATGACTTGACCGCATCTGGAAGCGAACCGTGTCACCGTATTCCAGCGACCTCGGCTGCCCGCATCAGCTAACCAATCACCTTTCGCACCGCACCGACGACAGACCACACGACATCTTCTCCTCCAAAAGGAGACAAGTGTGTTGTCGTAGGACGAACGCAAGATCTCGGTCAGAGCTGGCATATGCCAAACATGAATACCACCTTAACTCTCAAGGTACAACACCTGGCATGTACACCCAGTCCTGAGTGAAAAAGACACCGCGAGCACGATCCTTTCGAACAAAAAATCATCGCGCAATAAATCAACAAAACCTAAAGTCGTTCCGAAGGAAGGAACGTGGGCAATAAACCAGACATATTTCGGCAAATGCTAGGCAATACTACAAGATGCAGCAGGCAAACACCAATAGATATATAGATAGATAGCAATGGCACTTGCAGCCAATGTGTATGTACAGAGAAAGACCAGCCACATGAATAGCAGCGATCTAGGTCGATGGTCGCCATGTTTGCAACACTTGAGAGCACACCTAAAACTACCACTAGTATGTACAGGCAAGGATAGATAAGACTGCTGACGGGGCACCCTCTGCTTCTTCCCCTCCTATCATCAGCTCCACACCCAATCATGTCGTAAGTTTTAGCAAGCCGTCCACATCTACGTATCTTGTTTCCCTACATGATATACTTACAAAACCACGCGCGAGTTTCTGCTGCGTGTGGCGCGGGCAGCCAGTGTCAGTATTGGTTTCCAGTCAGGACAGGTGGAAGGACCCCTGCCCCTCCGTAATCGCGTAGAGTAGCTTCTCCCTCATCCTTTCCTGAAGGGCAAAAGGCTTGGTTTTAGTACGCCAATGTACGGTAACTTTCAGGAAACTCGAACGTATAGTAACTGGAACTAACTACTGCACATAATCATGCCAGAAAAGGCGTATTCAGAATGCCAATTACTACTGACTTGGATGTGCGCTTCATGGTCCACAGTTTCTTTTAGCTCAAGTGTTACATCAAGACATTAAAGCACTTATCTTGATAAATAAAAATGGTAAGAATAGAAGTAAACTAATCTACTAAGATGTGCTCAGTTTAGATAGCAGCAAGGTAGAGAGTTCAGACCTTAGAGCAGTAGGCAGGTAACTTAAGATAGTTAGCGCAAGTCATCACACTTGGCAGATCATCATCAACATCGTTGTTGCTATGCTGTTGATTAATAACACAAGTTAGCAAACATAGTAAAAAGTAACTGATAGAGACATAGAGAGGTAGCTTTACATTGTGAAAACAGACCTTCCTGACAACTGTCAAATTTGGATTCAGTGCAGCCAAACCGCCTGGAGGGAGCCGAGGTGAACCCGTTATAAATTGCAAGAAAGCTCTGCGTTCATGGCATCCAAACTCTTGTATGATCTCTAACAACTGCAGCGCATTAAGATTTCTTGTTATGGTACTGAGATAATATTTTTCTTGAAAAATGTTACTTAAAAATGTATCTACTAAAAGACTTACATTAATGACTGCAGGGCTGCTAGAGGTGTAGCCATGATCAAATTTTATGTGATCCACAAGTTTCACAAACTGTTCAGAAGCAAAGGTGTCAATAAAATAAGTTAAATAGTTATACCCAAAAAAATCAACAACTTTCAACAAAAGACAAGCACATACATCCCAGTTATCTTGTTCTCCACAGAGTAATCTCTCCAGCTCATCCTCTGAGAATGCCCGAAGTGTGCTTAGTGGAAATACCTGCAATACTCGGTGTCAGTGTGCCACAACAAAATGGAATTTTCAAATTATGAGCAGCGAGAGACAACACCAGAGTAGTGAAAATATACGATGAGAAGTGCACAGCGAGTTCATGTTCATGTCACCCTATAGGCCCCATGTAAGGCTGATGAGTTCGAATCAAAGCAACCTAGTGCCTAATACACCTGAACGGACAGATGAGGGAACTCTGTGGAAAGGCTTTTGCATTCTCTAATTAACGCTTTGCTGCCGAGTTCCTCCAAAGATAAATGTGCTAGTAGGAAGCAGCACACCTGTAAATTTGTCAAAGAGTGTAGAACTCGTATAAACTAAGAAATGAAGATCCATGATAGCTTCTAGGTAAGTAACAATGCATCCTACACACACTCCACATTTTGTGAACCGGGCAACCTAGCCATAGTGTAACTGAAAAGCCTTTTTTAGATGGTGTTGCTGAAAAGCTGTCATTAGTTACACAAGTATAAATAGATGAGTGCAGCACCATGATACAGAATACCTGACTGAATCCTGACTCAAAAGCCTCCAGTTGTGTTGTGATTCCACTTTTAACCGTTGCCTCAACAACAGAAGAAACATATTCTTCCAAATTCTCATCAGTTACCTGAAAATAACATAAGTAATTTAGGGAATACTTTAATCTGCTGAGAAGCCGGCAACAAAAGTGCAGTCACATCACTTACATTATCTGAAGTACCCCCTGAAGAAAGCACACATTCGGGATACCCTGGGACAGCAAAGTCAATAGCAAGATCCTCAATTTTACAACCTCGATAAGACAAATCAAATGTGCTCTGGCATTCCCTTGTCGAAAATGATTTCAAATATTTCCTTTGACAAGTAAGTGCTTTAAACTCCATAAGGGTAATTGCCAGTTCAGGATCAAATGAATTGATATCATATATATTAAGTTCCTAACATAGAAAAGATAGTTAGAACGACTAACAGAAGGAAGAAAGTGTAATAAACATGGTACATATTTCAAGAATGTAGGATCCAAAATACCTGTCCTAGGATAAGCTTGTAAAATGCTTTGGAAAAAGGAATGTCAAGAATTCTGCCATCCTTAATTGCCTTTGCGAGAACCTGACCAAGGAGGTGAAACCTTCTACTTACTTCCGAGAAGGAAGCACAATCCACAGAAGCAGACCAGGGTCGAGGAAACAGTCCATTAGGCGCGACCACTGTCTGGGAACCAATGTGAGTATTGTTAGTGCCAGCTTCACAAGGAAGCTCACCCCTCCACATGCCTAAACCAGACTTCTGAAACTCATGACTTATCAACGTATAGAACTCCATCGTAGGACCTAAACCTGTGCCTACTTCTTCTTCATATTCTACTTCAAGCAGTGCATTACTCTTAGCATAGGACCGCATCATTTTCACAGCTGAAGCCAGTATATCACCACGATCAACTTTGAACTTTTTCCGTGAAAGGGGTGAAGCTCTTTCTGTTGCTACATTGCTACCACTTGTATCTATCATATGACCACGTTGCACTGATGAAGAACCAAATGCTGTCAGTTGGAAATACTTCCATCTTGCCTCAAAGGAAAATAAGAAAGGGCACGCAGACATCAGTTCAGTGCACCATAAAGGCAGACAGCGAGACCTTAAAACCAAGGGATCATGCATCTGTTGCTCCAGTTTATCTGTCAATTTAGCACTAACAAACTCCTGCAGTGGAACTGAAGAAACAGAAGGCTTCAGATCATCGAGGTCAGTTATCCTTCCTTGAGCAAAAGCATGGTTTCTCTCATTAGACACGAGGTGGAACGAGTATCGGTTTAATCCTTCTAAAACTTTCAGCATAAACAATATGTCATATGATGGACTTGATCTATCAAGTTTGCAAGGGATCTTGCCAAGCAACAAGCTGCTAAAGAAAGGGAGTGTTTGCCACATTAAACCAGTTTTACTGTCATTTGTTGATATTGTTGAATTGGACAGATTCTTATGAGAATCATCTTTTTCTGGATTTGCAGCTGTTCGAAATGTTATGTCGTGGACACTGCGCCAAAATTGAGTGTCCAAGATTACATCAGCTCCCGCATTGATCTGATCTTGGAGGATTGATTGATATAGAGTAACAGATCGGTCAAGCTCTTTTCCTTTCAGGCTAAATACCAGTTTTGGCTGTACAGCACAATCAGTCCCGGTCGACGTCTTTCTTTCTGGTTGACCTCCAGCTGCACATTCATTACGGTATTAAGGTTACCAGAACAAGAGACAGGTTGTAAATCAGAGAATAACAGCTAGTAATAAAGTCAAATCTAGACTAGATACACTCACCGGAAGATGGTGACCCTTTATTCGAGCATGGTTCTGCAGAAGAATTTTGATTTCCCGTGGTGATACCCTGAAAAGGAGCCACTCTGGTCTTAAAACATGGAAACCTAATAGTATGAACTGCGATATGCTGTGGATTTATTGAATGGTTTTTTCGAGTATCAATGGGTATGTATGAAATAATTGTCAGGCAGTGTACTATAACCTCTATGGCAGTAAAGGAAAGCTATAATTATAAGCAAGTAGTACTCAACCAAAGAGCCTATTCATATTTTTCAATATATATACGACTCTTTCATGTTTCTCAAGATTGCAAACAGAATAATACCTCTGATGAAGGAGAAGATTCCGGGCTGGAATCTCTTTCCTGGCGATCATCTTCAGCATATTTGTTCTCGAAAGCAACACTGCTAGGTGATGATTCAGTATTCTGATCACTTGTGCATGTGCTGACTTTGGGCCACAAAAATTCTTCAATAGAATCCAAGGAAGAAGAGATTTCCAAATTCACAGCATTATCATAGCTTGATAAGTTTGTTTCACCTTCATCCTTCTTGAAACGTACTCGGATACATGGACTAATTGTTGAGTGGCGAATAGGGATATCAGAAACATTGCTCCTTGGCTTGAAATTGTGGCTCATTATCACTGGGAAGTTATCAAGAGAAGTAAGAGCATTCTGCAGTTTCCTTACAAGTAGTGTCAAGAGCATATCACCCCAACCTTGCTCCATTCTTGAAAAACAAATCCGGGCAAATGACTGAAATCTTTTCAGCACAGCACAAAAATGGTCAGCATTGTAATCTTTAAGATTGTCATCCACCTGGAGGTATTTGCCGTTAGACAGGTAATTTAACAAAGATTTGACCAGTCCACTCTCAAGGAATTCAAATGTCGTCATTGTTTCTCCTCCGTGAAGCTCCATCATCACCTCACTCAAAATGGTAGACAAGTGTTCCTCATTTTGAAGACTGTCTTGGTTTAATGACTTGTCAGTAGAGTCATTCAGAACTGCACAGCAAGTTTTGAGCTTCTGCAATATCTCTGTTAACCCCATCTCCGAATTCACTGCTTCAGCTGTAAAGTAAGTTGTCTTCACATGCCTTGCAAAACTAGAAAGGTTCCCCTGCCCAATCCTACAAGCCCTTGTTTCGGCAGACTCGGATCTGCGGGAATCAAATGCATAGCAGAAACATGTAGGTTTATTTCTCATAACAGGCTGATTCTCTGACTGTTGAGTGTCATCAGGGAGAGGAGGACTGGACTTTGAGCAATCCTCTTGCGTAAGAAGAGCCTCTACTGCATAGACAACGCCTTCTTTGATAAAAGATCCAAGGTAAGCATCCGGAAGCTTTTGCATGAGAATCTCAATAATCTTCAGTGATGAGATTAGCACATGATGATCCTTCCGTGACAATAAACCAGCCAAGAAGCTGACACATAAATCACAGAAGTAACATACTCATTTAGACTCAGCAAATTAGCACAACTTCAGTGAAAATGTCTATTTATTTTACAGGTCATGTTTACCTTGATATGTTTGTTTCCTTGAGCAACTCTTGAAGCATTTCAGGTTTACTGAAGTAACAGATATTATTAACAATTGAAGAACAGCCATAGCAAATGTACGAGTTTGCACCAGAGTTGACAGCCTGCACAAAACAAAACTCACTTCATATCTCAGAGCACGAGCATCCTTATGAGCTGTTAGTTCGTTATTATGAACAGACCTTGATCAATACAGGAAGGATATCCGTAGAGAACTGACACAAGAACCCTGGTTCATCTACAATTATTTTTTCTTTTGCAAGTACCATATAGGTGTCTTCAACATCTCTTGCCACAGAAGGAATAAGCTGGATTGCTAATTTCAGAGCTTCATCAACCTGATAGGATGAAGAATTAAATTATCAAATCACTGGATGATAGCTAGTATGAACTTCAGGGCTTATGTTGGTGTAGAAAGAAGAATCAAGGGTTGTGACTGGACAAGTTCGACTATTGTGATTACTTATTTATTACCGATCAGTGCAGACACCATTTTGCTTGCTTAGAAGAGGAAAGTAGTGTTTAGAATAAAAATTAAGTCACAAAGAAATGGTAAGACAATCACAATAATGGCAACGTAGCTTATAAGATTACTAATTCTTTTCTAGTAAGTATGAAAAATTTACAATAATGGCAATGTAGCTTATAAGATTACTATTTCTTTTCTAGTAAATATACTGATCAAATCAGCTTAGTGCATGTGTAACTACTGACTAATAACTGCAGTCTGTTCATGTAGGTTATGGACCACCTGATGTCAACGTTACCAAAGCAAAACTATAGAAATATGGACTGGCAGTAAAGAAGCTATTAAGCAACCAACCTGGTTATTTTGGTTTTCCAAAGGCAGATATGGCATCCCATGGGAGAGATCTGAACTAACCAAAATCCCCCTTATGGTGCTACCAACATTCAACTCAAAAAGAGACTTCACTGCCACAAGTGAAGTACAGGCTAGCTTAGCAAGTAGCCCGATCAAGTGCTGCAATCACAAGAAACCACGATCAACTCCCTCAATACATACACTAAGGATAAACATAGAAGGTCTAGGGGAAGCATACACTGCAAGTTGATGGGTTAAGGGAAGTCAGTCCGCTGGCATTGATCAAAGGAAGGACCTTCTCTACCAGACCCTGGTGGCAGAGCTGGTCAAGAAGCTCCACTGAACCACTAATAGAGTCTACAATGCTTATCAGGCAAGTTGCAACCTTTTCCACAACCTGTGATATTATATCGCCTGAAACATTAGTAGAGCACTTGTACATGCCTAACACAAGCAAGCTCAGTTAAATTAGTGGGTAACAATACCATCTTGTCCTCAGACTGCAGTAAATTACACAGCATTGGGATCGAATCCATCACAAACTGGGAGCAATCTGCGGGGACCTTCTTGCAGGCATTTGCAACAGCTGAGACAGCAACCCTCTGAACCATCCCAGCAAGCACCCAATTAGCGAATGCAGTAGATTGTCAGCACCAAAAATTGGAATTGCTGCAATTCTAACCTGAATACTCGCAGAGAAGAAGTCAATGTATGCGAGCACGGCATTTATCATGCCTGCCTGCAAGCACTGCGCCGGCTGCTGCAGCGATATCTTCTCAAACGCCTGCAAGCACTGGCCATAGAGACAAAAGCATGATCACATAATGCGCTTTGGGTCTGGTATGTACATCGGTACAGCAAGGTATGTACATCGGTACAGCAATGTGATGGTCTGGTATGTACATCGGTACAGCAAGGTACCTGCTCGGCCACATCAAGGTACTCGATCGCGAGGAGGCGGGAGCAGAGCACGGGTAGCAGGCCGTGGCGTACGACGGCGTCGGCGGCGCGCGGCATGGCGTCGCAGAGGTAGGTGATGGCGCGCACGGCGAGCAGCAACTCGTCGGGGCTGGCGACCTCGGCGCCGGCCAGGCGCACGAGCGCCCGCGCGGCGGACTCGACGGGGAAGTAGCCCCCGGCGTCCTCGGTGCAGAAGGAGAGCGCCTCGCAGAGCTCCGTGAGCGAGGCGAGCAGCGCGCCTCCCCCGGCGCCCTCCGAGGCGACGGCCGCCACCATCCGGCGGAACTTGGCGCCCCCCGGGCCCGACCCCGCGTCCCCGTCCGACTCGCACGACGACCCCCCGTCCCCGTCCCCATCGTCGGCGTCCACATCGGCGTCTCCGTCGCCATCGGCTTCGGCGGCGTGGCCAGACGACGAGGTGTCCATGTCGGAGGCGGCCTGCTCTGGTGGCGCCGGCACCCCGGGAGCGGCGGCGGAGGTGGAGGGCTCGGCGGTGCAGGGGCGCTTATCGGCGGGCGGCTCGGCCTCGCCGGAGCCCCCGGGGTCGGAGTCGGGGCGCTTCCGGCAGCGATCCATCGGCGAAGACGCCAGCCAGCACAGAAGCAGTCCTCCCTGGCTCCGTCCCTAGCAGCACGATCGATCGATCGATCGGAGAGGGGAATCGGGGGATATGAGATGAGAGACGTGCGGGGTGGGGGGGTGGGTTTTCAGTCTGGTTTACCCCTCCCTCCCTCCCTCTCTATCTATCTCTCTGATCGGGTTTAAAATCCGCGAGATTTTTAACTGATTTGGTGCGGTTTTCTGGGGGAGATTCCGCGTGTTTATCTGGGAGTTCTGCTTCTGCACCGCCATTGTGTGCGGGGAGGGGGAGGGTGGGTGGAGGGCAGTAATGGAAGGAACTGCGCGGCCTTGGCCTTGGCCTGACGGTTTGGGGTTTGCTTTTGGACTTTTGGTGCACCGCCGCCGCGTCGTCGTCCATTGGCGAGGCTTACCTGGGAAGGCACTGCCCGTGCGCCCTTTGTTTGTTAATTGCGGATTACGTGGAGGCCGGATGGATAGGCTCCGAGCGAGGACGGGGATCTCGTCGGATGCTTTAATAAACAGGGTGCTTTACTTTATTTTATTATCTCTAGCGGATTCCGTAGAAGACCTATAATAATTTACTAGAATGACTGGACGTACTTTGCTGCGTCGTTAGATTAAAAAAACATTAATTACTCTGTTTTAAATACAATGTATATTATTATTTTTAAATATCAAACCTTTTAAAAAAATTAAATGTGTAGATAAATACATTAAAAGCCATAATACCAAATTCCTGTGATTAGATTCATCGTTAAATGAATTTTCACATTTTTTATTTAATATTGTGAAAGTTGGTCAAAGTCGATATTTTTGCTCTCAACTTGATCAGAGTCGAAGAAAATGACTTTTCAAAAAACTAATACCCCTTATATTTTGAAACTAATGAAATATTTCGTTTGACGTGTGGAGGAGATGACATAGTGTGTTTTGTTTTTATTTATAATTCGGTAATTTAATGGGTCTTTAGTGGCGCGGTTCTATATTATATGCTAACCAACCTCATATATGTGGGAAAAATTATACGTCGACAATTGCATGGACGTGATTGATATGATTTTATAGGACGGTTGATTTTTTTTCGGGGGAAATCTCATTTCATTTCATTAAGGAGGCCTTTCAGCCATCATCAAGTTTACAATAAAGTCCGGTCCACCAACAAACCAAACTGCCGTGCGAGGGGTGCTACGTCCATACGCGGCCAACTCATGACTAACATTGTTCTGCCAACGGCTACATTCAGTGAAAGAAAATATCCCTAGCATCTAAAGCGATTAAACTCCTGATTTCCTATACAAGTGACCGGTGTGGTGACCTATCTATCGAGGTTGAGTTAAACATCGTCACTGCCTCCGCACTATCCATCTCAGCGATAATAGACACAGTAGTCCTATGCAAGGCAAGGTCTAGGCCTTTTGTGCAAGCTGCGAGCTCCGCCTCCAACGCGTTATCGCATGCACGTAACTCCCTACATGTGCTATAGATAATATCTCCTATGTCGTCTTGAAGGATCATACCTCCACCAGCCGCTCTTGTGGTCACGATGAAACTCCCATCGGTATTGAGCTTGGCCCAGCCAGTGGGAGGAGGTGCCCAGGTCGCCCGACTTATAGCCATTACGTTCGGCCTCACACAGTGGGGGGATGAGCTAACCATCATATTCCCCTTTTCCATATCGTGGTTGATATTGATTGATTTAAAAAACTCTTGGTTCGGTCAAAATCGTAAATCAATTTCATTAGGAAGCATAGTGTATTTGTCTAAAGAATTGAACGAGTGAGTTTTGAGAAATTGTTGATGCGGTCAAAATCGGGTGACCCAATTTTAATTGAAGTCTTGAAGACCTAAATTGAATGTGGACTCAATAAAACTAAGGAGTATAGTGTTATAGAGATGTAAATAAAATAATTAAATAAGAGAGCTTTGAGAATTTATTGACCAGGTCAAATTTGGGTGTCACGATGTCAATGGAAAACCTCAATTGAATGTGGGCTCCCCAATTCTAGAGAAATTAGTGTTATAGTGTATAAATAATCGTTGTTTTATGAGTGTTTAGTAAAAAAATCCATTATAAATTCCGCAAAAATGGCGGGGACGAAAAAAGTTATCCAGCTCTCCTAGAAAAACCGTACCCAAGAGATCTAGTTTTAGAGTCGATATTTAGGGTGAACTAAAAAGCCACGAGATGGTTGGCGGGAGGGAAATTTCCGCCCAACCAGTGGCGTCCGGCAAAAATTCACCAAGGTGCTCTAATTCTACCCCAATCTCCTCCAATTTCACTAGGTCAATGCCGACATAGGGAAGGTCAGGCGCGAGCTCGAAGGCATACACTCACAAATCATCTCAAATCCTTGTCCCATACTTTCCATCTCAGTGCATAATTTTGTTTTCAATGAATATTCATTTCTTTCTCAGGAATATTCGTTTCTTCATTTTGTTGTGAAGCAAACTTCATTTCTGTTTCATAATAATTCATCAAGTAAATCCCACTGATCCTTGGTATCATATCTCTCCCCAATATCCGAAAATATGTCATGGTCCTATACAAAGAAAATTGCTAGAATTTTAGTTTAGCTTCTGGACACAAATGTCACTTTGTGAAGCAACTATATTTTTCCAGCATCCATTCTGGCTGAAATTTTTACCAGTTAAACAACCTCTTAAGTGATCATCCTCCACCAACTTTCAGCCAAAATCTCCTAGTCAATCTCCCAACATTTAGCCCAATTTTCAGTCCGGAAACTTTGCAACAAGCTCCTGCCCCACTCTTTCCAGCTCTAATCAAACCAAGACTACACATAGGCTCCAGTCTGGAGGGACTATATTGTGGACAAGGACCGTGGAGCCAGAGCGTGTTGCATGCAATGCATGTGGTGACCACGCGGTTGGCTGGTGCCTGGCATGCCTGCGAACATGCTTTGGGCATCAGGGCCTTCTTTGTGGCCGCCTAAACGTCGTGCCCGCGCCATCGCAGCTCGCCGCATCATCGTCATGCCTCCCCTGCATCCACGTAGCCATGGCCAAACCCCTCCATACTTGGCTGCTCACTAGGAACGGACGCTGTCGGTGTATTAAAATTTGGTCTTTTAGTATCCCTTACTTATGCACGAACAGTTGTAGCCACACCAGCGACAAGGCCTATCAGGGACTGCTAGATACAAGGGTGAAGACGTCAAGAAAATGTTCGAAGTCAACAATTACAAGACCGAAGGCCAAAGGCTGGAACCCCGTCAAGATCTTGCCGGGATGGCTTACAGAGCCCCGGCAAGGCATGCACCCGACAAGACCTCGCCATCCTGCCAGTGTAGAGACCAGGTGTCATCCCCCTGGATACGTGTTAATGCCATAGCGATGGTGGAGGTTAAGCGGTGTCGATGGGACGGGCTCCTGTCCCGTCCATAGAAGGTCAGGGACACCTGACGGAGCATTAAATGTGTTTGTCCTACGACATCAGTGTTAGGTATGATAACACTTGTACACCTCGTGTATGTACTGTACGCCACTGTGGGAGACCCTTTAGTCATATAAAAGGAGGCCCAAGGCGTTACGAGAGGGAGGCTTTTTTCGACCTTCTGGCTCACACGCGTAGCGGCTGTGTACTGTTCATCGCATAGCGCTCCTGTAGCCAGAACTCAAACGCTCTTAATACACTAAAGCACGAGTAGGGTTTTATGCTTCTCAGCGGCCCGAACCTGGAAAAAAATCTCCCTCGTGTTGCTCGTCAGATCTGTTGTGCATACCATCTCCCTGCCGAACCACAAAAGGATCCACGCGATCCCATAGGTGTCGTACCCCGACATCTTTGGCGCGCCAGGTAGGGGGAGAAGGTTGCGTGAACCTGATCTAACGATCAACGCGCCAATTTCTTCATCTTCATCGCCATGGCCCCCAAGAAGAAGGGTTTCACGGCGGTTGATCCATCCACGTCCAGTGCGCCTGTAGCTACTCGGGCAGGCGACGGTGTGGATGCGGGCGGAGGTCTCGAACCTCTGCGACATTCTGGTGATCAAGGCCAAGCCAGCGGTGCCGTTCGCAGAGGCGACGGCAACCCACGCGCCGCTGGATCTCAGGACGGAACCGTACTGCCTACAGGCGGTGTAGTGAACTCCAGGGATGGAAGGGCACCTTCCAAGACACCCACACCGACGCATATGCCGCGGCCTTCTCAAGTCGCGCGCGATGTGCAGCGCCGTGATGTTGGTGGTTCTAAGCGCCCCCATGGAAAAACTCCTGAGCATCACTCCCGAGATGTGTGGGACCAGCATGCACGCCAAAATGCTGGTGGAAGTGGCGCACGGTCACGGGACCGTGATGGAGCTCCTTCTAACATGGTTAGGAGTCAGAGCACTTCACGTTCTTCGCACCTTGCGCTGCCGACTACATTAGCAGAAGCGTTGGTGCGGGCAAAGCTACTCCTGAATTTCCCTCCTGCTGCGAAGAAGCTTGATGAGTGGAGAGCTACTATTCAGAGCCTCGTCAACTTTGCTGATAGAGATGGGTTGCAACGGGCGGATCCTTCACAGCGGACGGTCCATCGAGTCAGCGCACACCAATGGAGACAAGGCCGGAGGTGGTACGACCATGGTGCACTCTCCTCCACGGCGGCAACAATAGTCGCCGACTCGACAGGTCGACACCTATGGTGACGATTCAACGGTGTCGTCTGATCCGCGAACTCGTTGCGGTCAACGTCAAGTTCTTCGGGAGCGAAGCAAAGAAGACGCTCGGACTACCATCGAGCGGCGGCGGGAAGCGTGCCATCAATCTGATAGGCACGCAGGACCCATTGTAGACAAGCCTGCACGAGGGTATCCTGTCGACCTCCATTATGAGGTGGGTTGTCCAGCTTTTACTCATGAGCTGCGGCGAGTCCAGTGGCCCAATTCCCGAACGTTCAAACCGGAGGTCCCAGAGAAATACAACAGAAAGACTCACTCGTCGGAGTTCCTGAGCATCTAAACCATTGCGGTGCAGACTGTCGGGGCTCGCGACGACAAGATACTCGCCAACTACTTCCCGTTGGTACTCAAGCCCAACGTCAGGTCGTGGTTGATGCATCTGCCGGTGAATTCCATTTCTTCCTGGGCAGATATGTGTCATGAGTTTGTTGGCGCCTTTACCGGAGGCCACCAAGCTCCTGGCCAAGCAAGTGATTTACATCTCATCCCCCAGAAAGAAGGCGAGACCTTGCGCAAATACATTTAGAGATTCAGCCGTATACATCACAACATCCCAGACGTTCATCCTGCTGCTGTTATCAGCGTGTTTCATCAAAACGTGCGCAACCGCGGGATGTGCGAAGAGCTGGCGATGAACAAAGTTAGGGATTTTGCCGAGCTCTACGCTCTGGTTGATAGATGTGCTCAAGCTAAAGAAGGGAGGAGACTCTCGGGCGAGGATGTTGGCACTAGAGTCGACTCTGAAGACGAAGACACCACCGCCCTGGCAAGGAAAGGCTGACGACGAAACAGGAAACACAAGGACAAGGTCGTGCTTGCCTTTGAGGAATCCGGCAACCTCAACACTGCCAAGAAGACTAAGGTTGACGGCCCCGGCAAGAATGTTGCCGGGTGCGTCTCTTGTTAGGCCTTGGTGGCTGCAGACAAGCCGGAAGGCTCCGAGAAGCAGTACTGCAAGATCTGTCGCACCAAGGACCATGATCTCCAAAACTGCCGGCAAGTTGAGCAGCTTGCCGAGAGGCAGAAAGCTGAAGATGTGAGGCGAGATAAGGAGAAGGCACGAGATGGTGCAGAGGGGTCTGGCAAGAAATGCGGTAGCCGGGGAGGTCGTCGTGACAGGGCCAAGCAACAAGAGAGGCCCGCTCGAGGTCGTGACAAGGAAGAGGGGGATGTCAGTGGCAACGAAGAGGACGACGAGTCCAGCGAGCACGAATTTCAAAAAGCTACAGACGTCATGTTCGTCGACGAAGGCGCCTCATTGCATTCTTCTCGTCGCCAGCTTAAACAGTGGGCGCGTGAGATTAATGCGACAGAGCCATCTGTCGATGCCCGGAAACCATTGAGATGGTCTCATACGCCTATCATTTTTTACGCCGAGGATCACCCTGATCGCACAACTGCGGTCATGTGTCTGCCATTGTTGGTTTCGCCAACAACTCGCAACCTCAAGGTGACAAAAATGTTAGTTGAAGGTGGGGCCGGTTTGAACTTGATCTCGCCTGATGTGATCAAAAGGTTGCAAATTCCTGATGAAGATCTCGAGGAGACGGGCATGTTTCAGGGGATCAATCCAGGGAGGAGCCAGCCGAAGGGCAAGATCACACTACCGGTAATATTTGGTAGCGACTTGAACTTCAAGACAGAGAAGATTGTTTTCGACGTCGCCAAGATTCGATTGCCATATAATGGGATCTTTGGCTGTCCAGCGCTAGCCAAGTTCATGGCGGCATCGCACTATGCTTATAATGTATTGAAGATGCCCGGGCCGATTAGCGTCATCACAATTAACTCTGATAAGAAAGATGCACTTTTCTGCGCCGACCAACTTTACCGGGAGGCAGTTGCAACACCTACTGCCAAGGCACATGCTCCTGTCGCTGAAGCTCCCGGGGGGAAGAAGACCGGCAAGACCTCTGGTACACACTTAGGCAAGCGCACCTCTTCGGAGTGCTGCGCTCCTGTTGACGATGTGCCAGAGAGCTCCACCGGCAAGAACAAGAAATCCAAGGCAGCTCCACCAGAAACCAAAAAGGTGTCCGTCAAGGAGGATGTTATGGGAGGAACTTTCATCATAAGTTCCACCCTCGACGACAAATAGGAAAGCGCGCTCATTGCCTTCCTGCGGGCGAACGTCGATGTGTTTGCATGGCAACCATTTGATGTCCCCGGTGTTCATAGGGAGGTAATTGAGCACCATCTTGTTGTTTGTCCTCATGCATGGCCCGTCAAGCAGAAAGTTAGGAAGCAAGCCTTGGAGCGGAAATAATTTATTGCCGAGGAAATCAGGAAGTTGGAAGCAGCAGGTTTGGTCAGAGGAGTGCTCCATCCGACATGGTTGGCCAATCTAGTTGTCGTGCGCAAGGCGAATGGAAAATGGAGGGTGTGCATTGATTATACATATATCAATAAAGCTTGTCCAAAAGATCCTTTCCCCTTGCCACGCATCGACCAGATTGTAGACTCCACTGCAGGCTGCGATTTGCTGTCAACGCTTATCCAAGATATCATCAGATCTTCATGTGTAAGGAAGATGAAGAGAAGACCGCATTTATCACCCCATGTAGAATGTATTGTTTCGTGTGCGTGCCTTTCGGGTTGAAAAGTGCTGGTTCAACATTTGCAAGAGCAGTCTAGATCGGTTTTGAGCCTCAGCTACATAGAAATATAGAAGCTTATATGGATGACATAGTGGTTAAAACCAAGGACAAAGCAACACTCATACAAGATCTAGAAGAGACGTTTGCAAATCTGCGCAAGATCAATTTGAAGCTCAATCCTAAGAAGTGTGTGTTTGGTGTTCCGTCCGGCAAGCTTCTCGAATTCTTTGTGTCTCGGTGTTGGATCAAGCCAAACCCCGACAAGATCAAGGCAATTGAGCAGATTGAAGCACCAAGACGCATCAAAGATGTGCGTCATCTTGTCGGCTATGTTGCGGCTTTGAGTAGGTTCATCGCAAAATCTGCTAAGCGTGCCCTGCCCTTTTTCAAAATCCTGAAAAAGGCAGGTCCGATGAAGTGGACTCTAGAAGCGGAGGCAGCACTGTAGGATTTGAAGAGGTATCTCTCCTCTCCGCCGATACTAGTCGCACCTAAACCACAAGAGTCGTTGTTGCTATACTTGGCGGCAACGAATCAAGTGGTTAGTGCTGCATTAGTGGTGTAAAGAGAAGTCGACGAAGAAGCAGCGACAGAGGAAGGACCGCCAAGCGATGAGCCAGGATCTTCTCCGACAGAGTGTGGTGCCGACAAGTCAGGATTTGAGCAGATAAATGAAGCGACACAGAGGAAGAAGATGGTGTAGTGCATAGTTTATATTGTCAGCTCCCTGTTTGCAGGGGGCTCGGTCGAGATACTCTGGCGTGCAAAATTTGCTTTTCAGCCTCCTTATGGCCTCGAGGAAGCTACGCCATTATTTCCAAGCACATGAGATCACAGTTGTCACTCGCTTTCCGTTGTAACGGATTTTGTGAAATCCAGATGCGACCGGCAGGATTGTGGAGTGGGCTTTGGAACTGTCAAGCTTTGGTCTCAGATTTGAAAGTACTTCAACTATCCAGAGCAGAGCCTTGACAGAATTCATTACGGAATGGACTCCAACGCCGGACGAAGAGATCTAAGAAATGACTCTCCCCGGCAAGGAAACAAATCAAGAATGGGTTATGTATTTTGATGGGGCTTTCTCCCTGCAAGGGGTCGGTGCTAGCGTGCTGCTTGTCGCACCCACCGGAGAGCACCTCAAATATGTAATTCAGATGCACTTTCCCCGGGAGAGGTCAACAAACAATACCGAAGAGTATGAAGGGCTGCTTGCCGGTCTCAGGATCGCGACAGACCTTGGAATCAAAAAGCTCATCATCAGAGGTGATTCACATCTAGTCGTCAAGCAAGTCAACAAAGATTATCAGAGCCCGTTGATGGAATCCTATGTAGATGAAATGATGAAGTTGGAGGAGCGCTTTGACGGTCTGCAAACAGAGCATGTTCCTCGTGTAGAAAACAACATTGCCGACGAGTTGTCGAAGCGTGCTGCCCTCAAGTTACCCGTGGAACCATGACTTTTGTTCTCCAATTGACTCAGCCATCCGTAGCACCGTCAGCGAGGCAAAACAAGAGAAGGAACTTGAATTCCAGCCAATACTTTCCTGTGGAGCTCCCAAAAGCCACCGTCAAGGAAGTTGTCGGGATCAACGCCAAGCTTGCCGGGGGGCAACAGGCCCCGGCAAGGCCTCAAGCCCTTGTCATAGAGACAAGTGCTCCCGCGGCAGAAGACATGCCTTTAGTCCTTGTCGTCAAGCCCCAGGCTCCAGCATGGGCACATCACATTGTTCAGTTCGTTCAGACGGGAGAACTCCCTGAGGAACAGGAAGAAGTGAAGAAAGTAGCCCGTCAGTCTAATATGTACAAATTTGTGGACGATGTCCTGTACAGAAAGATACCGAACGATGTGAAATTGAAGTGCATTCCTCGGGAGGTTGGACTGGAGCTGTCGGCAGAGATACATGGAGGCGTACGTGGCTCCCACATAGGATTAAGCACTCTTGACGGTAAGGCATTTAGGCAAGGTTTCTTTTGGCCCACTACTCTCTAGGATGCAACTGCACTAGTAACCAAGTGTGAAGCGTGCCAGTTCCATTCAAAGAAACTACATCAACCATCTCAAGCTCTTCGGACAATCCCTCTTTCCTGGCCATTTTTGATCTGGGGGCTCGACAGCTTGGGCCCCTTTCCCCATGCTATCGGGGGCTTTGAGTACTTGTACGTCGCGATCGACAAGTTCACAAAGTGGCCGGAAGTGGAAACGGTGAGAAAGGTGACAGTGCAGTCAACCATCAAGTTCTTCAAAGGACTAGTTTGTTGTTTTGGTGTACCAAACAGGGTCATCACTGACAACGGCACACAGATCACAAGTCGCACCTTCATGCAATATGTCCAAGACCTTGGCGGCAAGATCTATTTTGCTTCTGTTGCTCATCCGAGGAGCAACGACCAAGCAAAAAGGGCAAATGCTGAAGTGCTGCGAGGACTTAAGACAAGAACTTTCGATAGGCTACGCAAGTGTGGAATGTTGGAAATATGCCCTAGAGGCAATAATAAATTAGTTATTATCATATTTCCTTGTTCATGATAATCGTTTATTATCCATGCTATAATTGTATTGATCGGAGACTTAAATGCATGTGTGGATACATAGACAAAACCATGTCCCTAGTATGCCTCTAATGGACTAGCTCGTTGATCAAAGGATGGTTAAGGTTTCCTAGCCATGGACATGAGATGTCATTTGATAACGGGATCACATCATTAGGAGAATGATGTGATGGATAAGACCCAAACTACAAACATAGCATATGATCGTGTCAGTTTATTGCTACTGTTTTCTGCATGTCAAGTATATGGTCCTATGACCATGAGATCATGCAACTCACGGATATCGGAGGAGTGCCTTGTGTGTATCAAACGTCGCAACGTAACTGGGTGACTATAAAGGTGCTCTACAGGTATCTCCGATGGTGTCTGTTGTGTTGGCATGGATTGAGACTGGGATTTGTTACTCGGTAATGCAACATCACAATAAGCCTTGCAAGAAATGTGACTAATTGTTAGTTGTGGGATCTTGTATTACGGAACGAGTAAATAGACTTGCCAGTAACGAGGTTGAATTAGGTATGGAGATACTGACGATCGAATCTCGGGCAAGTAACATACAGAAGAACAAAGGGAACGTTATACGGGATTAACTGAATCCTTGACATAGAGGTTCGACCGATAAAGATCTTTGTAGAATATGTAGGAACCAATGTGGATGTCCAGGTCCCGCCATTGGTTATTGACCGTAGAGGTGTCTCAGTCATGTCTACATAGTTCTCGAACCCGCAGGGTCTGCACACTTAAGGTTCGGTGACGTTTCGGTAGTGTAGAGTTATGTATGGTGGTGACTGAAGGTTGTTCGGAGTCCCGGATGAGATCCCGGACGTCACGAGGAGCTCCGTAATGGTCCGGAGGTAAAGATTCATATATAGGATGTCCCAGTTTGGTTGCCGGAAAAGTTTCGGGCTCATCGGTAGTGTACCGGGAGTATCGGTAGTGTACCGGGAGTGCCGGTAGTGTACCGGGGGACCTCCGGGAGGGGTATTTCGACCCCAAGAGGTCCATGGGCTGTGGGAGAATAATAACCAGCCCTTAGTGGGCTGGTAAAACAGCCACAAAGGCCCATGGCGCAGGAGAGAAAGTCCTAAAGCAAAAAGTGGAAAATCAGCCAATAGGAGGCAATCCTACTCCAACTAGGATTGGAGGTGAAGTAGGATTGCTCCCACCTCCTATTTCGGCCGACCCAAAGGCCTTGGCTGCCTCTCCTCTCCTCTCCTCCTATATATACTAGTGGATTGGGTGGTTTTTGGACAGAATTTCCGGCCACGTGCTACCCGTTTCACCGGTGCACAGTTTCTCCTCTAGATCGGTTTTCCGCAGCGCTTAGGCGAAGCCCTGCCGGAATCACTCCACCACCATCACCGGAGCGCCGTCACGCTGCCGGTGAACTCTCTCTCCTCTCCACCTCCTCTTTCTGGATCGAGACGGTGGAGATCGTCATCAAGCTGCACGTGTGCTGAACGCGGAGGTGTCGTCCGTTCGGCGCTAGATCGGAAGGACCGTGATCGAGATCGCAAGACGGTTCGTGATGTGATCACGGAACGGATCGTGATGAGTTCGCAGGACAGATCGTGATCAAGATCGTGAGACGGATCGTGATGAGTTCACGGGACGGATCATGATGTGTTTGCGGGACGGTTCGTGATTGGATCGCGGGACGCTCCGCGATTTGGATCGCGAAGAAGTTCGACTACACCAACCGCGTTTCTTAACGCTTCCCGCTTAGCGATCTACAAGGGTACGTAGATCCACTCTCCCTCTCGTAGATGCTCATCACCATGGATAGGTTTGCGTGTGCGTAGGAAATTTTTTGTTTCCCATGCAACGTTCCCCTACAGTGGCATCATGAGCTAGGTTGATGGTTCGATGAGATCTCGAGTAGAACACAAAAGGTTTGTGGGCGTTGATGCTTAGATTGCTTCCTCCCTTGGTCGTATTTTGGTTCAGCGGGATTGTGAGATGAAGCGGCCCGGACCAACATTACTCGTACGCTTACGAGAGATCAGTTCCCTCGACGCAACTTGTTGCCTAGATGGCTTGCGGGTGACAGTTTCTCTCACTTTAGTTGGATCGGATTCGACAAAGGCGGTCCTTGAGAAGGTTGAAAAGCAAACTAGTGTATCACCGTTGTGGTTTATGCGTAGGTGAGAATCGTTCTTGCTAGATACCCGTAGCAGCCACGTAAAATATGCAACAACAATTAGAGGACGTCTAACTTGTTTTTGCAGGGTATGTTGTGATGTGATATGGCCAATTACATGATGAGATATATGTGATGTATGAGATGATCATGTGATGTATAGATTATCACGACTTGCATGTCGATGAGTACGGCAACCGGCAGGAGCCATAGGGTTGTCTTTAATTATTGTATGACCCGCGTGTCAATCATTAAGCGCTATGTAATGCTTTACTTTATCGCTACGGTAGCAATAGTAGTAGAAGCATGTAGGGTGTGACAACCCCGATGGCGACACGTTGATGGAGATCAAGATGATGGAGATCATGGTGTCGAGCCGGTGACGATGGAGATCATGCCGGTGCTTTCTAGATGGAGATCAAAAGCACAAGTTCATGGCCATATCATGTCACTTATGATTTGCATGTGATGTTAATCCTTTTTATGCACCTTGTTTTGCTTAGGACGGCGGTAGCATTATAAGGTGATCCCTCACTTAATTTCAAGATAAATTGTGTTCTCCCCGAGTGTGCACCGTTGCGAAAGTTCGTCGTGTTGAGACACCACGTGATGATCGGGTGTGATAGACTCTATGTTCACATACAACGGGTGCAAGCCAGTGTTGCACATGCAGAACACTCGGGTTAAACTTGACGAGCCTAGCATGTACAGACATGGCCTCGGAACACAAGAGACCGAAAGGTCGAACATGAGTCATATAGTAGATATGATCAATATAATGATGTTCACCATTGCAGCCACCTTAACTCACGTGATGATCGGACTTGAGTTGGTGAATTTGGATCATGTATCACTCGAATGACCCGAGGGATGTCAATTTGAGTGGGAGTTCTTAAGTAATATGATTAATTGAACTCATTATCATGAACATAGTCAAAGTGTCTTTGCAAATTATGTTGTAGATTACTAGCTCGCGTTGTGGCTCCCTTGTATTTTTATATGTTCCTAGAGAAATAGAATTGAAAGATGTTGGTAGCAAAATTGCGGACTGGGTCCGTGATCTGAGGATTGTCCTCATTGCTGCACAGAAGGCTTATGTCCTTAATGCACCGCTCGGTGCGCCACCCCCTCTAGCATCGTCTATAGATGTTGTGAACATCTGACAGGCACGTTTCGATGACTACTTGATAGTTTAGTGCGTCATGCATTACGGCTTAGAATTGAGGCTCCGAAACGTTTTGAACGTCACGGAACATATGAGATGTTCTAGGAGCAGAGATTGTGATCTCAGGCTCGTGCCTGTGTTGCGAGATATGAGATCTCCAACAAGATTCTTTGCCTGTAAGATGAAGGAGAATAGCTCAATCGTTGAGCATGTACTCAGATTGTTTGGGTACTACAATCGCTTGAATCAAGTGGGAGTTGATCTTCCAGATAAGATTGTGATTGATATAGTTCTCCAAGCCACTGTCACTAAAGCTACTAGAACTTAGTGATGAACTATAATACACCAGGGATAGAAGTATTGATCCCTGAGCTGTTCGCGATGTTTGACACCGCGAAGGTAGAAATCAAAAAGGAGCGTCAAGTGTTGATGGTTAATCAAACCACTAGTTTCGAAAAGGGCAAGAGCAAGGAGGGAAACTTCATGGATAGCAAGTCAGTTGCTGCTCCAGTGAAGCAACCCAAAGTTGAACTCAAACCCGAGACTAAGTGCTTCTATTATGAGGTGAGAGGTTGCTGAAGCGGAACAACCCTAGATACTTGGTAGATAAGAAGGCTGGCAACATCGACAGAAGTATATTTGATATACAAGTTATTGATGTGTACCTTGCTAGTACTCCTAGTAGCACCTGAGTATTGGATACCGGTTCGGTTGCTAAATGTTAGTAACTCGAAATAAAAGCTGCGGAATAAACGGAGAACTAGCTAAGGGTGAGGTGACGATGTGTGTTGGAAATGTTTCCAAGGTTGATGTGATCAACATCGCACGCTCTCTCTACCTTCAGGATTAGTGATGAACCTAAGTAAATGTTATTTGGTGTTTTGCGTTGAGCATGAACATGATTAGATCATGTTTGTTGCAATATGGTTATTCATTTAAGTCAGAGAATAATAGTTATTCTGGTTACATGAATAATACCTTCAATGGTCATGCACCCAGTGAGAATGGTTTGTTGAAATCTTGATCGTAGTAATACACATGTTCATAACATTGATGTCAAAAGATACAAAGTTAAATAATGATAGTACCACATACTTGTGGCACTGCCGCAAAATGTCATATTGGTATAAAGCGCATGAAGAAACTCCATGGTGATGGATATTTGGACTCATTCGATTTCGAATCGGTTGAGACATGCGAACCATGCCTCTTGGGCAAGATGACTAAAGGACCCCGTTGGATGGAGCGGGCAAGTGATTCATTGGAAATGATACATGTTGATGTATGCAATCTAGTGAGTCTTGTAGCGTGCAGTGTATATTTACCTTCACTGATGATTTGAGTAGATATAGTGTATATTTACTTAATGAAACACAAGTCTGAATCGTTTGAAAGGTTCAAGCAAATTCAGAGTGAAGTTTAAAGATCATCGTGACAAGAAGATAAAAATGACTGTGATATGATCGTGGAGGTGAATATCTGAGTCACGAGTTTGGCATACAACTTAAGACAATGTGAAAGTTGTTTCACAACTAAACGCCACCTGGAACACCATAGTGTGATGGTGTGTCCGAACATCATAGTTATGCTCTATTGGATATGGTGCGTGCTATGATGTCTCTTGTCGTTTTACTACTATAATTTTGGGGTTATGCATTAGAGACAACTACATTCACTTTAAAAAGGGCACCATCTAAATCCGTTGAGATGACACCGCGTGAATTATGGTTTGATAGAAACCTAACCTGTCATTTCTTAATGTTTGGGGCTGCAACGCTTGTGTGGAAAATGTTTTCACCTAATGAGGTCGAACCCAAGGCGGACAAATGCATCTTCATAGAATACCCTAAGATCAGCTGGGTGAACCTTCTATCTCAGATCCAAGTGCAAAGTGTTTGTTGCTTAAACGGATCCTTTCTCGAGGAAATGTTTCTCTCGAAAGAATTAAGTGGGAGGAAGATAGAACTTGATGAGGTTGTTAAACCTTTGTTCAACCAGAGAGTAGCGCAACGCAGAAAGATGTTTCTGTGAAGCCTACGTTAGTTGAAGAGGAAGTTAATGATGATGATCATGAAGCTTCAGGATCAAGTTACTATCGAACTTCGTAGGTCGACAAGGATGTGTACTGATCCTAAGTGGTATGACAACTCTGTCTTGGAGATCATGTTGTTGGACAACGATGAACCTACGAGCTATGGAGAAGCGATGATGGGCCCGGATTCCGACGAATGGTTAGAGGCCATGAAATCCGAGATAGGATCCATGTATGAAAACCAAGTATAGACTTTGGTAGACTTGCTCGTTAGACGGCAGGTCGTTGAGTACAAATGGACCTTTAGAATGAAGACAAACACTGATGGTGAATGTCACCATTTGTAAAGCTCGACTTATTGCAAGGTTGTTTGTGACAAGTTCAAGGAGTTGACTGCGATGAGGCTTTCTCACTCGTAGCGATGCTAAAAGTCTGTTGGAATTATGTTAGCAGTTGCTGCATTTTCAATTATGAAATCTGGCAGATGGATGTCAAAACATCGTTTCCTTAACGGTTTACTTGAGGAAAGGTTGTATGTGATACAACCAGAAGGTTTTGTCAGTCCTAAGGATGCTAAAAGATGAGCAAGCTTCAGTGATCCTTCTATGGACTGAAGCAAGCATCTCGGAGTTGGAATATACACTTTGATGAGGTGATCAAAGTTTCTGTAGTTTATACAAAGTTTACGAGAAACTTGTATTTGCAATAAAGCGAGTGGGAGCACTATAGAGTTTCTGATAAGTATATGTGGTTGACATATTGTTGATCGGAAATAATGTAGAATTTCTGGAAGGCATAAAAGGTTGTTTGAAAAGTGTTTTTCAAAGGAAGACCTGGATAAAGCTTCCTAATTGTTGAGCATCAAAATGTATAGAGATAGATCAAGATGCTTGATGAGACTTTCAATGAGTGCATACCTTGACAAGATTTTGAAAGAGTTCAAAATGGATCAGCCAGAGAAATAGTTCTCGTCTGATTTGTAAGGTGTGAAGTTGAGTGAGACTCAAAGCTCGACAACGGCAGAAGAAAGAGAAAGGACGAATGTCGTCCCCTATGCCTTAGCCATAGGCTCTATATTATGCCATGCTGTGTACCGCACCTATGTGTGCCTTGCCATGAGTCTGTCAAGGGGTACAAGAGTGGTCCAGGAGTGGATCACTGGACAGCGGTCGGAATTATCCTTAGTAACCAGAGGACTAAGGAAATGTTTCTTGATTATGGAGGTGATAAAGAGTTCGTCGTAAAGAGTTACGTCGATGCAAGCTTTAACACCTATCCGGATGACTAGTAGTAGCAATCTGGATACGTATAGCGGAGCAGCCATTTGGAAATAGTACCAAGTGGAGTGTGGTAGCAGTGTTTACGGTTTGACATAGAGATTTGCAAAGTACACACGGATCTGAATATCGCAGCCCCGTTGACTATAAGACCTCTCTCACATGCAAAGCATGATCGAGCCCCAAAACTCATTGGGTGTTAGATTCACAACAATGCGAATCACATGGTGATGTGAACTAGATTATTGACTCTAGTGCTAGTGGGAGACTGTTGGAAATATGCCCTAGAGGCAATAATAAATTAGTTATTATCATATTTCCTTGTTCATGATAATCATTTATTATCCATGCTATAATTGTATTGATCGGAGACTTAAATGCATGTGTGGATACATAGACAAAACCATGTCCCTAGTATGCCTCTAATGGACTAGCTCGTTGATCAAAGGATGGTTAAGGTTTCCTAGCCATGGACATGAGATGTCATTTGATAACGGGATCACATCATTAGGAGAATGATGTGATGGATAAGACCCAAACTACAAACATAGCATATGATCGTGTCAGTTTATTGCTACTGTTTTCTGCATGTCAAGTATATGTTCCTATGACCATGAGATCATGCAACTCACGGATATCGGAGGAGTGCCTTGTGTGTATCAAACGTCGCAACGTAACTGGGTGACTATAAAGGTGCTCTACAGGTATCTCCGATGGTGTCTGTTGAGTTGGCATGGATCGAGACTGGGATTTGTTACTCCGTGTGACGGAGAGGTATCTCGGGGCCCACTCGATAATGCAACATCACAATAAGCCTTGCAAGCAATGTGACTAATTGTTAGTTGCGGGATCTTGTATTACGGAACGAGTAAAGAGACTTGCCAGTAACGAGGTTGAATTAGGTATGGAGATACTGACGATCGAATCTCGGGCAAGTAACATACCGAAGAACAAAGGGAACGTTATACGGGATTAACTGAATCCTTGACATAGAGGTTCGACCGATAAAGATCTTCGTAGAATATGTAGGAACCAATGTGGACGTCCAGGTCCCGCCATTGGTTATTGACCTTAGAGGTGTCTCGGTCATGTCTACATAGTTCTCGAACCCGCAGGGTCTACACACTTAAGGTTCGGTGACGTTTCGGTAGTGTAGAGTTATGTATGGTGGTGACCGAAGGTTGTTCGGAGTCTCGTATGAGACCCTGGACGTCACAAGGAGCTCCGGAATGGTCCGGGGGTAAAGATTCATATATAGGATGTCCCAGTTTGGTCGCCGGAAAAGTTTCGGGCTCATCGGTAGTGTACCGGGAGTATCGGTAGTGTACCGGGAGTGCCGGTAGTGTACCGGGGGACCTCCGGGAGGGGTATTTCGACCCCAAGAGGTCCATGGGCTGTGGGAGAATAATAACCAGCCCTTAGTGGGCTGAGAAAACAGCCACAAAGTCCCATGGTGCAGGAGAGAAAGTCGTAAAGCAAAAAGTGGAAAATCAGCCAATAGGAGGCAATCCTACTCCAACTAGGATTGGAGGTGAAGTAGGATTGCTCCCTCCTCCTATTTCGGCCGACCCAAAGGCCTTGGATGCCTCTCCTCTCCTCTCCTCCTATATATACTAGTGGATTGGGTGGTTTTTGGACAGAATTTCCGGCCACGTGCTACCCGTTTCACCGGTGCACAGTTTCTCCTCTAGATCGGTTTTCCGCAGCGCTTAGGCGAAGCCCTGCCGGAATCACTCCACCACCATCACCGGAGCGTCGTCACGCTGCCGGTGAACTCTCTCTCCTCTCCACCCCCTCTTGCTGGATCGAGATGGTGGAGATCGTCATCAAGCTGCACGTGTGCTGAACGCGGAGGTGCCGTCCGTTCGGCGCTAGATCGGAAGGACCGTGATCGAGATCGCGAGACGGTTCGTGATGTGATCACGGAACGGATCGTGATGAGTTCGCGGGACAGATCGTGATCAAGATCGTGAGACGGATTGTGATGAGTTCACAGGACGGATCATGATGTGTTTGCGGGACGGTTCGTGATTGGATCGCGGGACGCTCGGCGATTTGGATCGCGAAGAAGTTCGACTACACCAACCGCGTTTCTTAACGCTTCCCGCTTAGCGATCTACAAGGGTACGTAGATCCACTCTCCCTCTCGTTGATGCTCATCACCATGGATAGGTTTGCGTGTGCATAGGAATTTTTTTGTTTCCCATGCGACGTTCCCCTACATGGAAGACGCTGGATTGATGAGCTGCAGGTGGTTCTTTGGTCAATCGGAATGACACCAAATCGAGCCACCGGCCGGACACCCTTCTCCCTGGTATACGGGGCGGAAGCAGTTCCCCCCACGGAACTCATATACGGGTCACCTCGAGTGCTCGCTTATGATGAGCTTGAGCAAGAGCTATTGCGGCAAGATGACGTGACGCTCCTCGAGGAAGATCCTCTTCAGGCTGCTATGCGAGCTGCACGCTACCAACAAGCTTTGTGCCGCTACCATAGCCGCAAAGTTCATGCCCGAAGTCTTGATAAAGACGACCTTGTTCTTCGGCGCGTTCAGTCGACCAAGAGTTCAAACAAGTTGACGCCGAAGTGGGAAGGACCTTATCGGGTAGTACGAGTCACCAGGCCTGGCGCAGTCCGCCTGGATACCGAAGATGGCGTTCGAGTGAGTAACTCCTGGAATATTGAACACATTCGTAAGTTCTATCCATGAGGCGTGGTTGTCGGCCCCCCCAGCAATCACCTTTTGTACAAGTCTTGTTGGTGAGGCATGTAATCCTTTATACAAAGCCAGGCACAGACCCTGTGCATAGTTGAATAAGATCGAGCGTCCTACAACTCTTGTCGATTTCCATGTTTACTTATGTGCATGTTTATCTGAGATGTTGCATTACGCTTATTTCCAGCAAGTACTAACGAACCACCAAGGTTCATATCCCTATTTTCTCTTCTTTCTTTTTCTTAAAGGATAGAAGGTTCCCTCGCGTACAAGTTTGCCAGGGGGGTGAGGGTATGGACACTAACAAGCGACGTTCAAAGTTGGCATCTTGCAGAAAGGAGTACAACAACGGAAAGCTAAGTTGAAAAACTCTTTAGTATTTTTTTACTGTGAAGTATTTTCCTTGGACGATTTCGACTTTTTGTATGGGAAACCTGCATGCGAAGGAACCTTGTCGTGATCGATTGAGCCCTTACTCCGTTTCAAGTCCGCTCAACAGTTTAAGTGGTTGCACTGAAAATGTCAAGGTAACCTTGTCATGATCGGTTGCGCCCTTACTCTATTTCGAGTCCGCTCAATATCTTAAGTGGCTGCACTGAAAATGTCAAGGTATCTTGCCGATAGCAGCACCGCCAGCAGGCTGCTAAGGATCCGCTCCTCAAAGCACTCGCGACAGGGCTGCATGCACCAACAAGTTTCCGATAAAGCATAGGGAGTGTACCATAGAGAGAGGAATCTAACAAGAGGAATAACTTGCATTCATTCGAAGGGAATGAAATTTACACGAGATGGCGTCTCTTCCTAAGCAAATCTTTATTTGACTTTTGTTGGAAATATGCCCTAGAGGCAATAATAAATTGGTTATTATTGTATTTCATGGTTCATGATAATTGTCTATTGTTCATGCTATAATTGTGTTAACCGGAAACCGTAATACATGTGTGAATACATAGACCACAACATGTCCCTAGTGAGCCTCTAGTTGGCTAGCTCGTTGATCAATAGATGGTCTCGGTTTCATGACCATGGACATTGGATGTCGTTGATAACGGGATCACATCATTAGGAGAATGATGTGATGGACAAGACTCAATCCTAAGCATAGCACAAGATCGTGTAGTTCGTTTGCTAAAGCTTTTCAATGTCAAGTATCATTTCCTTAGACCATGAGATTGTGTAACTCCCGGATACCGTAGGAATGCTTTGGGTGTGCCAAACGTCACAACGTAACTGGGTGGCTATAAAGGTACGCTACGGGTATCTCCGAAAGTGTCTGTTGGGTTGACACGAATCGAGACTGGGATTTGTCACTCCGTGTGACGGAGAGGTATCTCTGGGCCCACTCGGTAAGACATCATCATAATGAGCTCAATGTGACTAAGGAGTTAGCCACGGGATGATGTATTACGGAACGAGTAAAGAGACTTGCCAGTAACGAGATTGAACAAGGTATAGGGATACCGACGATCGAATCTCGGGCAAGTATCATACCGATAGACAAAGGGAATTGTATACGGGATTGATTGAATCCTTGACATCGTGGTTCATCCGATGAGATCATCGTGGAGTACGTGGGAGCCAACATGGGTATCTAGATCCCTCTGTTGGTTATTGACCGGAGAGGTGTCTCGGTCATGTCTACGTGTCTCCCGAACCCGTAGGGTCTACACACTTAAGGTTCGATGATGCTAGGGTTATAGGGAAATGGTATACGTGATTACCGAAGGTTGTTCGGAGTCCCGGATGAGATCCCGGACGTCACGAGGAGCTCTGGAATGGTCCGGAGGTAAAGATTTATATATAGGAAGTCCAGTTTTGGTCACCGGAAAGTTTTCGGGCTCATCGGTAGTGTACCGGGAGTGCCGGGAGGGTGCCGGAGGACCCCCGGGAGGGGTGTGACGACCAAAGGACCACATGGGCTGTTAGATAAAGTGTGCCAGCCCTTATTGGGCTGGGCAAGACTTTTGCTAAAGGCCCATGTGGCTGGAGATAAGGAGATAAGGCAAAAAGGATTTAAAAGGAGGAGATCCACCTCCCTTGTGGGAGGTGGACTCTCCCTTTAATTCGGCCGGCCATCTCCTCTTTGGAGTAGAGGCCAAGCCAGCCCTCCACGTCCCTCCTCCTATATATAATTGAGGTTTTGGATGTTTTGAGACAGGATTTGATCTCTCTCTCTCACGGCGAAGCCCTACCTCTCTTCTTCCTCCTCCGCAGCGCTTAGGCGAAGCCCTGTCGGAATACCTTGCTACTCCACCACCACCACGCCGTCGTGCTGCTGTTGGAGCCCTTCCCCAACCTCTCCTTCCTCCTTGCTGTATCAAGGTGTTGGAGACGTCACCGGGCTGCACGTGTGTTGAACGCGGAGGTGCCGTCCGTTCGGCACTTGATCGGATCTACCGCGATCTGAATCGCTGCGAGTACGACTCCATCAACCGCGTTCTTGTAACGCTTCCGCTTAGCGATCTTCAAAGGTATGAAGATCCACTCTCCCCTTGCTCGTTGCTGGTTTCTCCATAGATGGATCTTGGTGAACGCGTAGGAAATTTTTGATTTACTACTACGTCTCCCAACAGTGGCATCATGAGCTAGGTCTATGCGTAGAATCTATGCACGAGTAGAACACAAAGTAGTTGTGGGCGTTGATTTTGTTAATATGCTTGCCGTTACTAGTCTTATCTTGATTCGACGGTATTGTGGGATGAAGCGGCCCGGACCAACCTTACACGTACGCTTACGTGAGACCGGTTCCACCGCCTGACATGCACTAGTTGCATAAGGTGGCTAGCGGGTGTCTGTCTCTCCCACCTTAGTCGGATTGGATTCGATGAAAAGGGTCCTTATGAAGGGTAAATAGCAATTGGCATATCACGTTGTGGTTTTGACGTAGGTAAGAAACGTTCTTGCTAGAAACCTATAGCAACCATGTAAAAACTTGCAACTACAAATTAGAGGACGTCTAACTTGTTTTTGCAGCATATGCCGTGTGATGTGATATGGCCAAAAGGATGTGATGTGATGCATTGTGATGTATGAGATTGATCATGTTCTTGTAATAGGGTTCACGACTTGCATGTCGATGACTATGACAACCGGCAGGAGCCATAGGAGTTGTCTTATATCATTTTATGACCTGCGTGTCAATCATAAACGCCATGTAATTACTTTACTTTATTGCTAAACGTTAGCTGTAGTAGTAGAAGTAATATTTGGCGAGACAACTTCATGAAGACACAATGATGGAGATCATGATGATGGAGATCATGGTGTCGTGCCGGTGACAGTGATGATCATGGTGCCCCGAAGATGGAGATCAAAGGAGCAAGATGATATTGGCCATATCATGTCACTATATTGATTGCATGTGATGTTTATCATGTTTACATCTTATTTGCATAGAACGACGGTAGTAAATAAGATGAGCTCTCAATAAAATTTCAAGAAAGGTGTTCACCCTAACTGTGCACCGTTGCTAAGGATCGTCGTTCCGAAGCACCACGTGATGATCGGGTGTGATAGGTTCTAACGTTCGCATACAACGGGTGTAAGCCAGATTTACACATGCGAAACACTTAGGTTGACTTGACGAGCCTAGCATGTACAGACATGGCCTCGGAACACGGAAGACCGAAAGGTCGAACATGAGTCGTATAGAAGATACGATCAACATAGAGATGTTCACCATGGATGACTAGTCCGTCTCACGTGATGATCGGACACGGGCTAGTTGACATGGATCATGTATCACTTGGAAGACTAGAGAGATGTCTATCTAAGTGGGAGTTCATTAATAATTTGATTAAATGAACTTAATTATCATGAACTTAGTCTAAAAATGTCCTTGCAAATTATGTCGTAGATAGCTCGCGCTGTAGCTCCCCAGTTTTATTGATACAATCCTAGAGAAAAGTAAGTTGAAAGTTGATGGTAGCAATAATGCGGACTGGGTCCGTGATCTGAGGATTGTCCTCATTGCTGCACAGAAAGCTTATGTTTTTGATGTACCGCTAACTGCATCACTCCCTCAAGCGTTGTCTGTAGATGTTGTGAACATATGACAGGCACTTTTTGATGACTACGTGATAGTTTAGTGCGTCATGCATTACGGCTTAGAATTGAGGCTTCAAAATGTTTTGAACGTCACAGAACATATGAGATGTTCTAGGAGCTGAGATTGTGATCTCAAGCTCGTGCCTATGTTGAGAGGTATGAGACCTCCAACAAGATTCTTTGCCTGCAAGATAAAGGAGAATAGCTTAATCGGTGAGCGTGTTCTCAGATTGTCTGGGTGCTACAATCACTTGAATCAAGTGGGAGTTAATCTTCCAGATGAGATAGTGATTAATGCAGTTCTCCAAGTCACTGCCACCAAGCTACTAGAGCTTCGTGATGAACTATAACATGCCAGGGATGGATAAGATGATCCCTGAGTTGTTCGTGATGTTTGACACCACGAAGGTAGAAATCAATAAGGAGCATCAAGTGTTGATGGTTAAGTGAAAACCACTAGTTTCAAAAGGGGCAAGGGCAAGAAGGGAAAAACTTCAGGAATGGCAAGCCAGTTGTTGCTCTAGTGAAGAAACCCAAGGTTGAGCCCGAACCCGAGACTAAGTGCTTCTGTTATGAGGAGAATGTTCGCTGAAGCGGAAAAACCCTAGATGATTGGTAGATAAGAAGGCTGGTAATGTCAATGGAAGTATATTTGATATACGTGTTAGTGATGTGTACCTTGCTGGTACTCCTAGTAGCACCTGGGTATTAGATACCGGTTCGGTTGCTAAGTGTTAGCAACTCGAAATAAAAGCTACGGAGTAAATGGAGACTAGCTAGGTGAAAGGTGACGATGTGTGTTGGAAGTATTTCCAAGATTGATGTGATCACCATCGCACGCTCTCTCTACCTTCAGAATTTGTGATAAACCTAAATAAATGTTATTTGGTGTTTGCGTTGAGCATAAACGTGATTAGATCATGATTAGTGCGATACGGTTATTCATATAAGTTAGAGAATAATGGTTATTCTGTTTACATGGATAATGCCTTCAATGGTCATGCACCCACTCGAAATGGTTTATCGAATCATGATCGTAGTAGTACACATATTCATAACATTGGTACCAAAAGATACAAAGTTAATAATGATAGTACCACATGCTTGTGGCACTGCCACGTAATGTCATATTGGTATAAATCGCATGAAGAAACTCCATGATGATGGATGTTTTTTGACTCACTCGATTTCAAATCGGTTGAGACATGCGATCCATGCCTCTTGGGCAAGATGACTGAGACCCCGTCATCCAATATGATGGAGCGGGCAAGTGGCTTATTGGAATTAATACATGTTGATGTATGTGGTCCAATGAGTGTTGAAACACACAGTGGATATCATTGTTTTTCTTTACCTTCACTGATGATTTGAGTAAATATGGGGATATTTACTTAATGAAACACGAATCTGAAATGTTTGAAAGGTTCAAGGAGTTTCAGAGTGAAGTTAAAGATCATCGTGACAAGAAGATAAATGTCTATGATATGATCATGGAGGTGAATATCTAAGTTACGAGTTTGGTATGCAATTTTAGACAATGTGGAAATTGTTTCACAGCTCACGCCTCCTGGAACACCATAGTGTGATGGTGTGTTCGGACGTCGTAGTCGTGCTCTATTGGATATAGTGAGTACTATGATGTCTCTTATCGTTTTACCACTATCGTTATGGGGTTATGCATTAAAGACAAATCCATTCACTTTAACAGGGCACCATCTAAGTCTGTTGAGATGACACCGTGAGAATTATGGTTTGACAGAAGCCTAAGCTGTCATTTCTTAATGTTTGGGGCTGCGACGCTTATGTGTAAATGGGTTTTTCACCTAGCGAGCTCGAACCCAAAGCAGACAAATGCATCTTCATAGAATACCCTAATGAGACATTGGGTATACCTTCTATCTCAGATCCAAGCGCAAAAGGTGTTTGTTGCTAAGAACGGGTCCTTTCTTGAGAAAGAGTTTCTCTCGAAAGAATTGAGTGGGAGGAAGATAGAACTTGATGAGGTTGTTGAACCTTTGTTTCAACCAGAGAATAGCGCAACACAGAAAGATGTTTCTGTAGAGCCTACTCAGTTGAAAAGGAAGTTAATGATGATGATCATGAAGCTTCGGATCAAGTCACTATCGAACCTCGTAGGTCGACAAGGACGCGTACTGCTCCTGAGTAGTACGACAACCCTGTCTTGGAAATCATGTTGTTGGACAACGATGAACCTACGAACTATGGAGAAGCGATGGTGGGCCCAGATTCCAACAAATGGCTAGGAGCCATGAAATCCGAGAAAGGATCCATGTATGAAAACCAAGTATGGACTTTGGTAGACTTGCCTGTTGAATGGCAGGTCATTGAGTACAAATGGACCTTTGAGATAAACATAGACGCTAATGGTGAAATGTCACCGTTTATAAAGCTTGACTTGTCGCAAAGAAGTTTCCGCCAAGTTCAAGGAGTTGACTGCAATGAGATTGTCTCATCTGTAGCGATGCTAAAAGTCTATTAAAATTTTGTTAGCAGTTGCTGCATTTTTCTATTATGAAATCTGGCAGATGGATGACAAAACAAGGTTTCCGTAATGGTTTCTGTGAGGAAGAGTTGTATGTGATACAACCAGAAGGTTTTGTCAATCCTAAGGATGCTAATAATATGCAAACTCCAGCGATCCTTCTATGGACTGGAGCAAGCATCTCGGAGTTGGAATATATGCTTTGATGAGGTGATCAAAGTGTTTAAGTTTATACAAAGTTTATGAGAAACTTGTATTTGCAAGAAAGTGAGTGGGAGCGCTATGGAATTTCTTATAAGAATATGTAGTTGACATATTATTGATCGGAAATGATGTAGAATTTCTGGAAGAGCATGAAGGGTTGTTTGAAAAGAGTTTTTTTTCAAAGGAAGACCCAGATAAAGCTACTATTTTATTGAGCATCAAGATCTATAGGGATAGATCAATTCGCTTGATAAGTTTTTTCGACGAAGACATACCTTGACAAGTTTTTGAAGGAGTTCAAAATAGATGGGTCAAAGAAGGAGTTCTTGACTGTATTGTAAGGTGTGAAATTGAGTAAGACTCAATACCCGACCACGGCAGAAGATAAAGAAAAGATGAGTGTCATCTCCTATGCTTTAGCCATAGGCTCTATATAGTATGCCATGCTGTGTACCGCACCTGTGTGTGCCTTGCCATGAGTCTGTCAAGGGGTACAAGAGTAATCCAAGAGTGGATCACTGGACAACGGTCAAAGTTATCCTTAGTAACTTGAGAACTAAGGAAATATTTCTCGATTATGGAGGTGATAAAGAGTTCATCGCAAAGTGTTACGATGATGCAAGCTTTAAAACCAATCCGGATGACTCTTAGTAGAAATCCAGCTACGTATAGTGGAGCAGCCATTTGGAATAGCTCCAAGTGGAGCGTGGGAGCAGTATCTACAAATATGAAATGGAAAGTTTGCAAAGGTACACACGGATCTGAATGTCGCAGACCCGCTGACTAAAAACCTCTTTCACGAGCAGAACATGAACAAACCCCAGAACTTATTGGGTGTTAATCACATGATGATATGATCACATGGTGATGTAAGTGTTAATCACATGGTGATGTGAACTAGATTATTGACTCTAGTGCAAGTGGGAGACTGTTGGAAATATGCCCTAGAGGCAATAATAAATTGGTTATTATTGTATTTCATGGTTCATGATAATTGTCTATTGTTCATGCTATAATTGTGTTAACCGGAAACCGTAATACATGTGTGAATACATAGACCACAACATGTCCCTAGTGAGCCTCTAGTTGGCTAGCTCGTTGATCAATAGATGGTCTCGGTTTCATGACCATGGACATTGGATGTCGTTGATAACGGGATCACATCATTAGGAGAATGATGTGATGGACAAGACTCAATCCTAAGCATAGCACAAGATCGTGTAGTTCGTTTGCTAAAGCTTTTCAATGTCAAGTATCATTTCCTTAGACCATGAGATTGTGTAACTCCCGGATACCGTAGGAATGCTTTGGGTGTGCCAAACGTCACAACGTAACTGGGTGGCTATAAAGGTACGCTACGGGTATCTCCGAAAGTGTCTGTTGGGTTGACACGAATCGAGACTGGGATTTGTCACTCCGTGTGACGGAGAGGTATCTCTGGGCCCACTCGGTAAGACATCATCATAATGAGCTCAATGTGACTAAGGAGTTAGCCACGGGATGATGTATTACGGAACGAGTAAAGAGACTTGCCAGTAACGAGATTGAACAAGGTATAGGGATACCGACGATCGAATCTCGGGCAAGTATCATACCGATAGACAAAGGGAATTGTATACGGGATTGATTGAATCCTTGACATCGTGGTTCATCCGATGAGATCATCGTGGAGTACGTGGGAGCCAACATGGGTATCCAGATCCCTCTGTTGGTTATTGACCGGAGAGGTGTCTCGGTCATGTCTACGTGTCTCCCGAACCCGTAGGGTCTACACACTTAAGGTTCGATGATGCTAGGGTTATAGGGAAATGGTATACGTGATTACCGAAGGTTGTTCGGAGTCCCGGATGAGATCCCGGACGTCACGAGGAGCTCTGGAATGGTCCGGAGGTAAAGATTTATATATAGGAAGTCCAGTTTTGGTCACCGGAAAGTTTTCGGGCTCATCGGTAGTGTACCGGGAGTGCCGGGAGGGTGCCGGAGGACCCCCGGGAGGGGTGTGACGACCAAAGGACCACATGGGCTGTTAGATAAAGTGTGCCAGCCCTTATTGGGCTGGGCAAGACTTTTGCTAAAGGCCCATGTGGCTGGAGATAAGGAGATAAGGCAAAAAGGATTTAAAAGGAGGAGATCCACCTCCCTTGTGGGAGGTGGACTCTCCCTTTAATTCGGCCGGCCATCTCCTCTTTGGAGTAGAGGCCAAGCCAGCCCTCCACGTCCCTCCTCCTATATATACTTGAGGTTTTGGATGTTTTGAGACAGGATTTGATCTCTCTCTCTCACGGCGAAGCCCTACCTCTCTTCTTCCTCCTCCGCAGCGCTTAGGCGAAGCCCTGTCGGAATACCTTGCTACTCCACCACCACCACGCCGTCGTGCTGCTGTTGGAGCCCTTCCCCAACCTCTCCTTCCTCCTTGCTGGATCAAGGTGTTGGAGACGTCACCGGGCTGCACGTGTGTTGAACGCGGAGGTGCCGTCCGTTCGGCACTTGATCGGATCTACCGCGATCTGAATCGCTGCGAGTACGACTCCATCAACCGCGTTCTTGTAACGCTTCCGCTTAGCGATCTTCAAAGGTATGAAGATCCACTCTCCCCTTGCTCGTTGCTGGTTTCTCCATAGATGGATCTTGGTGAACGCGTAGGAAATTTTTGATTTACTACTACGTCTCCCAACAACTTTCTCCTCTAAGGGTAGATTACAAGAAGAAAAATGGGAAGAGACCCCTGACAGAAGCCCAGCCTGACCCCTCCTGGACCAGCACTCCGCGGAGGGTGGAACTTCTAGAAGGGAATACGAAGTCGAAGTCCACAGGCCTGTTGGGAGATCCAGCTGGAAGATGAGGCAGCGCATGGGTCAAGGACCACCGGCAAGGTCACTTCGCCGGGAGGGGGAGAGGCGTGGGCTGACGGTGATGGTGCGGCCAGTGATCAGTCAGAGCTCAGGTCATTGTATTCCGACTTGACGGCCTAGAGCTCGGACTCTTCATCGTTGTCTTCACCAACACCGTCCTCCTCGTCACTGTCGCTCGAGGAGGAACTTTCGGGGCGGAACGGTGCTCCGCCTCCCACAACCACGGCCTCCACATCGGCCACGACCCCTCGTACCTCTTCCACCACACGCGCTCGAGTCGCCCTCCACCTCTGTGGATGAAGCGGTGGCATGATCCCGACGGGAACTCCTCGCTGTTGGGCCGGAAGACGGTGTCCGCCCTTGCCCCCTAGCCATGGCTAAGGGAGAGCACAACTAAAGATCGGGAAGGTGTAGAAGGGCAAGCTCTGGGGGTTCACACTCAAGGAGGAAGGACAAATGGATGAGCATCGCCCCTCGGCTCCCCCCAATTTATAGGGAGAGGCGCGGGGGCTAGCTCTACTCCGCCCCAAGAGTCATCGTCCATCTCCACCAATCCCGTCACCCACGATCATGGGCGAACAGGTAACCGCCCCATTACTCCAATCCATGGCGCTGTGGTTTCTGCCACGATCAGGACTTTAAATCACGGGCGCCCGTTGCCAACTCCCCGCTATGCATGCGGCGCACGTGGCGAAAACGGCCGCTTCGTGCACGTATCCCATGGCACGCACTTAGCATGTGCCGTGGAGAGGCATAGTAGGCTCCTGCCATGCGTGCCCGTGCACTGTTTGGGCCTGGCCCAACAACACCTCGCACCCATGTGTGGCCTAGGCCCGGGGGCTCCTATCGCTGTACTAAAGTTTGGGATTTTAGTACCCCTTACTTGTGCACGGGCAGTTGTAGCCACACTAGTGGCAGGGCCTTCCAGGGGACTGCTAGATACAAGGGCGAAGACGTCAAGAAAACGTTCAAGCTAACAATTGCAAGACCAAAGGCCAACGGCTAGAACCCCGGCAAGATCTTGCCGGGATGGCTTACATAGCCCCGGCAAGGCGTGCACCCGGCAAGACCTCGCCATCCTGCCAGCGCGCAGACCAAGTGTCATCCCTCGTGGATACATGTCAATGTCATAGCGATGGTGGAGGTTAAGCGGTGCCGATGGGACGGGCTCCTGTCCTACCCATAGAAGGTTAGGGACGCCTGACAAAGCATTAAATACATTTGTCCTACAATGTCAGTGTTAGGTATGATAACACTGTAGCAACTGTACACCTCGTGTATGTACTGTACGCCACTGTTGGAGACCCCTTAGTCATATAAAAGGAGGCCCAAGGCGTTACGAGAGGGAGGCTTTTTCGACCTTCTGGCTCACACAAGTAGCGGCTGTGTACTGTTCATTGCATAGCGCTCCTGTAGCCAGAACTCAAACGCTCATAATACACTAAAGCAGGAGTAGGGTTTTACGCTTCTCAGTGGCCCGAACCTAGGTAAAAATCTCCCTCGCGTTGCTCGTAAGTTCTGCTCTTTGTGCATACCACCCCCTGCCGAACCACAAAGGGATCCACGTGATCCCATAGGTGTCGTACCCCGAGAGACGCGGCTCAGCCACAGGGGTATAGTGACCCAAAGTGGTCGGCATGCCCCACTTAGCTTGTTTGTAGCCTTGCCAGTACTCTGCATCGCCACTACCTCTCCCTCCGGTCCTTTCATCGCTCTTGCATGAGCCACATGCGTCGTCAGAGCTCCGACAACTTCTCCACAACGGCAACCGAAGCTCGGCATCTCCATTCGCCATAAATAATGCCCTCCTCATCTTCTCTCTTCATTGCAAACTCATCCACTAGGCACAAATCATTCGTAGATGCCCGAGGCAAGGGCAAGGGGGCCTCTAGCCTCGGATCCTCGTCGGAGATCCGCTGCGGATGCCCACGGTCGTACTCGCCTCCACTCCTCCTTCACCCTTGCTACCTCTTCAGTCGAGTCTATCTCGATCTTTTGAGAAAGTCTAGGTGGTTGGCGCGTCGAATTGGACCGGGAACGCCACCATCAACAAGCTCCGTCGTCCGCTATATCTAGAGATGAAGCTAGCCTCATCGTCCGGCGATCTCTGGCAGAGTTGCGAGTATGTGTGTGATCCTCTCGCTCCCCTGGTTCCATTACAGACATCTTCGGTGATCGTCGTGGCCTCCTCGCCGGAAAACCAGTTGTAACACCCAATATCCAGTCCTATCCTCGCGGAACTTGGAAGTCTCAACAAGGATAGAAGCGCATATCGAAGATGATACATCCATTTGCATATGTTTTTTCCATTGATATTTATTATGTTTTGAATCATTATTACACTTTATGATGTAATCCTAATGCCTTTTCTCTCTTATTTAAAAGTTTCATACAAAGAGGGAGATTGTCAGCAACTGAAATTCTGGACCAGGAAAGGACCACGGAAGAGATGGATATTCTTTGGAACTCCGAATGAGATGAAAATTGACGAACAATTATTTTGGAATATATAAAAATTATTGATGGAAGAATCAACCAGAGGGGACCCACCAGATGGCAACAAGCCAGGGGCGCGCCCTACCCCCAGGGCACACCACCCTAGCTCGTGGGTCACCTGACAGGCCTCCGACACCCATATTCTCCTATATGATGCCATTTTCCCTAGAAAAATCATAAGAATACTTTTGGGACGTAGCACCGCCGTCTCGAGGCGAAACCTGGGCAGGAGCACTTTTTCTCTTCGGCGAAGCAATTCCACCGGGGAAACTACCCTCCGTGAGGGGGAAATTGAAGCAATCGTCATCTCCAACGCTTCCTCCATCGAGGGAGGACCAATATTCATCAACATATTCACAAGCACCATCTCATCCCAAACCCTAGTGAAAGGATGTGGATGTCGCCTAGAGGGGGGTGCATAGGCGCTTTAAAATAATTATTGTTTAGGCTTGAACAAATGCAGAATAAAAATAACATTTAATATGTCAAGCACAAAACCTAAAACAACTAGGCTCACCTATGTGCACCAACAACTTATGCTAAGCAAGATAAACAACTAAGTGATAGCAAGAAACAATACAGCTATCACAAAGTAAAAGTGCATAAGTAAAGGGCTCGGGTAAGAGATAACCGAGGCACGCAGAGACGGCGATGTATCCCGAAGTTCACACCCTTCGGATGCTAATCTCCATTCGGAGCAGTGTGGAGGCACAATGCTCCCCAAGATGCCACTAAGGCCACCGTAATATCCGCACGCCCTCGCACAATGCAAGATGCCATGATTCCACTAAGGGACCCTTGAGGGCAGTCACCGAACCCATACAAACTAGGTTGGGGCAATCTCCACAACTTAATTGGAGGCTCCCAGCGACACCATGGAGCTTCACCACAACGGACTGTGGCTCCGAGGTGACCTCAAATGCTCGGGGCAATCTCCACAACCTAATTGGAGACCCCGACGCTTGCCCGGAGCTTTTGCACCACAATGATTGAGCTCCGAGGCAAAACAAGCCATCTAGGGTGCCAAGGAACCCAAGAGGAACAAGGTCTAGGGTGCTCAAACACTCAATAGTAATAAGCTTCTCAAACTTCACTTCCACGTATCATCATGGAGAACTCAAACTTATGCACCAAATGCAATGGCAAGGGCACACGGAGTGCCCAAGTCCTTCTCTACCAAATACCTCCACAACAACTAATGATATGGAAGAAAATGAGAGGAAGAACGAAGAAGAATACAAAGAACTCCAAGATCTAGATCCAAGGGGTTCCCCTCACATAGAGGCGAAACTGATTGGTGGAAATGTGGATCTAGATCTCCTCTTTCTTTCCCCTCAAAAAGGAGCAAGAATCACTGGAGGGATTGAAAGTTAGCAAGCTCTAAGAAGGTCAACAATAGGGGGCAAACACGAGCTCAGGAGATAAGGTTCAATTGGGAAGAAGACCCCCTTTTTTTAGGTGGGAAAAAATCCAACCGTTATGCTCACAGCCCGCACAGAGCGGTACTACCGCTCATGGGAGCGGTACTACCGCTAGGGAGGTGGAATGCCTTTGTAAAACAACAGCGAGGAGGAGAAGGCTAGTATAACCGCCGGAGCGGTACTACCGCTCGTCCTCACGGTACTACCACTAGGTATAGCGGTACTACCGCTAAGGGTAGCGGTACTACGGCTTGCGAGCGGTACTAAAAAATACATCCGTGCCTACCACCGCTGGACTAAACACGATATTTTGGTCCGGATCTGAAGTAGCCACGGTAGAAGCCGCGGTAGTACCACTCTGGATCGGTAGTAAAAAAATTACATCCGCTCCTAGCGGTAGTAGCCGCGGTAGTAGACGCGATAGTACCGATGTAACCTTTTAAGAACACCAAAACTGCCACAACTTCTGCAAACGGACTCCGAATTCAATGAAACCAAGTTTGTTGGAAAGATAACGACATGGGATAACACAATCTTGATAGAAATATCAATAAGAAGCAAATGAGAAAAGGCCCATAAGAAAATGGTGAGAACCCTTCCTCGAATAAGACCGGTAAAACCTCTAACACTGAAAACGCAATAGAAGAAGCATATGAAATCTATTTTCAATGTACTAGAGCTTGTCAAGAAGATAACCACAAGCTCAAGAACCCACATAGAGAAAATAAAACCAAGAACCAAGAAAGATGATGATGCCAAGAATGCAATGGTTTGAGCTCTCAACGAACGATACGATCAAGCTACTCACTTGAGAGCCCCCCTTGATAGTATGGCAATCGATCATATAACCCGGTCTACCAACTACCACCATGAGACCGGTAAAATAGAAAACCCTATCAAGGTCAAACCTTTGCCTTGTGCATAGTCCACTTGAGCTAGATGATGAGGATCTTGACTTCCTCAAGATGGACCACCTTTCTTGATTGCGTCGGCTTGATGAAGACTAGTTGATTGCTACCCCATGATCCACTATGGGTGAGCCACTCTTCAGCACATCTTCACAAGTCCATTGTCACCACAATGAACGACAATCCTCAAGCATGATATCTTTGTGATGCTTCACTTGAGCTTGCACATCGCACCCTTGATGATGATCTCCACTTCATGTCATCTTCCATGGGATGTATGGGATCTGCCTCTTGATGCAAGCCCATGGAAATATACCTAACCCCACAAAGAACTCTCACGTAGACCATGGGTTAGTACACAAAGCGTAATGGACAATGCTTACCGCACCATGGGATCACTTGATCCATCTCGGTACATCTTGTACGCTTTGTGGGTTGATCAACTTGATTCACTTTTTGACTTAGTCTTGATCGAGCTTGTATCTTATCTTCTCTCTTCATAAAGATGATGTCTTGAAGGTAAACATGAATGCTTACGCCATCTTCTTCTTCAAGACATGCTTGCAATAAGCTCAACTCCCACATGACCAATCTTTGGATAAACCTTGAATACCACCTTGGTCACCATATAAACTCCTTGAAACCAACAGATGGACTTCAAGAAGTACCTACGGACAAATCCTTCGAATATAACTCAAGGCAACCATTAATATATAGGGATTGTCATCAATTAACCAAAACTACACATGGAGAAATGTGACCTTACAATCTCCCCCATTTTGGTAATTGATGACAACCACTTTGAAGAGAGTTTATATAAGGAAATAAGCACAACCAAGCACACACACATGTAAAGAAATGCATGGATGTGAGATGCAAATGCTTAAGCAATAAAAGCAGAACTCTCTAAGCTTTCCAAACTAAACTCTCTAAACTCCCCCCATTGACATCGATTGCTAAAATGGGCGAAAATCTTAGAAAACCAATATAATAGGTGTTCCTCCAAAAGGTTTGTATTTCTCAAAATACGTGTGCAAAGAAATACAAAAATCCAATGATAAGTAGTTGGAGGAAGACAAACTATATTAATAACTCAAAGATTGCAAAAAGGATCGTATGGCACAAATACATACACCAAAGTGAAGCAAGCAATCAAAAGATACTAATTGGAACAATCAATCACATGGACCTATGAGCCACATGAATAAAAGATATTATGATATGGTCAAAAGAGTGTTTATACATAAACTAGAGGAGCTCCCCGTGATTTGTGCACAATTAAGATTTTTTGTATTTGAATGTAAGTGCACAAAATAGGATCATGAAGACACAACAGAGGAAATCCTCGTGAAGACACAACAGAGGATGGATACTAATTGAGATGGCAAAACCCTCGCGAAGACAAGCATGAGGAAAATAATCTTCGCCACCAAGGAGTGCATCAAAATGCAAGGATATAAGATCTACACTCAAGACAAATTCTTTCATGTAACCACCAAGTAAATAAAAATGAAATGCAACGGTGGACATGAAAGAAAAGAGGATATCAATTGTAGATGTAACTTCTCTCATGTGTATAAGATTCTAGGTAGAGGGCAATCATGATGATATATCCACAAAGAATGACATACACATGAAATAGTTACAGCAAGGAACAAACAAGATATCCAAAAGGAAGTCATAAATATACCAAAAATATCTTTGCTTGAAAGAATAACACATAGCCTAATATTTTCTTATTGTACATAAATGAACTTCCAATACACGAACATCAAAGACATCACAACTAGCAATAAGAGATCATCGTTGTGATGCTTTGAGAAAGGAAATAAGTACCACAAGAATGAATCAAGAAATTCATGCCATGATGCAAGCTATAAAAGGTTGAATGCGAGAAATGTATGCATGAAGTAGATACTTGTTACTGAGATAGCATTGGCTTGAGTAGTAGACAATGGTTCTTTGTTCATGCTAGCATGGATCCAATAATCACATGGTGTCAACACCTTCATTGTAAGTGAGCCGAGTGTCCAATGTATCTCCAATTGTTCCTAGAACAACACCACAGACACGATGGTACCCAAACTTATTGGGACCAAAGAGTTAGTGGACCAACAATACATAGGACAAAACTCCACATAAATATGTGCATATAGATATGAAATTGAATTTCATGCACACCTTAGCCAATTTATGTCATAGTGGAGTCTCCCCTATATATTGGGTCAAGGAAAGAGAACATGCCAACTAAAGTACATGTAGAAAATATGAATGCTCAAGGATTTCAAGAATCAAATCAACACACAGTTGATAAGATACCAAAAGATAAGGAATCAAGTGAAAATAAGATATCAAACAAAAAATATCACTTGACGGATACCAACTAAAAGATACATCAAGGAATGAGATATCCATTGACACATGCCAAATAGAAGGAAACAAGATACAAATTGAAGGAAAACAAGAGGTATCAAGTTCCCAAAAGAGAGCTAGGTTCCAAACAAACCAAACCCTCCGCAAATTTTCATGATGGCACAAAGCACCATAGAGAAAAGGATTGCCTCCCACCAACACACACTTGACGAAGATCAAAAGATTTTATGATAAACACATAAATAGAGTGTTCTAAAGAAAATATGATAGCTCCCCCAAGAGATGTGCATTATATACAATTTTAATTTGAATATAAAATGCACACAATGGGATCATCATGTTCCCTATATCTATAGAAACACTCGACATGCTCAAAAAGATCCACAAGAGGCAAGGAAGACAAACGATAAACAAAGACCTATGTAAAGATGATTAGCAAATTCTACCACTTAAAAGGAATACCAATTGTCAAAGGACAAGAAGTATTTGGAAATAATTCCCATTGGTAGATTGCAAATAGATCCAACATCATATTTACTCCTAAATCACAAGCAAATGACACTTTTAGAGTTAGCATGCCACCTAGGAACAAGATAAATATTAATACCAACTCTAAGTGGAAATATCTAAAATGTATAGATTCTCTGGGCTAGTAATATGCACATAGTATATTACCCCCCCCATAATGTGGTAACCCAACATTATTAACAAGTGGCAAATGAAATCCAACAAGAGATGATTAATTAATGGACCATTTTGAATTTGAATTTCTCATGAGAAGACATACTAAACAGAAGCTAGATAATCTTGTAATATCAATACTAAGTGGTATTCCTCATGAACATGCATAAAGCACATCACTCCCCCAAAATGGGATAATCCATTAATCTCTCACAAAGAGCCAACTAAGATACAAACATAATGAAAAAAGGCTCTACACAAGACTCACACACACATGATGTGCAACCCATCATACATACTTGATTTCTCAAGATAAACAAATAAAAAGCACAACATATACAAACACATGCAAGGTACAAAACCACAACATGCAAAGGGGCAAGTAACTAACAATCTATTCAATTTAAGTACAAGTTACCGCAAGGAGGAACATTGGTATAAGATAGACACTTGATGATCCACATGACTTGGCTTGAGACAATATGAATGATGAAGAACCCTTAATTCTTCATAATGTAGCCAAGTCACCAATGCCCTCCATCAACACCTATTGATCAAGTTTGAGCTTGTTGGTACCCAACCAAGTTGGGTCCTAAGAGGTTAGTCAATAGGCTTGGCTACCTAAATGGTTCTTTTCTTGACACCACTTTGAGTAGCAACACATTTGGAAAACACATTGCCATGCTTATCCTTCCCAAGAGAATAGATATCATCGATAATGATTGGGTTGGATAAGTTAACTTTCATGCAAGAAGAAGTGAAGTGACCCTTCTCACGACATAAGTAGCAACATCTACCCTTTACTTTCTTCTCAATTGATTCCTCAACTTGAGAAGCGTTGACTTGGGTCTTCTTGGGAAGATGCCTTTCTTCAACTTGTGGTTGAGCATGCGATTGAACTTGGGCCGCTTCCCTTGTTGCTTGTTACTTTGAGGCTTGTTCTTCAATGGGAAAGATATTACATGGTGCCCTTCTATTTTGCACTTGAAGCAAATAATCTTGGCCGAATTCTTGACTTGTTCTTGGCCCTTCTTCTTGTACTTCGCAGACATCTTCTTCTTCTTGGAGTTGAATCCAAGTCCACCTTTGTCATTTGGGAAATTTTTCACACTCAAGATATTGTTGAGTGTGTACTTCCCTTCATGACTCTTTTCCAACTCTTTATTCAAAGAAGTGACTTGGGCCTTGAGATCATTGATTTCCTCTACATGGTTAGAATCAACACAAGTGCTAGAGGAAGTATAAGCTTCATCGTTAGAGCAACAAGGCAAGGAAAGTAATTCATCACAAGATGTACCAACATTATGAGTAGATGAACTATGAGGACTATCACATGGCAATAAAGCATTTCTACTAGATGTAGTGCTACTATCCACATGAGGCTCACTAGTTGTTACCTTAGTATTACTAGCCTCATGAGCTATCTTTAGCACATTATGTGATACTAGAAGATCACCATGAGAGCTAGAAAGCTTTTCATGACTTTCTTCCAATTTTCCATAATTGCCAGATAGCAACTCAAGTTGAGCCCTTAGCTCAACATTCTCCTTTAATATGTATGCTTCACAAGAAATAGAGTTAGTAGCAAAAGCATCATCATTAACAACAAGAGGAGAAGGCAACTTGGCAAGCTCTTTAGCATATGAAACTTTAAGTTGAGCATGAGACTCGGTGATTTCAATGAGTGAACTCTTAACGACCCTCGAGCCATTTTCGAGGTGCTCAAAGTCCTCAAGGAGTTTAGCATGTGCAACTTCAAGCTTATCATTTTTAGTTCTAAAATCATTAGCCACCTTGAGAGCTCTTTCACGGGATTCCTTTAATCTAGATAATTCTAGAGCAAAGGTCTCCTCAAGAGATTCCTTGGTGGATTGCTCATTTTCAAGAGCTTGAGATAGCTCCACGATCTCATTAGCGTAACCACATTCACGACCTTCCATTTTATCAATGCTGGTCTCATGCTCCTCGAGATGAGCTTCCAACTCCTCAATATATTTCTTGCCCTCAATGGCAACAGACATGATTTCCATGAAGTTGGAACGAGCAATTTTATTCTTATGAAGAGATTTAAAAATCATTTCTCCCTTAGTTTTTAAGGAAGCAATATTATCACACTCTTCATGATTATCCTCATTATCATCAACATCATCGTCATGAGATATGTTGGGATTCAACATAGGAGATACCTTTGAAGCCTTAGCCATAAGGCAAAAGTGAGAAACAATAGATGATGATGTAGGATCCCTTGAAGCATAATTCAAGGCCACATCTTGTTCCATGGAGTGTTGGGTTTCCTTTACATGTTTAGCACAACAACTCGAGGAAATATATACATTTTTATCATGGCAACAAGATATAGCAAGCATATCATTATGAGATGTAGTCAAGCAATTTATACATGATATGCAAGGACTATCAACACGAGCATGTGAAACATTAAGAGTGCTCAAAGTGTTAAAGTCCAAAGATTAAGCATAACAATAAGATAGCGATGAATGATCATCAACAATTATCCCACTATCATCATTACAACGATCACCACTACTCACCATATCATTACCTTGTGGCAATCCACATGTAGGTGAAGTAGATGAAGTTGAGAAGGCAATGAGAACAGAGGTGGAAGGAGACCAATCATCCCTAAAAATCTTGGACTCACCAAATTTATCTTGAAGCTTTGTCCATAACTCATGAGCATCCCGAAACGACATGAGTTCAAATAAAACTACATTGCTCAAAGCATCAAAAAGCACATAAGAAGCTTGAGCATCAAGATAAGAGTTTTTGTCATCCTCTAAAGATATGTGTTGAGGATCCTTTGGAGGATAAAAACCCATATCTACAATCCGCTCCAAATTTGGGTCCATGACCCTAAAGAGATTAAGCATGCGAATTACCCAAACATCAAAATTTGTGCCATCGAAACTAAGAGTGTCAGAGAATCCTAATCTAGTCGACATCCTTACTCTCTAGGTGGTTAAACCTAATAATGAGAGACCTAGCTTTGATACCAATTGAAAGGACGTGGATGTCGCCTAGAGGGGGGGTGAATAGGCGCTTTAAAATAGTTACGGTTTACGCTTGAAAAAATGCGGACTAAAACTAACATTTAATATGTCAAGCACAAAACCTAAAACAACTAGGCTCACCTATGTGCACCAACAACTTATGCTAAACAATATAAACAACTAAGTGTTAGCAATATATATAGCAAGAAACAATATGGCTATCACAAAGTAAAGTGCATAAGTAAAGGGCTCGGTTAAGAGATAACCGAGGCACACAGAGATGACGATGTATCCTGAAGTTCACACCCTTGCGGATGCTAATCTCCATTCGGAGCAGTGTGGAGGCACAATGCTCCCCAAGATGCCACTAAGGCCACCGTAATATCCGCACGCCCTCGCACAATGCAAGATGCCATGATTCCACTAAGGGACCCTTGAGGGCAGTCACCGAACCCATACAAACTAGGTTGGGGCAATCTCCACAACTTAATTGGAGGCTCCCAGCGACACCATGTAGCTTCACCACAACGGACTGTGGCTCCGAGGTGACCTCAAATGCTCGAGACAATCTCCACAACCTAATTGGAGACCCCGATGCTTGCCCAGAGCTTTGCACCACAATGATTGAGTTGCGAGGCAACACAAGCCGTCTAGAATGCCAAGGCACCCAAGAGGAACAAGCTCCAGGGTGCTCAAACACCCAAGAGTAATAAGTTTCTCAAACTTCACTTCCACGTATCACCATCAAGAACTCAAATCTATGCACCAAATGCAATGACAAGGGCACACGGAGTGCCCAAGTCCTTCTCTCCCAAATACCTCCACAACAACTAATGCTATGGAAGAAAATGAGAGGAAGAACGAAGAAGAAGACAAAGAAATCCAAGATCTAGATTCAAGGAGTTCCCCTCACATAGGGGAGAAAGTGATTTATGGAAATGTGGATCTAGATCTCCTCTCTCTTTCCCCTCAAAAAGGAGCAAGAATCATTGGAGGGATTGAGAGTTAGAAAGCTCTAAGAAGGTAAACAATGGGGGGGGGGGCAAACACGAGCTCAAAAGATAAGGTTCAATGGGGAAGAAGAGCCCCTTTTATAGGTGGGAAAAAATCCAACCGTTATGCTCACAGCCCGCACAGAGCGGTACTATCGCTCATGGGAGTGGTACTACCGCTAGGGCGGTGGAAGCCCTTTGAAAAACAAGAGCAAGGAAGCAAAAGGCCAGTAGAACCGCCAGAGCGGTACTATCGCTCGTTCTCATGGTACTACCGCTAGGGATAGCGATACTACCGCTAAGGGTAGCGGTACTACGGCTTGCCAGTGATACTAAAAATAATACATCCGTGCCTACCACCACTGGACTAAACACGAGATTTTGGTCTGGAGCGGAAGTAGCCACGGTAGTAGCCGCGGTAGTACCGCTCTGGAGCGGTAGTAAAAAATTACATCCGCTCCTAGCATTAGTAGCCGTGATAGTAGATGATACGTCTCCAACATATCTATAATTTATGAAGTATTCATGCCATGTTTACAATAATTCTAAATGATTTTGGTATGATTTTATTAGAACTAACCCGGACTGACGCTGTTTTTAGCAGAACTACCATGGTGTCGTTTTTTGTGCAGAAACAGAAGTTCTCGGAATGGGCTAAAAATTTAATATGATTTATTCTGGACCAAAAGAGACCCCTGAAGCATTGTAGTTGGGCCAGAAGAGCCACGAGGAGGTCACAATCCCGCCAGGCACGACCACCCCCTGGCCGCGCCTAGCAAGCTTGTTACCGCCTCATGTCCCCCCTTGACGTGAGATCGACGCCAAAATTCCTATAAATATAGAAACCTCTGAAAAGAAACCTAGATCGGGAGTTCTGCCGCCGCAGACCTCCAGAGCCACGAAAAACCAATCAGGAGCCCATTCCGGCACCCTGCCGGAGGGGGAAACCATGACCGGAAGCCATCTTCACCATCCCGACGCTCTCCATGACGAGGAGGGATTAGTTCAACCTCGGGGCTGAGGGTATGTACCAGTAGCTATGTGTTTGATTTCTCTCTCTCTCTCTCTCTCTCTCTCGTGTTCTTGAGATGGCACGATCTTGATGTACCGCGAGCTTTATTGATATAGATTGAATCATATGGAGTTTCCCCTCTCTATCTTGTTGTGATGAATTGAGTTTCCCTTTGAAGTTTTCTTATCGTATTGAGTCTTTAAGGATTTGAGAACACTTGATGTATTTCTTGCGATGGGATATCCGTGGTGACAATGGGATGTTCTATTGATCCACTTGATGTATGTTTTGGTGATCAACTTGCGGGTTCCATGACCTTGGGAATCTATGCATAGGGGTTGGCACACGTTTTTGTCTTGACTTTCTGATGGAAACTTTGGGGCACTCTTTGAAGTTCTTTGTGTTGGATTGAACATGATGAATCTGAAATTATGTGATGCATATCATATAATGAAGCCCATGGGTACTTGTGGTGACATGGGAGTATCCAAGTGACATTAGGTTTTTGGTTGATGTGTTCTTAAGGTGTTATTTTAGTATGAACTCTAGGGATGTTCGTGACACTTATAGGGATAGCTCATAAGATTGATCAGAAAATATAACTTTGAGGTGGTTTCATACCATACAATAATTTCTTCATTAGTTCTCCGCTATTTGTTACTTTGGAGTGAACTCTTTGTCGCACGAGAGGTATTTACATATGATTCAACTATGTCATTATTGTTGAGAGAAATTGCACTAGTGAAAGTATGGACCCTAGGCCTTGTTTCCAAGCATTTATACACCGTTTTGCTCGTTGTTTACTATTTGTTTCCTTGCTGTTTTTATATTTTCAGATTACAAAAACCTATATCTACCATCCATATTGCACTTGTATCACTATCTCCTCGCCGAACTAGTGCACCTATACAATTAACCATTGTATTGGATGTGTTGGGGACACAAGAGACTCTTTGTTATTTGGTTGCAGGGTTGTTTGAGAGATATCATCTTCATCCTACACCTCCCACAGATTGATAAACCTTAGGTCATCCACTTGAGGGGAAATTAACGCTGTCCTACAAAACTCTGTGGTTGGAGGCCCAACACGAGTCTACAAGAAGAAGGTTGTGTAGTAGACATCAAGCTCTTTTCTGGCACCGTTGTCGGGGAGGTGAGTGCTTGAAGGTATATCTTTAGATCTTTCAATCAAATCTTTCAGTTTCTTGTTTCTCACTAGTTTCGTTTCATAAAACAAAACTACAAAAAAATGGAATTGAGGTTGCCTCATATGCTTCATCTTTTTAATGACTTTTGTGAAAATGATGGAAAGGAAAATTGTGCTCAAGTGTTAGAAGAAGAAGTTATTAAAATGTTTGGCACTAAATCTTTGAGTGATGAGCATGATTGCAATGTTGTTAGTATGAATTCTTTGAATATCCATAGTACTAATGATGATTGCACTAGTCATGATAAAAAGACTTATTATAAGCATGCCAATTTTTGTGGAGTGCATAGAGTTTGTCAAGACATGCCTAAAGGGAAGATAGATTTTGTAAGAGGCACAAGTATTTAGAAACTAAATGGTTGCAAGAGAGGCTATATGTTTGTGATGAAAGACTTAATATTTCTCGTCGTCCTTGTGAACTTTGCAATGAGAGTGGTCATTTTAATTTCCAATGTGAATTATTTCATGATCGAATTGTGTCCAAAAACTATGATAACCTCATTACCCTTGAGCATCATAATTAACTTAGTCTATTTTTGGGGTATGAAGAAATGAAAGATAAAACTAAGGATGTTCCATCTTAGGTTCTCATGAAATTGATTGATTTTTATCTAAATAAAATCTATATGTATGCATGGTAAATTGCATTGAGAATCCTTATATTGCCAATTACTTAAATACAAGAAAACAAATAGGAGATGAAGAGAATACTAATGAAGGGGAAGAGGTTTCCCAATATCCTCCTATTTTTCTTTTGATGAATCAGGTAATGAGGAGGAGCTTTTTATTCAATCAATCTCTTCAAAAAGAAGGTTGGAAGAATTAAATAAACCCACACATAATGTGGTGAACAAGAAGAAAATAAGGAAAAGTAAAGGTAAAGAGGTATCTCTCCCAAATAATGTTGCTTCCATTATTGATAGGCCTCATGAGAATGAATCAAAAATAGTTGTGGAAGATGATACGCTTGAGGATGATTTTGTTATGCATATTGATTGTTGTGATTATTATGATTAGGAATATAATGACACTTCTTATAATCTTGAAAATATTTATGGCACCAACTTGGAGGATGATGATAATAATTGCTATACTATTGGTGTTTTCATACCATTAATGATGAGAGTGATTATGTTTACGACATACAAAGCCACAAGCTTAGGGATGCTATTTTTGATGAAAATAACATGTTTGAGAATTTATTTGCTGTAATTAATGTTTGTCCCAAGCTTGGGGGTGCTAGGATTAATGAATATGATCTTTTTATTCCTCCTACTTGAATGATCAAATTTGTTATGATGAGGGCATGCCTCCTATATATGATGATTATGATGACGACATGTATGCTATAAAGAGTGATAATAACCACGAAGCTTGTCATCATGATTTTTAATGTTGAATGTGGGTATGTCAACCAAGTGTCACATGATAGTTATTTTGTTGAGTTTGCTCCCACTACTATGAATGAGAAGAAGTTTGCTTATGTGGAGAGTAGTAAATTTTCTATGCTTGTAGTTCATGAAAAAATGCTTTATGTGATGTTTATATTGTGGAATTCCTTCATGATGCTACTGAAAATTATTATGAGGGAGTAACATATGCTTGTAGGAATTGCAATAATATCAAGTTTCCTCTCTACGTGTTCAAAGTTTTGAAGTTGTGCTTGTTTTGCCTTCCAATGCAAGTTAATTCTTGTTCCCATGATTTTTTTTCTCACAAAATCCCTATCCATAGGAAGTGTGTTAGACTTAAATGTGCTTTTTGTGAGATTCGTGATGCTCTTTTGCATGTTTCAATTATTATTCCTATACGAGCATCATTGAAATCATCATGCCAAGCTAAAAGGCATTAAAGAAAAGCGCTTGTTGGGAGACAACCCAACACTTTTACCTTCTGTTTTTATATGTTCACATGATTAATCTACTGTAGTAATCATGTTTTGTGTCTTTTATTTCAATAAAGTGCCAAGTAAAGCCTCTGGGATAGTGTGGATACTTGCTTGTTTGATTTTGTGCAAAAACAGAAAGTTTTGCGTCCAAATTTTTTTTTGAAATTTTTACACAACATTTATATGCAAATTCGTTGAGTTTTAATAATGTTTCAGAATTTTTAGACTCAGGTAAGTATGGTGATCATTCAAATCTTTACAGACTGTTCTGTTTTTGACAGATTCTGTTTTGCATGCATAGTTTGCTTGTTTCAAGTGTTCCTATAGCTTATATTGAGTAATATAAATTGTGGGATTATGTAATACAGTAGGTATAATGTGGTAATAATTATTAATCTTTTATTGACTATACCTAAGTGAATGATCTATCTTTATTACATTAACCCTTCTCACAAAGTTCTGTTAAGTTTTGTGTGATTGAAGTTTCCGAGTTTTTGGCGAGACACCGATATGAGGAGAATAAGGAGTGACAAGAACCTAATATTGGGGATGACTAAGTCACCCCCAATGTAATATTCAAGTAAGACTCAAGCGTCTAATCTTGGAGATACCTCGGAAGGCATCCCCTCTTTCGTCTACAACACTATCGGTATATCTTATTTGGAGCTATATTTTTATTTGTCACATAATATGAGTTTTGCTTGGAGTGTCATTTTATTTTTTTGTTTTCTGTTAGGTGTTATTTATAATATTGTTTTTCAATAAAAAGTTCCAATAATTGCCTTTAGGATGCTTGAATTGCATGTTTGATGTGTGTTGTGTAAAAATAGAAACTTTTGTTGTAGTGTTGTAATTTTCATATTTTACTGGAATGTTGAAAGTTTCTGAAATTTTTACACAGTGTTGTCATATAAATTTATATCATTTTATAAATTTTCATAATTTTTTGTGTTACATAAGTACACTATTTTCATAATTTGCTACAGACTGTTCTATTTGGACAGATTGCTGTCATAGTTTTGTTATCTACTTATCCTATGGTTTCCATAGCCTATATTGGTAAATATAAATTGTGGAAATTATAGCATATAGTACCTAATGTTTCAAAATTATTGTGCAATTTGTCTTGGCAGTACATAAAGACTTGATTTAACATTATGTGTACTAACCTATCTCACGAGTTCTTTTCGAGTTTTGTGTGGATGAAGTTTTTGAGAATAGGTGAATCCATGATATGAGAGGATTGAACGAGATAAAAAAGCTCAAGCTTGGGGATGCCCAAGGCACCCCAAGTAAATATTTCAAGAAGTGTCAATAATCTAAGCTTGGGGATGCTACGCATCCCATCTCTCTTCATCATCAATTATCGGTTAGCCTATGTTGAGCCTAAATTTTAATTCGTTCACATGATGCATGCTATTCTTGGAGTGCTATTTTTATCTTGCTTGCTGTTTAAATAATATACTAAGATCTAAAAATCTTTATTGAGAGAGAGAGAGAGAAAGTCCTCACATAGCTACTTAATTGTTTGACTACTCATTGATCTTCACTTATATGTTTTGGAGTAGTTTTGTCATTTACTCTCGTGCTTCACTTATATCCTATGAGTAAATGGTTGAATGAATTGAATATCATAAATCTGAAATTGTATATGTTTTATATGCTTATCCCATGGGGAGTAATGATTTCACATATAAGAAGTATAGGTGGCAAAATTTATTGAAAGTTAGCAAACACCGCATTGGTCACTTGAACCATTCATGAAAGAATATTGAAGGAAGATAGATTTCACATGTAAATATACTATCTTGGACATCTTCTATGATTGTGAATACCCATTAATTATTTTCAAAATTGAGCAAATTAGTTGAAGTTGGACAAGGAAGACAACGTAATGAGTTATGCTTGGGTATATTTGTATAGAAGTTATATTGTTATGGATCCTCCAACATGTGGTGCTTGCTTCCACCTCATATTAGCCAAAACTTCCGCACCAAGTAGAAATACTACTTGTGCATCCAAACACACTTAAAACCAAATTTGTTCCATATGAGTCCACCATACCTACCTATATGCGGTATTTACCTACCGTTCCAAGTAAATTTGCATGTGCCAAACTCTAAACCTTCAAATAATATTCTGTTTTGTATGCCCGAATCGCTCATATAATGACTAGGGGCTGTCAGTATCTTCCATGCCAGGTGGGTTATTCTCACGATATGTGTTGATTCCCTATCATTCACGAGAAAGTGGCTGGTAATAGGGATTCCCAGCCCCAAAATCAAAGGAATAAAAATACAAATAATTAAACAAAACTCCCCCAGGAACATTGTTGGTATGGACGGTACGTGTGGATTCGGCTCGCCGTGGAGTGTGATGGATTGCTGGAGGGGGAGTAAAAACTTTACCATTCTATTTGGGAACTGCCTATAATGTATCTAGCATGGAAGATACCAAGATCTCTCGGTTGTTATTATGACAATGAAGGCATATCGCCCAAAATTATTATTCATCTCTGTTTTAAAAGCTCGAGCTCTCACACCAGTGCAAATCAATGCTTCCCTCTGCGAAGGGCCTATCTTTTACTTCCATGTACTTACCTTTATGCAAGAGTCATGCTGATCTTCACCACTTCTTATTTTTCTCCTTTTTCTCTTGGCAAGCATCATGTGTTGGGGAAAGATCCAAGCATATATGGCCATTCAAATATATTTGATCATGAATTATTATTGTTGACAATTATCGATATGATAAATAAGTTGTGAGGCAAAATTTTAAGCCCCTATCTTTCTGTGTGTTCGATGGATGCTATTTGTTCTAAAATTATGCTTTAAGTGCTAGCAATCATGGAAGACTATATGATAGTTGAGTGTGTGGAATTTGCTAAATCAAAGCTCTTACATAGACCCTTCCTGAAAATAAGATGAATTGCAGTTGTTTGATGACTGAAAGCATTGTTTGTTAGTCTATACTTTAACATATGGATAGCTTGTTATTTCATCATGAGAAGGTTTATGAGATGAGATACTATTTATGATATATAATGATGCTAGAAAAAGTGTTTGGAACTATCATTGATCAAATTTATGCACTATGCTAGCATTCACACTTCATAAATTATTTCTTTTATCACTTACATACTCGAGGACAAGTAGGAATTAAGCTTGGGGATGCTGATATGTCTCCAACGTATCTATAATTTATGAAGTATTCATGCCATGTTTGCAATAATTCTATATGATTTTGGAATGATTTTATTAGAACTAACCCGGACTGACGTTGTTTTTAAGAGAACTACCATGGTGTCGTTTTTTGTGCAAAAATAAAAGTTCTTGGAATGGACTGAAAATTTAATATGATTTTTTCTGGACCAAAAGAGACCCCCAAAGCATTGAAGTTGGGCCAGAAGAGCCACGAGGATGTCACAAGCCCGCTAGGCGTGACCACCCCCTCTGGTCGCGCCTAGCAAGCTTGTCACCACCTTGTGCCCCCCCTTGATGTGAGATCGACGCCAAAAATTCCTATAAATATAGAAACCTCTGAAAAGAAACCTAGATCGGGAGTTCCGCCACCGCAAACCTCCAAAGCCACGAAAAACCAATCGGGAGCCCATTCCGGTACCCTGCCGGAGGGGGAAACCATCACCGAAGGCCATCTTCATCATCCCGACGCTCTCCATGACGAGGAGGGAGTAGTTCACCCTCGGGACTGAGGATATGTACCAGTAGCTATGTGTTTGATCTCTCTCTCTCGTGTTCTTGAGATGGCACGATCTTGATGTATCGTGAGCTTTATTGATATAGATTGAATCATATGGAGTTTTCCCCTCTCTATCTTGTTGTGATGAATTGAGTTTCCCTTTGAAGTTTTCTTATCAGATTGAGTCTTTAAGGATTTGAGAACACTTGATGTATGTCTTGCGATGGGATATCCGTGGTGACAATGGGATGTTCTATTGATCCACTTTATGTATTATTTTTTGATCAACTTGCGGGTTCCGTGACCCGGGGAATCTATGCATAGGGGTTGGCACATGTTTTTGTCTTGACTTTTCGGTGGAAATTTTGGGGCACTCTGTGAAGTTCTTTGTGTTGGATTGAACATGATGAATCTAAAATTATGTGATGCACATCATATAATCAAGCCCATGTGTACTTGTGGTGACATTGGAGTATCTAGGTGACATTAGGGTTTTGGTTGATGTGTATCTTAAGGTCTTATTTTAGTACGAACTCTAGGGCTGTTCATGACACTTATAGGGATAGCTCATAAGATTGACCAGAAAAGATAACTTTGAGGTGGTTTCGTACCCTACAATAATTTCTTCGTTAGTTCTCCTCTATTTGTGACTTTGGAGTGAACTCTTTGTCGCACTAGAGGTATTTACATATGATTCAACTATGTCATTATTGTTGAGAGAAATTGCACTAGTGAAAGTATGGACCCTGGGCCTTGTTTCCAAGCATTTATACAACATTTTGCTCGTTGTTTACTATTTATTACCTTGCTGTTTATATATTTTCAGATTACAAAAACCTATATCTACCATCCATATTGCACTTGTATCACCACCTCTTCGCCGAACTAGTGAACCTATACAATTTTCCATTGTAGTGTGTGTGTTGGGGACATAAGAGACTCTTTGTTATTTGGTTGCAGGGTTGTTTGAGAGAGTCCATCTTCATCCTACACCTCCCATGGATTGATAAACCTTAGGTAATCCACTTGAGGGAAAGTTGCCATTGTCCTACAAAACTATGTGCTTGGAGGCCCAACACGAGTCTAGAAGAAGAAGGTTGTGTAGTAGACATCAGTAGACGCGATAGTACCGCTGCAACCTTTTAAGAACTCCAAAACTGCCACAACTTGTGCAAACGGACTCCGAATTTAATGAAACCAAGTTTTTTGGAAAGCTAACGACATGGTCTAACACAATATTGATAGAAATATCAATAAGAATCAAATGAGAAAAGACCCATAAGAAACTGGTGAGAACCCTTCCTCAAATAAGACCGATAAAACCTCTAAGACCGAAAACGCAATAGAAGAAGCATATGAAATCTGTTTTCGATGTACTAGAGCTTGTCATAAAGATAACCACAAGCTCAAGAACCCACACAGAGAAAATAAAACCAAGAACCAAGAAATATTATGATGCCAATAATGCAATGGTTTGAGCTCTCAACGAACGATACGATATGCTACACACATGAGAGCCCCCCTTGATAGTATGACAATCAATCCTATAACCCGGTCTCCCAACTACCACCATGAGACTGGTAAAATATAAAACCCTATCAAGGTCAAACCTTTGCCTTGCGCATAGTCCACTTGAGCTAGATGATGACGATCTTGAGTTCCTCAAGATGGACCACCTTTCTTGATGCGTGGGCTTGATGAAGACTAGTTGATTGCTCCCCCATGCTCCACTATGGATGAGCTACTCTTTGGCACATCTTAACAAGTCCATTGTCACCACAATGAACGACAAGCCTCAAGCATGATCTCTTTGTGATGCTTCACTTGAGCTTGCACATCGCACCCTTGATGATGATCTCCACTTCATGTCATCTTCCATGGGATGTATGGGATCTGCCTCTTGATGCAAGCCCATGGAAATATACCAAACCCCACAAAGAACTCTCACGTAGACCATGGGTTAGTACACAAAGCGTAATGGACAATGCTTACCGCACCATGGGATCACTTGATCCCTCTCGGTACATCTTGTACCCTTTGTGGGTTGATCAACTTGATTCACTTTTTTATTTAGTCTTGATCAACCTTGTATCTTATCTTCTCTATTCATAAATATGATGTCTTGAAGGTAAATATGAATGCTTAAACAATCTTCTTCTTCAATACATGCTTGCAATAAGCTCAACTCCCACATGACCAATCTTTGGATAAGCCTTGAATACCATCTTGGTCACCATATAAATGACTTGAAACTAACAGATGGACTTCAAGAAGTACCTATGGACAAATCCTTCGAATATAACTCAAGGAAACCATTTTTCCATAGGTATTGTCATCAATTACCAAAAACCACACATGTAGAAATTTGATCTTACACCTAATTAGTCTCTTGTATTCAATCTTTGTCTCGAAACCCCAGATTGGTACATGTGGGTTACTAGTAGTGTTGATTGCATCTTGTAGTTGATGCTAGTTGGTTTAATTGGTGGAAGATTATATGTACGAGTCCTTAAGATTATTCATTACACCTCTAATCTTAAACATGATGATGCTTTGGGAGTAATTACTTTCATTCTTGAGTACATGGGAGAAGTCTTGTCGTAAATAATCATGTGATGTTGGTATTCGTTTGACATTTTGATGATATATATGTTGCTCTTCCTTTAGTGGTGTCGTATCAAAGTCGACTACATGAAACGTCGCCATATTTGGGCCTAAAGGAAACCATTGGGGAATGATAAGTAGATGATTGGTTGCGATGGTGACATAAGCTTAAACCCTAGTTTATGAGTTGTCCCATAAGTGGCTGATATTTGTGATCCGCGTTGGGTTTTCCACGAAGAGGAGCGGGTGATGCAACACAATATAGATAAGTATTTCCCTCGGTGAGAACCAATGCTATTGAACTAATAGGAGTAGCATGCAACCCCTGTCTTTAGCGACTGCACACAAAGAAGCAAACACTTGCACCCAACGCTAGCAAGAGGGTTGTCAATCCCCTTGGACTTATTATTTGCAAGCAAATGAAGTGTGTAGATGATAGTTGATAATTTTAAATTTCAAAATAAATAAAAGATAAATAATGGCAGCAAGTTAATGAAAGAATTTGTAAAATTATATGTGAATAGACCCGGGGCACTAGTTTTCCCTAGTGCCATCTCTCATGTAGTAGCATACGGGGGGTAAATAAATTAATGTTGGGCATTTGATAGAAAAGCACATAGTTGTGCCATATTTATTCAAGGTAATGATCATGTGTATATAGGCATCATGTCCATAAGAAAATAGGCCGACTCCTATCTACACCTATTACTATTACTCCACGTCAAGAGCGCTTCTATGCTTGCCTCTCTAAGTATTAAGTTCATGACAAACAGAGTAATGCTTGGAGAATGATGACATGATGTAGGAAAAGAAAACTCAATCAATATGAATTAACCCCATCGTTTTATCCTTAGTGGCAACAATAAAAAGACGTGCCTTGTCCCTTTCTGTCACTGGGATATAGAGCACCGCCAGATTGAACCCACTACAACGCACCCCTCTCACTAAAGAAATATCAATCTAGTTGGCCAAACTATTTCAATAGATCAGAGAAATTTATGAAGCTATAATAATCATGCAAGTAAGAATCATAATAGAATTTAGAGAAGACTCAAATCTTTTTCATGAATAATCTGAACATAAGCCCACAATTCATCAGATGTCAACAAAAGCACTGCACAAAGTGATTACATCGAATAGATCACCGCGAAGATGCGGTGAACTTTGTATTTAAGATCAAGAGAGAGAGATCCATCTAGATACTAACTACGGACATGTGTGTTTGTAGGGAACTACTCACATATCACCATGGGAGCAGCAAGGTTGATGTAGAGGCCCTCCGTGATCGATTCTCCCTCCGATAGGGTACCGGAACAGGGCTCCAGATGGGCACATAGCAGAACAAAGACTTGCGGCGGTGGAAAAAGTGTTTCAGGAGGATCTCTAGGGTTTTGGGCAAACATTAGAATTTATAGGCCAGAGAGGGGCATCGCGAGACGCTAGGGGGATCCAACACACAGTAGGGCGCGCCCCTAGGCGCGCCCTGATGTGTATTCCCTCCCTTGTACAGCCTCCGGTCTCCTCCCGAAACTTCTAGGTCTTCTTTTGGTCCGAAAAAAAGATAAAAGTTTTGTGGCAATTGGACTTCGTTTGGTACGGTAAACCTGAAAAGCCAAAAACATGTAGAAAACAGCAACATGCACTAGGCAATAGGTTAATAGGTTAGTGCTAAAAATAATATGAATTGGTAAATAAATATCCAAAAACATTCTAGACTGATAATATTATAGCATCGAACAATAAAAAATTATAGATACGTTGGAGACGTATCAATACATTTGAGATATACCTGGGCATAGCTTGGGCCTGGCCGGGCTTCGGGTCGGGCCGAAAAAGCCCAGCGCTGAAAACTCAGGCCCGAGCTAGTCCCGGCCCAACCGTTAGGCCTAAATTTTGGGCCCAAGCCCGGCCCGAGCCCGAAAAAGCCCGACTGGTCCCGAACGGACCGGCTCGACCATGGCTTAAATTATGTATTCCTCAAGCCCGATCCCGACCCGGTATGACTGTCGGGCTCAAATTCTAGGCTCGAGCCTGACCCAATGGCAAGTTTGGGCCCGGTCCGGCCCGGGATTTTTGGGTCGGACCGTCCGGATCGGGCTACCCATGGCCAGTTATAGTTGGAGACATATCAACAGCCCCAAGCTTAATTTCTGTTCGTCCTCGAGTAGGTAAATGATAAATTTGTTTTGATGTGACAGGCTACCCAACATATAATCTATTGCATGTATGATCATTGAGAAACGATGAATTAATAAGCATCAACACATTAATATTTAGAAACATAAGTAACATAACCATCAAGTTTCAAAAAAAATTATCCTTCAAGAATGTTCACCCCTATTCTTTTTATCATATTAGCATAGCATGGCTCTGTCTTCACCACATAAATACAAATGTCAAGCATCACGGTATCAAGTCAGGCAATTGGATCATACTTTTTAACGCGCTTCAGCTTTGTATTACTCACGTAATATATGAGCATGAACCATGGATATAGCATAAAGGTGGAATAGAATATGGTGGTAGGTTTCAAAGGGGTGAAACTGAAGAAGAAAGTTTCGCATAACCTAGGCGTATCAATGGGCTATGCTGATGGCCATCAATAGGGATTGCCATGCAACGGATGCACTAGAGCTATAAGTGTATGAAAGCGCAACTGAATCTAAGTGGGTGTGCACCAACTTGCTTGCTCATGAAGACCTCAGACATTCAAGGAAGCCCGTCATCAGAATATGCAAGCCAAATTCTATAACGAAAACATCCCACTAGCATATGAAAGTGACAAAACAAGAGACTCTCTATATGAAGAACATTGTGCCACTTTGAGGCACAAGTGCGGAAAAAGAAGTAGCATTGTCCCTTCTCTCTTTTCTCTCATTTATATTTTTATTTTCTTTTCCTTTTCTTTTTCACCTTTTTTTCTTTATCTTTCTTTTTTTTTCTTTATCTTTCTTTCTTTTTTTTTCTTTTTCTTTTTTTCGTCCGGAGTCTCATCCTGACTTGTGGGGGAATCATTGTATCCATCATCCTTTCCTCACTGAGATAGTGCCCTAATAATGATGATCATCACACTTTTATTTACCTACAACTCAATATGAAAAACTATAGTATGACTCTATATGAATGCCTCTGGCAGTGTACCAAGATGTGCAATGGTCAAGCGTAACATGTATAAAAAATGATGACGGTGGCTTTGCCACAAATATTATGTCAACTTATATGATCATGCAAAGCAATATGACAATAAAATTACTAGTCATATGATGTAACAGTGGAAGTTGCATGGCAATATATCTTGGAATGTTTATGGAAATGCCATAATAGGTAGGTATGGTGGTTGTTTTGAGGAAGATATAATGAGGCTTATGTGCAACAGAGTGTATCATGTCATGGGGTTTTGATGCACCGGCGGGTTGCACTGATCCTCGAGGTGAGAATGGGCAACGCACGGTATCGAAGGGGTTAGCAAATATGAGGTGATTGAGAGTGCGTACATCCATGGATTCACATTAGTCATAAAAAACTCACATACTTATTGCAATATTTTATTAGCTCTCTCAAGAAAAGTACTACTCGCATGCCCCTAGGGACGAGGTTGGGAGGAGTTAACCATCGCACGCCTCCAACTTAAACAACACTAGGATTTGAACAAGGAATAAGAATGCTCACACGTCATCACCATGCCATGAAAAATATTTAGATGAAAACAAGTTAACACCCTATAATTTATGATATTCTTACTAACCAATGATCATGCACTCATGCCCTTTCACATTACCACATTAATATCTTTAACCCACAATTTCTCTTTTATGTGCTACATGAAGGTTTTGATTATGTGCTCATTGAATACCTGTTATTTTGGACTAGTCTTATAACCCATGCAAATTACCATCACTATTTATTAACTCCGAAACAAGTATAAGTGAAGAACAAGAGTGCAATTATTTCTTTAAAATCTATACGCCAGCGTACTCTAAAAGATATAAGTGAAGTTCTAGAGCAACTGCTTATCTCAAAAGATATAAGCGAAGCACAAAGACTATTCTAATAAATCATGGTGATATTGTGTCTCTCTCAAGTGGGTGAGTCCAGCAAAGAATGATTGTGGAAGACTAAAACAAAAGCAAACAATGCTCCAAGCAAAATTCTTATCATGCGATAAATAAAAATATAGCTCCAAGTGACATGTCGATGGATTGAAATGGAAGCGGGGATGCCTTCCGGGGCATTGATATCTACTACACAACTTTATTCTTGTAGACTCTGTTGGGTCTCCAAGTGCAGAGTTTTCTAGGACAATAGTATTTTTCCCTCGAGCGGAAGACCTAAGGTTTATCAATCTATGGAAGGTTCAAAGCACATTTGCTCCATTGGTGGTTTTGGAAACTAATAACAACACATATATCACTGGACTCGTGTTTTCACTAAGCATATTTTAGGAAAAGTCCAATTATGGGATGGCTATAAATTGTGAGGATATTCCCCAACAAGCAAGGAATGGATTGGCAAAGCTTCAAGCTAGAATAATCTCTTTTTACTTTGTGAGAAATCATTTTGAGTCCATAGGAAAGCCAATACTATTAAAAGGGGGTAAGGTATTGTTGGTGAACAAGTTGCTCCATTTGCACAAGGGCTATCCACCAAAAACACCCACAAGCTCTCCCACAACTACTTTCTCTAAACCCAACTTCACAAAATCGGTGCCACCAAGTTTCCATCCGGATCTACTGATTTTTCACCCAAGACAGAACCCTAGCGAAACTGTAGCTTTTCGATACAATCGAGATTGCATCGATGCAACCGAGAATTGGTGACCATGATTCAGCTGACTGTTTTCATAGAATTGTAAATTCCGAAATTATGCTACGGTCTCTCTGAGTTTTGGAAACTGCCTCGGCCACTGACTTTGGTGCCATCGAGATTCCTATATTGGTCTCACCGAGATTCCGAAAGTTGACACATTTTGAACAGATCGGTACAACCGAGTTTTGCATCTGTTTCACCGAGATGGTCAATAATGTTGTAACAGTTGGATTTTTGGAGATGTATATATATACCCCTCCACCACATGACACTCGAAAGAGAAGCACTCAAAACAGTTACCCACTTCCCATATCCAAATTTCTGAGAGAGAACCACCTACCCTTGTGTTGAGATCAAGATCATCCACTCCAACCATATGTAGGATGTGCTTGACTTGCTATCATTGCTAAAATCTTCCCTCAACTAAATTTGGGAAAAATGTAGAACTTTTATTCGGTCAAGTAGTCTAATCACCCCCCTCTAGACCTACTTTCTATCCTACAAGTGGTATCATAGCTTTGGTCTCCATTGCAGTGGTTTCACAACCTAGGAAATATGGCGTCGAGCGAGGGAAATTATCACCATAGAGGTCCTTACTTTGATGGTACAAATTTTGCTACTTGGATGCAAAATATGAAAATGCATATTCTTGGTCATAACCCCGTCGTTTGGGTTGTTGTTCGTGTTGGATTGCAAGGTGAATTCTTTGGTGATGGAAAGGAACTGGATCATGAAGCGATAGCGGAAGAATTGAAGATGTCACAATACAATTCTCAAGCATGTGAGATTCTCTTCAACTGCATATTCCCCGAAGAATTCAACAAAATCAGCTGTCTTGAGAATGCAAAGGAGATTTGGGATACTTTGGTTGATATGCACGAAGGTATCGATTCCATTAGAGAATCTAAGTTGGATGTGCTTCAAAGTCAGCTTGACAAGTTCAAGATGACGGATGTTGAAGGAGTCATAGAGATATACTCTAGGCTAGCTCTCATTACCAATGAGATTGCCGGCTTAGGAAGTGAAGAAATGACCAACAAATTTATCATCAAGAAGATACTTAGATCTTTGGATGGAAAGTATGACACCGTGTGCACCTTAATCCAAATGATGCCAAACTGCAAAGATCGCAAGCCTATGGAAGTGATTGGAAGGATTGTTGCTCATGAGATGTTGCTCAAAGACAAGGAAGATATTCACAACAAGTCTAGTGGTGCTTACAGAGCCACAAGTGATGCTCCCGCTACTTCAAGTGAAAACCTTGTTACCAATGAAGAGATAAGCCTCATGTCAAGAAATTCAACAAGTTCTACATGAGTAGAGGCAAAGAGAAAAACTCCAACTCAAGATATGTAGAAAAGCATTCATCTAGTCATGACCGGAATTGTTACAATTGTCGAAGGCCCGAATCCTACTCCAATGAGTGCACAACCCCCCGCAAAAGAAGGGAAGAGTCACCCAGAAGAAAGAGCTCAAGAGATGAGTCACCTCGACGTGAGAGAAGGAGTAGAGATGATCATTATGAACGAAGACCCTCAAGGAGAAGTAGGGACTCATAGAAGAAGGACAAGTACACCAAGAGATACTCAAGAAGAAGACATCAAGCTCATGTTGGTGAATGTGTTTCCAGCTCCGAATCCGACCACCACTTCGAGAGAAGTTATCACTCTGACTCCGAATATAGTCAAGATGAAGGTGTTGCCGGACTTGCACACGTTTCCTCCAACTCCTATGACATATTTGGTTCACCAAAGGAAGGGAGTGGAAATTCCTTCATGGCTAAGTGCCCCAAGGTATCACACCCCGAGTATCTTGATTTCAATAGTGACGAGGATGACCTACTAGGAGATGATGACTTGCTATTTGACAAATCTAGTGATACTAGTCAAAATGAACTTGTTAGTAATCACTCTAGTCAATACAAGTCATGTGATGATGATAAGTCGGAAATAGAGCAACTAACTTAAGAACTAAACACTCTTAAGTTAGCCCACGAGTCTACTCTACAAGATCATAGAGATCTTGTAAGGACACATGAGAAGCTCCGCTTCGAGAAGCTCAATTTGGAGCAAGAGCATGAATTCCTTAAAGCTATCAATGACGATCTTCGAAAGAACACTTCCTCTTATCTAGACAAATGACTTCTCTTGTCTACATTCATTCCACAAGTTATGGCTAAGCAAACTAGTAACAAAGGCAAGAAAGGTTCTTCAACTAGTAGTGATAAAAATGATAAATCCAATGATATTGCTTCTAGTAGTTATATTCATCGCACTAACGACTCTATTAGCCAAGTGTCGGGGCTGGATGCACTCGATCACCTATGGGGCCATCGACCCCTTAGTGGTTCGTCGAGGGCATGGACACAAGCACAAAGAGCAGAGACAGTGAGACGACACGACGATTTAACCAGGTTCGGGCCGCTGTGAAGCATAAAACCCTACTCCTGCTTTGTGGGTGAATTGATCAGAGGAATACGAAGAGCATGCAGTCCTCCATCCCGGCAAGGATAGCCTTCGGGGGAGTTACTACGCGTGTACAAGTGTACAAAAGTCCGAATCCTGAGCTAGGTTTCCTTGGGCCTCCTTTTATAGCTCAAGGGGCAACTACAGTGGCAAAACATGCATTATATGATAATTAGATAGCTAGCAGAGCTTATCATACCTAACTCTAGCATTAGAGACAAAATACCATCATTGCTAGTCTAGGTGGCATGCAGGGGTGCATCCTCGACAAGCTTATACCACCGCTCTAGCTAACTATCGCACCTCAGCTTGACACATCTATGGACGGGTGTCAAGGAGGTGTAATTTATCTTCCAGTGCGTCGCCACATGCTTAGCAAGAGCCACTTAGCCACCCGGGGGCTCGACACCGCATCGACAAGTGACTGGCCTTGCGATGAGGTGGAGCGGTGGCAGATTGGCTCGCATCTGTCGGGGGATGGCTTGCCGGGTCTTCAAGAAGGGACGCGCGTCCTGGTCCCCGGCATCGGTGTCCAAACCGGCAGATCTTTGGTAGGGGGTCCTGAACTGTTACACTAGAGCCGATGGTAATAGGAGACAAAGGGGACACAGATTTACCCAGGTCCGGGCCCTCATATGGAGGTAATACCCTACGTCCTGCTTGGTTGTATTGGTGATATGAGGGTTACAGAGTTGATCTACCTTGAGATCGAATAGCTAACCCTAGATGAGTTGTCCTCCCCTTACAACCTAAAACCCTCTGGCTTGTATAGATGCCAAGGGTACATAGGGTTTACACACGGTCGGTTACACACCGAAGAGATAAACATGCCTATTCGCTACATCAAACATGGAGTAAAAGCCGAGCTTCCCGAAGCTTCCATCTTGGAGATAGGGCCTTCAGTTGATCCTGTGTTCGGTGAGTTGCCCATATAGTCCGGCCCATAGAAATAGGTTGGCTCCCCGAGGACCCCTTAATCCAGGACTCCCTTAGTAGCCCCCCTAACTTGCCTCCAATGCCAAGGGTCTTTTGCCTCAATTGCTTCACTCGATCAGAGTCTTCATCTTGCGAGGTGAGTTCTTCCCGCCGAATTCAGTTCGGCCTCCGATGACAAGTAGCTTTCCGAATAGTGGCGTGTCTGGGCATTGTGAATAGGTCGGCCCTGAAGGCCAAACGTCAAGGGGTAAAATAATGTCCCCTGGCGACCTTTCTGCCAAAAGGTCATGGCCCACCATGACCGCTAGGCCAATTGCAAAAACTCGATTTGCGGTTCAAGGTCGTTTTAATCAACGCGGTCTATCAATGTACAGATCGTGCCCCATTTTACACGGGATATGTTTAATCATGCACGTGCAATGGCACACATGTTTCGGGAAGCGGAGGAATTCATGATGCAGGAAGGGGGTCCAAATAATAAGTCCCATAAAAGGGGAAAAAATCCCCAAAGCCTATTCATGCTCCCCATTCGCCTTCTCTGCTTTCCATTCCTCTAAACCTCCAAAGCACACATCTATGTTTTCCGCCCCCACCATAGAGCTCACCAATGGTGGGCTCTGGCTCCAACGGCCAATGGGAGTTTTCCACGGTCACCGACCGGGATATCCTGGACCTCAAGAAGGCCAGCTACCTCTCCACTGACATCCCTCGCGCTGGAGGAGGGCCAAGTGATCCCCACTCCCAGGCTGGTCTTTCTCCCCCACTTCACCCGGGGGTTGAGCTTCCCGCTCCACCCCTTCGTCAGCGGGCTGATCTTTTTCTACAACCTCGACTTCCACGACCTCTCGCCGAACTCTTTCATGCATATATCGGCATTCATCCTCGTTTGCGAGGATTTTCTACGGGTCGAGGCACACTTTGGGTATTGGCTCAAACTATTCAACGTCAAGCTGAAGTGCGTCGGAGGCAAGCACACAGACTGTGACGGGTCTGTCATCGGCAAGCTCACCCGCATCGCATGGCCATTAGGTACCTTCATCGACACCATCAAGGTGTGCCAGAGGGAGTGGTTCTACATCACTAAGCCACGGGAAGAAGGTCAGATTCCCCTGATACGTCCATTTGGCATCATGCTTTTATATTGATATTTATTGCATTATAGGTTGTTGTTACACAGTTTGGTACAATATGCCTTTTCTCTCTTATTTTACAAGGTTTACGTGAAGAGGGAGAATGCCGGCAGCCGGAATTCTGGACTAGAGAAGGAGGAAATCTGAGATACCTATTAAGCGCAACTACAAAAGTCCTGAAAATCTATGGAGAATTATTTTGGAATATATAAAAAATATTGGGCAGAAGAAATACATCAGGGGGTCTACCAGGCAGTCACAAGCCTGGGGGGCGAGCCCTACCCCCTAGGCGCGCCCCTGTGGCTTGTGGCCCACCTGGCAGCCCTCCGGTGCCCATCTTCTGCTATATGGAGGGTTTTGACATGAAAAATCATAATAGAGCTTTTGGGGCAAAGAGTTGCCGTCTCGCGGTGGAACTTGGGTAGAACCAATCTAGGGCTCCGGCGGAGCTGTTCTGCCGGGGAAACTTCCCTCCGAGAGGGGGAAATCGAAGCCATCGTCATCACCAATGATCCTCTCATCAAGAGGGGGTCAATCTCCATCAACATCTTCACCAGCACCATCTCCTCTCCAAACCCTAGTTCATCTCTTGTATCCGATCTTTGTCTCAAAACCTCATATTGGTACCTGTGGGTTGCTAATAGTGTTGATTACTCCTTGTAGTTGATGCTAGTTGGTTTACTTGGTGGAAGATCATATGTTCAGATCCCTGATCATCATTAATACTCCTTTGATTATGAACATGAATATGTTGTGTGAGTAGTTATGTTTGTTCCTGAGGACATGGGATAAGTCTTGTTATAAGTAATCATGTGAATTTGGTATTCGTTTGATATTTTGATGAGATGTATGTTGTCTCTCCTCTAGTGGTGTCATGTGAACGTCGACTACATGACACTTCACCATTGTTTGGGCCTATAGGAAGGCATTGGTAAGTAATAAGTAGATGATGGGTTGCTAGAGTGACAGAAGCTTAAACCCTAGTTTATGTGTTGCTTCATAAGGGGCTGATTTGGATCCACATGTTTCATGCTATGGTTAGATTTATCTTAATTCTTCTTTCGTAGTTGCGAATGATTGCGAGAGGGTTTAATCATAAGTGGGAGGTTTGTCCAAGTAAGGGCAGCACCCAAGCACCAGTCCACCCACATATCAAATTATCAAAGTAACGAACGCGAATCATATGAGCATGATGAAAACTAGCTTGATAGAAATTCCCATGTGTCCTCGGGAGCGCTTTGCTTTATATAAGAGTTTGTCCAGGCTTGTCCTTTGCTATAAAAAGGATTGGGACACCTTGCTGCACCTTTGTTACACTTGTTACTTGCTACCCGCTATGAATTATCTTATCACAAAACTATCTGTTACCGATAATTTCGGTGCTTGCAGAGAATACCTTATTGAGAACCGCTTGTCATTTCCTTCTGCTCCTCGTTGGGTTCAACACTCTTACTTATCGAAAGGACTACAATAGATCCCCTATACTTGTGGGTCATCAAGACTCTTTTCTAGTGCCATTGCCGGGGAGTGAAGCGCCTTTGGTAAGCGGAATCTGGTAAGGAAAAATTTATATAGTGTGCTAAAATTTACTGTCACTTGTTACTATGGAAAGTAATCCTTTGAGGGGCTTGTTCGGGGTATCTTCACCTCGACCAAAAACACAACGAGTTGTCCCTCAACCTACTAAACCTACCGAAAATATTTATTATGAAATTCCTTCGGGTATGATAGAGAAACTACTGGCTAATCCTTATGCAGCAGATGGAACACTGCATCCTGATTTGCATCTAATCTATGTGGATGAAGTTTGTGGACTATTTAAGCTTGCAGGTCTGCCCGAGGATCACGTCAGGAAGAAGGTCTTTCCTTTATCTTTGAAAGGAGAAGGCATTGACATGGTATAGCCTATGTGATAATATTGGATCATGGAACTACAACCGATTGAAAATGGAATTTCATCAGAAGTTCTATCCTATGCATCTAGTTCATCATGATTGGAATTATATTTATAATTTTTGGCCTTGTGAAGGAGAAAGAATCGCTCAAGCTTGGGGAGGCTTCAGTCAATGTTATATTCATGCCCTAATCATGAGCTCTCGAGAGAAATTATTATTCAGAATTTTTATGCTCGACTTTCTCATAATGATCAATCCATGCTCGATACTTCTTGTGTTGGTTCCTATATGAAGAAGGATATTGACTTCAAATGGGATTTATTGGAAAGAATCAATTGCAACTCTGAATATTGGGAACTCTGCGAAGGTAAGGAGTCAGGTATGCCTCAAGTTTGATTGTGTTAATCATTCGTAGACAGCGATGCTTTTCGTGAATTTAGCACTAAATATGGACTTGACTCTGAGATAGTAGCTTCTTTCTATGAATCTTTTGCTACTCATGTTGATCTCCCTAAGGAGAAGTGGTTTAAATATCATCCTCCCATTGAAGTGAAAGTAGTTGAACCTGTTAAAGTTGAAGAGGAAACTATTACTTATAATGTTGACCCTGTTATTCCTGTTGCTTATATTGAGAAAGCACCTTTCCCCGTTAGAATAAAGGAACATGCTAAAGCTTCAACTGTGGTTCATAAGAGTTGTACTAAAACACCTACACCCTCTGAAAAAGTTAAAGTTGAACCTAGTATTGATACGGTTAAATATCTCTTGGTCAATAATATTGATGGGCATGTTATTCATTTCTGTGATGAAGCTGCTAGAATTGCTAGGCCTAATACTAAGAGTAAACATAGACTAGTGGTTGGCATGCCTGTTGTTTATGTTAAAATAGGAGATCATTGTTATCATATCTTGTGTGATATGGGTGCTAGCGTGAGTGCAATTTCCTTTTCCTTATACAAAGAAATTATGCATGATATTGCACCAGTTGAACTAGAGGAAATTGATGTTACTATTAAGCTTGCCAATAGAGATACTATTGCACCAGTTGGGATTGTTAGAGATGTTGAATTCTTGTGTGGGAAAATAAAGTATCCTACTGATTTTCTTGTTCTTGGTTCCCCACAAGATGATTTTTCCCATTATATTTGGCAGACCCTTCTTGAATACTATTAATGCTAGGATTTACTATGAGAAAGAAACAATTACTATGAGTTTTGGGGATGTGTCCCATGAGTTCAATTTCTCTAAATTTTGTAGACAACCCCATGACAAAGAATTGCCTAGTAGAGATGAAATTACTGGTCTTGCTTCTATTGTTGTGCCTCCTACTAATCCTTTAGAACAATATTTGCTAGACCATGAAAATGATATGCATATGAATGAGAGGAATGAAATAGATAAAATTTTCTTTGATTAGCAGCCTATTTTGAAACATAATCTACCGGTGGAAATACTTGGGGATCCTCCTCCACCCAAGGGTGATCCCGTGTTTGAGCTTAAACAATTACCTAATACTTGAAATATGCTTATGTTAATGAAAAGGAGATATATCCTGTTATTATTAGTGCAGAACTTTCAGAGCATGAAGAAAAGAGATTATTGGAAACTCTAAGGAAGCACCGTTCTGCTATTGGATATACTCGTGATGATCTTATGGGCATTAGTCCCACTTTATGTCAGCATAAAATTAATATGGAGCTTGATGCCAAACCAGTTGTTGATCACCAACAATGGTTGAATCCTAAGATGAAAGAGGTGGCAAGAAAAGAAATACTAAAGCTTATGGAGGCAGGCATAATTTACCCTGTTGCTGATAGTAGATGGGTTAGTCCCGTTCGTTGTGTCCCTAAGAAAGGAGGTATCATCGTTGTTCCTAATGATAAAAATGAATTGATCTCGCAAAGAATTGTTGCAAGTTATAGAATGGTAATTGATTTTAGGAAATTAAATAAAGCTACTAAGAAAGATCATTACCCTCTAACTTTTATTGATCAAATGATAGAAAGATTATCCAAACATACTCATTTTTGCTTTCTAGATGGTTACTCCAGTTTCTCTCAAATACCTGTGTCAAAAGAGGATCAAGAAAAAAACACTTTTACTTGCCCTTTTGGTACCTTTGCTTATAGACATATGCATTTTAGTTTGTGCAATGCAACTGCTACCTTTCAAAGATGTATGATGGCTATATTCTCTAACTTTTGTGAAAATATTCTTGAGGTTTTCATGGATGATTTTTCCGTTTACCGAACTTCCTTTGATGATTGCTTGAGAAACCTTGATCGAGTTTTGCAGAGATACGAAGAAACTAATCTTGTCTTGAATTGGGAGAAGTGACACTTAATTGTTAAGGAACTCATTGTCTTGGGGCACAAGATCTCCAAAAGAGGTATTGAAGTTGATAAATCTCAAGTCAATGCTATTGAAAAAATGACGTGTCCTACGGGTATCAGAGGTATATGAAGCTCCCTCGGTCATGCTGGTTTCTATAGGAGGTTTATTAAAGACTAGTAAATATGCTCGTGCATTGCAACGGGAGAAAACTATCAGATTATGCAGGTGTGATGAATAAAAAATAAAAAATAATATGAATCAAATGCAAGGATGAGATAAGGACTTTTAAAAAACATTTTGCAAAGTATACCTAAGTGATGTCACAATGACATAAGGTACTTTTAAAATGTAATTTCAAAAACTGAAAGTATGATGCTCATCACGACTTGATTTCCTAAGGCGTCACAATAATATATTTTTTATGGCTGAGCAAACTATATCAACGAACCATGTTTGAGCTAGACTGATGAATGATGTGTCTTGCCTTAACTTAGCGTAGCGGTGTTTACCATAACCATTATTTTGGTACCGGAATATACATAGCTATGTATGGAAGCAAAATAGACATTTTTTGAACACGCAAAATAGGCATTTAGTCATTTTAAGATAGCTTAAAAAAATAACCCATAGAAAGTAGTGTCAATTTTGTTGGGGCTCAACGTTGTATAAAACACGTAAACCTTTTTTTCACCCGACGCGAGGGATTACATAAAATCATAAAGGACCTCTACATACGTCCTAATAAAACCTTTATGTAAGCAATAGTTCGCTTTGTTCATTGTTTATGGACGTGTCCTAATTTTTGTGAACATTTTCTAAAAGCTGATAGCCATGTTTTGCAAATTCCTGAATATGATTTGAATGTTGTATCATTTTAAAAATCATGAACAATTTTTACTTCATGAAAAATTATTTGAAATCATGATTTCTTTATAATATGTGAGCAATTTTTTGAACTTATGAACATTTTATGAATTTTTTGAATTCACATACAGATTATCATTTTCCTCCTTTTTTCAATACTCGCAACTTTTTCAAATTTTGTTAGGACCTCTGCATATCTCCTAATAAAAGCTTTACCTAAGCGACAGTTCGTTTTGTTCATTATTTTATGGATTTGTTTTAATTTTTGTGAAATTTTCCAAAAGCCGATGGCCATGTTTTGCAAATTCCTGAATATGCTTTGAATATTGGATCATTTTTTAAAATCATGAACATATTTTACTCCATGAAAAATTATTTGAAATCGTGATTTTATTTATAATATGTGAGCAATATTTTGAACTCATGAGCATTTTATCATTTTCCTCGTTTAAAAACTCGCTACTTTTTGAAATTTTGTTTTTTTTGAAAAATTGGAATTAATATAGAGAAGAAAAAACAAAAACAGAAATGAGAAAGTAAAAAAATAGAAAACAGATGGCGCCACGACTCACACTTGGGTCGGCCCATTACCGCTTAAGAGAGGAAAAAGGAAGAGAAAATGAGGGTAAGGTAAAACCAGGGATGGAACCCGGGTCTCCCTTGTGGATCTAGGCACCGTTGGCCATCACGCCACTTCTCTTTCAATGATATTGGACTATATCAACTCACATATAACAACATGAACTGAATGCGATTTTTAAAATAAAACATGAATCATTTTCTTGACTTACGGGTGGCATTAGTGGGTAATACTCTCCAACTTTGAGGGTAATTATAAGGACGTAGGACCAGAAGTTATCCATGCTTTATTATTTGGTAAGTATTTCTCTAAGATTTCTAGGCCTCTCAGTAATCTTTTACAAAAAGCTGTTTCATTCGTTTTTTATGTTGATTGTGTAGAAACATTTGAAATCCTAAAGAATGCTTTGATTTCCGCACCTATTGTTCAACCACCTGATTGGAACCTACCTTTGAGATTATGTGTGATGCTAGTGATTATGCTATTGGTGCTATTCTAGGACAAAGAGTTGATAAGAAATTAAATGTTATCCATTATGCTAGTAAAACTCTAGACAATGCTCAAAGAAACTATGCTACTACTGAAAAGGAATTTTTAGCAGTCGTGTTTGCTTGAGATAAGTTTAGACCTATATTGTTGATTCCAAAGTAACTATTCACATTGGTCATGCTGCTATTAAGTACCTTATGGAAAAGAAAGATGTTAAACCTAGAATTATTAGATGGGTTCTTCTGCTACAATAATTTGATTTTCATATTATTGATAGAAAGGGTGCTGATAACCTCGTAGCAGATAACTTGTCTAGGTTAGAAAATGTTCTTGATGACCCACTACCATTGATGATAGCTTTCCCGATGAACAATTTGCTGTCATAAAGGCTTCGCATAATGCTCCATGGTATGATATCTATGCTAATTACATTGTTGCTAAATTTATACCGCCTAGTTTCACATACCAACAAAAGAAAAGGTTCTTCTATCATTTAAGACATTACTTTTCGGATGATCCACACCTTTATAAAGAAGGAGTAGATGGTATTATTAGACGTTGTGTACCTGAGCATGAACAGGAACAAATCCTACGCAAATGTCACTCTGAGGCCTACGGAGGACACCATGCTGGAGATAGAACTGCACACAAGGTACTTCAATCTGGTTTTTATTGGCCAACTCTCTTCAAGGATGCTCGTAAGTTTGTCTTGTCTTGTGATGAATGTCAAATAATTGGTAATATTAGTAGACATCAGGAAATACCTATGAATTACTCTCTTGTTATTGAACCATTTGATGTTTGGGTTTTTGATTATATGGGACCTTTTCCACAATCTAACGGGTATACTCATATTCTAGTTGCTGTTGATTATGTTACTAAGTGGGTAGAAGCTATTCCAACTAGTAGCGCTGATCATAACAAAATGCTTAAAGAAGTTATTTTCCCTAGATTTGGAGTCCCTGGATATTTAATGATTGATGGTGGTTCACACTTTATCCATGGTGCTTTCCATAAAATACTTGCTAAGTATGATGTTAATCATAGAATTGCATCTCCTTATCATCCTTAGTCTAGTGGTCAAGTAGATTTGAGCAATAGGGAAATTAAATTGATTTTGCAGAAGACTGTTAATAGATCTAGGAAGAATTTGTGTAAGAAACTTGATGATGCACTATGGGCTTATAGAACTGCTTACAAGAACCCTATGGGTATGTCTCCGTATAAAATGGTTTATGGTAAAGCATGTCACTTACCTCTTGATCTAGAACATAAAGCTTATTGGGCAATTAAAGAGCTCAATTATGATTTTAAACTTGCTGGTGAGAAGAGGTTATTCGACATTAGCTCACTTGATGAACGGAGAACCCAGGCCTATGAGAATGCCAAGTTGTTTAAAGAAAAGGTTAAGAGATGGCATGATAGAAGGATACAAAAGCATGAATTTAATGTAGGTGATCATGTCTTGCTATACAATTCTCGTTTAGGATTTTTTGCAGGAAAACTTCTCTCTAAATGGGAAGGGCCTTACATAATCGAGGAAGTATATCGTTCCGGTGCCATCAAGATCAAACGCTGAAGGCACAAACCCAAAGGTGGTAAATAGGCAAAGAATCAAACATTATATCTGAGGTACTCCCATAAATGTTGAGACCAATATTATTAATACCATAATTCCGGAGGAGTACATTAGGGAGACCTACCGGAACGTTATAGACTCCGAAAAGGAATTGGTATGTGGTATGGTAAGTAAACAGACTCCAAAACTTTTTCAATGGCAAATTCTATCCATTTAGGAATATTTAAAAAACTAGGAAAATTTAAAGTAGTCCAAATAGTGCACGAGGAGGCGACAAGCATGGGGGGCGCGCCCTACCCCCCCTGGGCGCGCCCCTATGGCTTGTGGCCACCTCGTGTACCATCGAGACTCCGTTTTCTTGTGGTATACTCCTTTGGGTCGGTAAAAATTCATTATATAATCTCCTGAAGGTTTTGACTCCCGTATGATGCCAATACCTCCTGTTTTCTTTTTGAGTTGTTTCCGTAGCATATTTGGAGCAATATGTCGTCCCAAGATTCTGATGGGGAGAGCTATATATCGCATTATCTTGCCAATCCCAAGCTCTACGAGGACTTGGATCCTTATGGATTGTTCTTGAAGGAGGAACAAGAAGTCAAGTACGAGGAAGAAAGCTCGGATTAAGAAGAGCCCCCCTGCCTTAGCCAGGAGATATGCACGTGGAGTTCAAGAAATCAAGCCTCCCAAACACAAGGCGAAAACCCAAGGTTCTATTTATCCCTTCTCGTTTCCTACAGGAGAGCAAGGAAGAATTATGTCAAAGGATATTGAAGCTCAAGCAGGAAGTGGACGATCTAAGGGAACAAAATTTTATGCTTAGGAGGAAACTAGACAAGCTTCCAACCCCATCAACAACTCCAACGTCACCACCTCCAAAGCAAGACAACTAAACACATGGACATGGGCACTCCCCTTGGCTTGTGCCAAGCTTGGGGGAGGTGCCCCGGTATCGTATCACCATCACATCCTATATTTTTATCGTTTTTCTTAGGTTGATCCTTTTGGTTATATCTTGATCTAGTAGAATAAAGCTTTCGTGTGATCTAGTCTTGAGTTTTTGTTTTATGTCCCCCCTATGTAAGCAAGTCCGAGTGTCATAATAAAAAGTAGTTTTGCATTGAGGGCTTAGCTTGTTTGCTATGATCTTGATCTTGAGAAAAACAAATAGAAAGAAGTATAGAATAAAAGCAAAGAGTAAATATGATGATCTTATGGGGAGTGATTACTTCACATATAAGAAGTATGCCGATTCAAACTTGTTGTGGGTTAAAAAATATAGCTATTGGTTATTGTGGCAATTAAAAGGAAGTAATAAATAAAGAGAGGTTCACATATAAATATATTATCTTGGACATCTTTTATGATTGTGAGCACTCATTAAAATATTATATGTTAAGAAGTTGATGTTGGATAAGGAAGACAACATAATGGGTTATCTTTGCTTACTTCCGAATAGAAGTTATATGGTTATAGATCCGTCAACATGTGTCGCTTGCTTCCACCTCATATCAGCCAAAACTTTCGCACCAAGTAGAGATACTACTTGTGCATCCAATCACCCTCAACCCAGTTGTGCCGTGAGAGTCCACCATACCTACCTATGGATTGAGTGAGATCCTTCAAGTAAGTTTTCATCGGTGCAAGCAATAAAAAAATTGCTCTCTAAATATGTGTGATCTATTAGTGTGAGGAAAATAAGCTTTATACGAACTTGTGATAGGGAAGAAATAAAAGCGACGGACTGCATAATAAAGTTCTCTATCACAAGGGGCAATATAAAGTGATGTTCTTTTGCATTAAGGGATTGTGCAACCAACTATAAAAGCGCATGGCAACCTCTCCTTTCCTCTGCGAAGGGCATATCGGTTACTTTTATTTTCTAGTACTTACCTATATGCAAGAGTCGTGGTGATCTCCATCACTTTCCTTACTTCGCCTTTATCTCTTGGCAAGCATCATGTGTTGGGGAATGATCTAGACACATATATCCACTTGGAAGTGGGTGAGCATGAGCTATTACCGTTGACATTATCCTTGAGGTAAATAGTTGGGAGGCAACACTATAAGCCCCTATCTTTCTCTGTGTCCGATTGAAGCTTTGAACTCATAGGTACCTCATGAGTGTTAGCAATTGTGAAATACTAAAATATGATTGAGTATGTGGTTTTGCTTTACAAGCTCTTATATTGACACTTTCCTACGTTATGACAAATTGGAATTGCTTCAATGACTGAGATCATAGTTTGTTGGTTCCGAATAGATTTCTTGATTCATACTTTACCTTGTGAACAAATTGTTACTTCGGCATAAGAAATTATATGTAAATTTATGTTGTTGTTCGAAAGATGATCATGATGCTTTCATGTCTGCATTTTATTTTATCGACACCTCTATCTCTAAACATGTGGGAATATTTACCGATTTTGGCATTCGCTTGAGGACAAGCGAGGTCTAAGCTTGGGGGAGTTGATACGTCCATTTTATATCATGCTTTTATATTGATATTTATTGAATTAAGGGCTGTTATTACACATTTTGGTACAATACTTATGCCTTTTCTCTCTTATTTTGCAAGGTTTACATGAAGAGGGAGAATGCTGGCAGTCGAAATTCTAGACTAGAGAAGGAGCAAATCTGAGATACCTATTCTGCGCAACTCCAAAAGTCTTGAAAATCTACGAAGAATTATTTTGGAATATATAAAAAATATTGGGCAGAAGAAATACATCAGGGGGCCCACCAGGTAGTCACAATACTGGGGGCCGCACCCTACCCCCCTAGAAGCGCCCTTTTGGCTTGAGGCCCACCCGGCAGCCCTCCGGTGCCCATCTTTTGCTATATGGAGGGTTTTGACCTGGAAACAATCATAATAGAGCTTTCAGGGTGAAGCACCACTATCTCGAGGCGGAACTTGGGCAAAACCAATCTAGGGCTCCGACGGAGCTGTTCTGCCGAGGAAACTTCCCTCCGGGAGGGGGAAATCGAAGCCATCGTCATCACCAACGATCCTCTCATCAAGAGGGTGTCAATCTCCATCAACATCTTCACCAGAACCATCTCCTCTCCAAACCCTAGCTCATCTCTTGTATCCGATCTTTGTCTCAAAACCTCAGATTGGTACCTGTGGGTTGCTAGTAGTGTTGATTACTCCTTGTAGTTGATGCTAGTTGGTTTACTTGGTGGAAGATCATATGTTCAGATCCCTGATCATCATTAATACTCCTTTGATTATGAACATGAATATGCTTTGTGAGTAGTTATGTTTGTTCCTGAGGACATGGGATAAGTCTTGCTGTAAGTAATCATGTGAATTTGGTATTCGTTCCATATTTTGATGAGATGTATGTTGTCTCTCCTCTAGTGGTGTCATGTGAATGTCGACTACATGAAACTTCACCATTGTTTGGGCTTAGAGGAAGGAATTAGGAAGTAATAAGTAGATGAAGGGTTGCTAGAGTGACAAAAGCTTAAACCCTAGTTTATGCATTGCTTCGTTAGGGGCTGATTTGGATCCACATGTTTCATGCTATAGTTAGATTTATCTTAATTCTTCTTTCGTAGTTGCGGATGCTTGTGAAAAGGGTTAATCATAAGTGGGAGGTTTGTCCAAGTAAGGGCAGCACCCAAGCACTAGTTCACCCACATATCAAATTATCAGAGTAACAAACGTGAATCATATGAGCATGATGAAAACTAGCTTGACAGAAATCCCCATGTGTCCTCGGGAGTGCTTTGCTTTATATAAGAGTTTGTCCAGGCTTGTCCTTTGCTATAAAAAGGATTGGGACACCTTGCTGCACCTTTTTTACACTTGTTACTTGCTACTCGCAATGAATTATCTTATCACAAAACTATGTGTTATCGATAACTTCAGTGCTTGCAGAGAATACCTTACTGAGAACCGCTTGTCATTTCCTTCTTCTCCTCATTGGGTTCGACACTCTTACTTATCGAAAGGACTATGATAGATCCCCTTTACTTGTGGGTCATCATCCCCCTGCTAAATTCAGATCCGATTCCCCACCAGATTAGCTTCATGGCTCAAAAAGGGCCTTAGCTGGGGACCGAGCAAGGAGGTGAGCGACCTGTAGAACTGCATTGGCTCCATGATCAAGAAGGTCGTCAAGCTGACCCATGTGGTCCATGCATGCTTCGGAGACGCATCCTCCCCTGCCAGCGCTGGGATACTCCCTTGTGGCTCGTCAGCTTGACGACGCGCCCACAATCCGGAACCTCTTCCGCACTAAGTGGGAGAAGCTACGGAAGGCGCTCTTCAAGTCGCAAAAGAGTTGGCCATCCGAGGAGGAAGATAGGGGTCTGCATGCCACCAAGCCCACCTCTGAGGTATGGTATAATTTTGCTTGGTCGGCTTTATTTTTCACACAGAGGATCCATAACATTTTTCCGATCATCCCTTTGCAGACATGGCTAAAGAAAGCCGTTCACATCAGTAGTCCGGCACCTCAGCCCGAGGACACCAGGTCCGGGCTGTTAGTGGAAATGCTTGTGGAAGCCTTGTGAGGCCCCCATGAGGAAGGAGAAGAAGAAGAAACCAGGCCAAGATGTCTTTTGCATCAAGGACCAGTCAAAGACTGTGTCCGGGGAAACTCATGCGTCCTCGAATCAAGAGGAGCATGAGGAGGAGGAGGAAGAGGAGGAGCAGGAGGAAGAGGAGGAGGACGAAGTTGAGGGGGAAGGTGATTCCCCCCTCGCAAGAAAGAGGGTGTCGTCATCGGGCGCCCCGGAGGAGGTATCCCCTCCTTCCCAGAAGAAAACACGTCGGGCATAGGTGATCTTGTCCGACGATAGCTCGGACTCAAACACTGAGTCCGACGACTTCGAGCCAATTCCACAAAGGAACCTCAAGGTCAATCCCCCCGCTCGAAGGTTAGGATCCGAATATCCCCATGTTCGGCAGTAACAGGTTTAAAGTTTATTAACATGCGGGTACTTATTGAATTTGTAGCCCCCCGTGTGTCCTTCCCACCGATCAAGTATCGAACGGGGAGACCCCGTCCACCGAACTAGCGGAGAGCGGGAATGCGTCGCATCCCGCCACTCTGGGCACCATGAAGGACACCACGGAGGTGTCATCCTAGCATGCTCCGGAGCCGGGCACTAGAGGTGGGGAGACGACATCATGGCCGAGGCTAACACCTCGGTCATCGAAGACCGGGGGGAGGTACCCCACTCGGATACTAAGGAGGCCGGACGAGCGGCCGCTCAGTCCCCTCTAAGGGCATCCCCGGAACACATCACACCTCTAGAGACAACCATTCAATCCCCCGTTGGTGATCGGGTTGTCCAATCACCACCGGTGCCATCGACCAATGGGTGGCCGGTCATGGAGGAGGCTTTATCAAGAGCCCCCATCGCCGAAGAGCACCGCACCCTTATGGGTGCGGTATTGCAGAGCATTCAGTCCATCGACAACGGACTGAAGGAGGCCTTCAAGGGTCTTCTGACGGGCTTTCAAGTAAGTCACCGACACTCTTATCTGCAAAAATGTTTATTTATTTTTATGATTATATACATGGCAGCCCCTAGCCCTAGAAAAACTTACCTAGGGGGCAATCATGGATCCGTTTCTGAACTACATACAAAAAAACATGTTTGGAATGTTTGAAGAACCCCTAAAAAGGACCGGACATGTGATTGGACTGACGATAGTTCGGAAGTGTTGTTCCCATGTATCCTGACAATGATTTGGATTTTACAGGCTTCATCGTCGGTGGCGGCCGTAAATGGCACTGAGCTGGATGAGCTGAATCGGAAGCTAAAACGCTTCAAGGATGAAGTTGATGCCCTCAACAAAAGATTTGACGAGGCACAAGGGAAGTCTACACAAAATCCGAACACCTTTGCTAGAATACTGTCAATGCAGGTCTTTATAGTGTTAATGATTACACAGCCTCGGCAAAAGAGGTCGAGAGGCTCAAGGCCGAGCTTCAACAGGCAAAGGATGCAACGGCCGTCGAGAGGGCGACGGCCAAAGAAGCGGCTATCGCCCTCTCCGCTCTACGAGCCACCAGCGTCAAGCATGAGGCTCGTGTGGCGGAGATCTAGCAGGTGCTCAAGGATGCTAGTGAGAAGTGCGAGGTCCTTGAGCAGAAGGGCAAGGAGAGTGTGGCCGAACTGTCCACCCTGAAGGCCAATCTCCCAAAGGAGCAGGTGGACAGGCGGTTCTTTGAGGAGCAGGTCCACCAAGCGAAGGATATAACGGATGGTAAGCCATACTTACTACAGTGTGTCTTCGGGGATAGCAAGTTCAAATTGCTTACCCAGGTGTGGCATTCCTCAGGCGCCTCCTCCGATCTCCAAAAGAGTGTAGCAGATTCCAATCGACTTTATGCGTCACGGGAAGAAGGAGACGAAGCGCGTCTATTCTGGGCACAATTTGAACCCCCCGAGTGCACTCCTCTTCTCGTCGAGCAGCTGATGGAGCTTCATTGGATGGCGGAGCTAGCCATGAAGGACCTCTGTCTCCGGCTATGGCCCGACAAGCCACTACCTACCAGCCACTTCAGCCTGGTGCAGAGGCTGATAGCTGCATCGCCCCGTCTCGACGTGCTCATGTGTTGCTCCTGCATCGAGAGAGCTTGGATGGCCTTTGCAAAGTCCAAGGTGCATTGTCCAGGGCTGGATCCGATGTAGATAGCTACCGCACCTCCACCACCTGGAAAGGAACATCGGCGCCTCGAGCTGTATTTCGCTAGAGTAATGGAAGGTGCTCAGACGGTAGCATCATAGTGTTCGGGCGATAATATGTTTGAATAAGTTGTAATGCGTCTGAAGACATTTTGAAGTTTTAATGTTAGAATTTATTATGCATTTAATGTTTTTGCATTCCTTTATAACTCCCATGTGGCCGTTTGAAACTGAAAGATGCGAGTCGTCGGCTTCAGCCCCCATGTAGATACTACATGGGGTGTCTCTGCCAATGCACTATGTCCCTTAGCCGAGTGATCGGAACCCGAAGGCGGTAGAGTGCGGCAAACTAGGCAATCCGACTATAGTGCTTTATTTCTTTCACTTAGCCATAGGGGCGCGAAAAGGACTGTGGGGGGCTAAAGACTAGCCCTTAGAGTGTTGTGATGTTCGAATGAACTGCAGCTAAGGACATCATGACATGGTTTGCGTGGAGAGCAAACCCCTCGCATAATGCAGAATATCCTCTGACGAGGATTTAAGTAAAACACTTTAAGATCAAATTCACAGACCCGCTGTCGCATACTATGACAGTCAGTTTTCGGCTTTCTCCCCTGAGGTGCATGACCATACTATCCAAAAACACAATCTCATGGGTTCTCACTTTGCCCTTTTATCCGAACGAGGAGGACATAAAGGGGCAAACACAGGAGCCGGGCAACCCAACTATTGACCCAAGACATAGTTCGAAATCGATGCATATAAAGTGAACTCCAAGACGCCGAACACATAATAAGTTGTACGTAAGGCGATTTCTTTGTAAGCTCGAGCCCTTGGTATATTACCCGGTTGCGTCGTAACATACCAAACTGTTTCACGAGAAGAGGGAGAAAAGGAAAATATGTGCCAAAAAGGACAACAAGACAAACATGTAAAATGATGCTATATTTTTTCTCAACAACTCCTATTACTCGGAGTGCCGGAGCAACTGCTTACAGGTATGTGAAGGAAAGAAATTACACAGGAGTGGTTGTACTAGGGGTCTTCGATTGGTGGCCTTATGTCCTCGATGTGCCCTGTTGCTAGTTTACTCCTACACTTTGGTACACCTCGATGGGTGGTACTGTTCGGCAAACAGATCTTGCAAACATGGTCTTGAGAAGTCGCTGAATTGTGGATGAGCTTTATACCCTTGGCAGTCCTTTTAATGGTCCCCGCATTATGTCCGAAGACACATTAATGGTAGTGGTTCAGTCCAGCCGGACATCCACCTTTGTTTCCCCACCGCTGCCCATGGAATTTTAAGTGCAAAGTTGTGCCTCCTTGGCACGTACTTTGCTGGTTCTAGGGGTGTGTGATGGGGGGCGAGTCCCTATTTAAGGGGAGTTGAAGGCTCCGGGAGTTTGGACTGAAGTCGAGCTCGCTTTCGAGTCTTGTGTGCCTTTACGACAAATCCCGGAGCTTGCCGATCATCTTTGTAGTTAAATTCGGCCGCCAGGGCCAGCGCATGTTCCTCGGTTCGTAGAGAGCGCTCCGTGTTGCCGTTAATAGTGATGACCCCCTTGGGCCTGGGAATCTTGAGCTTGAGGTATGCATAATGCAGGACGACATTGAAGCGAGCAACACTGTCTGGCCGAGCAGGGCATGATAACCATTGCAGAAGGGTACAATGTCGAAGATCAAGTCTTCACTGCGAAAGTTATCGGGCGAGCCAAACACAACTTCTAGGGTTACGAAGCCCGTGCATTGGGCCTCGAGACCTGGAATCACTCCTTTAAAGGTAGTGTTACTGGGTTTGATCCTTGACGGATCTATGCCCATCTTTTTCACCGTGTCTGAGTAAATCAGGTTAAGGCTACTTCCTCCGTCCATTAGGACCTTTGTGAGGTGACACCCATCTATAATGGGGTCGAGGACGTGTGAGGGAGTCCCGGATTAGGGGGTCCTCAGATAACCTACCTGTTGGTTATGGGCCGGACTATATGGGCTGCTTACCGAACACTCAATGATTTGAAGGCCCAGTTTCCAGGATGGAAGCTTCGAGGAGAACGGCTTGCGCTCCACGTTTGATGTAGGAAATAGGCATGTTTATCTCTTCGGCATGTAACCGACCATGTGTAAACACTAGGCCCCCTCGACGTCTATATAAGCCGGAGGGTTTTAGGGTATTAGGACAGAACAACTCATCTAGGGTTGATCTCGAGGTAGATCAACTCTGTAACCCCTTCACCATCAATACAATCAAGCATGACATAGGGTATTGCCTCCATTGGAGGGCCTGAACCTGGGTAAACTCATGTCCCCTTCGTCTCCTGTTACCGTTGATCCTAGTCTCATAGTTCGGGACCCCCTACCTGAGATCCGCCGGTTTTGACACCGACATTGGTGCTTTCATTGAGCGTTCCTTTGTGAGCGAGATGGAATCGACGCCTCGCCTTGTCATCAACAAAGAGGTCCGCAACATGGACGTTTTTGTCCCGGGCAGATCTTCGCCTTCGGCAGCATTGTGCTGCATGCTGATTCCGCCGGCCATCTAGGCCACATGGAGAACTTCGCCCCTAATCAAGAGGTCAAATTCGGAAACTTAAAGTTTTCCGTCGACTCTCAAGGCGACTTGTCACCAGTCGGGCTCACGGCTTTGCCCGTAGCCCCCGAGGACTCTGAGGCTTTAACCTCGAGCCCCTTCTTCGGACAAGCCGATGGGGTCACCCATGGCGACAGTCCGATCTCTCATCCCGGTCTGGCTATCAAGCCATGCGACCAGACATACGTTCCTTCTGAACACTCCCCATGGGTGGACTTCATGGGGGCGAACCACACGGGTTCCGAACAGCTGGATCTGATCGGGCCCTCAGCGGTCGATGAGGCTTTGGAGCAATTCTCGTTGATGAGGATTACCAACGATCTGGCCCCGATCTACGCCCGGCCCGGTAACAATTTGGGCAGGGACGAATTTTTCGACCCGCCCACCACCCACTTGATAGGCACCGTCGAAGACTTAACCGACGTGCTAGACTATGCCTCTGAGGAGGCAGAATACATGGATGAAGAGGACCGTGCTCCCACCCCCGTTAACACCAGGAGTTGGGCCACCACTTCTACATACGACGTCTACATGGTGGATACTCCTGCCACTAACGGCGACAATATTCCTCACAATAACGGCGACAAATCATGCAATGCGCCATCAAGGCGCCGGAAATCGCATAAGCGGTCCAAAAGCAAAAGGGAAGAAGAGCTATTATCAGCATCGGGAACTGTAAAGCCCCCACCGATCATGACAATCCTGATATCCCCGAGCACCCATTTGAGGGTCCAGAAGAGCTAGAGGACCAAAACGACCCCGATACCATCAATGACCCCGAAGGCAACGATTACCTCCCCCCATCCAGGAGGAAGATATATCGGAAGCCGATGACTTGTACATCCCTGATAACCTTGAGGATCGGGAAGAAATCAGGCAGCGGCTCATTGCAACGGCTCGCAGCCTAAAGGCCAAAGAGCGGCAACTCAAAGCCGAACAGGCCAACCTCACTGATCGATGGACGAAAGTCCTCTTGTCCAAGGAGGTATATGGCACTAGTCTGTCAAACCAGCCCAAAATCTACCCTCGAAGAAGGCTGCTGCCACAATTAGATGATGAGCTCATTGACACGTCGTCTCCGCATCATACACCATATGACAAGCCGGACCGCCCTCCTAGTGGGCATGACAGAGCGGCCAATGACACCAGTTATTTACCGACGATGCCCCGAAGACGGGGTAATAAGCCATTTGAACCCAACAATAGGTTAGACCTGCGCGATGGCCTAGATCATAGAGCAGGCCATACAAGATCCATCTACGGATCCAGAGATTACTCATCGGATAGACGAGGAAAGTATAGACCATGGTTTGACCACAACCACAGAGTCCGGGAACGCAACCGGCCCCATGCAGACGCCGAATACAGGCGGGACATAGCTCGGGTCAGAGGCGCCGCTCACCCACTGTGCTTCACAGATGAGGTAATGCGGCATCAGTTCCTTGAAGGGTTCAAACCCATGAATATAGAACAGTATGACGGGAGTATGGACCCAACTTTATGGATCGAGGACTTCCTCCTCCATATCCACATGGCACAAGGAGATGATCTCCATGCCATCAAATTGTTGGGAGACGTAGTAGTAAATCAAAAAAAATCCTACGATCACCAAGATCCATCTATGCAGAAACCAGCAACGAGTAAGGGTAGAGTGCATCTTCATACCTTTGAAGATCGCTAAGCGGAAGCGTTACAAGAACGCGGTTGGTGGAGTCGTACTCGCAGCGATTCAGATCGCGGTGGATTCCGATCTTAGCGCCGAACAACGGCGCCTCCGCGTTCAACACACATGCAGCCCGGTGACATCTCCTACGCCTTGATCCAGGCATGGTGATGGTGGAGCTGCGTGGTCTCCGGCAGGGCTTTGCCAAGCACCGCGAAGAACGAGGAAGAGGAACGGTAGGGCTATGCCGAGAGAGAGAGAGAACTTGTGTGTCTGGCAGCCCCAAAACCCTCCACTATATATAGGAGGAGGGGGAGGGAGGGCGATTCCCTAGGGTTCCCACCCTAGGGGCTGCGGCCGGCCCTAGATTTGCCATCTGGCCGGCGGCCAGAGAGGGAGAGGGGAGGGTGCAACCCTAGGTGGGCCTTAGGCCCATCTAGGCCTAGGGTTTCCCCTCCTTCGCACCTTTCTTGCGCCTTGGGCCAGGGTGGAGGGCGCACCAGCCCACTCTGGGCTGGTCCCTTCCACTCTCGTCCCACGCAGCCCTCTAGGGCTAGTGGCCCCACTTGGTGGACCCCCAGAACCCTTCCGGTGGTCCCGGTACGTTACCGGTAATTCCCGAAACACTTCCGGTGGCCAAATCCTCACTTTCTATATATCATTCTTTACCTACGGACCATTTCAGAACTCCTCGTGACATCTGGGATCTCATCCGGAACTTTGAACTACCTTCGGTAACCACGTAGACTATTTCCCTATAACCCTAGCGTCATCGAACCTTAAGTGTGTAGACCCTACAGGTTCGGGAGACACGTAGACATGACCGAGACACCTCTCCGGTCAATAACCAACAGCGGGATCTGGATACCCATGTTGGATCCCACATGCTCCACGATGATCTCATCGGATGAACCACGATGTCAGGGATTCAATCAATCCCGTATACAATTCCCTTTGTCTACCGTATGATACTTGCCCGAGATTCAATCATCGGTATCCCTATACCTTGTTCAATCTCGTTACCGCAAAGTGTCTTTACTCGTTCCGTAACACATCATCCTATGGCAAACTCCTTAGTCACATTGAGCTCATTATGATGATGTCTTACCGAGTGGGCCTAGAGATACCTCTCCGTCACACGGAGTGACAAATCCCAGTCTCGATTCATGCCAACCCAACAGACACTTTCGGAGATACCTGTAATGTACCTTTATAGCGACCCAGTTGCGTTGTGACGTTTGGCACACCCAAAGCATTCCTACGGTATCCGGGAGTTGCACAATCTCATGGTCTAAGGAAACGATACTTGACATTAGAAAAGCTTTAGCAGACGAACTACATGATCTTGTGCTATGCTTAGGATTGGGTCTTGTCCATCACATCATTCTCCTAATGATGTGATCCCATTATCAACGACATCCAATGTCCATGATCATGAAACCATGACCATCTATTGATCAACGAGCTAGCCAACTAGAGGCGCACTAGGGACATGTTGTGGTCTATGTGTTCACACATGTATTACAGTTTCTGGTTAACACAATTATAGCATGAACAATAGACAATTAACAAGAATAAGGAAATACAATAATAACCATATTATTATTGCCTCTAGAGCATATTTCCAACAGACTCCCACTTGCACTAGAGTCAATAATCTAGTTACATTGTGATGAATCGAACACCCATAGAGTTCTGGTGTCGATCATGTTTTGCTCCTAAGAGAGGTTTAGTTAACGGATCCGCGACATTCAAATCCGTATGTACTTTAAAAATATCTATATCTCCTTCTTGAATGTAATCACGAATGCAGTTGAAGCGGCGCTTGATGTGTCTTGTCTTCTTGTGAAACCTGGGCTCCTTCGCAAGGGCAATAGCTCCAGTGTTGTCACGGAATAGAGTCATCGGGACCGACGCATTGGGAATCACTCCTAGGTCGGTGATGAACTCCTTCATCTAGACTCCTTCCTTTGCTGATTCCGAAGCATCTATGTACTCCGCTTCACATGTAGATGCCGCCACGACGCTTTGCTTGCTGCTGCACCAGCTGACTGCCCCTCCGTTCAAAATATACACGTATCCGGTTTGAGACTTGGAGTCGTCCGGATCTGTGTCGAAGCTAGCATCGATGTAACCCTTTAAGACGAGCTCTTTGACACATCCATATACGAGAAACATGTCCTTTGTCCTTTTCAGGTACTTCAGGATATTCTTGACCGCTGTCCGGTGTTCGGCTCCAGGATCACTTTGGTACCTCCCTACCAAACTTATGGCAAGGTTCACATCAGGTCTGGTACATAGCATGGCATACATAATAAAGCCTTTGGCTGAAGCATAGGGGATGACAACCATCTCTTCTCTATCCTTTGCCGTTGTAAGGCATTGAGTCATACTCAATCTCACACCCTGCAACACAGGCAAGAACCCCTTCTTGGACTGATCCATATTGAACTTCTTCAATATCTTGTCAAGGTATGTGCTTTGCGAAAGACTTATGAGGTGTCTCGATCTATCTCTATAGATCTTGATGCCTAATATGTAAGCAGGTTCTCCAAGGTCCTTCATTGAAAAAAAGTTTTATATTATTTCCCATCAACAATATGTCATCCACATATAATATGAGAAATGCTACAGAGCTCCCACTCACTTTCTTGTAAATACAGGGTTCTCCATAAACCTGTATAAACCCAAACGCTTTAATCACCTCATTAAAGAGAATGTTCCAACTCCGAGATGCCTGCACAAGCCCATAGATGGAGCGTTGGAGCTTGCATACCCTTTTAGCATCTTTAGGATCGACAAAAGCTTTCGGCTGCATCATATACAATTCTTCCTTAAGGAATGCCGTTTTGACGTCCATTTGCCAGATCTCATAATCAATAAATGTGGCAATTGCTAACTTGATTTGGACAGACTTCCGCATCGCTACGGGTGAGAAAGTCTCATCCTAGTCAACTCCTTGAACTTGTCGATAACCCTTAGCGACAAGCCGAGCCTTATAGACGGTCACATTACCATCCGCGTCAGTCTTCTTCTTAAAGATCCATTTAGTTTCTATGGCTCGCTTATCATCAGGCAAGTCCACCAAAGTCCAAACATTGTTCTCATACATGGATCCTATCTCGGACTTCATGGCTTCAAGCCATTTGTTGGAATCCTGGCCCGCCATTGCTTCTTCATAGTTCGAAGGTTCACCATTGTCCAACAACATGATCTCCAGGACAAGGTTGTCGTACCACTCTGGTGCGGAATGTGTCCTAGTGGACCTTTGACGTTCAATAGTAACTTGATCTGAACTTTCATGATCATCATCATTAACTTCCTCTCGAGCCACTCCAGGCTCCACAGAAACAACTTCCTGTGCTGTGCTACTTTCCGGTTCGAGTGGAGGTACAATTACCTCATCAAGTTCTATTTTCCTCCCACTTACTTCTTTCGAGAGAAACTCTTTCTCAAGAAAGGATCCATTCTTGGCAACAAAGAATTTGCCTTCGGATCTGAGGTAGAAGGTATACCCAATAGTTTCTTTGGGGTATCCTATGAAGACACACTTTTCCGCTTTGGGTTCGAGCTTCTCAGGTTGAAGTTTCTTCACATAAGCATCGCATCCCCAAACTTTTAGAAACAACAGCTTAGGTTTCTTTCCAAACCATAATTCATACGGTATCATCTCAACGGATTTAGAAGGTGCCCTATTTAAAGTGAATGCGGTAGTCTCTAATGCATATCCCCAAAATGATAGCGGTAAGTCGGTAAGAGACATCATAGATCACACCATATCCAATAGACTGCAATTACGATGTTCAGACACACCATTTCGCTGAGGTGTGCCAGGCGGCATGAGTTGTGAAACAATTCCACATTTCCTTAGGTGAGTGCCAAACTCGTGACTTAAATATTCTCTGCCATGATCAGATCGTAGGCACTTTATTTTCCTGTCACGTTGATTCTCTACCTCACTCTAAAATTCCTTGAACCTTTCAATGATTTCAGACTTGTTTTTCATTAAATAGAAATACCCATATCTGCTCAAGTCATCAGTGAGGGTGAGAACATAATGATGGCCACCGCGAGCCTCGACGCTCATTGGACCGCATACATCGGTACGTATTATTTCCAACAAGTTAGTTGCTCGCTCCATTGTTCCAGAGAACGGAGTCTTGGTCATCTTGCCCATGAGGCATGGTTCACACGTGTCAAATGATTCAAAATCAAGAGACTCCAAAAGTCCATCAGCATGGAGTTTATTCATGCGTTTGACACCAATATGACCAATGCGGCAGTGCCACATGTAAGTGGGGCTATCGTTATCAATCTTACATCTTTTGGTACTCACACTATGGACATGTGTAACATCACGTTCGAGATTCATCAAAAATAAACCATTGAACAGCGGGGAATGACCATAAAACATTTCCCTCATATAAATAGAACAACCATTATTCTCATATTTAAATGAGTAGACATCTCGCATCAAACGAGATCCAGATACAATGTTCATGCTCAAAGCTGGTACTAAATAAGAATTATTGAGGTTTAAAACTAATCACGAAGGTAGATGTAGAGGTAGCGTGCCGACGGCGATCACATCGACCTTGGAACCATTCCGCACGCGCAGCTTCACCTCGTCCTTTGCCAGTCTCCGCTTATTCTGCAGCTCCTACTTGGAGTTACAAATGTGAGCAACTGCACCGGTATCAAATACCCAGGAGCTACTACGAGCGCTGGTTAGGTACACATCAATAACATGTATATCACATATACCTTTAACGTTGCTGGCCTTCTTATCCGCTAAGTACTTGGGGCAGTTCCGCTTCCAGTGACCGGTACCCTTGCAATAAAAGCACTCAGTCTCAGGCTTGGGTGCATGCTTGTTCTTCTTCCTGGCAACTTGCTTACCGGGCACGGCAACAGCTTTGCCGTCCTTCTTGAAGTTCTTCTTACCCTTGCCTTTCTTGAAACTAGTGGTCTTATTCACCATCAACACTTGATGCTCCTTTATGATCTCGATCTCTGCTGATTTCAGCATGGAGTACAACTCAAGAATGGACTTCTCCATACCCTGCATGTTGTAGTTCATCACAAAGCTCTTGTAGCTAGGTGGAAGCGACCGGTGGATTCTGTCAATAACCAAGTCATCTGGGAGATTAACTCCCAGCTGAGTCAAGCGGTTGTGCAACCCAGACATTTTGAGTATGTGCTCACTGACAGAACTATTTTCCTCCGTCTTACAACTGAAGAACTTGTTAGACACATCATATCTCTCGACCCGGGCATGAGCTTGGAAAACCAGTTTCAGCTCTTGGAACATCTCATATGCTCCGTGTTGCTCAAAACGCTTTTGGAGCCATAGTTCTAAACTGTAAAGCATGCCGCACTAAACAAGGGAGTAATCATCGCAGCATGACTGCCAAGCGTTCATAATGTCTTGATCTGCTAGGAAAATGGGTGCGTCACCTAGCAGTGCATCAAGGACATACAATCATTTGGAAGCTATGAGGATGATACTCAAGCCATGGACCCAGTCCGCATAGTTGCTTCCATCACCTTTCATCTTGGTTTTCTCTAGGAACGCGTTGAAGTTGAGGGTGACATTAGCATTGGCCATTGGATCTACAATATAGATTGTAAAGACAATTTTAGACTAAGTTCATGATAATTAAGTTCACATAATCAAATTATTTAATGAACTCCCACTTAGATAGACATATCTCTAGTCATCCAAGTGATACATGATCCATGTCAACTAGCTCGTGTCCGATCATCACCTGAGACGGACTAGTCATCCATGGTGAATAGCTCCATGTTGACCGCATCTACTATACGACTCATGTTCGACCTTTCGGTCTTCTGTGTTCCGAGGCCTTGTATGTACATGCTAGGCTCGTCAAGTCAACCAAAGTGTTTCGTGTGTGTAAATCTGGCTTACACCCGTTGTATGTGAATGTTAGAACCTATCACACCCGATCATCACGTGGTGCTTCGGAACAACGATCCTGAGCAATGGTGCACAGTTAGGGTGAACACGTTTCTTGATGTTTTATTGAGAGGTCATCTTATTTACCACTATCGTTCTAAGCAAATAAGATGTAAACATGATAAACATCACATGCAATCAATATAGTGACATGATATGGCCAATATCATCTTGCTTCTTTGATCTCCATCTTCGGGGCACCATGATCATCATTGTCACCGGTACGACACCATGATCTCCATCATCATGATCTCCATCATCATATCTTCATGAAGTTGTCTCGCCAACTATTACTTCTACTATTATGGCTAAGGTTTAGCAATAAAGTAAAGTAATTACATGGCATTTATGATTGACACGCAGGTCATACAATAAAATAAGACAACTCCTATGGCTCCTGCCGGTTGTCATACTCATCGACATGCAAGTCGTGAATCCTATTAAAAGAACATGATCAATCTCATACATCACAATGCATCACATCACATCCTTTGGCCATATCACATCACAAGGCATATGCTACAAAAACAAGTTAGATGTCCTCTAATTTGTAGTTGCAAGTTTTTACGTGGCCGCTATAGATTTCTAGCAAGAACGTTTCTTACCTACGCCAAAACCACAATGTGATATGCAAATTGCTATTTACCCTTCATAAGGACCCTTTTCATCAAATCCAATCCGACTAAGGTGGGAGAGATAGACACCTGCTAGCCACCTTATGCAACAAGTGCATGTCAGGCGGTGGAACTGGTCTCACGTAAGCGTACGTGTAAAGTTGGTCCGGGCCGCTTCATCCCACAATACCGCCGAATCAAGATAATACTAGTAGTGGTAAGCAAATTAACAAGATCGACACCCACAACAACTTTGTGTTCTAGTCGTGCATAGATTTTACGCATAAACCTAGCTCATGATGCCATTGTCGGGAGACGTAGTATTAAATCAAAAAAATTCCTACGTGTTCACCAAGATCTATCTATGGAGAAACCAGCAACAAGTAAGGGAAGAGTGCATCTTCATACCTTTGAAGATCGCTAAGCGGAAGCGTTACAAGAACGCGATTGGTGGAGTCATACTCGCAGCAATTCAGATCGTGGTGGAATCCGATCTTAGCGTCGAACAACGGCGCCTCCGCATTCAACACACGTGTAGCCCGGTGATGTCTCCTACGCCTTGATCCAGCAAGGAGGAAGGAAAGGTTGATGGAGAGCTCTGGCAGCACGATGGCGTGGTGACGGTGGAGTAGCATGGTCTTCGGTAGGGCTTCGCCAAGCACCGCGGAGAACGAGGAGTAGGAGAAGTAGGGCTGAGCCGAGAGGGAGAGAGAGTCGTGTCTCAAACAGCCCCAAGGGCTCCACTATATATAGGAGGAGGAGGAGGGAGGGCTGCGCCCTAGGTTTTCGACCCTAGGGGCCGACGGCAGCCCTAGATGGGACTTGGGTGGCGGCCAAGGGAGGGAGAGGTGGTGTGGCAGCCCTAGCAGCCCTAGGGTGGGCCTAGGGCCCATCTAGGCCTAGGGTTTGCCCCCCCTCTCTCCTTGCTGCGCCTTGGGCCAGGTGGGAGGGGCGCACCAGCCCTCTTAGGGGATGGTTCCCTCCACCTTCGGCCCATGCAGCCCTATGGGGCCCGTGGCCCCTCCCGGTGGACCCCCGGAACCCTTCTGGTGGTTCCGGTACGTTACCGGTGACGCCCGAAACATTTCCGGTAACCAAAACCTCACTTCCTATATATCAATCTTTGTCTCCGAACCATTTCAGTAGTCCTCGTGACGTCCGGGATCTCATCCGGGACTCCGAACAACCTTCGGTAACCATGTACACTATTTCCCTATAACCCTAGCGTCATCGAACCTTAAGTGTGTAGACCCTACGGGTTTGGGAGGCACGTAGACATGACTGAGACACCTCTCTGGTCAATAACAAACAGCGGGATCTAGATACCCATATTGACTCCCACATGCTCCATGATGATATCATCGGATGAACCACGATGTCGGGGATTCAATCAATCCCGTATGCAATTCCCTTTGTCTACCGGTATGATACTTGCCCGAGATTCGATCGTCGGTATCCCTATACCTTGTTCAATCTTGTTACCGGCAAGTCTCTTTACTCGTTCCGTAACACATCATCCCATGGCTAACTCCTTAGTCACTTTGAGCTCATTATGATGATGTATTACCGATTTGGCCCAGAGATACCTCTCCGTCATACGGAGTGACAAATCCCAGTCTCGATTCGTGGTAACCCAATAGACACTTTCGGAGATACCCATAGAGTACCTTTATAGCCACCCAGTTACGTTGTGATATTTGGCACACCCAAAGCATTCCTACGGTATCCAGGAGTTGCACAATCTCATGGTCTAAGAAAATGATACTTGACATTGGAAAAGCTTTAGTGGACGAACTACACGATCTTGTGCTATCCTTAGGATTGGGTCTTGTCCATCACATCATTCTCCCAATGATGTGATATTGTTATCAACGACATCCAATGTCCATGGTCATGAAACCGTGACCATCTATTGATCAACGAGCTAGCGAACTAGAGGCTCACTAGGGACACGTTGTGGTCTATGTATTCACACATGCATTATGGTTTCCGGTTAACACAATTATAGCATGAACAATAGACAATTATCATGAACAAGGAAATACAATAATAACCATTTTATTATTGCCTCTAGGGTATATTTCCAACAGGATTCTGAGTAGACATCCAGGTCACCATCTTGTGCTTCAGGAACTCATAAGATATCAACCCATTCCTCAACAGTTGATTCATATCTCGCACGTTGAGTCATCCACACAATTCTACCATCTCCGTAGAAGTGTGTAGTGGAGTAGAACTGCATGATCATTTCATCATTCCATGTTGTGAATTCTCTGCCAGCGAACTCATCCAGACCTATGCAATGGAAGTTGTCCTGGACACTTGGAAAGTAGTCCTCATTTTCCTTGATGAACTTCCAATCAACGTACCGCATATGACTGACAGCTGGACTCTTGTCAAAGAGCATAGTCTCATAGAAGTCCTGCTGCTCTCTGGTATAGAATCTGTAGTCCACAATAGTTTTCTTTCTCCGAGCATAAGGATCTATTGCTCTTCATGCCCTCAATCCAGAATCCTTCCTCTTCTTCATGTCCTCAGCTAGTGGGTAGCTGGCATTATGAACTGGGAGGTGTGGTCTAAGCTTCATTAGTGTTGTCAAGTCATCCACGTCATCAACTCTGGAAGCAATTCCTTTGTTCTTGTCAAAAGCTGGAATCTGCCTAGTTGTCCTCTTGGGCTTCTCAGCAGCCTTCTTGGATGTGATGGTCTTAGGCATAGCATCAGACATCAACTTCTTTGCCTTCTTCTTAGGAGGAGCCTTTGTAGCTAGCTCAACCTCCTCTTCCTCAGCAACAACAACTTCTTCTGGATCCTCAAAAATGGAGGTAGGCCTGCCAGTCACATGGATGATCCTCTTCTTGGCCTTTTTCTCTCCTGCCTTCTTAGACATAGATCTCTTGGGGATCTCAATAGACATTGTTGCTCTAGTAGTCTTCTAGAGGAAGTAGCTTCAGTTATAGCCTTCTTGGCAGCCTTCTCTTGCTTCTTAGCTAGGATCTCCTCAGGCACAAAGTATGAATCCTCTTCATCTGAGTTCAACTTCTTCCTGGTTCTAGTGGTAGCCTTGGGCAACCCATGAGAGCTGGGGGTGCCTGGATCTGAGAATGAACTGGGCTCTGGGCTTGTTCCTGAACTCATGTCTACTCCTTGCTCTGACCTGTTCTGACAGTCTTCTGAACCTGACATGCTAACCATGTGAATAGAGTGTAGATGAGTAGAAGGATATGAGTCATCACAAAATGAGGCTGTTTTTCAAATTTGAGCAGTGAGTTTTTCAAAAGTTTTGGAATTTATCACATACATATCGGTACAGCCGAAATGATTTTTTCGGTGGGGCCAAGACAGACCAACTCCTTAACAGAAACTTGGCAGCCTTTTCGGTAGGACCGAAAAGAGCCACTCGGTTCCACCAAGTCAGTTCTCAGCAACACAGAAAAGTATATCGGTAAGACCGATATTTCCGTTTCGGTTCCACTGAGACGTATCGGGCAGATAGCAAAACCCTAGAAAAATTCATCTAACTCGAGATTTTGGAGATTTGATTGGATGAATATATGATCAAGGGGTGTCTTATAGAGAAAACTAGGTCCAATGCGCAAGAATCAGAATGGGAGCGCACTAGAGATCGAATCTGTACCCTAGCTTGGCACAGATCCTCTATGGCGGCGACGTTGGTGTAGATTACGTCAACGGCGACGATTCCCAGCGGCGGAGGAGCTCGAGAAGTCAAGGGCGATGACCAGGGGTCTTGGGGCGGCAGCTTAGGGTTCTGAGGCATGACGATGAAGATAGAAATTTCAAAGCGTCGGGGGTCCACAACATATACACCCTTTACTATCGGTGATACCAATTTTATGTTTTCAGTGTCACCGAGTTTCACAACCGTCAGCTAACAGGGAAACTCGGTGTAATCGGGAATATGAAATCGGTGTTACCGAGATTAAAAAACCAGATCAACCCTAGGCATTCGATGAGACCGATTTTTGGGATTGGTTCCACCGAGTTGCACTTGGGAGGTTTTAATGGTCAGTCTTTGTCGATACGGAACTCCGAGTGCTCCACACACAGAGGGATCGAAAAGCACTTGTTCAAATTTTGTGATGCGGCATGAATGGAATATGAGGTGAGAAAGCATATATAGCTAGAGAGTGGTCCTAGGCATTCTTGTCCATCCAATTGGCAAAATATAAATCAAAAGCCAAATAGCAACAATTGGATATCCTCGAATGAGAAAATAAATGCAGACCAACATGCTCACACAATAAGATGTCAAAGGAAATCATGACGAACATGCACAAACACAGTAGCATCTAACAAGCACTTGGGTGATGACTAAGTCATCTATATATGAGTATTTTACTTAGGAGCCAAGTAAGAGTACTTGATCATAGGTCATACTCATCGTTTAAGCACAAGTGGGGTTACCACTATTTCATAAAGCATTTAATGTTGTCACATACTAAGAAATGCTTTGACTCAAGAATTTGAGTAAATCTCCCCCTTAATGTGACATCCCCCCATAAGAGGGATAAACTAACCTTGGGTTTTGTCGATGAAGACTTCATGTTGGTGAGGTAGTTGTGGATGCTCAATGTTGATGAAGATCACCAAGAGTTGGGAACATCCTTGTTGTTTCCTTACTCTTCTCACCTGCATGAGTTAGTCCCAACATACAAGAGACAAATACAAGGATATCTATGGACATGGAGTGCAAAGCATGTGTTACGATGTCCATTGATTTGTTGATTACCTTGTCCCTTGATTACCTTTGAGGGAATGTGTGACTCCTTGAACTATTGCATTGAGTTGATGTTGAGTGCAACAAGTCCTTGCCAATAATGAATGTGAGTGAATTTCATTGGCGGAGTCACCCCTCAAGAACTTACTAGTTCTTCTTCTTGGGAACCCACATCAAGTTTATGGGTATCCTTGGTGTTGAAGTGTACTTTGTAGTAGTTGAGCTTGAAGCGGCCTTGGGAATCCACTCCACCAAAGCTAGGGGTTCATCTTCATATGAGGCAATGTCCTCTTCAAGCTTGTTCTTGCCCTTCAGCTTGTGGTCTTGTGGTGGAAGGTCATCTTGAATGTTTTTCCCTTGAGAAGAGTATTTTCATACTTCTCCTTTTGAGGAACAAACTTGGGCTTGGGATATTGACCTTCTTCCCATTCGAATCCATTAGCGTTGAAGTAGCCAACACCATGTTTCTTCCGGTATCCTCCGTGCTTGCGTACAATTTCCTCAAATTGCTTACATCCAGCAAGACTCTTGTAGATACCTTTTTCTATAATTCCTTTCAATAAAATATTTTCTTGCTCAAGTGTAACTTGGCTAAGAGAATCATCATTAGTGGAACCAATAGAACTACTAGAAGCAACATCATTGGGTTTAGCATTTTTATTGTTGCTACTAGATGAAGAACCTTTCTTGCCTTTGTTACTAGATTGCTTAGTTTTAACTTGAGGCATGAAAGTAGACAAGAGTAGTCATTTGGCTAGATAAGATGAGGTCTTCTTTCGGAGATCGTCATTGATAGCTTTGAGAAACTCATGCTCTTGATCGAAGTTGAGCTTCTCGAAGCGTAGCTTTTCATGAGTTCTCACAAGCTCTCTATGATCTTCGAGAGTAGATTCATGAGCTAACTTAAGAGTGTTTAGTTCTTTAGTTAGTTATTATATTTTCATCTTATCATCATCAAATGACTTATCTTGACTAGCATGAGAATTATCAAGTTAATTTTGATCAATATCCCTAGTTTTATCACAAAGCAAGTCATCATCACAAAGTAAATCATCTTCATCACTATCAAAATCAAGATATTCGGGGTGTGATACCTTGGGGCCTTTAGCCATGAAGCAACTTCCACTACCTTCATTTGGTGAATCAAATAGATCGTAGGAGTTGGTAGTCACTAGAGCAATTCTGGCAACACCTTCATCTTGACTATAGTCGGAGTCGGAGCAATAGCTTCTCTCAGAGTTCTTGTCGAAGTCAGAGCCAGAAACCCATTCACCAACATGAGCTTGATGTTTTCTTCTTGTGTAGCTCTTGGTGTGCTTGTCCTTATTCTCCAAATCTCTACTTCTCCTTGAGTGTCTTCGTTCAGAACGATCATATCTACTCCTTCTCTCTCTTGTGGTGACTCATTCCTTGAGATTCGTCTTTGAGGTGACTCTTCTCTTCATTTGTAGGGAGCCGTGCACTCATTTGAGTTGTGTCCGGGCTTTCCAGAATTGTAGCAATTGTGGTCATGACTTGACGAATGCTTCTCATCATATCTTGAGTTGGAGTTTCTTTATTTGCTTCTATTCTTGTAGAACTTGTTGAATTTCTTGACCATGAGGCTTATCTATTCATTGGTGACAAGGTTGTTGCTTGAAGTTGTGGGAGCATCACTTGTGGCTTTGTAAGCACCGCTAGACTTGTGATGAAGCTCTTCTTTATCTTTGAGTGTCATCTCATGAGCAACAATCCTTCCAATGACTTCCGTAGGCTTGAGATCTTTATAGTTTGGCATCATTTGGATTAATGTGCACATGGTGTAGTATCTCTCATCCAAAGCTCTAAGTATCTTCTTGATGATGAATTTGTCGGTCATTTCTTCGCTTCCTAAGCCGACAATCTCATTGGTGATGAGAGCTAGCCTAGAGTATATCTCTGTGACTCCTTCACCATCCTTCATCTTGAACTTGTCAAGCTGACCTTGAAGAACATCTAACTTGGATTCTCTCACGGACTCGGTTCCTTCGTGCATATCAACCAAAGTATCCCAAATCTCTTTTGCATTCTCAATACGGCTGATTTTGTTGAATTCTTTGCGACATAAGAAGTTGAAAAGAATGTTGCATGCTTGAGCATTGAGTTGCAACATCTTCAACTCATCTGTGGTCGCTTCACGATCCGGTTTCCGTCCATCCGCAAAGAACTCACCTTGAAAGCCAACACGAACAACATCCCAAACGGCGGGGTTATGACCAAGGATATGCATTTTCATTTTATGCTTCCAACTAGCAAAATTTGTGCCATCAAAGTACGGACCTCTACGGTGATAACTACCCTCACTAGACGCCATACTTCTCCTAGGTTGTGAGACCTAAGCAATGGAGACCAATGCTCTGATACCACTTGTAGGATCGAAAGTAGGTCTAGAGGGGGGTGATTAGACTACTTGACCAATTAAGAGTTTTGCCTATACCAAGTTTTAAGGTTGACAGTTTTTAGCATTTCATGGCAAGTCAAGTACACCCTACACATGCAAGTCTAAGAGTATATAGCGGCAGAAAGTAGCAACAAGCATGTATAGAAGGGATAGGGTACGAAGATCAAACGCAATTGTAGACACGATGATTTTTACCATGGTTCCGATAGGTGGCGCTATCGTACATCCACGTTTATGGAGTTTTCAACCCACGGAGGGTAACGGTCGCGAGAGTCTACGGAGGGCTCCACCCAAAAGGGTCCACAAAGTAGCAACCTTGACTATTCCATAACGACTTCCGTCCACGAAGGACTAGCCTCACTATGGGTAGATCTTCACGAAGTAGGCGATCTCCTTGCCCTTACAAACTTCTTGGTTCACTCCACAACACGAAGTAGGAGGCTCCCAAGCGACACCTAACCAATCTAGGAGGCACCACCCTCCAAAAGGTAATAGGCTCGGTAATGACGATGAACTCCTTGCTCTTGTGCTTCAAGATGATAGACTCCTCGGCACACAATCTCTCTCACACATGTTTGGCTTGGTAGAAGAGATGGGATTTGTGGAAAGCAACTTGGGGAGGATAGAAATCAAGCTCCATATGATTGGAGTGGAATATATTGACCTCAACACAAGGGTAGGTGGTTCTCTCTTAGAAAATATGATAGGATAGGTATGGAATAGTTCTGAGTGCTTCTCTCTCGAGTAGGTGGTGGTGAAGGGGTATATATAGGCATCCCCAAAAATCCAACCGTTACACACAAAATAATCAACTCGGTGACACCGAAGTGGCTAGGATTTGGCTTGAGTCTGTCTAGGTTCTGGAATCGGTGACACCGAAGTGGGAAAGTTGGTTGCACCAATTTTGAGTGTTGGGTATAGAACAGACTTTGGTGGGAGAGTTTTGTGGATGTTTTTGGCGACTATCACTTGTGCATGTTTGAGCATATTGTTCAAAACCTTACCCCCTTTTAATAGTATTGGCTTTCCTATGACTCAAAGTGATTTCTCACAAATATAAAATGTAGAGTCCTCTTTCTTGAAGCTTGGCCAACCTATTTCCTTGAATCTTGGGGTTTCTCCACAATCTCCTTTTGGCAATCCTCTCATTGAACATTTCCTGAAATATACTTGGTGGAAACATTAGTTCAATGACTTATATGTTGTTATTAATTACCGAAACCACCAAGGGAGCAAATGTGCTTTCAGGATGCCCTACGCTCAGTGTTGTGGGAACACAAAGACTAGCCTAGGTGCCGGATGCGGCATTTGCTTGCTTTCTTTTGGTATTCAAGGTGCCAACTTTTGAAATGAACTTTGAAGGGCTTAGAGCTCTAAATTTAAAAGAAAAGGGGCGAGGACTTTTATCTTGTTGCTTTCGCTTTTTATTAATCTTGAGTTCTCTTTCTTTTGGAACGGCGTTTTTGCAGGGGGGCACATTGAGGCCCTATCTGGGACATCCTGGGTCCAGATAGCGAGACCCTATCACCTCAGGGGCTCACAACTTTCATGGCCGACCCACACTTAGGGGCCTCGACCATGGCACGACGTCGTAACATGGAGTCTCAGGGGGGCCCAGAGCTTGGGCCTCCTAAGGCAAATCCCATCAAGATGGAATGGTGGCTGCTCAAGCATCAAGGGGGGCTCATGAGCACCGCACCTCACGAGCCTTACCGGTCACAAAGCCACTTGGCATCCTCCATGTCGTCCTTGGTGATCCGGCTGACATCGAGGGTGCTAGGGCCTCACCTCGTGGTAGCGTCCTTGGTGATCCGGCCGTATACCACGACGGTAGGGAAATGTGCTAGACTAGGACCCGTTGACGTAGAGCTGCTTGAGTGTCGAAGGGGACTCCTGAGCAATGCGCCTTAGGAGCCTCACCGGTCATATAGCCACATGACACCCTCAATGTCGTCCTTGGTGATCCAGGCGACATCGAGGGTGTCGGGGTCTCATCTCGTGCTCGTGACCTTGTCCAGTCGTGTACCGTGGCGGTAGAGAATTATGCGGGACTGGGACATGCATACACAGAGCGCGGAAAAGGCCCCCCAATTCCCTGTAAGCAAGGAGGAAGCGCCCCAGGCGGAGAAGTAGAGTATCTGGACTACCTGACCGTGCAGCAAAATCGTCCGTGACCTACGAGCTAAGTACACTATAAAATCAAACATGAATTCCCTAATTTAACAGTGTTTCTAGGGTGAGGCGAGGCTTGTGCGTACTGATGTGAGTACGCAGATACCACGGGACAAATGCGCGCAATTACTAACACCACATGGATCTAGAGCGTCAGGGGAGGCGACATGGGAACAAAGGCCCGGCGGCGATGGGCTCCTGATCCGCAAGCCTGGGATGGCAGCTGCAGGATTCCCCTCGGGAGGGGGGACTCCGCGAGGATCCAACTAGCTATCGCCATCAGGCCGTACGGGCGGCGGCCACAGACAAGCACGGAGAAATCAAATCACACAACTACGAGTGGCCGATGGCATATCAAAGGTGAGAAACGAAACATAAGTAAGGCGCAAAAGATTAACGCCCATGAGGGCCAAGTTTGCTTTAAGGTGTTACAGGTACCAGGAGGAAGAAGCAGGGGGGTCTAAGCGGAGGAGTCGATGTCACTGCCCGAGTAGACGGCCGCCACGGTGCCGGGGCCGCCCTCTCCGTCGGGAGGGGCGCCCGGATGAACTGTGCAACCAGGGCGTCCACATGCGGACGTACCTCCTCCCGGAGAGGCCTCAGGAGCCCCTCGGGCACGCGCTCCACCACACGCTAGAGGTCGAGCTGCGGGGCGAGGCGGCGCAAGTTGGAGAAGACGTGCGTTGATGCCAGCTCTGGGAGGTCCCGGGCGTCGGCCTCACTGTCCTCATTCACGCGGGAGACGCTAGTCTCCAGCGCCTCCACCACCCGGCAGAAGAAGTCAAGGTAACCCCCGTCGCCCTACACGTTGGGGAGGGCGGGGGCATCCCCTACGAATCGTTCCACCACTTCGGCCGCACGGCGGGCGATGTCGGAGTACAGCTTGCCCCGCTGGGACTCGAGCTTTATGGCAAAGGCCGCCTCGTCGTGCGCGACCCGCACGGCGTCGACCGCTTCTTGGACTTGGGCTTGCAGAGCCGCCAGCTCCGCCCTCGCCTCCACCTCACCCCTGAGGGCAGCCTGGAAGGCGGCGGCGGTCGCCAGCTAGGCACGCAACACGCCAGCCTCCTCCTCGAGCTCAATGCACTAGCGTTTCTTTGCCGGCAGCGCCCTGGAAGAAGGAGATAGTCAAGCCCGATGCGTTGGATGTGACGAGCAAAGAAAGAGGAAGGCGATGAAACACTTACTTCCCCACCATGGCCCAACCCTGGCAGACCCGTGATGGCTCTGATGGCCCCCCGTCGCTGCCTCCGGAGGGAGGAAAGGGGGTTTACGGCCCTGCATGCTCTCCAGCACCGGCGGAGCCTCCACCGGACGCCATGAAGAGAGGAAGAAGCAGGGAAATGAAGAAGGTTTTCTTTGGAGGTGCGGAAACAGGCGGACGCTTTGAGGCAGCTGGATTACGTCGCGAGGAGGATTTATAGGTAAGACCAAGGCCACGAAGTGTTGTGGGAGAGCGGGCGACGTGCGCCCCTCGGGCTCCAAAAGGGCCGGCTCGATCGACGCGTGGTACTGCCACACGTCGCCTCGCCTGACGTTGTCTGGTCACATCCGCGTGGCCCGAGAGCAGGAAGTTCAGGGAATCAACATCACTCAAGAAAGGGTAATGATGGCCGATGCTCGCACGTGCGTCACGTCGGTTTGACTTGGGCGGCCCTTGACGCCTTCGAGGAACAGGGGCACCACCGCATGGGTGGCTGACACGTGTAAAGTCTGGCCCGCAGGCGTTGGGGGACCGCAGCGCTCCGGGCCGTCCCCAAAGCTTCGCTTCGAAGCCGGCTCGAGCGCGCCTTGGGCCCGGGGGCTACTGTCAGCGTTCTGGGAACGGGGGTACCCAGTCCTGCCTGCCTACGACCGAGGGCATGGCCCACTTTGTTAGCCACGCGAGGCCCAGCGCGGCATCGCTCAAGACAAGTGTAGGATCGCTAGAAGAGTGTCTAGAGGGGGCTGAATAGACTACTGGCAAGAATTTAAAACCTAACCTTTTCCCAAGTTAATTGGTTGGCAGATTTTAATAGTTTTAGCAAGTCTAGCACGTCTAACAGCCCTACACATGCATGTCTACAAGTATGGCAGCGAAAAGTAAAGATATTGCACATGAAGTAAAGAGATGAGATAGTGAGATCAAACGCAATAGGAGACACAAAGATTTTTCCCGTGGTTCCGATAGGTGGTGCTATCGTACGTCCACGTTTATGGAGTCTTCAACCCACAGAGTGTAATGGTCGCGAGAGACCATGGAGGGCTCCACCTATAAGGGTCCACGAAGTAGCAACCTTGACTATTCCATATGGCTTCCATCCACGAAGGACTAGCCTCACTGTGGGTAGATCTTCACAAAGTAGGCGATCTCCTTGCCCTTAAAAACTTCTTGGTTCACTCCACAACACGAAGTAGGAGGCTCCCAAGCGACACCTAACCAATCTAGGAGGCACCACCCTCCAAAATGTAATAGGTTCGGTAATGACGATGAACTCCTTGATCTTGTGCTTCAAGATGATAGACTCCTCAACGCACAATCACTCTCTCATAGATTTGGCTTGGTGGAACAGATGGGATTGGTGGAAAGCAACTTGGGGAGGCTAGAAATCAAGATCCATATGGTTGGAGTGGAAGATCTTGATCTCAACACAAGGGTAGGTGGTTCTCTCTCAAAAAATCTGATAGGATAGGTATGGAATAGTTCTGAGTGCTTCTCATTCGAGTAGGTGGTGGTGAAGGGGTATATATAGGCATCCCCAGAAATCCAACCGTTACACACAAAATGACCAACTCGGTGACACCGATGTGTTAATCTCGGTGGTACTGAAGCGACCAATGTGGCTAGGGTTTGGCTGAGTCTGTCTAGGTTCTGGAATCGGTGGCACCGGGATAGGAATGTTGGTTTCACCGATTTTGAATGTTTGGCTATAGACAGACTTTGGTGGGAGAGCTTGTGGATGTTTTTGGTGACTATCACTTGTGCACGTATGAGCATTTTGTTCACCAACAAAACCTTACCCCCTTTTAATAGTATTGGCTTTCCTATGGACTCAAAGTGATTTCTCACAAATGTAAAATATAGAGTTCTCCTTCTTGAAGCTTGGCCAACCTATTTCCTTGCATCTTGGGGGTAATTCCACAATCTCCACAATCCTTTTTGCCATCCCAACTCTCCATGGACTATTATCTGAAATACACTAGATAGAGGTGTTAGTCCAAGAGACAATGTATGTTGTCATGAATTATCAAAACAACCAAGGGAGCATGTTGTGCTTTCAATCTCCCCATTTTTGGTAATTGATGACAACATACAATCAAAGATTCAAATAAATATATGATTGGATGTAATGAAGACTTTGAGAAACACATGACTTAGATTTGCTCCCCCTAAATCTGTGCAGTCCTTTAAGGATAGTTGCTTTGGAATGCATGGACACACAAATAGTAGAAGGGATATGAAAGTCATGTGTATCTTGGCTATATGCATCAATATATATGAATGAAATGTGTCCTCGATCAAGACTTCACTCTTGCAAACAATATGTGCAAGAAGCAAGAGATCATATTGATCAAAGATATGATACGTATACTTACCTTGAGTTCTTGAGCATTCTAGTAGTAGAGACACACTTGAGAAAACAATGCTAGGAAACGCAAGAGTATTCTACTACACAAAAGCAATAGAGCTCAAAGGATACCAAGATATGGAGAACATATAAAGTATGATAATCCTTAAGATTGATATGTCTCCTCCTTTAGCATTAATCTTTATAGCTTTTCTCCCCTTAGATATGAAAGTGGTAGTTCATCCTCTCCCCCTGAATCTCATCATGTAGATATTGGGATTGGATAGGGTGAGAAAAAATCTGAAGAGAACAAGAATATTATTGAGAGCTTGTTGACTGTTCACATGGAATTTTCTCCCCCTTACTTTGGTATTCTCCCCTTGTTTATATAAGTGTGAACTTTTGATATTTTCCTCTCCCCCTAAATCATAGCTTCCCCTTTGCATAAACATGTAACACTCCCTTGAGCATGAAGCTTTGATATTCTCCCCCTTTGGCATAAATTAACAAAAAGGTTAAACTTAGGAGTAGTGACAGGGATCATTGACATGGAAGGGATCCTCGAGAACAAGGGTTATTGAAAGTAGGTTTCATAGAAAAGAGCTAAGGGAATCATTGAATGTAACTTCTCTCCCTTTGGCAAATTTAAGTCTTCTTCTCCTTGTAGCTAGGGATCCTTGAATAAAGATTTTCTCCCCCTAAGACTAGCTTGTTATTCTCTCCCTTTTTTAATAATAAAGGGGTCATCGAAGGAACAAGAACATAACAAGAACAGATATCAAAAAAACATTTAAGAAACACAGATTTAGAAAAGAAAGAAAATCGGTGACTCTGGGATAAATAAATCGATGGTACCGAGATTGTGTAGTGCAACTCATCTCCAATTTCGGTAGAACCGAGTTATTTATAACGGTGGCTATGAATGATAGACCACATTTCTATTTTCAAAGACAAAAGAAATAGTTTCAAAAATATAATGCAATTTTTTTACAAAGGACATCAATTAGATAAGATTTGAGTGGTTACAAGAGATCATTCAAATAGAGAGCAAACCACATAAGATTCTTAACTAGATGATGGGCGGTGACTAGGTCACCTATATTAGAGTATATTGACTTAGGAGCCAAGCAAGAATACTTGATAATAGGTCATAGTCTATGTTAAGCTCAGAATGGGGTTACCACTTTTTGATTAAGCATTTTAATGTCTTCATATCACTTGAGTTGCTTTAGCCCATGACTTGGAGTAAAGCCTTTTCAAGGATATGAGTACATACCTTTGAGTGATGTTGATGACGTTGCTCATAGGTGAATTTGTTGAGGATGCTCGAGGTTGATGAAAATCATCTTGAATTTGGAGCAATCCTTCTCATTCTAGTACACTAGTCACCTACAAAGGTTAGTCATGCAAGGAAAAACAATGGGTATATCCTATTGACATATTCCACTTAAGATTTTGCAACTAAGATCAAGTATATGTCAAGGATATGTTTTTGTTGTCGTTTTCCTTCAATCATCAAGAGGGATTGTGGATACTTGGTAATGACAAGATTGCTTATGATTGGAGTTGATGACAATCTTGTGGAATGAAGTTCTTCCAAGTACCTACAAAAGGTTAGATGCAATACAAGGGAGCATAGAATTCCATGGCATATGATAATGAGTTACGAGAACATGGAAATAACAAGAAAGCTCATGCCCTTGCTTGCAACCGAGTGAGTCTAGCTCAAGTTTGAAGCATCAATGATGTTCAACTCACTCCTCAAATGACAAAATGTTTTCTCATCAAGTGGCTTAGTAAAGATATCGTCCAATTTCTTGTTAGTACGAACATGCTTAAGATTAATATCTCCTTTGGCAACATGATCACGAATGAAATGATGTCGAACTTGAATATGCTTAGTTCGAGAATGTTGCACAGGATTATAACCAATGCTAATAGCACTTTCATTGTCACAAAGTAATGGAACATTTTTAACATAAATTCTATAATCCTTAAGCATTTGTGTCATCCATAGTAATTGCACACAACAAGATCCGGCAGCAATATACTCAGCTTCAGCAGTAGATAGAGATACCGAGTTTTGTTTCTTGGAGGACCAAGACACAAGAGATCTACCTAAAAATTGACAAGTACCCGAGGTGGACTTTCTAACAACCTTATCACCGGAATAGTCCGAATCGGAATAGCCAACAAGATTAAAAGAAGATCCCTTGGGATACCAACTGCCAAAGTTTGGTGTTTGTATCAAGTATCTCACAATACGTTTCACAGCCAAAAGATGACACTATTTAGGTGCAGCTTGATATCTAGCACACATGCAAACACTAAGCATAATATCGGGACGAGATGCACATAGATATAGCAATGAACCAATCATAGATTGATAAACCTTTTGATCAACCGGTTCATCCTCCCTGGTAAGATCAACGTGTCCACTAGTGGGCATGGGAGTTTTCATACCTTTACACTCCTGCATGTTGAAATTTTTGATCAAGTCTTTGGTATACTTAGTTTGAGAGATGAAAGTTCCTTCTCTTGATTGCTTGATTTGCAAACCAAGAAAGAATTTCAGCTCACACATCATAGTCATCTCATACTTCTCGGACATCAACCTTCCAAATATTTCACTAAATTGAGGATTAGTGGAACCAAAGATAATATCATCCACATAGATTTGGCACACAAATAATTCACCATTAACTCTCTTAGTGAACAAGGTTGCATAAATTTTACCAATTTCAAAACATTTTTCAATGAGAAACTTCGTCAAGCATTTATACCAAGCACGAGGGGCTTGCTTAAGACCATAAAGAGCTTTACGAAGCTTGTAAACATGATTAGGTTTCTTAGGATTCACAAAACCAGGTAGTTGCTTAACATAAACCTCTTCTTCAATTTCACCATTTAAAAATGCACTTTTAATGTCCATTTGATAAAGCGTGATATCATGGTGATTAGCATAAGCAAGAAGAATACAAATAGCTTCAAGTCTAGCGACGGGGGCATAAGTCTCACCGTAGTCCATACCTTCGACTTGCATATATCCTTGGGCTACGAGACGAGCCTTGTTGCGCACAACTTGATCATCTTCGTCTTGTTTGTTCCTAAACACCCATTTGGTTCCGATGATGTTTTGTTCGTCCTCGGGCTTCTCCACGAGTGTCCACACTTCGTTCCTTTCGAAGTTGTGAAGCTCTTCATGCATAGTGTTTACCCAATCCGCGTCTTCAAGAGCTTGTTCTACCTTCAAAGGCTCAATGCGAGATATGAAAGAATAATGCTCACAAAAGTTAGCTAGGCGGGTTTTAGAGAGAGTGATTCTCCATGTTTGTATATCACCAAAGATTTGGTTTACGGGATGGTTCTTGGTCACTTGAGCTCGAACTCGGGTCAGCTTCCGATTGTTGGATGGTGGAGCTTCTTCTTCTTCAACATCATCTCCTTCATCTTCGTTGTTGTTGAAGGTGTCATTCTCTTGAGGTGGTGGTGAAGGTGGTTGTGGTGGATCTTCATGATGCACTTCCTCCTCTTCATCATCTCGTCGTGTACCGCTTGTGGATGCCTCCATGTCGTGTTGAGGTTCACCTTGACGTGAAGTAGGGGCTTCCACTTGAGTTGATGAAGTACTTTCCTTCACTTCCATGGGACGAATCTTGCCGATGGGTAGATCTAGAATAGCTTTCGAAGGATCCTTATCACCTACATCATTTGGCAATTGTTTGACTTGCGAAACATTAGATTCATCAAACTTCACATCTACCGTCTCTTCAACTTTTCGAGTTAAGTTGTTGTAGACATGGTAAGTGTGAGAGCTCGATCCGTAACCAAGTAGGAATCCTTCATGAGATTTGGGAGCAAATTTAGTACGACGATGCTTATCAAGAATGTAGCACTTTTATCCAAATACCCGAAAGTATCCGACTTGGGGTTTGTTACCGGGGAGTAGCTCGTATGCCGTTTTACCGAGAAGCTTGTGCAAGTAAAGTCGGTTTGTGGCATGACATGCTGTTTCAACAGCTTCTGCCCAAGTCTTGGCGTCTTGTATTCATCAAGCATCGTTCTTGCCATATCAATGAGCGTCCGGTTGTTCCACTCCACAACTCCATTCTGTTGAGGTGTGTACGTAGCCGAGAACTCATGTGAGACACCTTCTTCATCAAGAAAGGTATCTACATGGGTGCTCTTGAACTCTGATCCGTTATCACTCCGAACCTTCTTGATCTTCACTTCAAACTTATTTTGCGCTTTGCGAGCGAAGTTCTTGAAGATATTTTGAACCTGTGACTTATCATCAAGAAAGAATACCCACGTAAATATGGAAAAATCATCAACTATAACTAGACCATAGGAATTTCTACCGAGACTCTTGTAAGCATTAGGACCAAAAAGATCAATGTGAAGTAACTCGAGTGGTCTCCTAGTAGTCATGATATTCTTAACGGGATGACTTCCACCTACTTTCTTTCCATCTTGACAAGCACTACAAAGTTTATCTTTGTCAAAGGTAACATCTTTAACACCAAGTATATGATCACCTTTAATAAGCTTGTCTAAAATACGCATGGCAACATGTCCTAGTCTTCTATGCCAAAGCCACCCATTAGAAGATTTTGCAATAAGACAAGTATGAGGTTTGGATCTCTTAGTGGAATCAACAATGTATAGATCACCTCTACGAAAACCAGTAAAGACCATTTTATGATTATCTTGACGAAACACTTGGCAATCTACTTTTGTGAATAACACATTGAAACCGAAGTCGGCAAGTCTAGATACGAAAAGAAGATTTTAGCCAAGGGATTTGGCAAGCATGACATTTTGAATAGAGCTATCATGGGATATGGCCACCTTACCAAGGCCAAGTACCTTACCCTTAGAGTTGTCTCCAAAGGTCACATACCTTCGAGGACCTTGATTAGGCGTGATCTCTTGGAACATGTCTTTACCACCAGTCATATGATCCATACATCCACTGTCGAGAATCCACTCTTTTCCTCCGGACATCTAATCCTTAAAGTTTGCCATAAGACTCAGATTCTTCATGATCTTTTCATGTCGAACAGCTCATCTTCATCATAGTAGCCATGTTCCACATTGTCATCATCAAGTGGGAAATCCTCGTCATAAAGAACAAGAGTTTCGTTAGAATTGTGATCATGACAATGTTCAAGTTTATGAATGTGAATGGCTTCAAATATAATGTTGTTGATAGTGGTGACATCTCCTTTAGCACGCATAAGATCACGGAGCTCAAATAGGCATTTATCAAAGTTTGGATCACTAGGCTTCATTTTGTGAAAAGCAACAGTTTTATGAAGAATTTCATCAAGATTTCCTAATGAAAGATTTGGATATCGTTTCTCTAAATCAGTCCACAAGGTATAGGCACATGCAAAGTTCTTCAATTGATAAAGCACAAATCTTGGTAAACCTCTAACAATAAGATTCATAGTTCTTAGGTTACCAAGCATGTTAGTTTCCTCTTCGTGTGTGGGATGCAATTCATCAATAGGGAGCACATAGGGGTTTTCAATATATTTTGTCAAATGGAATTTATCAAATAGATCAATCATGGCATTCTTCCATTGTTAGTACTCTCCATCAAGAATGGGCACTCTACAACTCAAACTCTCTATACTAGACACATCCATCTTCCTTCATGGTGATTAAACCGAAGCAATGGAGACCAATGCTCTGATACCACTTGTAGGATCGCTACAAGAGTGTCTAGAGGGGGTGAATAGACTACTAGCAGGAATTTAAAACCTAACATTTTCCCAAGTTAATTGGTTGGCAGATTTTAACAGTTTTAGCAAGTCTAGCACGTCTAACAGCCCTACACATGCGTGTCTACAAGTATGGCAGCGGAAAGTAAAGACATTGCACATGAAGTAAAGAGATGAGATAGTGAGATCAAACACAATAGGAGACGCAAAGATTTTTCCCGTGGTTCCGATACGTGGTGCTATCATACGTCCACGTTTATGGATTCTTCAACCCACGGAGGGTAACGGTCGCGAGAGTCCATGGAGGGCTCCACCCATAAGGGTCCACGAAGTAGCAACCTTGACTATTCCATATGGCTTCTGTCCACGAAGGACTAGACTCACTATGGGTAGATCTTAACAAAGTAGGCGATCTCCTTGCCCTTACAAACTTCTTGGTTCACTCTACAACACGAAGTAGGAGGCTCCCAAGTGACACCTAACCAATCTAGGAGGCACCACCCTCCAAAAGGTAATAGGCTCAGTAATGACGATGAACTCCTTGCTCTTGTGCTTCAAGATGATAGACTCCTCAACACACAATCACTCTCACACAGATTTGGCTTGGTGGAAGAGATGGGATTGGTGGAAAGCAACTTGGGGAGGCTAGAAATCAAGATCCATATGGTTGGAGTGGAAGACCTTGATCTCAACACAAGGGTAGGTGGTTCTCTCTCAGAAAATCTGATAGGATAGGTATGGAATAGTTTTGAGTGCTTCTCATTCGAGTAGGTGGTGGTGAAGGGGTATATATAGGCATCCCCAAAAATGCAACCATTACACACAAAATAACCAACTCGGTGACACCGATGTGTTAATCTCGGTGGTACCGAAGCGACCAAAAGTTGGCAACTTTTGAATCTTAGAGGTACCGATATAGGAATCTCGGTTGCACCGATAAGATGACCAACGGTCAGATTTCCAATCTCGGTGACGCCGACCCAACATTCTTGGTGGGACTAAAAATGTGAATTTGCATAACAGAAAGTTGGCAACCTAAACTCGGTGGCACCGGTATGGAATCGGTTGCACCTAAGTGGCTAGGGTTTGGCTCAGTCTATCTAGGTTCTGGAATAGGTGGCACCAGGATAGGAATGTTGGTTGCACCAATTTTGAATGTTTGGCTATAGACAGACTTTAGTGGGAGAGCTTGTGGATGTTTTTGGTGACTATCACTTGTGCACGTATGAGCATTTTGTTCACCAACAAAACCTTACCCCCTTTTAATAGTATTGGCTTTCCTATGGACTCAAAGTGATTTATCACAAATGTAAAATGTAGTCCTCTTGCTTGAAGCTTGGCCAACCTATTTCCTTGCATCTTGGGGTAATTCCACAATCTCCACAATCCTTTTTGCCATCCCAACTCTCCATGGACTATTATCTGAAATACACTAGATAGAGGTGTTAGTCCAAGAGACAATGTATGTTTTCATGAATTATCAAAACCACCAAGGGAGCATGTTGTGCTTTCAACTAGGCGCTCGCAAGAACCCTAGGCTTGCGAGGAAGAATTACATCAAGACCCACGAGGATGAGCCTCTCTAGGCCCCCCTCGTGACGGGCGGAGATCTCTATGCAAGGCCCGGCCTCAGGAGTCAAGGATGACGCAAGGAAGGAAAGGCAAGTGCCAGCATGCCAGGTGGCATAGTTTCCTCGTTGGTGCAAAGGGAGCAAGGACGTATGCGGGTTCCCAAAGGGCCTCCCAAAGGTTTCCATTCTGGTGCAACAAGGCCTCGATTGCCAGCCCCGTAGGGCAGATGTCATCGGTGAGCCCACCACTGCATCACCATCAGCTACTTTGCAGGCAAAGACCGTCTTTGGATAGGGCGCGGATGTACTCCTGTCCCCCTTCAAAGTTGGACGTTGTGGGATTCCTTCCTGCCATTGAGATAAGGGAAGAGGACCCGGGCCATCGCTATATATAGAAGCTAGGTCACACCATAGAGGGGATCCCCAGATCCGATCGGACACTTAGCCACTCCACTCTCCACCACCAGACAGAGAGCCAAGAACACACCTTGAGCGCCCTCACGAGACTCAAGCCATTGTACTAGTTCATCACCAGAACCTCCACGAGAGGCAATCCACCGAAGCATGAGTAGGGTATTACGCTTCACAGCGTCCCAAACCTGAATAAACTGTCATGTTCACCCTCTTCCTCGTCATTGAACCAGTTCGCCATTGAGTCCATCGAGTAGCGAGCTAGGTTGGGTGAAGCTGCATGGAAGCCTTCGCACACGCCCCTGTGTTTGAACCTTAAGGGTTTTGCAGAGCCCGTAATTTGACATTATTAGAGACTTACCAAGATTCGTGCTTTCTCAATTGAAGAACTTTGCATGTGCTTATACTTTGTGGGCTGATTTGGAGAAACGATATCCAAATATTTCATTAAGTAATTTTGATGAAATTCTTCATAAAAATGTTGCCTTTCACAAAAGGAAGCCTAGTTATCCAAACTTTGATAAATGCCTATTTCAGCTTCGTGATCTTATGCGTGCTAAAGGACATGTCACAACTATCAACAACATTATTATTGAAGCCATTTACATTCATAAACTTGAACATTGTCATGGTCATGATTCTAACGAGTCTCTTGGTTTCGATGACGAGGAGATTCCACCAAACGATGACAATGAAGAACATGGCTACTATGATGAAGATGAGTTGTTTGACATCGAGCATGAAAAGATCATGAAGAATCTAAGTCTAATGGTAAACTTCAAGGATTACATGTCTGGATGAAAAGAGTGGATTCTCGACAGTGGATGCACGGATCACATGACTGGTGATAAAGACATGTTCCAAGAGATCGCGCCAAATCAAGGTCCTCTAAGTTATGTGACCTTTAGAGGGAAATCTAAGGGTAAGGTACTTGGCCTTGGTAAGGTGGCCATATCTCATGATAGCTCCATTCAAAATGTGATGCTTGTTGAAACCCTTGGCTACAATCTTCTTTCCATATCTAGACTAGCAGACTTTGGTTTCAATGTGCTATTTACTAAAGTAGATTGCCAAGTGTTTCGATTTGATAATCATAAAATTGTGTTTACCAATATTCGTAGAGGTGATCTATACATTGTTGATCTCACTAAACAAGCCCAACCTTGTACTTGTATCATTGCAAAATCATCCAAAGGTTGGCTATGGCATAGAAGGCTAGGACATGCAGGCATGCGCAATCTAGATAAGCTTATCAAGGGAAATCATATTCTTGGTGTTAAAGATGTTATCTTTGACAAAGATAGGCTTTGCAGCGCTTGTCAAGAAGGAAAGCAAGTAGGTGGAAGTCATCCGGTCAAGAACATCACGACCACTAGGAGACCACTCGAGTTACTTCGTATGGATCTTTTTGGTCCCAATGCTTACAAGAGTCTCGGTGGAAACTCTTGGTCTAGTTATAGTTGATGATTTTTCCAGATTTACGTGGGTATTCTTTCTTGATGATGAGTCGTACGTACAAAAGATCTTCAAGAACTTTGCATGCAAAGTGCAAAATCAATTTGAAGTGAAGATCAACAAGGTTCGAAGCGATAACGGATCGGAGTTCAAGAACACCAATGTGGATACCTTTCTTGACGAAGAGGGTATCTCACATGAGTTCTCGGCTACGTACACTCCTCAACAAAATGGATTTGTTGAGAGGAAGAACCGAACCCTCATTGAGATGGCAAGAACGACGCTTGACGAATACAAGACGCCAAGACACTTTTGGGCAGAAGCCGTGGAAACATCATGCCATGCCACAAACCGACTCTACTTGCACAAGCTTCTCGGAAAAACGGCATACGATATTCTCACCGGTAACAAACCCCAAGTTGGATACTTTCGGGTATTCGTGTCTAAGTGTTACATTCTTGATAAGCATCGTCATGCTAAATTTTCTCCCAAATATCATGAAGGTTTCCAACTTGGTTATGGATCGAACTCTCACACCTACCATGTCTACAACAACATCACTCTAAAAGTTGAAGAGACGGTAGATGTGAAGTTTGATGAGTCTAATAGTTCGCAAGTCGAACAATTGCCAAATAATATAGGTGATAAAGACCCTTCGGAAGCTATCCAAGATTTGCCCATCGGTAAGATTCGTCCCATGGAGGTGAAGGAAATTACTTCATCAACCCAAGTGGAAGCTCCTACTTCGGATCAAGGCTACTAACAAAATGACATGGAAGCATCCACAAGTGGTACATGGCAAAATGAAGAGGAGGAGGAAGTAGATCATGAAGATCCACCACAACCTCCTTCGCCACCACCTCAAGGAGACGACCACTTCGACAACAACGGAGATGAAGGAGATGATGAAGAAGAAGAAGCTCCTCCAACTAACAATCCAAAGGTACCCAGAGTTCAAGAACAAGTGACCAAGAATCATCCCCTAACCCAAATCTTTGGTGACATACAAACAAGGAGGATCATTCGCTCTAAAACTCGCTTGGCTAACTTTTGTGAGCATTATTCTTTCATCTCTAGCATTGAACCCTTGAAGGTTGAATAAGCTCTTGAAGACGCAGATTGGGTGAACGCTATGCATGTAGGGTTTCACAACTTCAAGAGCAACGAAGTGTGGACACTCATGGAGAAGCCCAAGGACGAGCAAAACATCATCGACACGAAATGGGTATTTCAGAACAAGCAAGATGAAGACGGTCAAGTCATACGCAACAAGGCTCGCCTCGTAGCTCATGGATATATGCAAGTTGAAGGTATGGACTATGGTGAGACCTACGCCCCCATTGCTAGACTAGAAGCCATTCGAATTCTTCTTGCTTGTGCTAATCACCATGATATCACTGAAATCACATTTGCTCCCTTGGTGGTTTTGGTAATTCATAACAACATATAAGTCATTGAACTAATGTTTCCATCAAGTATATTTTAGGAAAAGTTCAATGATGGGTTGGCAAAGAGATTGTGGAATAACCCAAGATGCAAGGAAATAGGTTGGCAAAACTTCAAGTAAGAGGACTCTACATTTTATATTTGTGAGAAATCACATTGAGTCCATAGGAAAGCCAATACTATTAAAAGGGGGTAAGGTTTTGTTGGTGAACAAAATGCGCATACGTGCACAAGTGATAGTCACCAAAGACAACCACAAACTCTCTCACCAAAGTCATTCCAAAGCCAAACACTCAAAATCGGTGCAACCAACATTCTACATTCGCTGCCACTGATTCCAAACCCTAGCCTCTTTGGTGAAACCGATTACATACCGGTGCCACCGAGTTCAGGCTGCCAACTTTCTGTTACGCAAGTTCACAATTTTGGTCCCTCCGAGATTGTCGAATCGGCATCACCGAGATTGAGCACTCTGACCGTTGGTCACCTTATCGGTGCAACCGAGATTCCAATATCGGTCTCACCGAGATTCAAAAGTTTTCACCTTTTGGTCAGTTCGGTACCACCAAGATTAACACATTGGTGTCACTGATTCTGACTTATTGTGTGTAACGGTTGGATTTTTGGGGATGCCTATATATACCCCTCCACCACCACCTACTCAATGGAGAAGCACTCAGAACCATTCCATACCTATCCTGTCAGTTTTCTGAGAGAGAACCACCTACCCTTGTGTTGAGGTCAAGATCTTCCACTCCAACCATATGGATCTTGATTTCTAGCCTCCCCAAGTTGCTTTCCATCAATCCCATCTCTTCTACCAAGCCATATCTGTGAGAGAGAGATTGTGTGTTGAGGAGTCTATCATCTTGAAGCACAAGAGCACGGAGTTCATCGACATTATTGAGCCTATTACCTTTTGGAGGGTGGTGCCTCCAATATTGGTTAGGTGTCGCTTGGGAGCCTCCTACTTCGTGTTGTGGAGTGAACCAAGAAGTTTGTAAGCGCAAGGAGATCGCCTACTTTGTGAAGATCTACCCCGAGTAAGGCTAGTCCTCCGTGGACGTAGGCCGTCATGGTATAGTCAAGGTTGCTTCTTCGTGGAAACCTCCGTGGATAGAGCCCTACATGGACTCTCGCGCCTGTTACCCTCTGTGGGATGAAGACTCCATGAACGTGGATGTATGATAGCACCACCTATCGGAACCACTGGAAAAATCACCATGTCACCAATTGTGTTTGCTTTTCCTACCCTCTCTTTACTTACATGTGCAATATCTTTACTTTCTGCTGCTATACTCTTAGACATGCATGTGTAGGGTGTACTTGACATACTATGAATGCTAAAATCTGCCAAGAATTAAAATTTGGAAAAAGTAGATTTTTATTTGGTCAAGTAGTCTAATTACCCCCGCCTCTAGACCTACTTTCGATCCTACAAGTGGTATCAGATCTTTGGTCTCCATTGAATTGGTCTCACAACCTAGGAGAATTATGGCGTCTAGTGAGGGAAATTATCACCGTAGAGGTCCGTACTTTGATGGCACAAATTTTGCTAGTTGGAAGCACAAAATGAAAATGCATTTGCTTGATCATAACCCCGTCGTTTGGGTTGTTGTTCATGTTGGTTTGCAAGGTGAATTCTTTGCAAAAGGAAAGGAACCCGATCCCGAAGTGAGTGTGGATGAATTGAAGATGTTGCAACTCAATGCTCAAGCATGTGACATTCTCTTCAACTGCCTATGCCCCAAATAATTCAACAAGATCAGCCGTCTTGAACATGCAAAAGATATTTGGGATACTTTGGTTGATATGCATGAAGGAACTGTCCGTGAGAGAATCCAAGTTGGATGTTCTCAAGGTCAGCTTGACAAGTTCAAGATGAAGGATGGTGAAGGAGTCGGTGAGATGTACTCTAGGCTAGCTCTCATCACCAATGAGATTGCCGGCTTAGGAAGCGAAGAACCGTCTGACAAATTCATCATCAAGAAAATACTTCGAGCTTTGGATGATTGATATGACACCGTTTGCACATTGATCCAAATGATGCCAACTACAAATATCTCAGGCCAATGGAAGTGATTGGTAGAATTGTTTCTCATGAGATGGCACTCAAACACAAGGAAGAGCTTCACCACAAGTCTAGCGATGCTTACAAAGCCACAAGTGATGCTCCCACTACCTCAGGCGACAACCTTGTTACAAATTAAGGGATAAGCCTCATGGTCAAGAAATTCAACAAGTTCTACAAGAATAGAAGCAAAGATCAAAGCTCCAACTCAAGATATGAATAGAAGCATTCGTCAAGTGGTGACCGGAACTGCTACAATTATGGGAAGCCCGGGGACTACTCAAATGAGTGCACGGCTTGCTATAAACGAAGAGAAGAGTCACCAAGAAGACGAAGCTCAAGAGATGAGTCACCTCGAGGAGAGAAAAGGAGTAGAGATGATCGTTATGAACAAAAACCCTCAAGGAGAAGTAGGGACTCGGAGAAGAAGGACAAGTACATGAAGAGCTACTCAAGAAGGAAACATCAAGCTCATGTTGGTGAATGGGTTTCCGGCTCCTACTCCGACAACTACTCTGAGAGAAGCTATCACTCCAACTCCGACTATAGTCAAGATGAAGGTGTTGCCGGAATTGCACTAGTGACTACCAACTCCTATGATCTATTTGATTCGCCAAACAAAGGAAGTGGAAGTTGCTTCATGGCTAAAGGCCCCAAGGTATCACACCCCGAGTATCTTGATTTCAATAGTGATGAAGATGACTTGTTAATTTAAGATGACTTGCTATTTGACAAAACTAGTAATGTTAGTCAAAATGAACTTGTTAGTACTCACTCTAGTGTATATAAGTCATGTGATGATGATAAGTTGGAAATAGAACGACTAACTCAAGAACTAAAACTCTTAAGTTAGCTCGCGAGTCAACTCTACAAGATCATAGAGAGATTCTAAGGACACATGAGAAGCTACGCTTTGAGAAGCTCAATTTAGAGCAAGAGCACGAGTTCCTTAAAGCTATCAATGACGATCTTCGAAAGAAGACTTCCTATTATCTAGCCAAATGACTTCTCTTATCTACATTCATGCCTCAAGTTAATTCTAAGCAAGCTAGTAACAAAGGAAAGAAAGGTTCTTCAACTAGTAGCAATAAAAATGATAAATCCAATGATATTGCTTCTAGTAGTTCACTTGATCCCACTAACTCTTCTCTTAGCCAAGTTACACTTGAGCAAGAAAATGAACTCTTGAAAGGAATTATAGAGAAAGGTATCTACAAGAGTCTTGAAGGGTGCAAACAATTTGAGGAGATTGTACGCAAGCATGGAGGATACCGGAAGAATCATGGTGTTGGCTAATTCAACGCTAATGGAGTTGAATGGGAAGAAGTTCAATACCCCAATCCCAATGTTGTTCCTCAAAAGGAGAAGTATGTAAATACTCTCCCCAAGGGAACAAAATCTCAAGATGACCTTCCACCACAAGGCACCAAGCTCAAGGACAAGAACAAGCTTCAAGAGGACATTGACTCATATGAAGATGCATCCCAAGCTTTGGTGAAGTGGGTTCCCAAGGCTACTACAAGCTCAACTTCTACAAGTGCTACTTCAACACCAAGGATCCCCATCAACTTGATGTGGGTTCCCAAGAAGAATAACTAGAGAGTTCTTGAGGGGTGACTCCACCAATGAAGTTCACTCATATTCATTATTGGCAAGAACTAGTTGCAAACAACATCAACATTATGCAATAGTTCAAGGAGTCAGACATTCCCTCAAAGGTAAGCAAGGGACAAGGTAATCAACAAATCAATGGACAACATCACATATGCTTTGCACTCCATGTCCATAGATATCCTTGTATTTGTCTCTTGTGTGTTGGGACTAAACCATGTAGGTGAGAAGAGTAATGAAACAACAAGGATGCTCCCAACTCTTGGTGATCTTCATCAACTTTGAGCATCCACCACTACCTCACCAACATGAAGTCTTCTTCGACAAAACCCGAGGTTAGTTTATCCCTCTAATGAGGGGATGTCACATCAAGGGGGAGCTTTACTCTAAGACTTGAGTTAAAGCATCTCACAAGAATGTGGCAACATTAAATGCTTTATGTGAAAGTGGTAACCCCACTTGTGCTTAAACAATGAGTTTGACCTATGATCAAGTATTCTTACTTGGCTCCTAAGTCAATATACTCATATATAGATGACTCCGTCATCGCCAAAGTACTTGTTAGATGCTATTGTGTATGTGCATGTTTGCCATGATTTCATTTGACATCTTATTGTGTGAGCATGTTGGTTTGCATTTATGTACTCATTCGAGGATATCCAATTGTTGCTATTTGGCTTTTCATATTTATTTGCCAATTGGATATACAAAAATGCCTAGGACCACTTCTTTAGCTATCTATGCTTTCTCACCTCATACTTTATTCATGCTAGATCACAAAATTTGGACAAGTACTTTTCGATCTCTCTGTGTGAGGAGCACTCAGAGTTCCGTATCAACAAGGACTGACCATTAAAACCTCCCAAGTGCATCTCGGTGGAACCAACCCCAAAATCTCGGTCACACCTAATGTCCAGGGTTGATCTGGTTTTCTATCTCGGTACTACCGATTCCATATTCTCGGTTACACCAAGTTTCTCTGTCAGCTGACACTTGAGAAACTCGATGGCATCGAAAATTTAGAATCGGTGTCACCGATAGTGAAGGGTATATATTCGATGGTCCCGACGACTCGAAATTTCACTCTTCAAATTGTCGCGCCCCAAGCCCTAAGCTTCCACCAAATGACCCCCTGGTCGTCGCCCTTGTCTTCCCACGCTCCTCCGCCACTGAGATTCGCCACCGTCGACAGAATCTTCGCCCCCGTCGCTGCCGTAGTGGATCCGTTACCGAGCTAGGGTACGGATTCAACCCCCTCTTGTGCTCCAACCTCTGATTCTTGTGCATCAGGGATTCTCCATTATCTAACCATAGTTTGAGAACATTCAATCCACAAGATAAACTCCATAGTCTAGCTAATCGAAAAAAATTAGGTTTAGTTGCCCGTAAAGTTGCATCTCGGTGATACCAAGTCAGAAAAATCGGTTCCATCGATTGCCTTTTTGTGCTACTGAGGACAGAACTCGGTGAGACCGAGTGACAGTTTTCGGTCTGACCGAAACTATTGCCAAGTTTTGGTTAAGGGTTTTGTGAGTCTTGGCAGCACCAAAATGTTTGACTCGGTGACACCGAAATCCAATTTTGCTGTGAACTACATCTATAATTTTTCTGTTCAAACTTTCAAAAACCAGCTGAACATTTTGTGATGACTTATCCTATTCCACTCTTCTATACTCTATTCACAGGGTCAGCATGCCAGGTTCAGACAGTCAGAACTTACCAGAGCAGAATGTTGAGACGAGTTCAGTCACTAGTCCTGAGTCCAGTTCATCTTCAGATCCAAGCACTCCCGGTTCTCATGGGTTGCCTAAGGCTGCAACAAGGACCAGGAAGAAGCTCAACTCAGATGAAGAGGATTCAGATTTTATCCCATCAGAGATTCTTGCCAAGAAGCAAGAGAAGGCTGCAAGGAAGGATGCCAATGAAGCCACCTCATCCAGGAAGGTGGTCAGCAAAATTTATGCTCCTGCAGAAACCATCAAAGCACATGAGAGTGCTAGGGAAACAGTGTCTGTTAAGGTCCCCGGGAAGGTTGTGCCAAAGAAGACAGCTAGGAAGAGGATCATCCGTGTGCAGGGCAGGCCTACATCTATGTTTGAGGATCCAGAGGAGGTTGCTGCTGGCGGTGCTACTACTGAGGAGGAAGAGGAGGAACCTGCTTCTCAGGCCCCTCTTAAGAAGAAAGCCAAGAAACTGTTGGCTGATGCTATGTCCAAGCCAGGCCCTTCTAAGATCACCATGGCAACATCAAGGAAAGCTGCTGCATAGAAGTCCAAGAGGACAACCAGAGATATACCTGCTTCTGAGAAGAACAAGAAGTCCACTTTCAAAGAAGTAGATGATGATGCTATGTCTGCTCTGATGAAGCTCAGACCTCACCTTCCAATTCATGATGCCAGCCACCTAGTAGTTGAGGATATGAAGAAGAGGAAAGATTCAGGCTTGAGGGCATCGAGAGTTGTTGATCCATATGCCCAGAGGAGAAAGACTATTGTTGATTACAGATTTTACACCAAAGAGCAGCAAGACTTCTATGAGATAGTTTTGCTTGACCAGAGCCCAGCAGTCAGTGACATGAGATATGTTGACTGGAAGTACATCAAGGAGAATGAGGACTACTTTCCATGTGTCCAAGACAATTTTCACTGCATTGGACTTGATGAGTTTGTTGGTAGAGAGTTTACTACCTGGAATGATGAGATGATCATGCAGTTCTATTCCACTGCTCATTTTTATGGAGATGGCAGAATTGTTTGGATGATTGAAGGAGCAAGATATGAATCTACTATTGATGAGTGGGCAACCATCTTAGGAGTCCCAGAGGCACAGGAGGGAGATATTTGTGTATACTCAGAGTCCAAGGCAAGCCATAATGCCATTAAGGACATGTATAATCTCATTCATGTTGCACGGCTTCAATCCCACAAGCTAGGATCCATCTACCACCTCCAGGCAGGTCTACACACCATCAATACCATTCTTAGGTATACTTTGATGCCCAAGTCAGGTGATGAGAAGATGATCCGAGGCTATTCCATCAATTTGCTCATTCATATTGACCGGAACCAGAGATTCCGAGTGATGGACTTGATTGTGGAGACAGTGAAGAGGGTTGCTACAGATCAGAAGCACTCATGCTGCTATGCACCCTATATCCAGATGCTTATCAACTCTCAGCTTGAGAAGCACATTTTGCTCTAGATAGACCCCATTTGCCACTTCAGTCGGACCTTGAGGATAATGTTGTGGTGATGGACCCAGATCATCCCACATCAGCTGCAGCTCAGGCACAGGCAAAGGTAGAAGCAGAGGTAGCTCGAGCCACTATTGCTCAGGTTCCCAGGTCCAGGAACGAGCAGATGAATCTTTTGATCACCACTGTCATGGAGATGAAGAAGGATATCAAAGGTATACTGGACAATCAAAACCGTATTGTGAGGATCTTTGAGGATAGAGTGAAGACCCTCAATGACAAGGTTGATGGATTGACTAAGACAGTAAATGTGCTCAAGAAGGAGGTTGATGAAGCCCCAATCCATTGCACCTCTTCAGAGTCTGAGTCTTCTGATGATGAGGAGGATAGTGCACCTGTCAGGATGACTTCCCAGTTTTCAACTAAGGCCAGGACTCCTACAGTACCAGCTCTAGAGACAAGGCCTTCATCTTCTGCTCCAGCCACAATATCTTCAGCTCCATTAGCTCTAGTGCCTCCAGTATCTACTCCAGCTCCATCCAGGACTTCAGCGGAAGTCTTCGCCAACGCAATTCTCTTGACTCCGACATCAACGACCGAAGGAGATCAACCGCAGAACGATTAGCTATATCTCTTTGAACTTTTTGGTAACTTGTTGCCAAAGGGGGAGAAGTTGTATAGATCTAGGCTTTGAGTGAGAGAGCGTCTGCCTTTTATCATTGTTTTTCAAAAACCAAAAGATCATTGCTTGTTTGACGTGAGATACTTTTGTGTTTGTGTGTGATCATACGTTGTTATGTGTGTTTCTACTATTTCCTATCATTTGATGATTATGTGATGATCACTCACATTGCTTGATTCTGTTGTGCTATGTTGTTAATTCTAATTATTCTTGCACACCACCAAGATGTATGTGACATGGAGGAAGTACCCCATGTACCTAATCGATTGTGCATTTGCATTCAAACGCAAATTCAAAATAATGAACAAATTTAGGGGGAGCTCTTTCTTATCACATACTTCTCAAAATGACGATTATATTCATTGATTATATCATATGTCGAAGCTTTGATCTATATGTTGTCATCAATTATCAAAAGGGGGAGATTGAAAGCATATTTTCTCCCTTGGTGGTTTTGGTAATTCATAACAACATATAAGTCATTGAACTAATGTTTCCATCAAGTATGTTTCAGGAAAATTTCAATGCTGGGTTGGCAAAGAGATTGTGGAATACCCTGAGATGCAAGGAAATAGGTTGGCAAAACTTCAAACAAGAGGACTCTACATTTTATATTTGTGAGAAATCACTTTGAGTCCATAGGAAATCAAATACTATTAAAAGGAGGTAAGGTTTTGTTGGTGAACAAAATGCTCATGCGTGCACAAGTGATTGTCACCAAAGACACCCACAAACTCTCCCACCAAAGTCAGTCCAAAGCCAAACACTCAAAATCGGTGCAACCAACATTCTACATTCGGTGCCACAGATTCCAAACCCTAGACAGACTTAGCCAAACCCTAGACACTTTAGTGCAACCGATTCCATACCGGTGCCACCGAGTTCAGGCTGCCGACTTTCTGTTACACAAGTTCATAGTTTCGGTCCCTCGGAGATTGTCGAATCGGCGTCGCCGAGATTGAGCATTCTGACCGTTGGTCACCTTATCGGTGCAACCGAGATTCCTATATCGGTCTCACCAAGATTCAAAAGTTTCCATGTTTTGGTCACTTCGGTACCACTAGATTAACACATCGGTGTGATCGAGTCTGACTTATTGTGTGTAACGCTTGGATTTTTGAGGATGCCTATATATACCCCTCCACCACCACCTACTCGACAGAGAAGCACTCAGAACCATTCCATACCTATCCTATCGGTTTCTGAGAGAGAACCACCTACCCTTGTGTTGAGGTCAAGATATTCCACTCCAATCATATGGATCTTGATTTCTAGCCTCCCCAAGTTAGTTTTCACCAATCCCATCTCTTCTACCAAGCCATATCTATGTGAGAGAGATTGTGTGTTGAGGAGTCTATCATCTTGAAACACAAGAGCAAGGAGTTCATCGACATTATCGAGCCTATTACCTTTTGAAGGGTGGTGCCTCCTAGATTGGTTAGGTGTCGCTTGGGAGCCTCCTACATCGTGTTGTGGAATGAACCAAGAAGTTTGTAAGGGCAAGGAGATCGCCTACTTCGTGAAGATATACCCCGAGTAAGGCTAGTCCTCCGAGGACATAGGTCATCATGGTATAGTCAAGGTTGCTTCTTCGTGGAACCCTCCGTGGGTAGAGCCCTCCGTGGACTCTCACGACCGTTACCCTCCGTGGGTTGAAGACTCCAGGAACGTGGATGTACAATAGCACCACCTATCGAAACCATGGGAAAAAAACATCGTGTCACCAATTGTGTTTGCTTTTCCTACCCTCTCTTTACTTACATGTGCAATGACTTTACTTTCCTCTGCTATACTCTTAGACATGCATGTGTAGGGTGTACTTGACATACTATGAATGCTAAAATCTGCCAAGGATTAAAATTGGGAAAAAGTAGATTTTTATTTGGTCAAGTAGTCTAATCACCCCCCCCCCCTTCTAGACCTACTTTCAATCCTACAATCATGCTTTACCAAATGGATATTAAAAGTGCATTTTTAACTGGTGAGATTGAAGAAGAGGTCTTTGTTAAGCAACCACCTGGTTTTATAAATCCTAAGAAACCTGACCATGTTTACAAACTTCGCAAAGCTTTATATGGTCTTAAGCAAGCTCCTCGTGCTTGGTATAAATGCCTAACGAAGTTTATTTTTGAAAAAGGATTTGAAAATGGTAAAATTGATGCAACCTTATTCACAAAGAGTGTTAATGGTGAACTATTTGTGTCCCAAATTTATGTGGATGATATTATCTTTGGATCTACTAACCCACAATTTTGTGAGAAATTTGGAACGTTGATGTCAGAAAAGTATGAGATGTCTATGATGTGTGAGCTGAAATTCTTCCTTGGTCTACAAATCAAGCAAACGAGAGAAGGTACATTCATATCTCAAACCAAGTACACCAAGGACTTGATCAAGAAGTTCAACATGCAAGAGTGCAAAGGTATGAAAACTCTCATGCCCACTAGCGGACACGATGATCTTACTAAGGAGGGTGAACCAGTTGATCAAAAGGTTTATCGATCAATGATTGGTTCATTGCTATATCTATGTACCTCTCGTCCCGATATTATGCTTAGTGTTTGCATGTGTGCTAGATATCAAGCTGCACCCAAATAATGTCATCTTATGGATGTGAAACGTATTGTGAGATACTTGATACATACACCAAACTTTGACATTTGGTATCCCAAGGTATCTTCTTTTAATCTTGTTGGATACTCCGACTCAGACTATGCCGGTGACAAGGTTGATAGAAAATCCACCTCGAGTACTTGTCAATTTCTTGGTAGATCTATTGTGTCTTGGTCCTCCAAGAAACAAAACTCGGTATCTCTATCTACTACCGAAGCTGAATATATTGATGTCGGATCATGTTGTGCGTAATTATTATGGATGACACAAACACTAAAAGATTATCGAATCTATGTTAAAAATGTGTCATTACTTTGTGACAATGAGAGTGCTATTAAGATTGGTCATAATCCTGTGCAACATTCTCGAACCAAGCATATTCAAGTTCGACATCATTTCATTCATGATCATATTGCCAAAGGAGATATTAATCTTAAGCATGTTCGTACTAACAAGAAATTGGCAGATATCTTTACTAAGCCACTTGATGAAAAAGTGTTTTGTCATTTGAGGAGTGAGTTGAATATCATTGATGCTTCAAACTTGAGCTAAGCTCACTCGGATGCATGCAAGGGGATGATCTTTATTGTCTATTCCATGCTAATATTATCTTGAATATTATATCTTGTAATTCTATGCTCCCTTGTCTTGCAACTAGCCCTTTTGTTGGTACTTGGAAGAACAACACTCCACAAGATTGCCAACAACTCATATCTTAAGCAATCTTGTCATGACCGAGTATCCACAACCTCACTTTGATTATGAAAGTAAGAAGACAACAAAACCTATCCTTGACATATATTTCTAAATTGGTATCAACTCACAATTGATATCACACCTTTGGATATATCATGTTTTTCCTTGCGTGACTAACCTATGTAGGTGAAAAGTGAACAAAAACAACAAGGATTGCTCCCAACTCACGATGATATTCATCAACTTTGAGCATATTCATCAAGTTCACCTACAAGCTACGTCAGCAACATCACTCAAAGGAATGTACTCATATCCTTGATATAGCTTTACTCCAAGTCATGAGATAAAGCAACTCAAGTGATATGAAGACATTAAAATGCTTAATTGAAAAATGGTAACCCCATTTTTGATCTTAACGATGAGTATGACCTATGATCAAGTATTCTTGCTTGGCTCCTAAGTCAATATACTCTAATATAGGTGACCTAGTCACCGCCCATCATCTAGTTAAGAATCTTGTTTGGTTCATTCTCTATTGCAAAATTTCTTGGAACCATTCAAATCTTTTATAGTTGATATCTCTCTGTACAAATCTTTTGACACTTCTTTACATTTATCCAAATAAATTGGCAAAGTTTGATCCATTTGGGGTCTCCAAGTTTCTGTTTTATGCCTCGAAGCCTACGATACAAAAGACTTGGTTCTACCAATTCAGCAGATGAGCTACATAACATTATATCGATACCACCAACAAATTTGTCTCGGAGCCATCGACCTTCAATCATGTTTTAGTCTGTGTTTGTATCTGTAAATATTTGAGTTTCCTTCTGTGATATTTTTCAATTCTTCGATGATCCCTTCTATATATAAAAAAAACTTGGAAAGGGGGAGAAATACATTCAAGGATCCCTAACTCAAAGGAGGAGAAGTTCTACAAATTTTCAATTTAGTAAAAGGTAGAGAAGTTATTTTCAATTATTCCCTCTTTTTTCATGATTTCATATTCTATGAATCCTACAATCTATGACCCTTGTTCTCAAGGATCCTTTCTTAATCAATGATCCTTGTATCTAACCCTATATCTGACCTTTTTGGAAAATAATGCCAAAGGGGGGATACACAAAGCTTCAAAGATAAAGAGGGAGATACATGCTTATGCAAAGGTGAGATATAATTTAGGGGGGATATCAAAAGTTTACACCTATATAAACAAGGGGAGAATATCAAAGTAGGGGGAGAAAACTGTTCACAAAGGAGGATGTGTTTAATGTGTGTTTATTGCATTTGATTTCTCATGTTAGTCTTTTCTCACCCTATCCAATCCCAATATCTACATGCTAAGATTCAGGGGGAGAGGATGTCCTACCATTTTCATATCTAGGGGAGAAAGTTCTAAATGATCTTGGAGACATATCAATCTTAAGGAATACTATCTTCTATATGTTCTCCATATCTTGGTACTTTTGAGTTCTATTGCCTTTGGTTGGTACAATACTGTTGTGTTTCCTAACATTGTTTTCTCAAGTGTATTTCTACTACTAGAATGCTCAAGAACTCAAGGTAAGTATATGCATCATATCTTTGATCAAGATGATCTCTTGCTTCTTTCACATATTGTTTGCAAGAGTGAAGTCTTGAACAAGGATACACCTCATTCATATACATTTGATGCATATAGCCAAGATAAACATGACTTCTTATATCCCTTCTACTATATATGTGTCCATGCATTCCAAAGCAACTATCCTTTAAAGGGATTGCACACATTTAGGGGGACCAAGTCTAAGTCATGTGTCTCTTAAAGTCTTCATTATATACATGCATATCTTTATTTGAAGCTTTGATTGTATGTTGTCATCAATTACCAAAAAGGGGAGATTGAAAGCACAATATGCTCCCTTGGTGGTTTTGATAATTCATGACAAAATACATTGTCTCCTGGACTAATACTTTCATCTAGTGTATTTCAGATAAAAGTCCATAGAGAGAGATGGGTTGGGAATAAGGAGTGTGGAGAGCATCCCCATGAAGAAGAAGGAGAAGGAATAGCATTGGCAAAGCTTAAAGCAAGAGGACTCTACATTTTACCTTTTATGATAAATCACTTTGAGTCCATAGGAAAGCCAATACTATTACAAGGGGGGTAAGGTACCGTTGGTGAACAAAATGCTCATACGTGCACAAGTGATAATCACCACATACACCCACAAGCTCTTCCACAAAAGTCTTTCCAAAGCCAAATATCCAAAATCGGTGCAACCAACACTTTCCACTCGGTGCCACCGATTCTCATCCTCAGACAGACTCAGCCAAACCCTAGCCCTTCTGTGCAACCGATTCTGCTTCGGTGCCACTGAGTTTGGGTTGCCAACTTTCTGTTACACAAATTCACAAAATTAGTCCCACCGGGTTTGTTGAATCGGCTTCACCGAGTTTGGCAATTTGACCGTTGGTCACCTTATCGGTGCAACCGAGTTTTATGTATCGGTCTCACCGAGATTACAAGTTGCTACCTTTAAGGCAACTCGGTACCACCGAGATTAACACATCAATGTCACCGAGTCTGACTTATTAGGTGTGACGGTTGGATTTTTGGAGATGTCTATATATACCCCTCCACCACCACTCACTCGCATGAGAAGCACTCAGAACAGATCCCTACCTATCCTATCATATTTTCTAAGAGAGAGCCACCTACTCATGTGTTGAGATCATGCCATTCCATTCCAACCATGTGAATCTTGATCTCTAGCCTCCCCAAGTTGCTTTCCATGCAATCAATCTCTTCCACCATAGCCAAATCTGTGAGAGAGTGATTATGTGTTGAGGAGTCTATCATCTTGAATCACAAGAGCAAGGAGTTCATCGACATTATCGAGCCTATTGCCTTTTGGTGGGTGGTGCCTCCTAGATTGGTTAGGTGTCGCTTGGGAGCCTCCTACTTCGTTTTGTGGAGTGAACCAAGAAGTTTGTAAGGGCAAGGAGATTTCCTACTTCTTGAAGATCTACCCATAGTGAGGCTAGTCCTTCGTGGACGGAAGCTAATATGGAATAGTCAAGGTTGCTACTTCGTGGACCCTTATGGGTGGAGGTCTCCATGGACTCTCGCGACCATTACCTCCGTGGGTTGAAGACTCCATAAACATGGACGTACGATAGCACCACCTATTAGAACCACGGGATCTCTGTGTCCCTCATGCGTTTGATCTTCCTATCTCTACTCCTTACTTCCATGTACAATGTCTTTACTCTTTGCTGCTATACTTGATGACTTGGATGTGTAGGGTTTGCTAGACTTTCTATATATGCTAAAATCTGCCAACACTTAACCTTGACCTTGTGTAGATTTTAAATTCCTGCTAGTAGTCTATTCACCCCCCCCTCTAGACATACTCTTCTAGTGATCCCGCACTATCGCCCGAGCACCCTCCATCACTGCGGAGAAGTATCGCTCCGGGCACCTATACTCCTTTCCAGGGGCGGAGGTGCGGTAGCCATCTCGGTCGGATCGAGCCTCAGCCAGTGCATCATGGTCCTTGCAAAGGCATTCCGAGCTCCCTCGATGTAGGTAGAACCCTTTAGCGCGTCAATTCGAGGTGCAGCGTCGCTCAGCCTCCACATCAGGCTGAAGTAGTTGCTCAGCAACGGCTTGTTGGGCCATGGCCGGATGCAGAGATCCTTCATGGCTGGCTCCATCATGCTGTGTAGCTCCATCAGTTGTTTCATCTTCTCGATGAGAAGAGGAAAGCGCTCGGGGGCTTCAAACCATGCCCAAAAGAGACGAGCCTCATCGCCTTCTTATCGCGAAGCATAGAATTGGTTCGCGTCCGCTACACTATTTTGGAGGTCCAAACAAGCGCCTGAGGAACGCCACACCTGGGTGAGCAATGTGAACCTGCTATCACCAAAGGCACACTGTAGTAAATACGGCTTACTGTGTGTGATAGCTTTGACTTGGCGGATCTATTCTTCAAAGAACCGTTGATCCACCCACGCCTTTTGGAGCTCGGATTTCAGCATGGATAGCTCGATGGCTTGCTCCTTGCCTTTCTGCTCAAGGGTCTCGCACTTCGTACTGGCATCCTTGATCTCTTGTTGCACCTCCTTCACCCGGGATTCATGCTTAGCACTCGTGGTTTTCAATGCGGAGAGCGCGGCTGCTGTTTGTTCGCTTGCTGCCTTCTCGTCCGCGGCCTCCTACTTCATCTTTTTAAGCTCGGCCTTGAGCTTCTCGACCTCCTTGGCCGAAGTTGTGTAAGCAATAAATATATAATTACACTAGGTCACTAGTGTGGATCACTAATGATAGAAAACCCAGATATTACAATTCGGCTTACCTTGCGCCTCATCGAACCTCTTGTTCAGGGTGTCAAGCTCCTCTTTAGAGCTCTTGAGCTTCCGATTTAGCTCGACAAGCTCCACAGAATTAATGGCCGCCGTCGATGACGAGGCCTACAAACAATAAATATATATCAGACTATGTGTGTTCAACCTTCCGAACTGTCAAGAATACGACCCTGTGCTCGGTCCTCTTAAGGGCTTTCAGAACAGTATCGGACAAATTGTGTCTTGTGCACCATCAGTTACTACTAGGTATTTGACCCCCGGGTGAGTTTTTTCTAAACTCATCCAGGGCTCAGGGCTGCTATATATATAACGATAGCATAGACCTAATAAAATTAAAATTTTAAGAAAAGGGTATTACGTGGCTCACCTGGAAGCCCGTCAAGAGACCATTGAAGGCCTCTTTCAGTCTGCTATGAATGGACTGAATGCCTTGCAAAACCGCACCCATAAGAGTGCGGTGATCCTCGGAAATGGAGGTGCTTGATAGGGCCTCCTCCATGACCGGCCACCCAGTCATCAGTGGCGCTGGTGGTGACCGGTTAACCCTATCTCTGACCGAAGATTGAGCCGGTAGCTCCTGAGGCATGGTGCGCTCCCGATATGACCTAGGAGGGGATAGGACACTCCTTTGTCCTTCCTCCTCAGTGGCCGGGAGGGGCTCCTCACCCCGGTCTTCGCCGGCCAAGGCATTAACCTCAGCCATGACGTCATCACCCCCACCGCCTGTATTCGGCTCCAAAGGGGCTTGGCAGGATGAAACCTCCGCGGCATCCTTCACGGCCCCTGGAGGTGTGGGGTGTGACGTAGTCCCACTCTCCGCCAGCTCAGCGGGTGGAGACGCCCCATCCGAAACTTGGTTGGTGGGGAGAACGCGTGGTGGGCTGCGGCTCAAAAGGCGTTCTTACATCTAAACATTAAAAAGTTAGCATAAATGACCCAGCGAGTCTTCGGATTCATACCTTCGAGCTGGGGGCTTGACCCTAAGGTTCCTTCAGGGAACCTTCTCAATGTGCTCGGACTCAGCATCAGAGTCCGAGCTGTCGCCGGACAGGATCAACCTCGGCCGACACGCCCTCTTCGGGGCGGGAGGAGGTAAATCCTCCGCGGCGTCCGATGACACCGCCCACTTTCTTGTAAGGGGGGAATCGCCTTCCCCCCATCCTCATGCTCTTCCTCATGAGTAGAGGAGGCATGGGTTTCCTCGGACATGGCGTCCGGCTGGTCCCTTATGGGGAGACCTTCTGTGGCTTGCTTCTTCTTCTTCTCCTTCTTCTCTGGCGCCGTGTAAGGCGCCTCGATGAGCATCACCATCAAAAATTCCGACCTGGGGCCTTCGGGTTGTGGGGTCAGGCAGTCCGTTTTGACAGCCTTGCTTAGCCACTTCTGTAAAGATAAAGCAAAGTTTGTTCAACTCTTTGTTAAACAACGGGGCCAGAGTGTCAATACAATAGTATACCTGGGTAGGAGAGTTATTGGCGCTCAGGCCCGAGTCCTCCTCCTCGGCTGGCCAGCTCTTTTGGGGCTTGAATAAGGCCTTCCACAGCTTCTCAAAAGAGTTGGCACACGATAGGCTCGTCCTCAAGCTGATAATCCCACATGGGGAAGCCCGGCGCTGGAAGGGAAGGAGACGACGGTGGAGCATGACCTGGACCACATTGACCAACTCGATCTTGGCCTTGATCATCGAGAAGATACACTTTTGCAGCGATTCCACCTCTACATCTGATCCCCAGTCGAGGCCCTTCCTAAGCCACGAGGTTAATCTCATGGGGGTCCGGATCTGAACTTGGCACGTGCCTCCCAGTCGTCGTCCCTTGGCTCGATGATGTAGAACCATTCCTTCTGCCAGATCTTGATGGTGTAGATAAAGGTGGCAGTTGGCCACTCGACGCGGGGGAGCTTGGTGATTACCGCCCCTCCGCAGTCCACATGCTCGCCCGCAACGGTCTTTGGCTTGATGTTGAAGACCTTGAGCCATAGGACAAAGTGCGGTTCGACCCGCGGGAAGGCTTCGCAGACAGTAATGAAGGCCGAAATATGCATGAATGAGTTCAGGGGGAGGTCATGGAAATCCAACCCATAGAAGAACATGAGGCCCCTGACGAAGGGGTGGAGTGGGAAACTCAGTCCCCGGATGAAATGGGGGACAAACACCACCCTTTCGCCTGGTTGGGGGTGGGGACCACCTCGTTAGCCTCTGCAGCACGGTGGAAGATGTTGGTGGGGAGGTAGGACGCGAGCTTTAGGTCCCGGATGTCCTTGTCAGTGGCCGTGGAGGCCTCCCAGTTGCCCATGGAGCCGGAACCCGCCATGGCTAAGCTCGGAGGAGAAGTCGAGGAAGAACTGGATCTGGGATCTTGAAGCTTGGGGAGATTGAGGAAGCACGGGATGCGAATGGGAAGCATGAATAGGCCTTTTTCCTTTTTATGAGGCGTGACAGCAATTAGCCTCCCTTTACGTCGCCGCAAATCTCTCCACTTCCCAAGACATGCATGCCATTATACACGCATAAAGTAAGTTGAGATGTTGATCGTATCACGTGTGAAACGGAGCACGATTTAAGCATCGACGAGTCGTGTCAATGTAAAAACAGCCTCGAATCACGAATCGAGTTTTCATAACTAGTTTGGCGGTTGTGGTAGACCACGACCCTTCGTCAAAAAGGTCGTCAGAAAACACTGTTCACACTTTGATGTTTGGCCTTCGGGTCTAAGCCTCTCACGGTGTCAAGACGATCGTATGATCGGAATAAATTACGCATCATCGGAAACCGAACAGGTCTCAGCCAATCATTAATGGAAAGAAGAACTCACCCCACAAGCCAAAGACTCTGATCACATGGAGCTGCCAGAGCTGAGACCCTTGGAGTTCGAGGCTAGTTCGGGGGCTACCGAGGGAGTCCTGGACTAAGGGGTCCTCGGGCCGCTAGCCTATCTCCTAATAGGTCAACTTCGTGGGCCGCACTCTGACTGTCGCAGGAGGGACTGGATACATCGATACCTCGGTTCTAGAAGGAAGCCCCGAAGGCGCGTCGTGCACTCCAAGTCAAAATGAGGAAATCGACATCTCCATCCCCGGCAAGAGACCTACCATGTGTAAACCCTAGGTACCCCCCAGTGTCTATATAAACTGGGAGGGTTTTAGATTATAGGTCAGAGAAACTCATCTAGAGTTTTAGCTATTTGATCTCAAGGTATATCAACTTTGTAACCTTCATACCATCAATATAATCGAGAAGGCTGAGGGTTTTACCTCCATAGGAGGGCCCGAACCTAGTAATCATCGTCTCCTTGGTCCCTTGTTACCATCAATCCTAGTCCCACAGCTTGGAATCCCCTACCCGAGATCCGCCAGTTTTAACATCGAAAAAGATCTTTATCGGTCGAACCACGATGCCAAGGATTCAATCAATCCCGTATGCAGTTCGCTTTTCCTAGTGGTATGTTACTTGCCCGAGATTCGATCGTCGGTATCCCCATACCTTGTTCAATCTGGTTACCGGAAAGTCTCTTTACTCGTTCCGTAATACAATATCTCATGACTAACTCCTTAGTCACATTGCTTGCAAGCTTCTTGTGATGTTGTATTACCAAGAGGGCCTAGAGATACGTCTCGGTCATATGGAGTGACAGATCCCAGTCTCGATCCACGCCAAGCCAACATACACCCTCGGAGATACCCGTAGAGCACCTTTATAGTGACACAGTTACGTTGTGACTTTTGATACACACAAGGCATTCCTACGGTGTGAGGGAGTTGCGTGATCTCATGGTCGTAGGAACACATACTTGACATGGATAAGTAATAGCAATAAACTAGCATGATCATATGCTATGCTTACGGTTGGTCTTGTCCATCGCAGCATTCTCCTAATGATGTGACCCCGTTATCAAATGACAACTCATGTCTATGGTTAGGAAACCTTAACCATCTTTGATCAATGAGCTAGTCTAGTAGAGGCTCACTAGGGACACGGTGTTGTCTATGTATCCACACATGTATCTGAGTTTCCAATCAATACAATTATAGCATGGATAATAAATGATTATCACGAACAAGGAAATATGATAATGACTAATTTATTATTACCTCCATGGCATATTTCCAAAAATTTATGCTTCTTGCATAGCTACACAATTGGAAGTGTCACCTCAACCTAATGACCCCAATTTGCCCGACAGATATTTAGGTTATGAAGCTATGCGTTCTCATGAATTTCTTGTGAACCATACAACTTAATATTTAGGAAATATACGTCTATGTCCTTCACTTTGCCTGCACCTCCCCTCTTTAACTTTCAGACTCGACAAAGATATTATGTTCTTGAGTATGAGGTGCGGGAGTACAATGCTGCGATGGAGGCTGCTCGTTTGGCAGAGGAGCTGCTCGTCTATCAGAGAAGGCGGCCAATAATGCCTCCACGAGCTATCACTTCAACTATTACCCAGATGAGTAGTGATGATTACCAAGCTAGGCAAACGCCTAGGCTTGGGGGAGTACGTATTTCTCACCGACATTACATTCATGTTCTCACATTTCATATAAATTGTCGGTGTTCATCCTCTTTCATTGTATATCCATGTTAGCTTTATTTTCCTGTTTTCTTCTTGTGTGTTTGAGAAACTTTGAAAATTCAAAAATATTTCTCGCTTCTTTTCAGGTTTTCATTTCCTCATTTCTTTAGTTGTAGAACTAAAAAGAAATCCAAAAAATATTTACTTTGCATGTTGGGAGCTTTCCCGTGTAAATAGTTTTTCTCATTCTTGTTTTCCCTTAGCTTGCTTCCTTGCTTGAGAAAAACAAAAACTCCAAAAATATTTCAGTGTGTTTCTTTGATTTTTTAATCTCTGGAAGGAGAAGACCATGATGAAAATGCCGAGTGGCTCTTATATGCTTTGTTGTTGATCTAACAAAGATCCAATTTTACCTTGTCTTCTCCTTTGTCTAAAACTGTAGTGCAGATTCCAGCTTAGTCAACGGCATTCTTGCACTATTATTATCGTTATAGCATTCGGTCATGCAAGTGAAAGGCAAAAATGATGGCATTTGATGAAGTGACCGTGGCAGAGGAAGCTGGTATGAACTCTTCTTGTTTTTCGTTTTTGTAAATATGTTTAGTCAGTTTGATCCTGATTCATTATATCATGAGTATAGATGTTTGTGATAATAATTAGAGATTATAGCTTCTCATGCCATGCCTAAACATTTAGGAGTTAATAATGATTTTGTGGGCCAACATGCATTAAAATGTTTATAATATGGTATGATAGTATGGTATTTCCCTCTGAGTAATCCGAGCAGTTTGACTTGACCCATGTGCAAACATATAGTTGAATCAAAACAAATGCAGCCTTTACGATGTTTCAATTCAGAGTGTTCATATCCTACTCATGCTACATCCAATGTTAATTATTCACAATGTATGTTTATGACCATTGTTGCTCTCTAACTGGTCGCTTCTCAATCTATTGCTAACATTCACATGTACTAAGTGGGAATGCTGCTTGTGCATCCAAAACCCTTAAACCGAGTTATTCCACATGAGTCCACCATACCTACATATATGCGGTATTACGATGCCGTTCCAAGTAAATTTCCATGTGCCATCTCTAAATATTCAAATAGACATCCATTTTGTGCACTCATCTCGCTCATGGAGCAACAAGGTGGTCAGTATTTTTCATGCTAAGCGAGTTATTCTCACGAGGTCATTTATTCGCCGTCATTGCACGAGAGAGGCTGGTAAAAAGGATTCCCAGTCCTGCATAATCAAAATAAATTAAACAAACTCCTTGGGGCAGTTGTATGTTGGCTGTCATTTGAGGATTTGGTCAGCCGTGGTTTGTGTATGGATGGTGGATAGGAGTAAAATTTTACTATTTTGTTTGGGAACCGCCGATAATGAGCTTAGCATGGAAGATATTGAAAACGTTTGTCAAAACGTTGACAAGAAAAGTGCATCACCCAAAAATTATAACTTCATTCTTGTTTTAAACCTTGAGCTCTGGCATCTCTGCGAATCAATGCTTCCCTCTGGGAAGGGCCTATCTATTTACTTTTATGTTGAGTCATCATCCTCTTATTAAAAGCACCAAACCTAAGAGCACTATTGTCATCCTTATGCATTGAGTCTAGTTAATATTGGATATGAGCATGACTCGATCTTTTCTACCCTGAATTATAATGTTTAGTCGCTGCATGGATCTCAGAGGTGCTCTGCATTTATGTTTTGTGGTCTCAAAAAGCGCTAGCGAAATACCATGTCACCATACTATATTATGATTGTTTTGACAAATTGTTGACATATGAAAGATTTTATTATTGCTGACTAGTTGGTTATGTATTGTCATGAGTCAACATAATAATTAGTTGTCATCATGGATGTGCTTATTTACAATTTATGGTGAAAACTTGAGCACTAGCTAAGCATGTGTATAACAACGAGAACAAAAGAGTTTCTAAAAGTTTTCTTTATCACTTTCAGTTTATCAATTGAATTGCTTGAGCACAAGCAATGAGTTAATCTTGGGGGAGTTGATACATCTCAAACGTATCTACTTTTCCAAACACGTTTGCTCTGGTTTTGACCTCTAATTTCCATGATTTGAATGAAACTAACCCGGACTAACGTTGTTTTCAGTAGAACTACCTTGGTGTTATTTTTGTGCAGAAATAAAAGTTCTTGGAATTGGAAGAAACATTTTGTGAATTATTTCTGAGAATTATAATAAATTATGGGGCGAAGAGCGGTCGGAGGGGGTGTGTTAGAGGGGCACCAGACATCACGACGCCCCCCCTAGGTCGCGCCCTGATGGCTTGTGGGGCCCTCGGGGCCCCTCCGACCCTAATTCTAGTCCTATAAAATCACATCTTCAGAGAAAATATAGGAGAGAAGTTTTCATCATGTTTCACGAGATGGAACCGCCACCACTTCCCGTTCTTCCTCCGGAGGGCTGATCTGGAGCCTGTTTTGGGCTCCGAAGAGGAGAAATCATCGCTGTCGTCATCACCAACCCTTCTCCATCAACACTGCCATGATGCTCACCCCCGGGAGTGAGTAATTCCTTTGTAGGCCTGCTGGACGGTGCTGGGATTGGATGAGATTGATCATGTAATCTAATTAAGTTTGATAAGGCTCGATCCCTAGTATCCACTTTGTTCTGGGATTGATGTTGCGATGCTTAATGCTTGTCACTAGAGTCCGAGTGCCATGATTTTAGATCTGAACCTATTATGTTTTCATGAATATAAGAATGATTTGGATCCTATCTTGCAAGTTGTATGCACCTATTATGTGTCATGATCTGCATACCCCAAGGTGACAATAATTGGGATTCTTTCTGATGATTGTCGTAGTTTGAGGAGTTCATATATCCACCATGTGTTATGCTTTGTTCCGGTTCTCTATTAAAGGAGGCCCTAATATCCCTTAGTTTTCGATAGGATCCCGCTGCCACGGGAAGGTAGGACAAAAGATCTCATTCAAGTTCTTATCACAAGCACGTATGACTATATACAAAATACATGCCTACATTACATCGATGAATTGGAGCTAGTTCTGTGTCGCCCTAGTATGTAACTATTATATGATCAATGTCATCTAAATCGTTATCTATCACTGATCCACGTTCCTACGCGTTACATATAGTGAATCTTAAGAAGTTACTATTGCTACTGCTACTGTCACAACTACTACAAAACTGCTACTGTCACTACTACCGTTACTTTTGCTACTACTATTTGTCGTGCTACTAAACCTGTGCTGAGAGAGATATCCAAGTGCGATGGAATTTACAACTCAATTGTTAAGGCCAATAAATATTCTTTGGATCTCCTTGTGTCAAACCAATAAACTAGGGTGAAATACTACCCGTGAAGACTGTCGCGATCCCCCACACTTGTGGGTTATCACTCTGCATGTATGTTTTGCGGTCTTAGAAAGGGCTGGCGAGATACCATACCATCATATTATATTTTATTATTTTTATAAAGTATTGGCATTTGATATATATTATTATGTCTCACTAGTAGATTGTGACATGGTCATGAGAAAATATAGTTTATAAGTGTTATCATTCATATGGTTAGTCCATGATCTTTGCTGAAAACTTGGTTACCGGTTAAGCTCATATACGACAACAGAAACAAAAGAGTTTGTAAAAGTTTTTTCTTTATCACTTTCAATTTATCAACTGAATTGCTTGAGGACAATCAATGATTTAAGCTCAGGGCAGTTGATACGTCTCAAATGTATTGACTTTTCCAAACATTTTTGCTCTTGTTTTGAACTATAGTTTGCACAATTTGAATTAAAGTAACCTGGAGTGACGTTGTTTTTGGTAGAACTACCTTGGTGTTGTTTTTTGTGCATAAATAAAACTTCTCAAAATTGGATGAAAATTAACGGAGAATTATTTCAGAATATATAAAAAATACTAGTGAAAAGATCCACCGGAGTAGGGCCGTCATAGAGCCACAAGCTGGGGTGACGTGCCCCCCTAGGGTGCGTCGTCTGATCTATGAGCTCATGGTTGTGTTTGCTCTACCTCCATGTCCATAAGTACCGTCTGCTCAAGACAGAAAAACAGAGAAAGAATCGTCATGTTTTACGATATAGAGCCACCGCCACCTCATGTTCTTCATTAGGAGATCTGATCTGGAGTCTGTTCGGGGCTCCAGAGAGGGCAAATAGTCGCTGCTGACATCACCAACCTTTTTCCATCAACAACCTCATGATGATCATCACATGGAGTGAGTGATTCCAGTGTAGGCATACTAGAGGTAGATGGAGATGGATGAGATCGGTCGTGTAAGTGAGTCAATTTGTTAGGGCTTGATCTCTAGTATCCACTATGTTCTGACATTGATGTTGACATGACTTTGCTATGCTTAATGCTTGTCAATAGGACCCGAGTGCCATGATTTCAGATCTGAACCTATTATGTTTTCATGAATATAATTGAGTTTTAGATCCTATCTTGCAAGTTGTATGCACCTATTGCGTGTTATGAACTTGTGATCCACATACCCAAAGGCGACAAAAATTGGGATTCACTCTGGTGATGACCATAATATGAGGAGTTATGTACTCACTATCTGTTAATTCTTTGATCTGGTTATCTATTAAAAGGAGGCCTTAACTACCCTTAGATTTCCATTAGGACCCTGCTGACATGAGAGGGTAAGACAAAATATGCCATGAAATTATTATTATAAGCACATATGATTGTATACGAAATACATGCCTACATATGATTGATGAATTGGAACTAGTCTTATGTCGATCTAGGTAGTGACTGTTACATGGTGAATTTCATCCAGATATCCATCACTACACCATGTCTATGCTTTTCTCATATTGTGATTGCTACGTTACTACTGCCGATACCATTGTTCCAACTACTACAAAACTGCTACTGTTACTGTTACCACTGCTATTGTTAGTACTACTATCAAAACTATCATACTAATGCGCTACTAATACTCTATTGTAGAGAACTAATTTTCTAGGTATGGTTGAGTTGACAACTCAACTGATAAGACTTATAATTATTCTTTGGCTCCCCTTGTGTCAAATCGCTAAATTTGGATTGAATACTTCTGTTGAAAACGGTTGCGATCTCATGTACTCGTGGGTCATTAGGCCTCTAGTGAAAGCTATGGCACCCGGATCCATTTACTTCATATTACTAAAACCCTAAAATATCTACTGCATTTTATTTACTTTCATTTTGTTTTGCAATTTATTTATCTATCACTATCAGAATTGATCCTTGCAATTAACGAGTCCAAGGGGACTGACAACCCTCCTGCCCATGTTGGGTGCAAGTATTTATTTGTGTGTGTGCAGGTGTTGTTGACCGTTCGTTTGCGTGATCTCCTATTGGTTCAATAAACCTTGGTTATTAACTGAGGGAAATTCTTTCTGCTACTATACTACATCATCCTTCCTCTTTGGGAAATTCCAAATCCTATCACAAGTAGCACCAATGTCCTCACATAAATATTTTGTAAGATCAAAACAAGACATTGTGTAAGTGGGAATTGACTTGGCTATGGCTTTGACCAAAATCTCCTTCCAAGCTCAGACAAAAGTTTCCCTCCCGCTTCTTAGACCTACCACGGTGCGCTATGAGGCCAAGATATATTTGGTTTCATGATTCCCAGTGAATGCCAAGCGCCTGGAGAGCCCTCTCTCAGGTACAAAAGCTTCAATGAGAATACAGTTTACCTTAACCATATAGATGATTGATCGAACACACTTCATAATCATTTGTACCCACAACTATAAAACCTATTCTTAGCATCTTCCTTTCCAGAAAATGCCACTAGACCCGGTCGCAAGCCTTGCTCATCTCGAGTATTACAACGACCAAACCACCCCTTCCACCCTTACAGTTGTGCATAAAGTGAGTCAACTCATATGGTAATAGAATGTTATTTCTGTTCATACGACTCGAAACAAAAGCTGACTGTGTGGGTGAAATAGAATCCAACAACAATAGCTTCAAACGATTCGCAAGAGCCTTCAAGATGAGCTCGTAATTGCGTATACTTATAGGACAAAACTCTGTAATACGTTTAGGATCCTTTAACTTGGGGTATCAACACAATGGTTGTCTCATTCCAACCAGCCGGAATATCTCCTCCACTAAGAACATGCAACACCTCCTTTTGAACCTTAAGCCCTACACAATAACAAAAATTATTGTAGAAAATCCCTAGCATACCGTTTGGACCTGGAGCCTTTAGATCGCCCATAGAATCTAGTGCCTCCTTTACTTGCTTTGCGGTAAAAATCCTAAGTAAACCTTCAATCATTTATGGAGTAACAAAGAGTGATACATGTTGGAGAAGCGCGTCGTTTGTAGGACCTACATAAACCATTTTATTCTTTCTCTTCTCTTTCTCTCCCCATCCTCATCAATTACATGTGTTTGACCAGACAACATGAGGAGGATGTAAAAATATATTATTGCATGCATCATAAATGAAGGGTCAAAATGGACATGGTCACTGATCGAATACGTTCGCAAATGTTTGGGAATCGATATTAGTCAATCGTGGTTAGATACATCATTTGAGATAGGGTTTCTAGCTGCTCCTCGAGATATCAAATGGTGGGGCGAAGGGCTTGGTTCATTTCGGCGGTTGAGGCATCGGAGTTGGTCCTCAGGGCGAGGGCGATGGAGAAGGAGAGGCGGCTGCAGGCTCATGGTCGAAACAAGCTCCCGAGGGAGGAATCACTGGTCGTGGCAGGGAAGTTGGCATGAGAATAGGACCTTCGGGCTCAGCTCTCGAACCGCGGGGAATCACGGTCGAGAGAGCGGACCGGTGGCAATGGCGCACGGGAATCTGCGTCTCCTCGGCGGTCGGCTTCCCGCGAATGGAATTCCCTCTTGCCTTCTCCGCCTTTGGGTCTGCGGCCTTCCCAGGGCCAAATGCGGTCGGTCGAGCACGGCATGGGCGGCGGGGCTTCGCTTGGCGGGGGAGAACGCAACCTTTGGCAGGGGACGGGGATCGTCGGCATCATGATGGAGAGGGGTAACATGCTCGGACGGCTCAACGGGCATAGTCAGGGGATGTGATGTGTTTCAAGTGTGGGAGGAATGGCCATTACCAAATTGAATGCAAGAACCCCCCCCCCCCCCCCGCCGCTCTGTTTCGCCTGCAAAGAAGAAGGCCACACATCTAACAACTGCCCCGTGTGCATTTCCAAGCCGGAGCTCTTCATGTATGGCTTTGTGGTCAAAGGACAGGGCTTTTACCTGCTTGAGGGGGCGTCGGATGAGGAGGATCAACTCCCGGCCAATGCTGCTTATGTGGTGGTCATGGAGGGGAGGCATTTGAAGAGTCAGTTGGGCATGATCTATCGGACATGTGGAATCAGAGTGGGATTGGCAAGTTAATATGGTTCATTGGAACTGCTTCTCGGTGGTATATCCTTCCAAGCAAGATTTGAGGATGGCCCAAAAGAGTGGCACGATCACGTTGCCGATCAGCAGTCACAAGGCCAAGGTGGGGGAACCCTTCACTGAACGTTATGTTGTCTCGTGGCTTCATGAATGTTGGGTTCGGATCTCGGGAATTCCTAACCGTCTCTACCAAGTCTCGCTCATTAAGGAGTTCCTCCAGGTCATTGGCAAGGTAGTGATGGTAGACGAGTTATCCATTGTGCCGCTGGATATGGGTGGAATTCGGGGTGAACCCGTGAGGGCAAAAATCTGGTGCAGAGATCCGACCAAGATCAATGGGTTGTTTGAGATCTTCCGCGGCCTCAGCGGCTTCATGATGCGTGCAGAACGTGAAGTGGGAGGCCCTTTGGCTCCTCCGCCCCCATCCCCCTTCCACCATGGCCCCATTGAGGATGATCAAGATGGCGAACATGAGGAATCAGCATGGAGCCTCAACACTGCTAAGTGGCACGTGACGCGCGGCAAAACAAAGGCGACATCTATTGGCGGGGCCTCATCAATGACGGTGGTGTCTTCGGGCCCGGCTGGGCACACCGCGACCCTGGTGGCACAGGAGGCGGTGGCTCCTCTAGCTAGTCCTCAACTGGGCGCAACCATCGTCTTGCCGGCGGTGGATACCCCACGAATGATGCGACACAAGTCCATTCCGCCCATGCTCGACTTGGACCAGTATTGCTCTAATCTCTCCAAGGCAATCCTGGCGCGTAGTGCATCCTCGTCATCTAGCCCAAAGAAATTGGGTGCTTGTTGCTCCCCAGGAGGGGAATTCAAGATCGGGGGCGGCCGCCCCGTTGGTCTGGCATCACGTCGGCTGAGTCTCCCATTCTGAGCATGAAATCAACCACCCGTTCAGCTACCCCCTGCTCATCCCCACCGCTCTGCTCTGCAGCCTTAGTGGCAACCCAGGGGGCTATACTCTCGGCTAGGGCGATCGCTGTCTTGCCCATCCGCCTCGACAGCTGCTTCTAGGGCGAGGACTTCATTGACAATCTCATGCTCCTCGAAGAACGTGTGGAGGCTTTTGAGCACATCCGTGATACGCCTAAGCAAATCCCGACGCAGGACAAGGCTATGACCCCTGGGGCACAAGTGGGCACGGCGGCGGTGGCGGCCACGGTGGCATCCGCGGCATCACCGGTTCGAGCCTCACGTACAAGCACGAGGGTGGCGGCTTCCAAGTCCTCCAAGATGATGGACAAGGCCATGACACTCAAGTCCAACAAAACCATGCAAGGTATAACCTCCAAACCAACCACTCGATCCATGTCTTCCTTTAAGGTTTTAGCCCTTGCTTCGGATGCACATCTCCTTCGGGTGGCCAAGGAAAGCAATGTGATCTTAGGATCCAAGGAACAATCCCCATGAGAGGTGTTGGAGTGCTTTCGAGTGCAAGAGGATGCACATGCCAAGATCGCGGAGGCATCGCACGCAGGGATTTGGAGCGAACGAGGCTGGCTGAGGCTACTGCACATGGTTGTGACGACAATGCCACGGAGAAGGCACTATCGTCGGGTCGTGCAGTTGTGGGCCGCGACGGCAGGGGGAGTCGGGTGTGTGGTCGTGGCTGGGGGATAGGCATGGGCATCGCCGGCCATATGCACCAAATAAATGAAGGGGCGGGGTCCCGGTCCCCCAATGGTGACCAATGAGTGGCATCATCTAGAACCTAAGAGGGTCCGGTCAACGGGACCAAAGAAGAGAGATGATCCGATATATCCGAGACCAACGCCTTTACTTTGTGGGGCTTCAGGAAACCATTCGCGCATCTTTCTCACAGATTGAACTTGACTCCTTGGCGGGAGCTCTCCCGTTTCAATGGGAGTGGGTCCTAGCAAACGGTAGATCAGGAGGGATTCTTGTTGGGGTAAATAAAGGCACATTTGATGTGATCTCATTCTCCATGGGGGAGTTCTTCTTGTCAATGGATCTACTCCAAGACAATAATAACTTTAGATGGGAGTTAGTGGTAGTGTATGGGCCAACAGACCATGCTAGATCTCGTGACTTCTTGAGAGAAATCTCCATTAAGATCTCGAATGCAACAGGCCCAGTGGTTATCAGGGGGGACTTTAATTTCATCCGATCCGCGGGAGACAAAAGCAATCAGATAATTAATGATCGAGGGTTGGTTGATTCATTTAAGGAGTGGGTGGCTGAGTTAGCTCTTATTGAGCTACACCAGGTGGGGCGCGTTTTACATGGACTAACAACCAGGACAATCCAGTCCATTGCGTTTTAGACCAGGTTTTTATTTCCACGGACTAGGAGTCAAAGTTTCCAGCAAGTTCTCTCAACTCAAGAGAATAGGCTGGGATCGGATCATTGCCCTCTCATCCTTCAGTCCGGGGAGAACTATCATAGAATCCATAAACGTTTCTTTTTTGAGAAACAACGGATCCTCCAACCGGGCTTTGTCGAGATGATCAAGCGTATTTGGCGTGTGCCTAGGAAAAATATACCTCATCAGTACGGTCCATTATGTGATGCCTTGGATGAGTGGCAACATTGCATACGTCGAGTCCAACATCATCTGTGTGGTTGGGGAGCAAATATTGGGAGTGATATATGATACATCTCCAACGTATCTTGTCGTGGGTTTATCACGGCAGATGTCCGGGTGAACGGACTTGGATTCGAGGCCATCACTAACGGGGTGGACTCAAAGGGGTTAATCGGGACGATAGACACAGATTTACTCAGGTTTGGCCCCTCAAGTCGAGGTAATAGCCTACGTCCTGCTTGTGTTTGTATTGCTTGTGGATTGATTACGAGGAGCTAGAAGCTTGATCTAGTTCTCGATAGCTTGTCCCCTAAGTTGCCCCGGGTCTGCCTTTATATAAGAGGTCAGGACCATCGGGTTGTTACAATTGCTAACCGAGTCTTACTGTATGTCCGAGTCTTTCTCTATCTTCTTGTCCAAGCTGTCTTTGAGACGGCTTACACGCCCGGGTCTTCTCTGTCCGGGCCGTCACGCGGCCCACACTTTGAGCCGCCTATCTTCCTGGGCCACCAGTCTTATGGCTCACCCTTGGGCCGGCTCACGAGCTAACAACATGATCCGGAGCCTCCAGGGCGGGTCATATCGTGGGGTTATATCCCTAACATTAGGCCCCAGGTTGAATTGAGCTTGCTCACTTCATCCTTCTCTTCCGATTTTGGCGAGTCGCCCGGAAATGACCCGGCGTGACGTCATGAGATCTGCTGACGTACCACCGAATCTTTCATTAACTATCATCCCGAGAATCGAGGCGTCTGCCTCGGTCAAACGGTATCATCGCCTGGATTTTCGCGCCTTCCTTATTCCCTTTTTAAATATGACCCGTGCGGGTCGGAGCTTTCCATCCTCCCGCTCATGTCTCTTCTTCTTCTTCCTGTCGCCGCCGCTCCAGTGTCCTCGTCGTCCAGCGCCGCCTTTGCATCTACACCGACCGGGCCGCTGCATCACCCCGATACGTACCAGAAATCTTCTGCCGCCGCCGCAACATCTCCGATGAGTTCTCCTTCCTCTTAGATCGCCCACCACCGTAGTAGGGTTCCACCGGGGGCTCCGCCGCCGCCGCTCGGGCTCCGGCACCGCCACCGCGAGTATATCTCAATGCCGTTTGGTGCCTTTAGATTGCACTCTCGCCCCGCCACTGCGCGCGGGGCGTCCGCGCGCAATGCGCAGACCGCAATGGCTCCGCTCCATGTTCTTCTCTTCTGTTGTTCATCGCTCGGTCAGGATTAAAATCCTTTTTCTCCGCTTTTGTAGATCCGTAGCCATAGTAGTAGTTTACGGAATCTGTTTTTTAGGACTTAGCCGATTTTCAATCTTCCTTTCCTCTGTTGAGTCGCTAAGCCTCTCCGGCTCTCATCAACCGGGTCTTTCCACATTATTCGTAGAACCCTTAAACCTTTAAGCCGTCATAAATATTTGCTTGCGCTTTGACTCATCACGCCTTTTACCTTGCACAGTACTTAAGCCGCCAATATGTCTCGTGCGTCCAACTCATGCAACTGGGTTGGTTCTTGTGTTACGGAGGAGTACTTAGCAGGTTATGTTGAAGCGGGTACTCTCCCTCCCAAAGAGGTCCTTAATTGGCAGGTTCCGGGTAACGAGACCCGGCCTTCTCCTCAGAAACGAGAGATAGTGGTCTTCACTAATCACATCGAGCGAGGGTTCATGCCACCCGGCTCTAATTTTTCCGGGATGTTCTTCATTTCTACAAGCTGCATCCTCAAGACTTGGCACCTAACTCCGTCTCAAACATCTGCAACTTCCAAGTTCTCTGCGAGGCTTATCTGCAAACTAAGCCGTCCGTGGGGTTCTTTCGAGAGTTCTTCTATGCCAACCGTCAAACGGAAATGAAGGATGGTCCGAGTCTGGAACTGGGCGGCATCTCTATTCAACGTCGTCGAGACATCATCTTTCCTGCCACTCCAATGCCAAGTCACCCAAAGGATTGGAATAAGACATGGTTCTACTGGCAAGAGACCTCTCCTGAAAAAGAGCACTCGTTGGCGGGTTACCGCCCCTCCCGTCTTAGGATAGACACTGAGCTTCCCGGCTGGCTCTCAGCCTTGGAGCGTGCCAGATACGAGCCGTTCCACGCCAAGATCAAAGCACTCCTGGCCAACGGTTTAATAGGATTGGATTTGATCCGCTGCTGGATTTCCTGGCGGATCATGCCTTTAAGCCGCCGAGGTCGGCTTATGTGCGAGTATGAAGGCAAATATGACAGCTCGTTATGCTTTAGCGAATCAACACTGACAGAGGATGATATTACCACTACCATCCAGAGCCTTGTCCACGAGGCCTCCGGCTCATGCAGTGCCATTGGCCTGGCACCTTTCTGCGTCAATAATCCGGCTCCCGATGTAAGTTAATCTTTTCCCATCCGTCTCTTAGATGTTGCTTGTACTTTGTTGATTTGCTATTCACTCTCCAGGTCATTCCTATAGGCCGGCTCAGACTTCTGGAAGAAGGAATATGTTGCCCCTCCAAAGAAATCTAGGAAGAAGGTCGTGACCAAGAGGGCTAAAAAAGATGCCCCGCAAGAGAATTTGTTTGACCCGCCACCATCATCCAGCTCAGAGGTAATACTTTAACTGCTTTGTTTGATCTTTTACCTTCCTGCTTTATTAATGCTTGTTTTACTCGCAGGATGAAGTGGAAACCAGCCGCGCCAATGCTCCTGAGGTAAATTATGTTTCTTCCGGCTCAGAATGTTTCGTCCCCCTAAAGCCGCGGCGGGTTATCAAAAAAGTTCCTCTTTCTCACCCTCTTGCTTATCTGGCTCCCGATTTTCTCTTGAAAAAGCAACAGCAGGCCGAGCGTCGACAGACCCGAAGCACTGGCTCTACTGAGCTCGTGTCCGGGTTACCAAATTCTCCGGCTCCAAAGAAACGCCCCGCCGAGGTTTATGTCTCTACTTTTACTTTGACTTTCCTTTGTAAACTTGACATTTTCTTCATCTTTCTGTTTTATTCTTTTTAGAAATCACCTTCCTCCGGCGACTCTTCGGCGTCAATTCTACCACCGCCCAAGATCAATTCGTTGTAAGCATTCCTTACTATGATATCCGGACATCCGGCTCTTAATATGATAGCAACATCTTCAACTGTTGATCCTTCTATTCTGCAGTGTTCAAGCTAAGCGTCGCAAGACCAACAAGCCCTCCTCCGGCCCAGTTATCCAAGAGCCGGAGCCCGAACAACCAGAGGAGGCTGAAGCAGAAGAAAACCCACCAGCTGCCTCCACAGAGCCGACTGCTGCTGATATCATCATGGAGAGCCCTCCAAGGGCTCCTTCAAAGCTGGCGACTCCTGCCAAGACCCCTGAAACTCCAGATGTTGTTATCACCGGGTCTGGTCATCAAACTCCTCCGGCTCATGTGTTGACCAAGCATACAGAGCCGACTGAGGCCTCGAAGAAGCTGAACTTTGACTCTTCGTACGAGAAGATGACAGTCGAAGAGCTCCTCGCCGGGTATATAAACCGGGTTACCACCAGCCGGGATCTGGAACTTCGGCTGGTCTCATTAATGAAGACAAAATACGAGGTACCTTTCCTTCTTACCATATCCTTACTTAGCCCCCAAGAGCCGGTTTAATGTACTCAATCGTTGAACCGGGTCTTCGTTTAACTTTCTGTTAGAACAAATTCATAGTCATTGTCCCCTAGAGTCGGCTTAATTTGCCAAAGTTGAGTCGGATCTTCCTTTAGATAACTTAAACTGCCAATCATAGCCCCCAAGGGCCGGCTCAAGTTTGATGAAGTTGAGTCGGATCTTCTATTAGAAGTAAATTGAAGAGCCATAGTGTAGCCCCCAAGTTCCGGTTTAACTTCGACGAAGATGATCCGGAATTGCGCTGCATGCTAAAAGATCAAATATACATTAGCCCCCAAGTGTCAAATATATTGCTTGCAATCTGTTTGAGACTTGCATAAATTTGCTTTTAATACTCGTCCTGTATTTTGGCGACTTATCTTGTATTTTGATGTCTTATAGGAAGCTTTAAACGAAGCCGGCTCTCAACTGTCTAATGTGAAGGCAAACTTAGTGGCTCAACAAGAGGCCCGCAACGTCTCTGACGAAAAGTGTCGTCTGCTGTCTGAAGAGCTGGTCCATATTAAGGCGGAGCTTGCTTCTTTAGAAGAATCTACTGAGTTGGAGAAAGTAGCGTTGACTAAGCGAGCGGATGACGCCGACCAGCGGCTGATAGGCGTGGCGGATGAGCTTCAAGGCCTAAAGTGTCATATAACCAAGATGGCAGCCGCTCTCTTTGGTAAGTTCTTACTCACTTCATGTTTCCAGCATGTCTCATTCATCTATTGTGATGGCGACTCATCCTGCTTTGTTTTACCTACATAGGCCCCAGAAGTCGTCAATTGGTTTCAGATAGCCTTTTACCCCTAAAGGCTATTTATACCTTTGCAGAACAGCTTTATTGTGGCGCTATTTTCACGATTAAGACGGTTCAATACAAGAATAAGATCCCCACCGCTCTGAAAGGTGTCTTGGAACTCTTCTCCACAATGCCCAAGCAAATAGAGGAGTTGAAGAAGTCCGCCTTCCGCCAAGGAGCCGTCGCTGGATTGAGCCGGGCTCTGGCCTTCGCCCCCGAGCTAACGCCGGCCAAAATGATGGATGGTTACCCGTCCAAAAAAGATGATGGCTCAGAATTCACCGAAGAAGATTACATCCAGTGTGTCAAAGAGTCGCGTTATCTGGCCTCTGTACTAGCGGATGAAGCTGACTTGAGCACTTATCAGGTGGCTTACGACGCAGAGGAGAAGAGGATCCACGGGCCTCTCTACGAGTGGAAGGATCTGACACCCGCCCGCAGTAAGGATCTCTTCCCTTGTGAGCTTGACGCGTCCCCTTTCCTTGAAGGGTCTTTCGCTGCTCTGGCTGACTGTAATTGGGAATTGGGAAATCTCCAGATAAAGCCAGCGGAAGAACCGGAGCGGGATGAGCCGGCCAATAACTGAAATTTGTTCTTTTAACCTTTTTGAGCACAGACTCATGTACCGACTCATGTAATGACCCACCATGAGCGGTTGAAACTTGGCAATGCCGTTTGCTCCTTCTGAGAGTAGTTTTTGTAACAAAGTAAGCATGACCCTGCCTTTGCCGGCTGTATATATTTTCATCTATCTATGTGCACTTTCCTTCTCTCCGTGTTTCAATTTGATGTGTTGCCGGCTCTCCATTGATTGTTCGTTCCTTTGCATAAATATACCTTAAGATTTTCTGATGAGGGGTGTTTGTGTTTGAAGACGTCACTCCTTCTTCAGAAGATTAGAGCTGGATAATATCTTTGAAAACTCAAATTTTGTCAATCGGGGCAACATGGCTCCGGCTCTTGTCGGATGAATCCATTAAGGAGCCGGTTGTCTTAGGATAATGTAAGCTATACCTGATGGTAAGAAGCCTCTATCGACAACTGCGGCTATTGATGAATCGGAAGCGGCTTAAAGCCGGCTGTATGAAGGGTAATGTAAGCTATACCTGACGGTAAGAAGCCTCCTTTTAACAGCAAATGTTGTATGTGCGAACGCTGGCTGTTGATGGGAGATGTAAGCTATACCCTAAGGCAAGAAGCCTCCATCGACAGCCGTGGCTAATAATCAGCCTGAGACGGCATAAAGCCGGCTGTTTGAAAGGAGATGTAAGCTATACCCGAAGGCAAGAAGCCTCTTTCAACAGCTACAATTGATAAGCAACTGAGGTTTGGCGTAAACGCCGGTTGTTAGGGTGAGATAAGCAAACCCGTCGGTAAGAAGCCCCCTTCGACAACCGCGGCTAATAAGTAACCGGAAGTGGCATAAAGCCGGCCATTAGGGTGAGATAAGCGATACCCGTCGGTAAGAAGCCCCCTTCGATGGCCGCAGTTGATAAGCAACCGGAATTTAGTGTACACGCTGTTGTCTTAGGGTCATGTAAGATATACCAAAGGTAAGAAGCCTCCATCAACAACAGTGCTTAATGTAACCAAACTAGGCATAAAGCCAACTGTGCAAGGGAGATGTAAGCTATACCCGAAGGCAAGAAGCCTCTTTGCAACAGTTTAATAATAGCTGGCTGTGCAAAGGAGATGTAAGCTATACCCGAAGGCAAGAAGCCTCTTTGCAACAGTGCTCAATTGGGCATAACGCCGGATGTGCAAGGGAGATGTGAGATATACCCGAAGGCAAGAAGCCTCCTTGCAACAGCGTAAAAGCAGACTGTGCAGGGGAGATGTAAGCTATACCCGAAGGCAAGAAGCCTCCCTGCAACAGCGCTTGATAGGGCATAAAGCCGGATCAGCCGTTTTGACGGCGAACAAACCACTTTAACTCAAATTTTGAGCCGGAAATATTTCATCTTGATTGCACAAAGGTATACATAAGAGCAGAGGCCCCAGTCTTTTCGGGGATGCTAGCTTTTACTCATGTAAGCATGGTATATACAATGATAGCAGCTTTCAACGCCTGCTAAGTAAAGTATGGTCGCAAATATGCGATATTCCATGGCCGCAATGTCTCTTGACCCGCAGTTTCCGACTCATCTCGGATATCAATGAGGTAATATGACCCATTGTTAAGGTTTCTGCTGATCACAAAAGGCCCCTCCCATGGTGGAGATAACTTATGCATTCCAGATTGGTCTTGAATCAGCCGGAGCACCAGGTCACCCTCCTGGAACGTCCAGGTCTTCACCCTACGGCTATGATAGCGTCGCAGGTCTTGTTGATAAATTGCCGACCTGGCTGCTGCTAACTCTTGTGCTTCATCCAAGGCATCCATCACATCTTGGCGTGCTACCTCATTGTCGGTCTCAACATAAGCCGCCACCCTTGGTGAGTCATGCCGGATATCGCTGGGTAGAACCGCCTCAGCACCATACACCATGAAGAAAGGCGTGAAACCTGTAGATCTGTTAGGGGTAGTTCTGATGCTCCATAAGACGGAAGGCAACTCCTCAACCCAACATCCGGGTGTCCGCTTCAAAGGAACCATGAGTCGTGGTTTGACTGCTCTTAAAATTTCCTGATTGGCTCGCTCCGCCTGACCATTAGACTGTGGATGTGCCACGGCTGAAACATCAAGCCGGATATGCTCCTTCTCACAGAACACTTTCATAGCTCCTTTGGATAGATTTGTTCCATTGTCCGTAATGATACTGTGCGGGTAATCAAAGCGATAGATCAGCTTCTTAATAAATTGAACCGCTGTAACTGCGTCACATTTACTGACCGGCTTTCCCTCTACCCACTTAGTAAATTTATCAATTGCCACCAGAAGGTGTGTTTTCTTATCCTTGGATTTGTTGAAAGGTCCTACCATATCAAGCCCCCAGACCGCAAACGGCCAAGTGATTGGTATCATCCTCAACTCTTGAGCCGGAATGTGAGCACGCCGGCCAAACTTCTGACAGACGTCACACTTACGGACTAAGTCTTCTGCATCCTTGTGAGCCGTCAACCAGAAAAATCCATGTCGAAAAGCCTTGGCCACTAAAGATTTTGACCCGACATGATGTCCACAGTCGCCAGCATGAATTTCACTCAAGATCTGCCGGCCCTCCTCTGGTGAGACGCAGTGCTGAAAGACACCCGTCACACTACACTTATGTAACTCACCATTGATAATCGTCATAGACTTAGAATGCTAGGTGATCTTCCTGGCCAGACCCTCCTCCTGAGGTAACTCACCGCGTGTCAGATATGCCAAATAAGGAATAGTCCAGTCTGGGATGGCATGTAGAGCCGCCACCAATTCCGCTTCCGGGTCAGGAATAGCCAGATCCTCCTCAGAGGGTATCTTGACAGTCGGATGATGCAATACGTCCAGAAAAACATTAGGTGGTACCGGCTTTCATTGAGAACCTAGCCGTGATAAGGCATCAGCCGCCTCATTCCTGCGACGATTAATATGATCCACCTGGTACCCCTTGAAGTGACCCGCAATGATATCAACCGCCTGTCGATAAGCCGCCATCCGCGGATCCTTGGAGTCCCAAGTACCTGAAACTTGCTGAGCCACAAGATCTGAGTCGCCTAAACATCTGACCCGGCTTAAGTTCATCTCTTTAGCGACTCTGAGACCATGGAGCAGTGCCTCATACTCAGCTGCATTATTAGTACAAGGAAACATTAACCGGAGCACGTAACAAAACTTGTCACCCTTGGGGGAGGTGAGAACAACCCCTGCACCGGACCCCTCTAGCTGCTTGGACCCATCAAAGTGTATAGTCCAATATGTGTTATCTGACTCTCTTCGGGAGCTTGACATTCTGTCCAATCTTTATGAAATCCACCAAAACTTGAGACTTTACTGTTGTACGAGGAACATATTTGATGTTAAGAGGACCCAGCTCTAAGGCCCACTTGACAATCCTCCCTGTAGCTTCTCTATTTTGAATGATATCTGCCAACGGGGCAGAACTGACCACTGTTATCTGGTGCCCCAAAAAGTAGTGTTTTAACTTGTGGTTAGCCATGAAAACTCCATATACCAACTTCTGCCAATGCGGATACCTCTGCTTAGACTCTGCCAAAACTTCACTGATGTAATAAACCGGCCTTTGCACAGGATACTCCTTCCCTGCCTCCTTGCGCTCAACAACAATTGCTACACTGACCGCTTTGTTGTTAGCCGCCACATAAAGGAGCAACGGCTCTTTCTCAACCGGAGCGGCTAACACTGGCGGCTCAGTCAACTGTTTTTTAAGAGCTTCAAGTGCTTCATCCGCTGCTTTGCTCCATGTAAACTTGTTTGTCTTTTTCATCATCTGGTATAAGGGAATGGCTTTCTCCCCAAGCCGGCTTATGAAGCGGCTGAACGCAGCAATCCGTCCTGCAAGGCGCTAAACGTCATTAATGCACGTCGGCTCTCCTAAAGAAGTGATAGCCTTAATTTTATCTGGGTTAGCCTCGATGCCCCGCTGACCAAGAAGCCCAAAAGCTTTCCTGCTGGAACACCAAAGACACACTTCGTCGGGTTAAGCATCATCTTGTAGACCCGGAGATTGTCAAATGTTTCTTTCAGATCCTCTAGGAGAGTTTCCTTCTTTCTGGATTTAACCACGATGTCGTCTACGTAAGCATGAACATTTCGGCCAATCTGATTGTGAAGGCAGTTCTGCACACATCGTTGGTAAGTCGTCTGGGCACTCTTGAGCCCAAAAAGGCATGGAGACGTAGCAGAACGCCCCAAAAAGGTGTAATAAACGTCATCTTCTCCTGATCTTTCGTTGCCATCTTGATCTGATGATAACCTGAATATGCATCCAGGAAGCATAAATTTTCACATCCGGCTGTAGCATCAATAATCTGATCGATACGAGGGAGTGCAAAAGGGTCTGCCGGGCAAGCCTTGTTAAGGTCCGTGTAATCTATACACATATGCCAGGTGCCGTTCTTTTTGAGCACTAGCACCGGGTTAGACAACCATTCCGGGTGAAAAACTTCCACTATAAAGCCTGCAGCCAAGAGTCGGGCAACTTCCTCCCTAATAGCTTTACGTCTCTCTTCGTTGAACCATCGTAGAAACTGTTTGATCGGCTTAAACTTTGGATCCACATTAAGGTTGTGCTCAGCGAACTCTCACGGTACACCCGGCATGTCAGAAGGCTTCCATGCAAAGATGTCCCGATTCTCACGGATGAATTCGATGAGCGCGCTTTCCTATTTGGGATCCATGTGAGCCCCAATGATGAACTACTTGGATGAGTCTCCCAGATTGAAATCTACTGCCTTGGTATCATCCGCTGAAAACTTGAGTGGCGGCTCAACTTCCATAGTAGGCTTGTTCAGCGGGGACATATCCTCCGTGTCAACGTTCTCCTTATAGAACTTCAGTTCCTCCTGGGCACAACTAGACTCTGCATACGCCGCATCTCCTTCCTCACGCTTGAGAGCCGTTTTCCGATTACCGTGAATGGTAATTGTACCATTTAAGCCGAGCATTTTGAGTTGTAAATAAACATAACAAGGCCTAGCCATAAATTTGGCGTAAGCCGGCCTCCCAAACAGCGCATTATAGGGACTTTTGATTTTGACCACCTTGAACCACAAGGACTCTACCCTGTAATTATACTCATCGCCAAAAGCCACTTACAATGAAATCCGGCCCACCGGGTATGCCGACTTACCCGGAACCACACCATGAAAGATGGTGGAGGAAGATTTAATGTCTTTGTCAAGCAACTTCATCCGCCGGAAAGTGTCATAATAAAGGATGTTGATGCTGCTACCTCCGTCCATGAGCACTTTATTCACCATATAGCCATTCACCTGAGGGGCCACAACTAGAGCCAGCCGGCCCGGGTCATCTACCCGCGGCGGGTGATCCTCCCGGCTCCACATTATGTCATACTCAGACCACGGTAAGTACCGCGGGAGAGCCGGAGCAACCGCATTAACCACTCGCCTCCGCAACTTCTCGTCTTGTTTATTGTGACCGGTCATGAATACGTGATACTGTCCAGAACTGAGCTGCTTTGGGTTACTCTAAAACCCGGACTGATTGCGCTGCTGCTGATTGTTGTTATTGCTATTGTTGCCAGGATGTTGTCGGTGCCCCCCTTGGTTATACTGACCCGGATGCCCAGCTCCTGAACCGTCGGGGCCGAATCCAGCCCCTGATCCGCCGTGCCCTGAGCTGCCAGGCGGGCCACCGCCCTAGTTATTATGCGGTTGGGAATGCTGGTTTTTGAATCTCTGCATGATAAAGCAATCACCCCACGCATGCAACGCCGGCTTGTCAGGCGTGCTATGCTCCGGACAAGGCTTCCTAAGCACTTCTTCTAAATTGGAAGGGCCTCTGTTCCTTTGGTAAAACGGCCTGAATTTTCCATTCCCCTTGGGATGGTTCTGTCCTGTGTTGGTGTTTGCCACTAGCTCTGACCCGCCATCAACGCTCTTCCGCTTATTCTGATTCCCATTGTTCACAAAGCCCTTTCCTTGATTGTTCTTCTTTCATTGATTGGCTTTCTCATCGTCTGAGCCTGGATCCTTGGTGTTATCTGAATCGGCATACTTTGTCAGGGCCGTCATGAGCTCTCCCATATCCTGACACGTGCGCTTAAGCCGGCCGAGCTTTTGTTTCAATGGAACAAAATGACAGTTCTTCTCCAGAATAAGCACCGCTTGAGCCACCGTGATCTGCTCCGAAGAGTGAATAATGGTCGACACCTGCCGGACCCAATGATGGGCCGACTCATTCTCCTGTTGAACACAATGGTCCAAGTCTACAATGGTCATAGGCTGCTTACAGGTCCCCTAGAAATTCTTAATAAACTTCACTCTCAGCTCCGCCCATGAACTTATCGTGTTAGGCGGCAAACCTTTCAGCCATGTACGGGCTGGACCCTCAAGCATCATGATGAAGTATTTTGCACATACCGCCTCACTGACGTCCAGCATCTCCATGGCCAGCTCATAACTCTCAACCCACGCCTCAGGGGGCAGATCAGCTGTGTAATTCGGAACCTTTTGAGGCCCCTTGAAATCTTTCGGTAGTCGTTCACTTCTCAGAGCCAGAGTTAAACATGGCACCCCTACGGCTCTGGTACTAACTACTCCCATTGATACGGAAAGCGCCGGCTCTGGATGGGTTGCCGCTATCTCCGCCTCTCGCCTGTTCCTTGCCTGGTCCGCGAGGGCTTGTGCATCTAGAGCCGCCTGCTTGTCCTCCGGTGGTTCACGACGTGGATGACTGCTGGAACACGCCGGCAACTCGTAGCGCCGGCTGAAACTTCGACTGGGGAGGGGGGTAGAGTGAACCCGGCTCCGGCTATGAGCATATCTCTCTTGCTGGGCCATGGCCGTCTGTAAATATCCAATGATGTTTCGCACGTCCTCCGCAAAGGGCGCCTCATCTGGGATGGGAATCATCTCAAGCCGGGTGGCCGCCGCCACCATGTTCTCGGCCGGGTTAGAGTAATGACCCGCCGGTGTTGGAAAAGCTCTAGGTGAGATTCAGTTACGCTCGGGTGGATGAGTTGTTGGGCGTTCCACCAGGCGGCTTTCCGGCGCGCCCGTAACCCGCCCCGCACCAGGGGTATTAAACAGGTTCCTTGCTTCGTAACATTCTGGCAGACGGGATTGATGCCTCCTCTGGTGCACTGCAGCTGCTGACCTTTGTTCCAGCTCTAGATGGAAAGCATCTGCCTTGATACGCTCCGCCTCTTCCTCCATCCGGATCTTCAGCTCAGCCATCCTTTGTCGTTCCTCTGCCATCCGGCCCTTGATCCGTGCCACCTCTAAATTCCGGGCTGCTTGATTGTCCGGTGTTACCTCCGTGGCCATGAGAGCTGTAAGCTCGTCAATCAATTCCACTGGAACCTGAGCCGGCGGCGGCGGGCTATCACCCGCTGCGGCGGCTCCCGTAGTTGTGTCACCGGCGGCTGGAGCCGATCCCGCCATGAACACCGCCGCATGAACCGGGGGTCTTGGAACATCCGACTCAAAGCCTTCTACCTCAGAATAGGTGTTGTAGTAGCCCCCAGGCCACCGTTACTGAGCCGATACACTGACTCTGTCTCCCCACTGGAGGACTCATCTTCCGAACAAACAAGAGTTCCCTGTGACTCGGACGCTTCCAGGTCCATACCTTGAGTGAAACCCATGAGAACATGCCTTTGACCTAGATGGGCACGGGCAGGCCGCACACCACTCACAGATTGGAGACGCCGAGCTGGCTCGACGATGTTGGTGCAGATGTCTGGCCCGGGTGTAGATCCATCATCCTTTCCAATGAAAACCTGGATCCCGCCAAACGGGACCCGGAATCCATACTCCATAGAATCAGCATCAAGCCCCCAGCCGATGTCGTCGATGTAGAGCCGGCCGCGGCGACTCTTTCTCATCCTTCCAACCATGTATCCCTCGAGCCCTGGGAGAGAGCCCTTTGAGAACTCAACACCACCAAGTGCTTGCCCCATGGTGGGCGCCAACTGTCGTGGGTTTATCACGGTAGATGTCCGGGTGAACGGACTTGGATTCGAGGCCATCACTAACGGGGTGGACTCAAAGGGGTTAATCGGGACGAAAGACACGGATTTACCCAGGTTCAGCCCCTCAAGTCGAGGTAATAGCCTACGTCCTGCTTGTGTTTGTATTGCTTGTGTATCGATTACAAGGAGCTAGAAGCTTGACCTAGTTCTCAATAACCTGTCCCCTAAGTCGCCCCGGGTCTGCCTTTATATAAGAGGTCAGGACCACCGGGTTGTTACAATTGCTAACCGAGTCTTACTGTATGTCCGAGTCTTTCTCTATCATCTTGTCCAAGCTGTCTTTGTGACGGCTTACACGCCCGGGTCTTCTCTGTCCGGGCCGTCACACGGCCCACACTTTGAGCCGCCTGTCTTCCTAGGCCACCAGTCTTACGGCTCACCCTTGGGCCGGCTCACGAGCTAACAACATGACCCGGAGCCTCCAGGGCGGGTCATATCGTGGGGTTATATCCCCAACATATCTATAATTTTTTCTTGTTCCATGTTGTTATATTATCAATCTTGAATGTTTTACAATCATTTTTATAGCAACTTTATATCATTTTTGGGACTAACCTATTGACATAGTGCTAAAGTGCCAGTTGTTGTTTTTGCTTGTTTTTTATTTCGCAGAAGCTAGTACCAAACGAAGCCCAAACGTCCTAAAAATTTGTGCAGATTTTTTTGGACTATAAGACATCAAATGGGCCAAACAACTACCAGAGAGGAGGCCCGAGGTGGGGAACACCCACCATGGCACGCTAGAGGCCCCTGTCGTGGCCTGGTGGGTGGTTCCCACCTCAAGACCCCCATCCACTAACTATCGACCCTATAAATTTACAAATATTCGGAAAATCCTAGAGGAGTCGATGAAACACAATTCCAGTCGCTGCAAGTTCCAGAACCTCGAGATCCAATCTAACACCATCATGGAGGGGTTCATCTTCATCATAGGCGCCTCTCCGATGATGCGTGAGTAGTCCACCATAGACCTAAGAGTCTGTAGATAGTAGCTAGATGGCTTCCTCTCTCTCTCTTATGATTCTCAATACGATGGTCTCTTGGAGATCTATTTGATGTAATGACTTTTGCGGTGTGTTTGTTGGGATCCAATGAATTTTGATTTCAATATCAGTTTCTATCCATGAATATGATTTGAGTCTTCTTTGATATCTTATTTGAATGATTACTTATAGCCTCATATTTCTTCTTCGAATCTTTGGTTTAGATAGGCCAACTAGATCGATTTTTCTTGCCATGGGAAGAGGTGCTTTGTGATGGGTTCGATCTTGTGGTGTTCTTTCCCAATGACACAACGGGCAGCAAGGCACGCATGTATCGTTGCCATTAAGGATAACAAGATGGCGTATGTACCTACATGAATATATCTTGTCTACATCATGTCACCATTCTTATTGCATTACTTCGTTTCTCCATGAACTTAATACACTAGATGCATGTTGGATAGCAGTCGATGTGTGGATTTGTTTATGATAGCTATATTGTTTAATTTGATTATGATCCTACATGTAATTATTATGAGAGAGGAAATTATGGTTATGGAAATTTTCATGATACTAAATTACCTCCTTTCATGTTGAGATTGCTATTGTCTCTTTCTTCTTCCTTCCATATGCTAGTTTTTGCTTGCCTTGATAATTTGTTTGCTTATAAAATGCCTATACATAGGAAGTATGTTAGACTTAAGTGTGTTTTCCATATGTATCGTGATGCTCTATTTGTGTTGCTATTGTTATCTTTCATGAGGGCATCATTGAAATCTCAAGCCTATCTTGATGGCTATAAAGAAAGAGCTTGTTGGCAGGCAACCCAATGAATAAAATTTATTTTATCTTTTCCTTTCTATTTTTGAGTGTTTACACAATTATGCCTCTATTATGATTGTGTTTTTATGTTTTATTTAGTGTTTCCGCAAGTATAACCTTTAGGATGATTAATAAGATGAGTAGAAACAATGTTGAATCTGAAACAGAAACTTTGTCTCCGGTGCACGAATTTTAATTATTTACTGGAGTCTGATAATGAGGTGAAATGTTAACATGGTATTGCTATACAAATTATTTACGTTTTCCTAATTTTTAAGAATTTTTAGAGTTACAGAAGTATGGGTAGAGTACATATTACTACTGATTGTTCTATCTGAAACAGATTCTGTTTTCGTTGCATTATGTGCTTGTTTTGATGAATCTATGGATTGTATCGGGGGGTATAAGTCATGGTAAATTTAGAATACAGTATATATAATGCAATAATAAAATATGAATGGGTTTACAACAGTACTTAAAGTGGTAATTTTTTTTATTATACTAATGGATCTCACGAGAATTTTGTCAAGTTTTGTGTGATTGAAGTTTTCTAGTTTTGGGTGAGATCACGATGGGTGAAGGAATAAGGAGTAAGAAGATCCTAAGATTGGGGATGCTACAACACCCCAAGATATTATCCAAAGAATAAAAAGCAACTAAGCTTGAGGATGCCCCGAGTGGCATCCCCTCTTTGTTCTAACAACCATCGGTATTTTACTTGGAACTATATTTTTATTCGTCACATATCATGAGTTTTGCTAGGAGCATCTTGTATCTTTGCTTTATTTTCTTTTCATCCTTTCTGCACACAGCTACTTGAGAAAGCCAAAATTATGCTATGATTTGCTATAATCGCTCTATATGCTTCACTTAAATCTATTGAGCTATGAAATTGCTCTAGTGCTTCACTTATATCTTTTTGAGCACGACGTGCTTTTACTTGTTTGAATAAATGCTCTCATGCTTCACTTAGATTATTTTTAGAGTTAGTAATTTTTAAGAGATTCTCTCATGCTTCACTTATATTATTTTGAGAGATGAAACTTTTATGCTCATGTTCTTCACTTAAATCCATGTGAGCTTGTCAAAAGCAATTGCAATATGTGAAACTAGTCCCAAAGTGATAGATATTCAAGAGGGATATAATATTACTTTCATGAAGATCATTGGATAAATTAAACTTGATTCTTTGTAATAGTTTTGAGACATGATGATAGTAATATGTGAGTTTTTTTAGTGAGTAATTATGCTTAGTAAGAATATTGATGTTAAGGTTTGTGATTACCTATGCAAGCACGAAAGTCAATAGTTGTGCTACGAAACTACATCCTACTTATCGTGCATTATTCGGTGGTATTTATGATTAATGCTCGCTTATGTGATTTTTTGTTTCTTGGTTGGATGCTTCTCAATCTATTTGATAGCTTTCACTTGTACTAAGTAGAAATACTACGTGTGCGTCCAAAATCCTTAAACCCGGTTTTGCCATATGAGTCCACCATACCTACCTATATAGGGTATTTTCATGCATTCCAAGCAAATTTGTATGTTCCATCTCTAATTTTGAAAATAAATGTTCCTTTTTGTGTGCTCATACCGCCCATGAAATGGTAGGGGTGACCGATATTTTTCCATGCTAGATGTGTTATTCTCAAGATGAGTGTTTATTCACTTGTCATTGCACGAGAGTATGGCGGTAATAGGGATGCCCTGTCCCGAAATGAAAAAGAAAGATTTTTTTACTTTATGTTGTCAAATAATAAATTCCTTGGAGAGTATTGGCATGGAAGACAACCGTGGGTTCGGCTAGCCATGGAAAGTGAAGGTATGGTGGAAAAAGGAATAAACTTTAATTTCTATTTGGGAACATCTTATGATGTATCTAGCATGGAAACATATTGAAATCTCTCAGTCGTTTTTGTTGACGGGAAATGCATGCCACCCCAAAAAAATTCTCTATCAATTTAAAACTTGAGCTCTGGCACCTCTACAAATCCCTACTTCCCCTATGCGAAGGGCCTATCTATTTACTTTATGCAATTTTTATTTTTCAATTTGAGTCTTCATCTTCTCTTATAAAGCACCAACCAGGAGGCACTATGATCATACTTGAGCATTAGGCGTAGCTAATATTTGAGTGTGTATCATGAATGGATCAATGATTGAGCATGATGGGCTAGGGATAACTTGCTTAGTGTTGATATTTTGAAAGACATGGTTGCTTGTTGATATGCTTGAGTATTAAAGTTTTCATGTCAAAACTAGACTATTGCTTTGAACCATCTAAAAGTCCAAATGTACATGTTACGAAGAAAAGAATATGTGATGAACATGTTAGGCAGCATTCCACATCAAAAATTCTGTTTTTACCATTTACCTTCTTGAGGACGAGTAGGAATTAAGCTTGGGGATGTTGATACATCTCCAATGTATCTATAATTTTTGCCTGTTCCGTGTTGTTACATTATCAATCTTAGATGTTTTACAATCATTTTGTAGTAACTTTATATCATTTTTTGTGACTAACCTATTGACATAGTGCCAAATTGTCAGTTGCTATTTTTGCTTGTTTTTTCTTCGCAGAAAATCAGTACCAAACGAAGCCCAAACCTCCTAAAAATTGTTGAAGATTTTTTTGGAGTAGACGACATCAGATGGGCCAAACAACTACCAGAGAGGAGGCCCGAGGTGGGGAACACCCACTATGGTGCGTCAGAGGCCCCTGGCGCGGCCTGGTGGGTGGTGCCCACCTTGGGAGCCCCTCCACTGACTATCGACCCTATAAATTCACAAATATTTGGAAAACCCTAGAGGAGTCGACGAAACACAATTCCAGCCACCGTAAGTTCCAGAACCTCGAGATCCAATCTAACACCATCACGGAGGGGTTCATCTTCATCATAGGTGCCTCTCCGATGATGCATGAGTAGTCCACCAAAGACCTACGGGTAGGCAGTAGCTAGATGGCTTCCTCTCTCTCTTATAATTCTGAATACAATGGTATCTTGGAGATCTATTTGATGTAATGAATTTTGATTTCATGATCAGTTTCTATCCATGAATATGATTTGAGTCTTCTTTGATCTCTTATTTGAATGATTACTTATAGCCTCATATTTATTCTTCGAATCTTTGTTTTAGATAGGCCAACTAGATCGGTTTTTCTTGCCATGGGAAGAGGTGCTTTGTGATGGGTTCGATCTTGCAGTGTTCTTTCCCAGTGTTAGAAGGGGCAGCAAGGCACGCATCTATCGTTGCCATTAAGGATAACAAGATGGGGTCTATTCCTACATGAATAGATCTTGTCTACATCATGTCATCGTTCTTATTGCATTACTCCGTTTCTCCATGAACTTAATACACTAGATGCATGCTGGATAGCAATCGATGTGTGGAGTAATAGAAGTAGATGCAGAATAGTTTCGGTCTACTTATGTTGGACGTGATGCCTATATAATGATCATTGCCTGGATATCGTCATGATTATTTGATCTTCTATCAATTGCCCAACAGTAATTTGTTCACCCACTATGCGCTATACTGAGAAGCCACTAGTGAAACCTACGCGCCCCGGGTCTACTTTTCCAACATATTGCTTTCCGATCTACTATTTTGCCTTTTTGTTTTCAGATATATTAATCCAAAAAAACAAAAATATCTTGTTGCACTTTTTGTTTACCTATTTTATTTTGTGTTCTTGCAAGATCTATTTACCAAAACTATCACTATCTAATCTATCTTTTTACCATTGAGAGCTTGACAACCTCTCTTACGCATCGGGTTGCAAGTATTTGTTATTAGTGTGCAGGTGCTGTTTACGTAGGTGCTTGATCTTCCTCTATGGATTGATACTTTTGTTTCATAGCTGAGGGAAATACTTACCGCCGTTGTGCTGCATCATCCCTTTCTCTTTGGGGAAATACCGACGAAAGGAGGCCTTACTGCAAGAAATTAAGCAACTTGACCATCAAGCGGATAACGTGGGCTTATCACGTGATGAGTGGGAGCGTCGATACGCGGTAGAGGAGGAGATGATTTTCATCCTGACATGTCAGGAGATGCACTGGCAACAGAGAGGGCAACCGAGGTGGGTACTAAAAGGGGACACTAGCACGGAATTTTTCCATGCAGTGGCAAATGACCGTTGGTAAAGATGCACAATTAGGTCCCTCTCCGAGGGGGGTATAATCTACTCTGGAGAGGTAGAGCTTAGAACCCATATTGATGGGTTCTATGGACAGTTGTTGGGGACCACATCAGGAGGGGCGACATCTCTCGGCCTGGATATGTGGGTACCTCAACGGATTGTTTCGAGGGAGGACAATTGTGTACTAGTACATCCTTTTACTTTAGCTGAGGTGACCAACAATCTAAATAACATGAGGGTCAATACGGCCCCGAGCCCCGACGGGTTCCCGGTAATCTTCTACAAATGATTCTGGAGATAGTGGAACCTCGGTTTTTTAATTTGGTGCAGGACTTCACCCTTAGTAGAATTAACATCAAGCGACTAAACTATGGGGTGTTAGCACTACTCCCTAAGGTCCAAGGGGCGGATAACATTTGACAATACCACCTAATTACTCTAATAAATGTCAGCTTTCGACTACTAGACAAGGGATTTGCGACACACATGTCGCCGGTGGCAAACAAAATCATTGACCCAAACCAGACGACTTTTATTCGAGGGAGAAGTATATTATTGTTGGGGAACGTTGCATGGGAAACAAAAAATTTCCTACGCACACGCAAGATCTATCCATGGTGATGAGCATCTACGAGAGGGACAGTGGATCTACGTACCCTTGTAGATCGCTAAGCGGGAAGCGTTAAGAAACGCGGTTGGTGTAGTCGAACATCTTCGCCATCCAAATCGCCGAGCGTCCCGTGATCACATCACGATCCGTCCCGCGATCCAATCACGATCCGTCCTGCAAACTCATCATGATCCGTCCCGCGATCTCATCACGATCCGTCCCGCGATCTCATCACGATCTGTCCCATGAACTCATCACGATCCGTCCCGCGAACTCATCACGAACCGTCTCGCGATCTTGATCACGGTCCTTCCGATCTAGCGCCGAACGGACGACACCTTCGCCTTCAGCACACGTACAACTTGATGACATTCTCCATCGTCTTGATCCAACAAGAGGAAGTGGAGAGGAAGAAGAGTTCACCGGCAGCGTGACGGCGCTCCGGCGATGGTGGTGGAGCAATTCCGGCAGGGCTTCACCTAAGCACTGCGGAAATCTGATCTAGAGGAGCACCGGTGGAACGGGTAGCACGTGGCCGTAAAATCTAGTGCAAAACACCCAATACCACCAGTATATATAGGAGGGAAGGAGGAGGAGGGCTGGCGCAAGGCCAAGGCCCCATAGGAGTCGGCCGAACCTAGTAGGATTGGAGGACTCTCCTCCAATCCTAGTAGGACTAGGATTCCTCCCCTTTTTTTCCTTTTTCCACCTCTTCCTATTGGGTTTTATTCTCCAGCCACATGGGCCTTGTGTGGGAGTTTCCACCAGACCACTAAGGGCTGACATTCACTCTCCCACAGCCCATGAAGCCTCTTGGGTCGAAATACCCCTCCCGGAGGTCTCCCGATACACTACCGGCACTCCGGGTACACTACCGATGAGCCCGAAACTTTTTCGGCGACCAAAATAGGACTTCCTATATATGGATCTTTACCTCCGGACCATTTCGGAGCTCCTCGTGATGTCCGGGATCTCATCCGGGACTCCAAACAACCTTCGGTCACCACCATACATAACTCTATACTACCGAAACGTCACCAAACCTTAAGTGTGCAGACCCCGCGGGTTTGAGAACTATGTAGACATGACCGAGACACCTCTACGGTCAATAACCAATAGAGGTACCTGGATGTCCATATTGGTTCCTACATATTCTACGAAGATATTTATCGGTCGAACCTCTATGTCAAGGATTCAGTTAATCCCGTATGATGTTCCCTTTGTTTTTCGGTATGTTACTTGCCCGAGATTCGATCGTCGGTATCTCCATACCTAGTTCAACCTCGTTACCGGCAAGTCTCTTTACTCGTTCTGTAATACAAGATCGTGTGACTAACACTTAGTCACATTGCTTGCAAGGCTTGTTGTGATGTTGTATTACCGAGTGGGCCCTGAGATACCTCTCCGTCACACGGAGTAACAAATCCCAGTCTTGATCCATGCCAACTCAACAGACACGCTCAGAGATACCTGTAGAGTACCTTTATAGTCATCCTGTTATGTTGCGACATTTGATACACACAAGGCACTCCTCCGGTGTCAGTGAGTTGCATGATCTCATGGTCATAGGAACATATACTTGACATGCAGAAAACAGTAGCAATAAACTGACACGATCATGTGCTACGTTTGTAGTTTGGGTCTTGTCCATCACACCATTCTCCTAATGATGTGATCCCGTTATCAAATGACATCTCATGTCCATGGCTAGGAAACCTTAACCATCTTTGATCAACGAGCTAGTCCATTAGAGGCATACTAGAGACATGGTTTTGTCTATGTATCCACACGTGCATCTAAGTCTCCGATCAATACAATTATAGCATGGATAATAAACGAATATCATGAACAAGGAAATATGATAATAACTAATTTATTATTGCCTCTAGGGCATATTTCCAATAGTCTCCCACTTGCACTAGAGTCAATAATCTAGTTCACATCACCATGTGATACGCATTGTTATGAATATAACACCCAATGAGTTCTAGGGCTCGATCATGCTTTGCATGTGAGAGAGGTCTTATAATCAACGGGTCTGCAACATTCAGATCCCTGTGTACTATGCAAATCTCTATGTCAAACCGTAAACACTGCTACCACACTCCACTTGGTACTATTCCAAATGGCTGCTCCACTATATGTATCCAGATTGCTACTACGGGTCATCCGGATTGGTGTTAAAGCTTGCATCGACGTAACTCTTTACGACGAACTCTTTATCACCTCCATAATCGAGAAACATCTCCTTAGTCTTTTAGTTACTAAGGATAATCTTGACCGCTGTCCAGTGATCCACTCCTGGATCACTCTTGTACCCCTTGACGGACTCATGGCAAGGCACACACAGGTGCGGTACACAGCATGGCATAATATAGAGCCTATGGCTAAGGCATAGGGGACGACATTCGTCCTTTCTCTTTCTTCTACCATGGTCGAGCTTTGAGTCTCACTCAACTTCACACCTTACAAAGCATGCGAGAACACTTCTCTCTCACTTAATCCATTTTGAACTCTTTCAAAATCTTGTCAAGGTATGCACTCATTGAAAGTCTCATCAAGCATTTTGATCTATCTCTATAGATCTTGATGCTCAACAATTAGGTAGCTTTATACAGGTCTTCCTTTGAAAAACTCTTTTCAAACAACCGTTTATGCTTTTCAGAAATTCTACATCATTTCTGATCAACAATATGTCATCCACATATACTTATTAGAAACTCTATAGTGCTCCCACTCACTTTATTGCAAATACAACTTTCTCATAAACCTTGTATAGACTCAAAAACTTTGATCACCTCATCAAAGTGTATATTCCAACTCCGAGATGCTTGCTTCAGTTCATAGAAGGATCACTGAAGCTTGCACACCTTTTAGCATCCTTAGGACTGACAAAACCTTCTCGTTGTATCACATACAACTTTTCCTCAAGTAGACCGTTAAGGAAACGATGCTTTGACATCCATCTGCCAGATTTCATAATTGAAAAATGCAACAACTGCTAACATAATTCCAACAGACTTTAGCATCGCTACAAGCGAGAAAGTCTCATCGTAGTCAACTCCTTGAACTTGTCGTAAACTTCTTTGCAACAAGTCGAGCTTTACTAATGGTGACATTCATCATGAGCGTCTGTCTTCATTTTAAACATCCATTTGTACTCAACGACCTGCCGTCCAACGAGCAAGTCTACCAAAGTCTATACTTGGTTTTCATACATGGATCCTTTCTCGGATTTCATGGCCTCTAACCATTTGTCGGAATCCAGGCCCATCATCGCTTCTCCACAGCTTGTAGGTTTCATCATTGTCCAACAACATGACCTCCAAGATAGGGTTGTCATACCGCTCAGGAGCAGTACACATCCTTGTCGACCTACGAGGTTTGATAGTAACTTGATCCGAAGCTTCATGATCATCATCATTAACTTCCTCTTCAACTAACACAGGCTTCACAGAAACAACTTCCTGCACTGCGCTACTCTCTGGTTGAAACAGAGGTTCAATAACCTCATCAAGTTCTATCTTCCTCTCGCTCAATTCTTTCAAGAGAAACTTTTTCTCGAGAAAGGACCCAGTTTTAGCAACAAACATTTTATGCTTGGATCTGAGATAGAAGGTTCACCCAACTGTTCTTAGGGTATTCTATGAAGATGCATTTGTTCTCTTTGGGTTTGAGCTCATTAGGTGAAAACATTTTCCACCCAAGCGTCGCAGCACCAAACGTTAAGAAATGACAGCTTAGGTTTCTATCAAACCATAATTCACACGGTGTCATCTCAACGGATTTAGATGGTGCCCTATTTAAAGTGAATGTATTTGTCTCTAATGCATAACCCCAAAAATATAGTAACAAAACGATAAAAGACATCATAGAATGCACCATATCCAATAGAGCACCACTATGATGTTCGGACACACCATCACACTATGGTGTTCCAGGTGGCGTGAGTTGTGAAACAATTTTCACATTGTCTAAAGTTGTATGCCAAACTCGTAACTCAGATATTCACCTCCACGATCATATCGCAAACATTTTTATCTTCTTGTCACGATGATCTTAAACTTCACCCTGAATTTTCTTGAACCTTTCAAACGATTCAGACTTGTGTTTCATTAAGTAAATATACACTATATCTACTCAAATCATTAGTCAAGGTAAGAAAATAACAATATCCACCGCACGCTACAAGACTCATTGGATTACATACATCAACATGTATCATTTCCAATAAATCACTTGCCCGCTTCATCAAAACAGAAAACGGGGTCCTTAGTCATGTTGACCAAGAGGCATGGTTCGCATGTCTCAACCGATTCAAAATCGAATGAGTCCAAAGATCCATCAGCATGGAGTTTCTTCATGCGCTTTATGCCAATATGACATTTAGCGGTAGTGCCACAAGTATGTGGTACTATCATTATTAACTTTGTATCTTTTTGGCATCAATGTTATGAACATGTGTATTACTACGATCAAGTTTCAACAAACCATTCTTACTAGGTGCATGACCATTGAAGGTATTATTCATGTAAATATAATAACCATTATTCTCTAACTTAAATGAATAACCGTGTTGTAATGAACATGATCTAACCACGTTCATGCTCAACGCAAAAAAACACCAAATAACATTTATTTAGGTTCGTCACTAATCTCGAAAGTAGAGAGAGCGTGCGATGTTGATCACATCAACCTTGGAAATATTTCCAACACACATCGTCACCTCACACTTAGCTAGTATCCGTTTATTCCATAGCTTTTACTTCGAGTTACTAACATTTAGCAACCGAACCGGTATCCAAGACCCAGGTGCTACTAGGAGTACTAGCAAGGTACACATAAATAACACGTATATCAAATATACTTCTGTCGACTTTGCCAGCCTTCTTATCTACCAAGTATCTAGGGTTGTTCCGCTTCAGCGACCGTTCTCCTCATAACCGAAGCACTTAGTCTCGGGTTTGGGTTAGATTTTGGGTTGCTTCACTGGAGCTGCAATTGACTTGCTATCTATGAAGTTTCCCTCCTTGCTCTTGCCCTTCTCAAAACTAGTGGTTTTGACTCATCATCAACACTTTGACGCTCCTTCTCGATTTCTACCTTCGTGGTGTCAAACATCGCGAATAGCTCAGGGATCATTATTTCTATCCCTGGCGTTTTATAGTTCATCACCAAGTTCTAGTAGCTTTAGTGACAATGACTTGGAGAACTATATCAATCACTATCTTATCTGGAAGATCAACTCCCACTCGATTCAAGCGATTGTAGCACCCAGACAATCTGAGCACATGCTCAACGATTGAGCTATTCTCTTTCATCTTACAGGCAAAGAATCTTGTTGGAGATCTCATATCTCGCAACACGGGCACGAGCCTGAGATCCTAATTTCAGCTCTTAGAACATCTCATATGTTCCATGACGTTCAAAACATTTCGGAGCCTCAATTCTAAGTTGTAATGCATGACGCACTAAACTATCAAGTAGTTAACACAACGTGCCTGTCAGATGTTCACAACATCTACAAACAACGCTAGAGGGGTTGGCGCACCGAGTGGTGCATTAAGGACATAAGCCTTCTGTGCAGCAATGAGGACAATGCTCAGATCACGGAGCCAGTCCGCAATATTGCTACCATCATCTTTCAACTCTATCTCTCTAGGAACATATAAAATTCAAGGGAGCTACAGCGTGAGCTAGTAATCTACAACACAGTTTTGCAAAGACACTACTGACTATGTTCATGATAATGAGTTCAATTAATCATATTACTTAAGAACGCCCACTCATATTGACATCCCTCCGGTCATCCGAGTGATACATGATCCAAATTCACCAACTCAAGTCCGATCATCACGTGAGTTGAGGTGGTTACAATGGTGAACATCATCATGTTGATCATATCTACTACATGACTCATGTTCGACCTTTCGGTCTCTTGTGTTCCGAGGCCATGTCTGTACATGCTAGGCTCGTCAAGTTTAACCCGAGTGTTCTGCATGTGCAACACTGGCTTGCACCCGTTGTATGTGAACGTAGAGTCTATCACACCCGATCATCACGTGGTGTCTCAACACGACGAACTTTCGCAACGGTGCACACTCTAGGAGAACACAATTCATCTTGAAATTTAAGTGAGGGATCACCTTATAATGCTACCGTCGTCCTAAGCAAAACAAGGTGCATAAAAGGATTAACATCACATGCAAATCATAAGTGACATGATATGGCCATGAACTTGTGCTTTTGATTTCCATCATGAAAGCACCGGCATGATCTCCATTGTCACCGGCATGACACCATGATCTCCATCATCTTGATCATCATCAACGTGTCGCCATCGGGGTTGTCGCGCCCAACATGCTTCTACTACTATTGCTACCGTTTAGCGATAAAGTAAAGCATTACATAGCGCTTAATGATTGACACGCAGGTCATACAATAATTAAAGACAACCCTATGTCTCCTGCCGGTTGCCGTACTCATCGACATGCAAGTCGTCATAATCTATACATCACATGATCATCTCATACATCACATATATCATATCATGTAATTGGCCATATCATATCACAACATACCCTGCAAAAACAAGTTAGACGTCCTCTAATTATTGTTGCATGTTTTACGTGGCTGCTACGGGTATCTAGCAAGAACAATTCTCATCTACGCAAAAACCACAATGGTGATACACTAGTTGCTTTTCAACCTTCTCAAGGACCGCCTTTGTCGAATCTGATCCAACTAAAGTGAGAGAAACTGACACCCACAAGCCATCTATGCAACAAGTTGCGGTCGAGGGAACCGGTCTCTCGTAAGCGTACGAGTAATGTTGGTCCGGGCCGCTTCATCTCACAATACCGCTGAACCAAAATCCGACCAAGGGAGGAAGCAATCTAAGCATCAACGCCCACAAACCTTTTGTGTTCTACTCGAGATCTCATCTACACATAGACCTAGCTCTGATACCACTGTTGGGAAACGTTGCATGGAAAACAAAAAAATTCCTACGCACACGCAAGATCTATCCATGGTGATGAGCATCTATGAGAGGGAGAGTGGATCTACGTACCCTTGTAGATCGCTAAGCGGGAAGCGTTAAGAAACGCGGTTGGTGTAGTCGAACATCTTCGCGATCCAAATCGCCGAGCGTCCCGTGATCACATCACGATCCATCCCGCGATCCAATCATGGTCCGTCCCGCGAACTCACCACGATCCGTCCCGCGATCTCATCACGATCCGTCCCGTGAATCATCACGAACCGTCTCGCGATCTTGATCACGGTCCTTCCGATCTAGCGCCGAACGGACGGCACCTCCGCGTTCAGCACACGTGCAGCTTGATGACGTTCTCCACCATCTTGGTCCAGCAAGAGGAAGTGGAGTGGAAGAAGAGTTCACCGGCAGCGTGACGGTGCTCCGGTGATGGTGGTGGAGCAATTCCGGCAGGGCTTCACCTAAACACTGCGGAAATCCGATCTAGAGGAGCACCGGTGGAACGGGTAGCACGTGGCCGTAAAATCTAGTGCAAAACACCCAATACCACCAGTATATATAGGAGGGAGGGAGGAGGAGGGCTGGCACAAGGCCAAGGCCCCATAGGAGTCGGTCGAACCTATTAGGATTGGAGGACTCTCCTCCAATCCTAGTAGGACTAGAATTCCTCCCTTTTTTTTTCCTTTTTCCACCTTTTCCTATTGGGTTTTCTTCTCCAGCCACATGGGCCTTGTGTGGGAGTTTCCACCAGCCCACTAAGGGCTGATATTCACTCTCCCACAGCCCATGAAGCCTCTTGGGTCGAAATACCCCTCCCGGAGGTCTCCCGGTACACTACCGGCACTCCCGGTACACTACCGATGAGCCCGAAACTTTTCCGGCGACCAAAATAGGACTTCCTATATATGAATATTTACCTCCGGACCATTCCGAAGCTCCTCGTGATGTCCAGGATCTCATCCAGGACTCCGAACAACCTTCGGTCATCACCATACATAACTCTATACTACCGAAACGTCACCAAACCTTAAGTGTGCAGACCCTGCGGGTTCGAGAACTATGTAGACATGACCGAGACACCTCTAAGGTCAATAACCAGTAGCGGGACCTGGATGTTCATATTGGTTCCTACATATTCTATGAAGATCTTTATCGGTCGAACCTCTATGTCAAGGATTCAGTTAATCCCGTATGATGTTCCCTTTGTTTTTTGGTATGTTACTTGCTCGAGATTTGATCGTCGGTATCTCCATACCTAGTTTAACCTTGTTACCGGCAAGTCTCTTTATTCATTCCGTAATACAAGATCCCGTGACTAACACTCAGTCACATTGCTTGCAAGGCTTGTTGTGATGTTGTGTTACCGAGTGGGCCATGAGATACCTCTCCGTCACACGGAGTAACAAATCCCAGTCTTGGTCCATGCCAACTCAACAGACACCCTCGGAGATACCTGTAGAGTACCTTTATAGTCACCCAGTTACGTTGCGACGTTTGATACACACAAGGCACTCCTCCGGTGTCAGTGAGTTGCATGATCTCATGGTCATAGGAACATAAACTTGACATGCAGAAAACAGTAGCAATAAACTGACACGATCATATGCTACGTTTGTAGTTGGGGTCTTGTCCATCACACCATTCTCCTAATGATGTTATCCCGTTATCAAATGACATCTCATGTCCATGGCTAGGAAACCTTAACCATCTTTGATCAACGAGCTAGTCCATTAGAGGCATACTAGGGACATGGTTTTGTCTATGTATCCACACATGCATCTAAGTCTCCGATCAATACAATTATAGCATGGATAATAAACGATTATCATGAACAAGGAAATATGATAATAACTAATTTATTATTGCCTCTAGGGCATATTTCCAACAATTATATGGGATTGCGGTCTTACATAAGGTCCTACACGAAATTAACACCACAAAGGAAGATGTGTTTATCCTCAAATAGACTTCGAAGAGGCGTATGACTGAGTGCGGTGGGAATTTTTGGAGGAGGCTCTTAAGGCGAAAGGCTTTGACCAACTCTGGATCAGTTGGATGCAACAACTTGTACAAGGGGGACAAACGTCGGTTAATATTAATGACAAGGTAGGGGCGTTCTTCAGAAATAAGAGAGGAGTGCGACAAGGGGATCCTTTATCCTCGCTTTTGTTTAACATCTTGGCATATGCACTTGCATCATTTCTTGACCATGCCAAGGCAGCGGGGCGTATATCTGGGGTGGCTCCGGGAATTATTCCCGGAGGAATATCGCATCTTCAGTACGCAGATGACACGCTCATCTTTATAAAAAGTTCTGGGAGGGAAATTATGAACCTTAATTTTTTGCTGATGTGCTTTGAGGAGATGTCGGGTCTAAAATTTAACTTTGCAAAGAGTGAGGCGATAGTCATGAGAGGTGACCTTGAGTCTCAACTTAGGACGGCAGACATGATGAACTACGAATTGAGTTCCATTCCAATCAAATACTTAGGCATGCCCATATCATTGAGGGCAATAACCATGAGTGAGCTCCAGACCGTGGTGGAGAAAACAACGACAAGAGTTGAGCCATGGCAGGGTAAACTTTTGGCTTCGGGGGGACGGCTGGTACTCAAAAATTACTGCCTTACGAATATCCCGATGTTTGTGATGGGTTTTTACCTTCTTCAGGATGGGATTCATGACAAACTTAATAAGATTCAATCATGTTTCTTCTGGGCGAAGGAGAAGTTGAAGCAGAGGTACCATATGGTGAGCTGGGATAATATTTGCCATCCTAAGGAGGTTGGCAACTTGGGGGTGATCAATACCAAAGTAATGAATTGGTGTCTCATGACAAAATGGGCATGGAAAATTCTAATGGGACAGGGAGGCCTGTGGCTAGATATATTCACTACCAAATATTTGGTCTAGGGAGGGTGGAGTTTAGAAGAAACACTAAATTGTCTCAATTTGCAAGGGATATTAGGAAAGTGCAGCCGTTATTGCGATTGGGGACTAAATTTACAATTCACAACGATAAAGCTAAGGTGAGGACTAAATTTACAACTTAATAAGAGGGCGTTTTTGGGCGGATATTTGGTGTGGAGTGGAACGGCTATCCCCGACATTTCGAGCCCTATTTGTCGTTGCTACTAACCAACACGCTAAGGTGGCGGAAGTCTGGAGGCAAGGGCAGTGGGTGCCCCAGTTTCGGCGCCCCCTAGGAGAGGTGGAAAGCGCTGAGTGGGACGGTCTACGTGATAGATGGCAAGGACATAGGTTGGGGCAAGGAAATGACGAGGTGATCTGGCGCTTGGAGCCGTCTGGGTGCTTCTCCATCGGATATTTATATAGGGATATTTTTAAATGTATGACACCTTGCGACATGTCGGGGATATGGAAGGCCAGGCTCCTGGCGAAAATTAAGATATTCCTTTGGCAAGTGGCACATAACCGAATCGCTAGTGGGGACCAGATGCAAAAGAGAAGAGGCCCAGGCGATGCAAATGCATTTGGTGTGGAGACAATGAGGACCGCGACCATATCTTTTTTCGATGTACCATGGCTAGATTTGTGTGGAGCTCACTTAGGGCGGTAACGGGCTGAACATGGAATCCGAGTGGGTTTTCGCATTTCTATAGATTGGCAACATCCACTACCAGGCGAGAGAGACGGATGGCCTGCCTAGGATTTGGTGCTCTGGCATGGTCTCTATGGACCACAAGAAACAAGACGTTGATAGAGGGAATATTCATCAAACATCCGGCCGATTTGTTATACAAACTGGTGTCTTTCTTGCAGCTATGGAAGTCACTAACAGAGCGCAAGACAGCGCAAGACAGAAGACACGTGGAAGGTCTCGCCTCAAAGGTGCGGGCAAAGTGTACTGAACTGCGTCGAGCAACTCAAGGGGCACCACCGACATGAAGCCTGAGCTAGCTACCTCGATAGAATTGCCTTTTCCTTAGTGATGCGTCGCTAGTCACCGCCTACGTGCATGTATCGCTTGTATTTTGTTTGAGTCCTTTGTTCCTGTCACTTGTTAAATTTGTAAGTGCCTCGCCGGGCAAGTTCCTCTTTTCTTAAAAAAATCGTGGTTATAGATATTCTTACCATGTTTTTCTACCAAAAAAGCAAACCGGGAAGGTGGAGAAGAACCGGAGGATTTTTCCCACGACGCTAGCGCATGGTGCGCGGAGCATCTCTTCTCTTCTCTTTCCCGTAGGCACACACACGGCCGTCTCTGGACCCACCTGTCTGACACGGACATCGACTCACCCGTCTCTGAACCGCCCCCTCTCTGCCGTCACACCCCCGTCCCCACGCCCGCGGCGCAAAACCCCGCTAAATTTTTCGCTCCGCCCGCCTCCAGGTCTCGCCACCGCCGCTGCTCGCCGCCCAAATCGTCGGAGAAGATAATACCCGGGACCTCCTTAGGGATGTACGCCGACATCCAGAAGGGCCGGCCGGGCTACCGCCCCATCGACGCCGCCCCGAGGACGAACCCCACGGTGGTCTGGCCGAGGTACTTCCCCGAGGAAGCCGAGCACCCGGTATCGGCGGACGACCCCAGGGCCAGGCTCGTCGCCGACCTGGTTAAGGTCCTGGAGCTGGAGGAGAGGGCGAAGCTCCTCCCGCGAGTAAGCATGCGTCTCCATTCCTGCGTACAGCTCCTCATTTCGGCCCATCTCTCACGGTGACGCGATTCTAGGGTTGCTTACTCGGTTCGGGCGCGATGCAATTATCGCGGTTGCTGCGCGACCGGTTGGTGCCTAGGGTTTATCGGATTGGCCGATTGATCGTTAGTTGAAATTTTCTGGGAGTGGCAGCTGACATTGTAACTGTATATAGTTTTTTTTTCGATAAAGTGTAACTGTATATAGTTAAAATGCTTGCAGGCTCGTGCCTAATGTCTGTCTGGTTCCAACTATTTAAGTTCCTGAGCTTGCCAATGCTAGATACTTAATTGAGTACCAGTGTCAGTAGAATGTGTGCTGGTTCTTTACTGTCAGGGCAGAATTTTGGTAATAATTTACTTACCTGATTGAATTGACCTCGGAATGTGGGGCAGAATTTGGGTAACAATTCACTTACCTGATTGAATCGACCTTGAAATTTGGGGCAGAATTTGTTTCTACAATCTCTAATATCAATGTCTCAATGCGCTGGTGGCTCCTGGTAGATGGAGTAGTGACATGTCTAATCAGAAAAGGGGAATACTCGTTTTTTAGGTGAAGAAAGGAACGAAAAGGAGCTTGTAATTTTGTGAATAAGTTTGATACTTTTGCAGTCCACTTTGTTAGTATCATAAGATTACTTATATAGTTATACTCCAATATGCTGCTGCTGTAACTACCAAAGCATGATGCAGTGTTCCAACTGTAAAATGAAATCATAGCATCATTTAGTTGCACAATAGATTACTAATCATATGGAAAATTGGAAATGATTTGAACACATTGCTTCATAGTTTGCTTTTTTCATTAGGCATGGGGAATATTTCCGGTTCCAATAAATGGATGAATTCATGTGGTTATAACCTATGACTACATTCACAGGTTGAAGATGATGGTGTTGTCTTCTTCCTTCCGATTGATTTCCAGCAGCTTAAGAATTTGTGCTGTGGTACAAATCTCTTAGATGCTCTCAGGGAAAACCCGAAAGAAGCCTTGCTTTGCATGGGAGCTGCAGTTCATCTGGTTGATGCTTTTTTTCATGCTAAAATTGTTAGTGTTGTCAGTTGTGCTTTGTTTTTCACTCACTGTACTTTGATTCTTGATGCTTTCTTCATGCTAAGTTCTTGGGCAAGGGCCTCGAGTTGAACGATCTAGACAAGGTCAATATCAGGCTTTACAACCACACTGAGACAATAATTGCTTTGAAGAATTTGAAAGCGGCCTATATTAGTAAGAACTTCTGTCTTTATCCTTGTGTTCTGCATCTACATGGAGTACTGACTTGTAGATTCACCTCACAGAGAAACTAGTGACAGTGCGTGGTACTGTTGTAAAAGTCAGTACTGTGAAACCTCTAGTTCTGGCGCTGGGTTTCGAATGCATGAAGTGTGCTACAGTCATCCGCCGTGTGTTCACTGATGGAAAATTTTCACCTCCGGTATCCTGCATAATTCAGGGTTGCAAGGGCAGAACCTTCACCCCAGTGAGATCTACTGCCAAGTTGATAGATTTTCAGAAAATAAGGCAAGTGATAAATAGATAGTCCATGTCATGCTCTGCTCATAACACTAAACTCTGTTATTCTTATTTTCAATCCAGGATACAGGAGCTTTCTAGTGCTGAAAACCATGAAGAAGGCCGAGTGCCACGAACTATAGAATGTGAGCTTACAGAAGATCTTGTAGATTGTTGCATCCCTGGAGAGGTTGTAACGGTAGCTGGAATCGTCAAAGTGCTGAACAACTATATGGACGTTGGAGGAGGTACAATTTTGAAGAAACTAGTATCTTATTTTTCGTTGTTCATTTCTGAACCTTTCTGGATACTATATTTCACATTGCTTCAAAGCCTGAATCTCTATCAAAAAAACAAAAAATGCTAATGTTCAGGTGCCCCAAATTTCCTGCAACACCTGTAGAGCACATATGTTGTCAGTCTTTTGTTAAGGTTGTTCAGTAGTTTGGGTTGGTTGTCTAGTTCTGGTGCATTATCGACTGCTAGGTGTAACCACATCAGGTAGTTTACAAGAAGCGCTATCAAGTTCCATGTTACTCTCAGGGAAAACCTATCTCCTGCTACGTTTGTTATCCCTAAAACCTCCCCTTATTTTGTCTTTACCTTAACCAAAACACTCACTGTTTTTTAGATATTGTTGCTTTGTATGATTTCCTTGAATGTAAGACTCGAGAATTGTTTATAGAACAATGATGATAGCCAAAAGTTTACTATGTGTGGCGGCCATGTCCTTGCCACATGCAATAGCCGTGAAGATGTCTCTCTGTCATGCATTGTATCCCATACAAAAGGCCATGCACGCCACACAAAGCAGGAAAGTGGCAGATCAACAGACCATGTCAGCAATGAAATGTGTCCAGGAGGGATATGTCGGGACAGACTCGGTGCTCCTGGAGGCAGCATCCACTATCACGATCTTGCCGCAGCCAATAGTTGTGCGTGAGGGGAGGATAAGTTCAATCCCCATGTCTCCTCAGTGCCATCACGGGTTAGACCGATAGAGCAGATTATAGGTGGTAGGTGCAACGTATCGGCTGGATGGGAGATACAAAGAGTTTGAGATAGAGGTGAATTGTGTCTTCATTGATTTGATTATTACAGTTCCTTTATGTAGTATGTATCTCGACTAGCATATCTGTGTATGACCTTATACCTAATAATCCTAACTGGCCACAGCTCACATTTGAATCTAGTTGCACTGTTGCGGACTGGACTCGAGTCAATGATACCAATGGCATTGGTCCGGGTGGACTAATTGAATGCACTGGAGTCCGTGTCATAGACAGCCAGTAATAGGTTTGGGTAGTTATGGGAACTGCGGCGTCGGTACAACTGGCCCTTTATTCTAGGCCCAGCTGAATTGGGTTCACCTGCTGCCGGTCTGGTGGTTATACACCCCCCAACTGAGCCCATGATCATATCCTGATCTCTTGTGTATTTCTTTCTGGTTCTACAATACAAATACAATCAGTGAAGCTCATATTAGTCTGATGCCGCAACATTTTTTTCCAAAACATTCTTGTGTAGATGCATATTTTTCTTAAGTTCTCTTATGGATATATAAATATTTTTTTAATATCTTCAGGTAAGTCCAAAAGCAAAAATCAGGGTTTATACTACTTGTACTTGGAAGCAATTTCAGTAAGGAACTCCAAGGCCCATGTTGTTTCAGAAAATTCAGATGCAAGTTCAACTGATATTCTGGCTACTGGATCCTTCAGTTTTGAAACTTTTACTGATAAGGATCTTAAATTCATCACCGAATATAATAGCGAGCATGGTGCTGATGTATTTCGTCAAATACTTCACTCCTTTTGCCCCTCCATCTATGGACATGAACTTGTAAAGGGTATTTTCCTATTCTAATAAGCTGTTTTAAGTCCTAATGTGGTATTTTCTTGCAGTAATTTAATTAGAAGGTATTTTCTCTGGCTATTTAATATGATTAAATATTTACATTTTTGTTTGCTCAGAGTTGTCCAAACATTTGGAAATAAATCAATCTATTGTGCTTTCTTTAGTTTCTGTATATAAGAAATGACAACTGGTTTCTATTATTTTAGCTTCATTACTTCTGGACATGTGCAGCGGTTTCAGTAATGATTATTTGATTATTCATTATTTCACGGTAAGTGCTCTTGTGCATTCAGCGGTGAGGAATTGGTCAAGCTATTAGTGGTTGTAGTTCAGTAAGGGGATAATGTTCTCTTTCTTTTCAAGAGCCAACGTTCTAAAGAACAAAGACAAGAAAAGAGTGCAAACTGTGTTTTTGAACGTAAAAATATTAAATTATCAAAAGTTCGACGAGTATAGTAAAGACATGTCTTATTTTCTAAGAGAGCAAACATCAAGAATGAATGTTTGTCCATCTCTAGTTCTTCTTATGATCAATACCTGCACCTTCTATCGCACATGCTTAGCACTGCCCAGGATGCAATCTCCAGTACATGAGGATCTAGCTATCGCTTGCTGACTTAAATCTTGGCGGGAAGGCGGCTCCTAACTCTTAGGCGTCCGTCTAGTCCAATTTTAGAACACTGTCGATAGTGCAGAGTGCTCATTTCAGCGCAGTAGTATTTGCTTGGATGCCACATCTTCTGATTTGTTTTGTTTCTTGCATTATATTACTGGACATGACTAAATTAATGTTTCTAAATTTCAGCCGGTATCACTCTTGCACTCTTTGGTGCTGTACAGAAGCATTCAATGGATCAGAACAAAGTCCCAATCAGAGGAGACATCCATGTTATTATTGTTGGTAATCATTATAATTTACCAATCATGATCCATGTAGTACATGCCTAGCGCTGCCCAGGATGCAATCATACTCTTGCTTAATGTTGTTGCAGGCGATCCAGGACTAGGCAAGAGCCAGTTACTAAAAGCTGCAGCATCTGTTTCCCCACGGGGAATATATGTATGCGGGAATACAACCACAAATGCTGGTCTAACCGTTGCTGTGGTTAAAGATTCAATGACAAGTGATTATGCATTTGAGGCTGGTAAGCATGGAAGATTTATTTGTTCCTCACACATTCTGTGGTGAACCTTGTCAGAAAGTCAGCTAATTGGACCATTTATCGTCATATAATGGGCTGTTCTACTGTTTTGTGGTCAGTGTGGTTTGAAGTTTTAGAATTTGTGATAGGATCAAAATAATATTAAGCTCTTGGCTTTACAGGGGCCATGGTTCTTGCTGACCGTGGGCTATGTTGCATTGATGAGTTTGACAAAATGTCAGCAGAATATCAGGTATTATTCTTAGTTTTCACCTGATACAACCTTCTTGATGAAATGTGCATTCAGTAAAAGATTTCCTTTACTTTCCTTGTTTGAAATTGAATTTGTGTTCTCAGTCCTTACTGGAAGCCATGGAGCAGCAGTGTGTATCTGTGGCAAAGGCTGGCCTTGTGGCGAGTTTATCTGCCCGCACATCTGTGCTGGCAGCTGCTAATCCTGTTGGTGGTCATTATGAGTGGGTTAATCTTTTCCATCCTTTGATAAAATTTTGTACCCCTGCTTACCGTATGATGTTTGTCATTCCGGATATGTTGTCTTCATTCATCTTTCCTTCTTCAATTGATACTCATTATGTGTACTGTTATCTCCTTGTGCGTATGCGCGCGATGTGCAATTACTACCGTGTGATTGTTTTTTTCAGTGAATGTTCTTTTTGCCCTCACACAATTACACAAGTTGCTGTGCCTGGAACAGGCAGCCTGCAAGCAAATATCATTTCCTTATGTATTCTGGTGTTGTTTCTTCTTCTCGCTTGCCAGTGAGGTGTAGGTAACAGATCTTAAATTCCTGGGTTGTTTTCAACTTTTAGTATACTATTTTTGCAGCCGAGGCAAAACAGTGAATGAGAATTTAAAGATGAATGCTGCCCTGCTCTCTCGGTTTGACCTGGTTTTCATTTTACTTGACCAGCCAGACTTGTTTCTAGATAAGAGAGTATCAGACCACATAATGGCAGTAAGTTTTTGTTATCCATTTTTTTGTCCACATCTTAAGCACGTGGTACTGATGAGCAATATCATCACATATAATAAATGTGTCAGGGCTATAATCTAATTTAAAAACTAAGGAAAAAACAATATTTTCTACATGCAGCTCCATACCAATGACAGAAGTCCTTGCTTATCCAACAAGAGGCTAAGAACAGGTCATTCTTTGGTTATTCCATAGCATTTTTAGTTCCTTTTTACATGTGAAACCTTATACATCGTTATTGAGTTGCAACTTTGCTCCATGCCCAGTGCCTCAGTTTAATGGCAGTATGGGGATTGGAATTGATGAGAAAAAATTAGCTTCAAGGCTGAGACTACACCCAGAGAAAGATAGGGACTTTGTTCCGTTACCTGAACCACTTCTTCGCAAGTATATATCTTACGCGAGAAGCTACGTTACCCCCCGGTATTTTGTCAGATCCTTTTCACTTATCAATGTCATATATGTAATGCAATGAGTTCTCATTTTGTTATTTTTCTTCTCTTGGCTCAAGTATGTCAGAACCAGCAGCTGCAGTACTGCAGAAATACTACTTGAATTTGAGAGCGCATAGTACTTGTTCTGATGGCACACCCATCACAGCCAGACAATTGGAAAGCCTTGTGAGGTTAGCAGAAGCTCGTGCTCGGGTGGATCTAAGAGAAGAAGTGACTGAACAAGATGCGAATGTAAATAAGTCAAATACTTACACTCCCCCCCCCCCTCCCTCCCCATTTTGTACATATGCGCACCTTGTACCCTTGCACTGCCAGCTTGGATTTCTTCATACTTCGTAGCTAAATTACCAGCAGATCGAGAATGTTCTTGTCCATGATTGCTGGGAAAATCTGAGTTCTTCCTCTTGCTACTTTTCATCCTCAGCAAATTACTGAATCAAGCTTAGAAGCATGATGAATTATGTTGTTTAATCTCTATATCATGTCGATGTTGCAGATTTATTTTTTCTGTCTGTTTGCTGCTTTATAAATCTGAAAATGTGAATGTACGGTGCTTATCGCATGCCTAAGCCTTATGCAAAGTGTTGTTTGGCAAATAGACAGTAGAGTAGTTAGATGGCATCAAGAGCCACACCTTTTTAATCTAAAATGGGGCATGCAATCTCATTATGCGTTTTATTATGTTGCAGGATGTTGTTGAGATAATGAATGAATCCTTATATGACAAATATGTTGATGAGCATGGTTGTGTTGACTTGGCTCGGAGTGGTGGGATGAGCCACCAAAAGGAGGCAAAAAGACTTATGAGTGCCTTAAACAAGCAATCTGAGTTGCAGCAAAAGGATCACTTTTCAAGAGCCGTAAGCAATTATGCATCAGAAATATTTTGTTGAAACACTGGTCTGTTAGTTATGCATATACACAAACCAGTTGACATGGAAAGAGTACCAATTTTAGTTTAATTACAGTTCTGGTCCTGCTATGATCGGCGAAATTTGACTTGCTTTTTGTGCATTTTGATTCTTTTGTTATGCGGTTTCCCCAGTCAATAGGAGCATCTTCTCAAGGTTCCTCTGATGTTCTGTAATTTTCTCTTTGTAGGAGATATGGAGCTTAGCAGATAAAATCAGCTTGCAAGTTCCAGATTTAGATGATATTATGGAAAGATTGAACAGTGCCGGTTATATTATAAATAAAGGACAAAAGACATACCAGGTATTGTCTCATAAAACTGCTTGACAGGAAGAAGTTTTGATGTAGTTTTTGGTGTCAGATACATTAGATGGTTATCCTGGTGTCGTGCTTATTATTGATTATGAGTTTATGACTGGCAGGCTCGTGATGAGCCCTCCACTGAGAATCTAACTTATTGTCTGAAACAGATATTGACCTCATCATGTTCACGGACCCAGCCAACAAGGTCAAGATGGTGAGTTCTCTTACACCCTACATGAAAACATGGGAGTTTGGTGTTGGTATTGTGCTGAATTTTATATCTGTGCCACACTGTTAATGTCTGGTTGATTAACAGTTACTTTGGGTCAGTGTCGAACACTGTTCAAAGGTTTCCTCTTCTTTTCTGCCGATTCATGATAGTTTTTTTTTCTGGCAGACGTAGGGGGGATACGTTCTGCAACTCGTATGGACCGTTCTGTACAGTATAGTCATGTGATGGCCTCTAATTTCATGTGTGGATAGCTCTGTTAATGCTGTTTATCGTAGCAGCTGTAGTTGATAATGCAAAAATAATATCTTTCCGAGTTCCACCATGTTAACGAAACATCCTGTTTTCGTTAAAGAATAGTCTATTTCCTGGACATTGGTGATCATGAATGCTGATTCTTTATGTAAAAGAAACCTAGTGCTTCTATTGAGACATTAAATAACCCCTCAGGGCTGAGAAATAGCGAACCTGCTTTGCTTATTCTGTCAGTATACGGTAATGTATTTATTTGGACGAATGCACCAATGCTGCTTCATTATACTAAGAGGAAGAGTTACACAAGTAATTGGGCGGTGATGATGGTGACCAACAAGTTAGACCAACGGAGGGCTACAGATTACAGATTACAGATTATAAATTTTATCCTACGTTTGTGCTCTACGCTTACCAGTCGAATTGTATTGTGTACTATTTTTTTACAGAGTAAGCAGCCTTTATATTGCTCAATCAATAGGTCTTTTACAAGCATAGGTAAAAGGTATATATATATATATATATATATATAGAGAGAGAGAGAGAGAGAGAGTTTAGGGTTTTTAGGGTCGTGCTATTCGTCATCCTGGGTGAGGAATAGTTATTCTTCACCCCTCTCAATTTAACATCAATGCATCGTAGTTTTACGTCCCGTAATTTTTGTCTCATTTCTTCCGTAAAAAGAGACCGTAAGAAAATTTATAATCAGCGTAAAAATATTTTATGTTAGGTAAAATTACAAACATACAAAAATAGTAGAAAATATACAATAAATTCATTTTTTTGGTCTTGTGACCTATATTTTTGTTTTCTTATGTTAAATTTTACGTCGTGATTTAATATAAACATAACCTTTTGTATTCCGGATGTAATTTATTTATAAATTGAACCTAAGATTATCTCGGGTGAAGTGATGAATAGAGTTTATATATATATATAGAGAGAGAGAGATGATAATGATCTTGCGCCCGCCCTGTTAGATTATCTCGGGTAGTTAACAAAGGTTGCTTTTCACAAACTCATTCGCCTAGACTCAACGACCAGTCTTGCTATCAGAGTTGAACTCTAGCCGGTTACACCACATTTGCAGCGGCCATGGCCTCGACATCCATTTTTCTTTTCTTGCGGCTATGGCCTCGACATCTTGGTTATGAATTATGAGATGGTTCGCCTGGGGTCGATCTCGGCCATGCCGTTTGATAGCAACAGCTGTTTTAAAGCTAGCAGCCAGGACCATGGGTAACGTAAACGAGAAAAGCGATTCTTCCATGCACGGGGATCCCGTGCATGCATCCATCGTTTGATTCAGTTGGAGATCCGAGTGCATGCAGACTATCCTCATTTGTATACATCATTGTATTTGCTATTCTCTTCATTAATATAATCCCGTATCACGTTAGTCATAAATGCACTTTATGCCATGCGGCTCCGGCCTTCCCACCTGCCGCACGGTTTCTCCTTTGTACCCTAAAGTCTCACTGTTTCTTCCTCATTAGCTTCTCTGCTCCATCCACTGTTTGCATGTTTGTACGATGATTGAACTAATCTTTTTGAGTTAAAGTTCTATGTACGTTGCCTAAGCAATAGGGTGACATACTGAAATGAGTTTGTGAACCATTTTCTCATGCAACCAACATACTGAAACGAGTTGGATGAACCATTTTCTCATGCAACCATTCAATTGGGACATGATACACTTGCCTTTCTTTTTTCTTTTGGGACATGATGGCGTGTGCATTTCGAAGGCAACACGTTCAAAATGTTTTTTTTGATGTACAGTTCAAATAAAAACTAACCTGCATGTTTCAGATATTACCTTATAGCAAACAGGTGAGGGCCGTGAAGAAGCATTTGAAATAGATGCAAGTAAATGTACTAAATAAACATGGTTCAGAAGTTATGCACTGATACTTACAATGCAAATAGGATGTTCAAGTTAGTAGGACATAAATAATCCGGCATACTACAATAAAGATCAATGTCGGAGGTTAACAAATATTTTTTTTTTGAGGGACGGAGGTTAACAAATATTGATAACACCAAATCGATGTTATATACACCTTTCTGGTATTCCATTGCACTTCTTCCTCCTCTTAGGAGTTATCTCCACACCATCTTGCAACCTAGTCTCACAAATTCTAATATCATGTCCTTTTCCACGGCAATAGCCGCAAAACCTTGTCTGATGGACACCAGACTGTCCTCCGGGCTGCTTACAAGTCTCATCTATGGCTGGCAATGGTCTTGATTTCCTTATTATTCCTTCCAACCTGGACTTGAACCTCGAGTTGTGATTCCTTCCTTTTTTCTTCTTTATCAATGGTGCTTTGATAGAACTAATTGGTATGGAGTTGTTGTTGTTCTTATCAACTATGCATAAACTTTGTGAGTAATCAGCATCACTACAGTCATCCATCACCGAATTGTGACTAGAATTGACATCTTCGCTGGATTGGTGAGAACCATATCCTATCTGGCAAGTGGTAGATATGGAGGACATGTATACCGAAACTTCTTTCTTCAGCCGCTCGATGTTTCCTCATAACTATGTCATATGTTTCATTGTCATGGTCACCAAGGCTTGGAATTTCAATCGTTGCCATATGTATCATCTCATGTCTGAATTCTTTAGTCAATATAGGTCCCTTTTCAACATTTGGTTCAACTAGATTGGCAGGGACTGTAGACCTAGCTTGTTGAGTCCAACGCTTCATGATGTGCAAATCTGGTATTCTGCATACACCTAGGTGAAGCATTACCTGAAGTTTGACAACAGTGGATTAGGTACAAACTATGTGAGGTATATGTCAATGAAAGAATTCTTATTAGTACATATACTCACCCTAAGTGCATGGCAGCAAAGTATGCCGAAATGACTGTACAACCCACACTCGCATTTGTAAAATTGATCATTTGAGTACTCATCTTGATCTTAATTTATTGGTATAGATGAATCTACCAACGCTATTTTCTCTTGACAATCGCCACTGAACAGACAAAAAATAATATATAATAATAATAACAACAACTAATTCGATTTTATAGATAGTTCAAGTGCAAAGTATTCCCGTGCATTGTTTAGAGTTATATTTTACTAGCCTGGGCAACTGTTCTTAAAAAAAAAGGAACAAAGCTCCCAGTTTCATTTTTATTGCAAAACTGACAATACAGCGCCACCATCCCCCTTTTTGCCAATTGCTGGCCTACCCCAGACCGAGAGGTTCAGCAGAACACATTAAAACAAGACACCCAACAACCTGGGAAAAGATTAAAGCACAGAACTACAGAGAAACTATAAGACCTAATTTTAACACTACCTGAACCATGCCACCACGACCATAGCTAACCTGAACCATAACACTACCTGAACCACACAGGAACATATTATATATCATAAGACAATTTATTTCATCCGACTGGATGGGCATTATTCAATCAACCAAAGCATTGTTCTCTTGAGAGTACAAATTGGGAATGTTTACGTGGTAGAGGATAATAAGAAAAGCATTTAACCCGCAGGGAATAGAAGGATCTGCAACCCGTAGCAGATCCATGTAAGAGCCGCCTACATCTCCGGCTAGCACATCCATCGAAATTAGCAGGGGATAGAACTTCGCCCGATAGTTGAAGATCTGTGCCGATTAAAGTTGGTAAATTTAAACGGAAGTGCATATGAACGGAAGGACAGATTAAGAGCTACATATAGGGTGTGTTTGGTAGACCGGCCAGCCTTAGATTTTCCCAACCCAATCGAAATTTAGGTGTTTGGTAGACCGGGTGAGGCATCTGGGTCATGCCCACCTCATACGAAAACGAGCTCTCAGCCAGGCCCGATTGAGAACTCCAAAACGAGGTTCTCACCTCAGCTCGGCCGGACTCGTACAGAAATCCTTTCCCCACGCGATCGAAAACTCCCCCGCACGTCCCCCACCCCCACCCCCAGCTAGGGCAGACCCCCACCCCCACCCGAAACCCCTCCCTCTACCTCCAGCCGCAGCCACCCCTTCCAAATCGCCCGTCCCCCGCCCTCCATCCTCCCGCCGCCCGTCCCCCGCCCTCCACCCTCCCGGTGCCGTCTCCGCCGCCCTCGAGGCCAACAACGTCGCCCGTCGCCCGACCGCCGCTCGTCTCCTGTCGCCCTCCCACCGCCCGTCCCCCGCCGCCCTCCACCCTCCCGCCGCCGTCTCCGTCGCCCTCGAGGCAAGCGACGTCGCCCGTCGCCCGACCGACGCCCGCCACCCATCTCTCTCCGCCCTCCAGCCCCCCGCCGACGGCATGGATCCCGCGACTCCGTGCGGTACAGGCTGAGGCCGCGACTCCGTGCGGTGCTTCTCCTGTGACGGGCGACGCGAGCTCTCCCCCGTACTGACCTCCTCCAACTTGACAGGCAATGCCGAGCTCTCCTGCGCCGTGCTCTCTGCCCAGATTCGAGGTGCACTATCCAGATCTTTTGTTCACTTGTTTTGTTTTGTTCTCTGTCCAGATCGAGGTGCACTGCTTGTTTTGGTAGATGTATATTGTTCTCTGTAGATCTAAGGCAGTGATTGTGGATTGGGCAATGCATATTGTTGTAGTTTTGTGGATTGGGCAATGCATATTGTTGTAGTTTTGTGGATTGGGCAATGCATATTGTTGTAATTTTGTGGAATGGTAGATGTATATTGTTCTCTGTCCAGATCTGATACAATTTTTGTAGATAAACTTCAGCATTTGTATGATGTATATTGTTGTTGTTTTGGGAGGTGCTTGTGGAATTTTTGTTTAGATAAATTACAGCAGTACTAGAATTGCCATATGTCCATGTATAAAGGATGAATTGTTGTTGTTTTTATTTGTTTAGATGGATGATTTGGCAAGAAAGCGAAGACAATTAATTGTGAAAGCAGCTGGTCTCGCAGCGGTAGTGGGTGCATACATGATCTTTATATCAAGAAGAGCTAGAAAAACTCCAGTGTTAGAAATAGGTCGTAGGATTGATATGGATGTAGCAAGAGAATCAAATCTGAGATATATTTATCATTCCAGTGACGTAAATTGTTCAAATCAACTAAGGATGAAAAGAGCTCCTTTTTTTCGTTTGTGCAACTTATTTAGGGAGAGAAAATTATTGAAAGATAGTATCCATACATCTATCGAGGAACAAGTATCAATGTTTCTCCTAGTAGTTGGCCACAACACAAGGTTTAGAGCTCTACAACCAATTTTTAGAAGATCTATTGAAGTTATTAGTAGGTACTTTAAGGCGGTGCTATATGCTGTTGGAGAGTTGCGAGATGAGATGATCTGTCCTCCCTCCACTCAAATCCACCCTAAAATTGAAGAAAACAACCGCTCAATCCTTACTTCAAGGACTGTATTGGAGCAATTGATGGGACTCATGTGCTTGCCAGAGTCCCAATAAATATCTCATCCGCCTTTAGGGGTAGAAAAGATGGCACTACCCAAAACGTCATGGCTGTAGTAGACTTTGGTTTAAAGTTTACTTATGTGCTTGCTGGTTGGGAGGGATCAGCCCATGATGCCCTTATACTTGCGGATGCCGTGGAGAGGAATGATGGGTTATCTCTTCCTCAAGGTAATAATTTAAACCTACTAGTTATATATTTCTCAATAGTATTTGTTGTAGCTAATAGTTGCAATTTCATAGGAAAATTCTACCTTGTTGATGCTGGGTATGCTGTGAGACCGGGTTTCCTTCCACCATATCGTAGAACAAGATACCACTTGAAGGAGTATGGTGGAGGGAATCATCCAGAAAATTATAAAGAGTTGTTCAACTTAAGACACTCTTCTTTGAGGATATCGGTTGAAAGGGCTTTTGCTGCGTACAAGAACCGGTGGAAAATTCTTTATAATAGGCCATTCCATCCTTACAAGACCCAAGTAAAAGTAGTGATCGCTTGTGCCATTCTCCATAATTGGATACTTCAATTTGGAGAGGATGAATATTTTCCGGAGGAAACATGGGAACCGGAACCGGTCGATGAGGAGCACAATGACGTTGAATATGATAATCAAACTTGGAAACAAAAGAGAGATGAATTTGCACAAGCGATGTGGGCGAATAGGGGGGTCGCACACATTTGATGTATCATGTAGTGACTTGATACTTTGATTTTATTGCTGGAATCTATTATGAATTTGTCATATTATTGCTGGAATATGTATCATATATTGCTGGAATTTGTTATATGATTGCTGAAAACTGCTGGAATTGATCATTTTGGTGCTGAAATCTGATATTTTGGTGCTGAAAACTATCATATATTGCTGGAATTTGTTGTATATTGCTGGAATATGTTGTATATTGCTGGAATTGATCATTTTTGTATATTGCTGGAATATGTCATATCTTGCTGGAATTTGTTGTTTGGTGTAGATGGTTGAATCTGCGGAGGAAGTTCCGGATGTAGGTGCTAAGGCCAAGAAGACCGGCAAGGTGATGACTTGGACCCCTCCTATGTCAGCATGCATGTTGCGATGTCTAGCCGATATAGCGGCGAAAGGTGTGAAGACCGACAAAGGATTCAAAGAGATCCATATTAGTCGAGCTGCAAAAGCTTTGACCCAACTTGTCGGTTATGAAGTGACTACCACCCAAGTGACCAATCATCTACGCAAGTGGAAGTTTAGGTATCAACGAATTGAAAAATTGAGAGTATTAAGTGGAGCACTTTGGGATGATGAACAAAAAATGATTGTTCTAGAAGAGCAACATTACTTGGGCCACACTCGGGTATGTACATAATGCTGAATCTTACACATGGCTGAAATATCTATGTTTATTGCTGAACATTGTTGCTGAAATGTGTTTCAAAAATATTGTCTAGGATACTCCTAAGGATGTTGAATTTTTGAACACACCACTTGTGAATTGGGAATATATGGAAGCTTGCTTTGCCGATAAGCTAGCAACGGGAAAGTTTGCAATGGGGTCAAGTGAGCCTTTGGGGAAACCAATTGATGTAGAGCGTCTAGAGAAAACTATTGATTTGGAGCAACAAGACACAAGTGGTGAATGTCCTGTGGGAGGCCAAGCCAACGTTGATGCAACTACTCCTTCGCCTTCTAGCTTTAATAGGAAGAGGAAGAGGCCTTCTGTTTTCAGTGAGGAAGATACAATTCAGGTAAACATCATGTCTGATGCATTGCGTGAGGTAGTTGTGGCAATCAATAACACATGCCATACTGAAACACACCCTGATCTGTATCATGCGGTTATGGACATTGCTGATTATGATATGGATAAAAAGTTGGCTGTTCTAGAGTACTTGACGGAGCATAAGGGTCAAGGTCTTAATTTCGTCAAAATGGAAGCGGATGTTCGCCAAGCCGCGTTCAAGCGTATCATAGCAAAAAATCCTGATCTTGTTTGAGTTGATGTGAAATGAAAACTATCTATGGTGTAATGGAGTTAGAACTTATGAATGTCTATTTTATGTAATATGAATTATTAGGGAGCATGTATGCATGCAGACTTTGTGATATGAATTTATTATGGAACATATATGCACTTTGAATCATGCTTTGTGTGTTTAAATATTATTATTAGTATTGGTGTTGATATTTTTTATTTACATGTTTCATAAAGTGAAGTTTTTGCTGAAATTTTACATGGTGTGGTAATCTCATAAGATACAGGCTACCAAACAACATCTCAGCTCAGCATGTCTAACTGGGACAGCCTACCAAACAACATCTCAGCTCAGCCTGGCTGAACACACACAGGCTACCAAACACACAGCTAAATTCTCAGCTCAGCCTAGCTAAGGTCAGCTTGTATGAGGTCAGATTTGATTGCCGAGGTGACCCGGGCTACCAAACACACCCATAAAGACCACAACTAAATACCTTAGGTTGCAGCAGGGATTGGATCTATGAAGAACTCGAAGATTTCTAATCTGAGATCTGGTCGACGTTATTGCAGTACATACGAACACTTCAAATCTTATTCGATGTCCTCCAGCATCAAACGCTATAAAACACAGCGATTCATGGACGAGATTTCCACAAAGAGCCTCTCCATGTTGGGTGATGGGAGGAGGAAGAAGGTCGCAGCAATGGGGAATAATGGATCCGCACAGCATACTCGATGGATAGAGAGGGGGATGAATTCTGAGTTGCTGGGCCCGAACGAACGCGGATCCCTGTTCTCCTATTAATGCTGAGCTGCTGACCCACAATTTTAATGCGTATCTGATCGGGTGGTTGAAGTATTCTACAGAACAGTCCCATAAAAATTATTTAAAACAATTTATGGTGGCATTTCGAGCGGGCATCTCAGCGCCGAAACGAACGGCTGGGCCATGCACGGGAGGTCCCGTGCATGGTAGAAAATCCACTCTCTAACGTAAACAGGCAATTGGGTCGACAGGAGCTTGATGTGCCGCCAGCGTCTTCCACCGTTCCACGAAATGTACCATCACGCTGCCACTAGAAATATGCCCTACAAGCAATATATAAAGTGTTTATTATTATATTTACTTGTTCATGATAATCGTTTATTATCCATGCTATAATTGTATTGATTGAAAACACATTACATGTGTGGGTAATAGACAACACTTTGTTCCTAGTATGTTTCTAGTGAACTAGCTCGTTGGTCAAAGATGGTCAAGGTTTCCTAGCCATTGACATGTGATGTCATTTGATAACGGGATCACATCATTAGGAGAATGATGTGATGGACAAGACCCAAACTACAAACGTAGCATATGATCGTGTCAGTTGTTATTGTTTTCTACATGTCAAGTATCTGTTCCTATGACCATGAGATCATGCAACTCACTGACACCAGAAGAGTGCCTTGTGTGTATCAAACGTCGCAACGTAACTGGGTGACTATAAAGGTACTCTATAGGTATCTCCGAGGGTGTCTATTGGGTTGGCATGGATCAAGACTGAAATTTGTTACTCCATGTGACGGAGAGGTATCTCACTGCCCACTCGGTAATACGACATCACAACAAGCCTTGCAAGCAATGTGACTAAGTGTTAGTCACGGGATCTTGTATTACAGAACGAGTAAAGAGACTTGCCGGTAACGAGATTGAATTAGGTATGGAGATATCGACGATCGAATCTCGGGCAAGTAACATACCGAAGAACAAAGGGAACATCATACGGGATTAACTGAATCCTTGACATAGAGGTTCGACCGATAAAGATCTTCATAGAATATGTAGAAACCAATATGGGCATCCAGGTCCCGCTATTGGTTATTGACCGTAGAGGTGTCTCGGTCATGTCTACATAGTTCTCGAACCCGCAGGGCCTGCACACTTAAGGTTTGGTGACGTTTCGGTAGTATACCGTTATGTATGGTGGTGAACGAAGGTTGTTCGGAGTCCCGGATGAGATCCCGGACGTCACGAGGAGCTCCGGAATGGTCCGGAGGTAAAGATTGATATATATAGGAAGTCCTATTTTGGTCGCCGGAAAAGTTTCAGGCTCATCGGTAATGTACCGGGAGTGCCGGTAGTGTACCGGAAGACCATCGGGAGGGGTATTTCGACCCAAGAGGCTACATGAGCTGTGGGAGAGTAAATACCAGCCCTTTGTGGGCTGGTGGAAGTCCCACATGAGGCCCATGCGGCTGGAAAAAAAAGTCCAAAGAGAAAAAGGTGGAAAAAGGCAAAAAAGGCAAAAATGAGGAGTCCTAGTCCTACTAGGATTGGAGGACTAGGACTCCTCCTTATTTTTGCCTTTTTACTAGGATTGGAGGAGAAATCCTCCTCTCCTCCTTGGTTTGGCCGGCCCAAGGGCTGGCTCCTTGGGAGCCAAGCCTCCTCCTTTCTTCCTCTTATATATACTAGATGTTTTAGGGTTCTTGCACTAGTTTTTCAGCCACGTGCTACCCGTTCCTCTAGTGTATAGTTTCTCCTCTAGATCAGTTTTCTGCAGTGCTTGACGAAGCCCTACCGGAATTGCTCCACCACCATCGCCTTACCGTCGTCATGTTGTCGGAGAACTCGTCTACCTCTCCGCTCCCTCTTGCTGGATCAAGAAGGCGGAGATCGTCATGAAGCTGTACGTGTGCTGAATGCGGAGGTGTCGTCCGTTCGGCACTAGATCGGAAGGACCGTGATCAAGATCGCGAGACAGATCGTGATGAGTTCGCGGGACGGATCGTGATTGGATCGCGGGACGGATCGTGATGAGATCGCGGGACGCTCGGCGATTTGATCGTGAAGACGTTCGACTACACCAACCGCGTTTCTTAACGCTTCTCGCTTAGCGATCTACAAGGGTATGTAGATCCACTCTCCCTCTCGTAGATGCTCATCACCATGGATAGGTCTTGCGTGAGCGTAGGAATTTTTTTGTTTCCCATGCGATGTTCCCCAACAGTGGTATCAGAGCTAGGTCTATGTGTAGATGAGATCTCGAGTAGAACACAAAGAGTTTGTGGGCGTTGATGCTTAGATTGCTTCCTCCCTTGCATGTCGAATTCGACAAAGGCGGTCCTTGAGAAGGTTGAAAAGCAACTAGTGTATCACCATTGTGGTTTATACGTAGGTGAGAATTGTTCTTGCTAGATACCCGTAGCAGCCACATAAAACATGCAACAACAATTAGAGGACGTCTAACTTGTTTTTGCAGGGTATGTTGTGATGTGATATGGACAATTACATGATGTGATATATGTGATGTATGAGATGATCATGTGTTGTATAGAATATCACGACTTGCGTGTCGATGAGTACGGCAACCGGCAGGAGCCATAGGGTTGTCTTTAATTACTTATGACCTGCGTGTCAATCATTAAGCGCTATGTAATGCTTTACTTTATCGTTAAACGGTAGCAATAGTAGTAGAAGCATGGTGGGCGTGACAACCCCGATGGCGACACGTTGATGGAGATCAAGATGATGGAGATCATGGTGTCATGCCGGTGACGATGGAGATCATGCCGGTGCTTTCATGATGGAGATCAAAAGCACAAGTTCATGGCCATATCATGTCACTTATGATTTGCATGTGATGTTAATCCTTTAATGCACCTTGTTTTTCTTAGGACAACGGTAGCATTATAAGGTGATCCCTCACTTAATTTCAAGATAAATTGTGTTCTCCCCGAGTGTGCACCGTTGCAAAAGTTCTTCGTGTCGAGACACCACGTGATGATCGGGTGTGATAGAATCTACGTTCACATACAACGGATGCAAGCCAGTGTTGCACATGCAGAACACTCGGGGTAAACTTGACGAGCCTAGCATGTATAGACATGGCCTCAGAACACAAGAGACCGAAAGGTCGAACATGAGTCATATAGTGGATATGATCAACATGATGATGTTCACCATTGAAACCACCTCAACTCACGTGATGATCGGACTTGAGTTGGTGAATTTGGATCATGTATCACTCGAATGACCGGAGGGATGTAAATTTGAGTGGGAGTTCTTAAGTAATATGATTAATTGAACTCATTATCATGAACATAGTCAGAAGTGTCTTTGCAAAATTATGTTGTAGATTACTAGCTCACGTTGTAGCTCCCTTGAATTTTTATATGTTCCTAGATAAATAGAGTTGAAAGATGTTGCTAGCAATATTGCGGACTGGATCCGTGATCTGAGGATTGTCCTCGTTGCTGCACAGAAGGCTTATGTCCTTAATGCACCGCTCGGTGTGCCAACCCCTCTAACGTCGTCTGTAGATGTTATGAACATCTAACAGGCACGTTCTGATGACTACTTGATAGTTTAGTGTGTCATGCATTATGGCTTAGAACTGAGGCTTCGAAACGTTTTGAACGTCACAGAACATATGAGATGTTCTAAGAGCTGAAATTAGGATCTCAGGCTCGTGCCCGTGTTGCGAGATATGTGATCTCCAACAAGATTCTTTGCCTGCAAGATGAAAGAGAATAGCTTAATCGTTGAGCATGTGCTCAGATTGTGTGGGTGCTACAATCTCTTGAATCAAGTGAGAGTTGATCTTCCAGATAAGATAGTGATTGATATAGTTCTCCAAGTCACTATCACTAAGCTACTAGAACTTGATGATGAACTATAAAATGCCAGGGATAGAAATAATGATCTCTGAGTTGTTCGCGATGTTTGACACCGCGAAGGTAGAAATCAATAAGGAGCGTCAAGTGTTGATGGTTAGTCAAACCACTAGTTTCGAGAAGGGCGGGAGCAAAGAGGGAAACTTCATGGATAGCAAGTCAGTTGATGCTCTAGTGAAGCAACCCAAAGTTGAACCTAGACCCGAAACTAAGTGCTTAGATTATGAGGAGAGCGGTCGCTGAAGCGGAACAACCCTAGATACTTGGTAGATAACAAGGCTGGCAACGTCGACAGAAGTATATTTGATATACGTGTTATTGATGTGTACCTTGCTAGTACTCCTAGTAGCACATAGGTATTGGATACCGGTTCGGTTGCTAAATGTTAGTAACTCGAAATAAAAGCTACGGAATAAACGGAGAACTAGCTAAGGATGAGGTGACGATGTGTGTTGGAAATGTTTCCAAAGTTGATGTGATCAACATCGCACGCTCTCTCTATCTTCGGGATTAGTGACAAACCTAAATACATGTTATTTGGTGTTTTGCGTTGAGCATGAACATGATTTATTGCAACACGATTATTCATTTAAGTTAGAGAATAATGGTTATTCTGTTTACATGAATAATACCTTCAATGGACATGCACCCAGTGAGAATGGATTGTTGAATCTTGATCGCAGTAATACACATGTTCATAACATTGATGCCAAAAGATACAAAGTTAATAATGATAGTACCACATACTTGTGGCACTGCCACTAAATGTCATATTGGTATAAAGCGCATGAAGAAACTCCATGCTGATGGATCTTTGGACTCATTCGATTTCGAATCGGTTGAGACATGCGAACCATGTCTCTTGGGCAAGATGACTAAGGACCCCGTTTTCTGGTTTGATGGAGCGAGCAAGTGATTTATTAGAAATGATACATGTTGATGTATGTAATCCAATGAGTCTTGTAGCGTGCGGTGGATATCGTTATTTTCTTACCTTCACTCATGATTTGACTAGATATAGTGTATATTTACTTAATGAAACACAAGTCTGAATCGTTCAAAAATTTCAAGCAAATTCAGAGTGAAGTTTAAGATCATCGTCACAAGAAGATAAAAGGTCTACGATATGATCCTGGAGGTGAATATCTGAGTTACGATTTTGGCATACAACTTTAGACAATGTGAAAGTTGTTTCACAACTCACGCCACCTGGAACACCATAGTGTGATGGTGTGTCCGAACGTCATAGTCGTGCTCTATTGGATATGGTGCGTGCTATGATGTCTCTTATCGTTTTGCTACTATAATTTTGGGGTTATGCATTAGAGACAACTACATTCACTTTAAATAGGGCACCATCTAAATCTGTTGAGATGACACCATATGGTTTGATAGAAACCTAAGCTTTCATTTCTTAATGTTTGGGGCTGCAACACTTATGTGAAAAAGGTTTTCACCTATGAGCTCGAACGCAAAACGGACAAATGCATCTTCATAGAATACCCTAAGAACAGTTGGGTAAACCTTCTATCTCAGATCCAAACATAAAGGTTTTATTGCTAAAACGGGTCCTTTCCCGAGAAAAAGTTTCTCTCAAAAGAATTGAGTGGGAGGAAGATAGAACTTGATGATGTTGTTGAACCTTTGTTTCAATCAGAGTAGCGCAGCGCAGAAAGATGTTTCTGTGGAACCTACGTCAGTTAAAGAGGAAGTAAATGATGATGATCATGAAGCTTCGGATCAAGTTACTATCGAACCTCGTAGGTCGACAACGATGTGTACTGCTCCTGAGTGGTACGACAACCCTGTCTTGGAGGTCATGTTGTTGGACAACGATGAACCTACGAGTTGTGGAGAAGCGATGATGGGCCCGGATTCCGAAAAATGGTTAGAAGCCATGAAATCCGAGAAAGGATCCATGTATGAAAACCAAGTATAGACTTGGGTAGACTTGCTCGTTGGACGGCGGGTCGTTGAGTACAAATGGACCTTTAAAATGAAGAGAGACGCTGATGGTAAATGTCACCATTTATAAAGTTCGACTTGTCGCAAAAAAGTTTCTGCCAAGTTCAAGGAGTTGACTACGATGAGACTTTCTCACTCGTAGCGATGCTAAAGTCTGTTAGAATTATGTTAGCAGTTGCTGCATTTTTCAATTATGAAATCTGACAGATGGATGCCAAAACATTGTTTCCTTCCTTAAGGAAAGGTTGTATGAGATACAACCAGAAGTTCTTGTCAGTCCTAAGGATGCTAAAAGGTGTGCAAGCTTCAGTGATCCTTCTATGAACTGAAGCAGGCATCTCGGAGTTGGAATATACACTTTGATGAGGTGATCAAAGTTTTTGAGTCTATACAAAGTATATGAGAAACTCGTATTTGCAATAAAGTGAGTGGGAGCACTATAGAGTTTCTGATAAGTATATGTGGATGACATATTGCTATTCAAAAATAATGTGGAATTTCTAGAAAGCATAAACGGTTGTTTGAAAAGTGATTTTCAAAGGAAGACCTGGATAAAGCTACCTAATTGTTGAGCATCAAGATCTATAGAGATAGATCAAGATGTTTGATAAGACTTTCAATGAGTACATACCTTGACAACATTTTGAAAGAGTTCAAAATGGATCATTCAGAGAAAGAGTTCTCACCTGATTTGTAAGGTGTGAAGTTGAGTGAGACTCAAAGCTCGACAACGGCAGAAGAAAGAGAAAGGACGAATGTCGTCCCCTATGCTTTAGCCATAGGCTCTATATTATGCCATGCTGTGTACCGCACCTGTGTGTGCCTTGCCATGAGTCAGTCAAGGGGTACAAGAGTGGTCCAGGAGTGGATCACTGGATAGCGGTCAAAATTATCCTTAGTAACCAAAGAACTAAGGAGATGTTTCTCGATTATGGAGGTGATAAAAAGTTTGTCGTAAAGAGTTACGTCGATGCAAGCTTTAACACCAATCCGGATGACTTGTAGTAGCAATCTGGATACGTATAGTGGAGCAGCCATTTGGAATAGTACCAAGTGGAGTGTGGTAGCAGTGTTTATGGTTTGACATAGAGATTTGCAAAGTACACACGGATCTGAATGTCGCAGACCCTTTAACTATAAGACCCCTCTCACATGCAAAGCATGATCGAGCCCCAAAACTCATTGGGTGTTAGATTCATAACAATGTGAATCACATGGTGATGTGAACTAGATTATTGACTCTAGTGCAAGTGGGAGACTGTTGGAAATATGCCCTAGAGGCAATAAATAAAGTGTTTATTATTATATTTCCTTGTTCATGATAATCATTTATTATCCATGCTATAATTGTATTGATTGAAAACACATTACATGTGTGGGTAAATAGACAACATTTTGTCCTAGTATGCCTCTAGTGAACTAGCTCGTTGGTCAAAGATGGTCAAGGTTTCCTAGCCATTGACATGTGATGTCATTTGATAACGGGATCACATCATTAAGAGAATGATGTGATGGACAAAACCTAAACTACAAACATAGCATATGATCGTGTCAGTTTAATGCTACTGTTTTCTGCATGTCAAGTATCTGTTCCTATGACCATGAGATCATGCAACTCACTGACACCAGAGGAGTGCCTTGTGTGTATCAAACGTCGCAACGTAACTGGGTGACTATGAAGGTACTCTACAGGTATCTTCGAGGGTGTCTATTGGATTGGCATGGATCAAGACTGGGATTTGTTACTCTGTGTGACGGAGAGGTATCTCAGGGCCCACTCGGTAATACAACATCACAACAAGCCTTGCAAGCAATGTGACTAAGTGTTAGTCACGGGATCTTGTATTACGGAACGAGTAAAGAGAATTGCCGGTAACAAGATTGAATTAGGTATGGAGATACCGACGATCGAATCTCGGGCAATTAACATACCGAAGAACAAAGGGAACATCATACGGGATTAACTGAATCCTTGACATAGAGGTTCGACCGATAAAGATCTTCATAGAATATGTAGGAACCAATATGGGCATCCAGGTCCCGCTATTTGTTATTGACCGCAGAGGTGTCTCGGTCATGTCTACATAGTTCTCGAACCCGCAGGGTCTGCACACTTAAGGTTTGGTGACGTTTCGATAGCATAGAATTATGTATGGTGGTTACCTAAGGTTGTTCGGAGTCCCGGATGAGATCCCGGATGTCACGAGGAGCTCCGGAATGGTATGGAGGTAAAGATTGATATATATGAAGTCCTATTTTGGTCGCCGAAAAAGTTTTGGGCTCATCGGTAATGTACCGGGAGTGCCGATAGTATACCGGGAGACCATCGGGAGGGGTATTTCGATCCAAGAGGCTACATGGATTGTGGAAGAGTAAATACCAGCCCTTTGTGGGCTGCTGGAAGTCCCACACAAGGCCCATGCGGCTGGAAAGAAAAGCCCAAAGAGAAAAAGGTGGAAAAAGGCAAAAAAAAAAGGGCAAAAATAAGGAGGAGTCCTAGTCCTACTAGGATTGGAGGAATCCTCCTCTCCTCCTTGGTTCGACCGACCCAAGGGCTGGCTCCTTGGTAGCCAAGCCTCCTCCTCTCTTCCTCTTATATATACTAGAGGTTTTAGGGGTTTTGCACTAGTTTTTCAGCCACGTGCTACCCGTTCCTCTAGTGCATAGTTTCTCCTCTAGATTGGTTTTCTGCAGTGCTTGGCGAAGCCCTGGCGGAATTGCTCCACCACCATCGCCGCAGCGCCATCACGCTGCCGGAGAACTCGTCTACCTCTCCACTCCTTCTTGCTGGATCAAGAAGACGGAGATCGTCATCAAGCTGTACGTGTGTTGAACACGGAGGTGCCGTCCGTTCGGCACTAGATCGGAAGGACCGTGATCATGATCGCGAGACGGGTCGTGATGAGTTCGCGGGATGGATCGTGATGAGTTCGCGACACGGATCGTGATGAGTTCGCGGGATGGATCATGATTGGATCGCGGGACGGATCGTGATGAGATCGCGGGACGCTCGGCGATTTGGATCGTGAAGACGTTCGACTACACCAACCATGTTTCTTAATGCTTCCTGCTTAGCGATCTACAAAGGTATGTAGATCCACTCTTCCTTTCGTAGATGCTCATCACCATGGATAGGTCTTGCGTGAGCGTAGAATTTTTTTTGTTTCCCATGCGAGGTCCCCCAACAATATGTAGTTTCAGTAACCTTGTTCTGTCCTATCTGATAGTGATCTAAACGCTTTTATATTAGTGTACAGAGGAAGTACCTGCCAATGCTTCGGAAGAAAATTTCATGGACACCGGCTGCAAAGTCGATCCTGTGCGTACCCTTCCCAGATTCGTCCATGTGTCCCCTCCTTGCATCCGACCGCTGCTGCTCGTTTCGATCCGTGCGCTGTCTTTTGGCTCGGGAGCGCTAGTTCGGCTCCAAATGCGTGCGATCACGGCTCCCACGAGGCAAGGCCGGCTGAGCCGGAGGCCCACACAGCCGTTCCCTTTCATCTCGCAGTCCGTCCGCTCCAAGCCTCCGCGTCCTTCGTCTGCCGCCGCAGTTGCGGCCGGGGCGGCAAATCCTCCGTCGTACGTCATTTGTCCCCTAGTCCACTTCCGTAGTCGCTTTCCTGGCCGAAGCCCCCAAACCCGCCGCAATCGCTTTCCCCTCCGGCTAGTCCGCCATGATTGAGGGCACGATGTGCCCAGTCCAAGGTGATCCCCCTCGCTTGCAAGTATGAAATTTTGTGTTTTCTGTAGGTTGTTAGCATGCAGTTAGCTACTTCAGAGACGCGGTTTGACTTGCAGATGGTAGAGAAGGGAACAAAGATCAAATAGGAGGCCACTTACTCATGCAACAATCATGCTCCGCCATCAATCAACAGGAGGAACACCCCAAAGTACACTGCTGGAAAAAGACGACTCACGCCATGGAAATAATTGGACAACATCAATACTTCCTGATGAGTAGACTTAAGAGTAGGATTTTGAGATATTGTAAACCTGGAGTAGACTTCATGACAAATGGTGTACAAGTGTATAGCTGATTGCTCTCCCTGACAATGTCAAACTATAATGTATAGTTATACACTGTATTCTTTCATCTAAAATATATATGTATGATTTGAGATCCTCAACTTGATGGGTGCGTATATGCTATTTTGGTGTTGTTATTCAGTAGGCCTAAATTCAGCTGAAGGCACACAACATTCTCTGAAAATTCAGATGCGTTGCATATCTGGAGTGGAATTCATGCTCCTGTGTTTTGTACCGTCTAAACCACATTCATAAAAAGCATGAAGTTCAACTGGAGCAAGGATTGCTTAGGTTTATATGAAATATGTCAGCCCTTTAGCACTTGGTGCTTGTCCTCGAAGATTTAATACTTTAGACATTCTGTTGCATCAGTACTCAATGTAATACCGAATTATACAAAAATAGTGTAAATCAAGAAAAAATTAAGTGTAGCACAGTGCATCAAATAGAATTCATAGATGATACACCAAATGACATAAACAAATTGTACTCCTTATAGGTTGCGCGTAATACTAATCATCAAAAGATAACTTTCTAGCAGCCGATGACAATGTGGCATCCTGCTCAATCCCAAGTAAAAGACTTGTAAATCCGCCTTGGATGGAAGGAGCAGACATGGTTGAAGGTTGCCCATACACATCATTTGGAAAGTGTAGCATTGTGGCATTAGTGTATCCATCTTGGATCAACTGTGCAGCCATGATCGAAGATCGCCCGTAGACATCATTTGAAAATGTTGGCATGGTATTAGTAATGTCAATACTAGCAGCATGCACATCCTGTATCATAGAATATCATTTTTTTCTCAAATCAGGCAAGTAAAATATGAAAAGGGGATACTTATTCCGAGTCAAATGGCTTACCATCAATTCCTTTGGATCAATGCCGTCATCCCTAATTTGTACTGCATTATTTGGATCTTCTCCTACAGCCAGACATATGAATTGAAAGAAAACTAAAACAAGGAACAATAGAAATATAGAATGGAATAAGGCTTGCTAGAATGGGTAGGATTGGTACCTTTCTTTTTAGCACTTTTCTTTTTCTTCCCTTTGTTTTTTTCGAGGGAGATGGTTGCCCGTTTATGCTTTGCGCCTTTTACCACCTGAGGAACACTGAATGATATTGTGCCGTTTAGTGTGTTTGTAGCACACTCGGCCGAAACTAGCGGAACCTCACTGGACTTTTCCTCCATCTTGCTAAGAGTGTTATCTGCTTCCAAGTCTAACTTATCTATAGCTTTCTCGAAATCATTGAGAAGTTTTTTTGACCGTGTACACTTCAATGCAACTGATGTAGCTTTCCTTGAGATACATGCAGCCTGTGTTTTTAAACTTTCCTCCTCAGTTCCTTGTTTTTCAACATAAAATCCTCTTTTCGCATATTTTGTCCATCTTCTTAGTATATATTGCGGTGGCAAACTGAAAACATCATTCATATTGAAGACTTTGAATGCATGCTTGCACAATATACCTGGAAGATATGATGTCATATTTCATCAAGTTGTATTAGAAAGTGCATTGCAATATAAATTGTGTATAAATACCTATGGATTCGAACTTTCTGCAACAACATGTAATAGTTGTGTCTGTCGTATTGAATATAATTTTTGCTCCGTGCTCGCTGTTCATATGTGTAACCATATATGTCAACACTGGACCATCGGTTTGTACTAGTTTACAAGAGAATGGAAATTGGCTTTTGAATTCTTCCTCAAACTCTGAATACATCCGCCTAGTATATGATTCAGATGCGGTCTTTAGCAAAGGAAAATTTGGACTGTAAGCAACAGGGTTCTTTCGCCGCGAACTAAAATCCGCATCCAACTCATTTTCGCGAAGACTTGCACATACCTTCTCACATTCTACAAGTAGTTCTGAAAGACCAAGTCTTCTACGAAACCTTTGCTTGAAAACATTATTCATACCTTCACTCCTTTGAGTCGAATTCATATCAGCTATAAAAGAGTCACGATAGATAGCAACCCACTTTTCCCTCAACTCATATAGCTTTTTCATCCATTCATTGTCCTCGAGGTTGTACTGGTCCAACAATTCAAGCCATTTATTATTGAAGATAAATTCTGACCTATTTTTATAGACACATTTCTTGAAATCAGGCAAAAACTTCTCAGGATGCTCATGAATTACATGCCCGAGATGTTTTGCAGCATTAAGATAAATGTGCCACAAACAAAGCCGATGACTTGTATTTGGAAACACATATGCAATTGCTCCGTCCATGGCCTTGTCTTGATCAGTGAAAATAGTGCTCGGATGCTTGCCCGACATAGCTGCTAAAAATGTTTCAAAGAGCCTAACAAATGAATCGACACTCTCATTAAATATCAGCGCGGCCCCAAAAATTATTGTCTGCTTGTGATGGTTGGTTCCAAGGAGTGGAGCAAAAGGCATTTCAAACTTGTTAGTCTCAAAAGTGGTATCAAATGATACAACATCCCCAAAACATGCATAATCCATGATAGACTGGCCATCTGCCCAAAAGAAATTAGCTATCTGGCCATCAACCTGATCTATCTGAATGGCATAAAAAAATGTAGGATCCTCTCTTTGCTTATTCTTCAAGTATTCCAACAGTGTTTGCGCATCATTTGATTCTAAATACTTCTTGCGCTCGCGACCAATCTCATTATTGCAGTTCGTCTTTGAGAATGGTACTTTGTCGGCTCCTCCATAAAATGCTACCATGAAGTCATATACCTGGGATGGCTTCATCCCGGCTTCCCGTATCTGGCCAATTAGATGCCTGTCCGCTTCGACAACACGTCTTTGAGACCTCAGTTTATGCACCTTATTGGGACTAGCAAGATAATGATTATGCTCAGTTATAAGCTTTTGCACTGTCCAAATACCATCCTTGCTAACACTAAACTGAATACGAGCCTGACAACCTGTTCTTGTAGTATCCTTAGATGATTGGGTTTCTCGATGGCCTTCGTTACTGCAAACTATATATTTTTGAGATATACTGTTATCACCTCGGCGCTTTGTATTGCTTTTTCTAATACTGAACCCAACCTTGCCGGCATATGTATTGTACATATCATAAGCGTTGTCCTCTGAATCATAAGCCATTCCAACTTTTGGAATAGTCAACGTTTGTCCAACTTTATCAATCACCTGTCATACAATGAGTCCAGAGTTAAATTTATATTACCATAATGTGATGCGGGGAAATATATTTTTTCCTCCAGCTTGAGCATTAGTTTTTCTAAGCTTACTGAAGAATGCATATTAATTTTGAGCAATCATTTGCTAAGTCATCAGTGCATAATACAGTGCTAGAGTGCGATGATCTTCTGCCGATTGCCTGTCTAGGATCTCGCTTTTCAACCCATACCTGCATTGTTTGCTCTATACCGACGACCTCGTCGTCCTGCTGACATCCTTCTCCTCTCATGGCGGTGGTCGTATCCTCCCGGTCTCCTCCTGACATGACATGCGGGGGCTGCAAGTTCATGGCGTTCATCATGGTGTCCGCACAACGATTCTTCTCCACGACGTTTATGTGAGCCACAGTGACAGATTCCGTCATGGCTGCTCCTAACTGTCTCGGCGGTATAGCACCTTCAAACTGTGGCGGACATGGATGCCCTTCTAGACTGATGCGGCCAGACAAAGGAGAAGATGACGATGCGTTTGGGCGTGAGGCAAACATGGTTCTGGTCTCACCTGCCGGAGTGAGCGCCGGACCAGGGTTCCCTCGTCCGCCACCAGTCTCATCTTCCATGATCAGATCGCCGCTGTTTAAGGGAGCCAGATGCTAACAATAAGTATACATATCTGATTAGAAGGGCATAACAAGGGGAGCCGTATGCCTACAGTTTTTGCAACCGAGCGGAGGCCAGCGAGCCAGGATCGCCCTTGTTTTGAGCCGACCGAACCCATCTGAGCCGAGATATGTAAGGAACGGAGCTGAAACAAACAGTGATCACCCGATAGGAAGGAGGGGACACATGGACGAATCTGGGAAGGTTACGCACAGGATCGACTTTGCAGCCGGTGTCCATGAAATTTTCTTCCCAATGCTTCACTTGTTCCGTGGTGGGGCATACCTTTCGTTGCCCATTAGTGATAAGACGCCAATTATTAAAGCGATCAGACTAATTTCCTCCTCGTATCATCTTAGTTTGTGCAGAGATTGCAATGAAAAACATAATCAGCTGTTATTGGCATAACTCTTTCAGAGCAAAACTGCATCCATGTCATATGGATCTTGAAACTCAATAGCGACAGTCAACAGCAGAGAAGGAACAGATCTCGTTAGTACAACTTCATGTTACGTATATAGGAATGAAAATGCTAAATGAAGGACGAGGTCGTTTTTTTAAGAAAAAAATATATCAGAAATTGCAGTTTCGAAGATGTATACTTCGTGTGTGTAAATTTTAAAGATGATACAAACATGAAGACAAAATCGTGATTTCGAAAATGGTGAGCAGATTTTATGTAGCTCTTTTATCATTAGAACGTGTAGATTTTTCTCAGAATTTTTTTGTTAATTCACAAAGTGTTTTTTGCTTGTTACATATTTTTCAATAAAAAAAACCCCGACATTGCTAGTTTAGGTGACTCCTAAAAAAACAGTCCACTATCTAATATCCAATCTAACCCAAATATACAAACCAATCCACAGGTAGATTGGTATAGATTTTTTTCAGTACTGTACTACTGCAAAGCTATCCCATCATGCAAAAAATAATAATTTAAACAAACATTATCAGCATAATACAGACAATGATAGCACATGAGATAAAACCCAAGCCAGCAGAGTAACACAGCAATAATATATATCCAGATCATGGAAATAATACTCTTAATAGCAACTGCTAAGAGAAAGCAACAGCAGAGAAGGGACAAATCTCGCTAGTACAACTTCATGTTATATAGGGCATTGTAAACATAGCAGGCAACTTTCCTCCTCAAACATCCAGAGCCTTACAGTCCATTCCATCCTTGCCTATCAAAAATGCAATCTAAGACCTGGGCTTCTCCTTCTTCTCCTTGAAGAGCGCAAGCAGGGAGACACCAGATACCTTGACAACCTTGAACCTGACACCGGGGATATCTCCCACGGCGTGCCCCTTACGACCAAATCCAGCAATGAGCACCTCGTCCTGAAGCATCCATGAAAGCCAAGAGGTTAGGTTGGTTGCATATAGCAAACATATCATCACATAATCTGATCAATAGGCGAGGGGCACAAACGTTTTCCTCAATGAAGTTCAGGCAACCATCATTGGGCACAAAGGCAGCAATCTTCTTCCCATTCTTCACCAGCTGGACACGAGCACACTTACGGATGGCAGAGTTAGGCTGCTTGGCCTCAATACCACTGTAGGGGAGCAAATGCACGTTAGTCAGGATTCAGATCATGAGATAAAAACAAGGGAATACAAATCTTCTGTTCAACATACATCTTCTCCAAGACAATGCCCTTAGCGTGAGACGATCCAGCGAAGGGTTTCTTCCACTCATTGCCCAAGTGGCTCTTCTTGTATGCCTTGTCAGCCCACCTCTGGTTCCTGCGGTGGGTCTTGAGCTTGCGCCCAGCTCCCATACCACGTGTCTTACTGTGATAAGAATTCATCCATGTTTACATTAATTAAACAGACCTCAAAAGTTTAAGCAGGTGCATTACAACCAACTTGACACGCAACAGCAAAATCTAGACCGAAAATCCAATAACACAACTATGTGAAATGCATAAATAGGATATGTTAATGATATAGTTGAAAGTACAGAGTATATGTTGCAACCAACTACACAGTGTAAACATCCCAAAGCAAGTTCTGAAAGTAACATGTCACTGAACTGGTGCCTACTGCATACACATCCATTTGGTACAATCATTTCTCCTTGCATTCTAAAGCGGAAACTAGTTAACATATTAATATGTATTGCAATCATAACTAGCAAGGAGCTGGACATATTCTAAACATGGCATCATTCAGAGCATCATGAAAACAGAGGTAATCTCACTACCTACAGAAATAACAGCCAAACTGAAACCAAACTAGAGGCTATAAAGAAACTCGTATTGTATGCTACCATGCACAACTTCCAGAGCCCAATCATCTGAGCAAAGGAATACAGATAACATGGTGGCAACGAATTCATGTTGCTTATGAATATGTTTAGCACTGACCTTGCATCTGATCAGCACTGGACCGTCAATAAGCTCAGTTCATCACATTGGAACAGCAATCTCATCCTCTGACCCCAGCACAAATCAGCCTAAATGACATGGTTCTACTTGGCACTTGCCAGTCCAAGAACATAACACAAGAGCATCTACATATCAACCGAACATGTGCATATGTTGCAACCAACTACAGATATGTAGAGATGCGTGCACATTTATGTATCAACTGAACTTGTCCATAAGTTGCAACAAACGATGGATGTGTACACATCACAAAGCAAGTCCTGAAATAAAGAGCATGTCACTGAACCGAACTGATGCATACTGCATACATACACATACGTTCCAACCATTTCACCTCGAAATCTGAACTAGCAACTAGTTAACATATTGATCATGTATCACAATCATAACGAAAGGAGGTGGATATATTCTAAACATGGCCACCATACAGAGCATCACGAAAACCGAGGTAGATATCATCTCGCTACCTACACTAACAACAGGCAAATTGCACAAGCCTAAGGCTAAAAAGGAAGACGCATTGTATGCTACCATGCATAGCTTCCACGGCCCAATCATCTGGACAGAGGAATACAGATAACACGGTGGCAACGAATTCATGTCGCTTATGAATATGTTTAGCACTGACGTTGTATCTGATCAGCACTGGACCGTCAATAAGCGAAGTTCCGTCGCATCGGAACGTCGATCCCATCCTCTAACCCTAGCACAAATCAGCCTAGATCACATGGTACTACTGGGCAGTTGCTAGAACAAGAACGCGGAACAAGAGCATCTACGTATCGGAGCAAGAACCGGGCAAAGCTACAAAGAAACATCTCTAGGAGAGGCGCCGGACAGGACTGATAGACCGGCGCCGAGAAAGAACAAGGTACTGCATTGGGATGAAGGGGGAGAAGAGATCTTAGCACGCACCCCATGATGGCGGAGGGAGAGGCCGACGGGGGCGAGCGACGGAGGGAGAGGTCTGGAGATCTCCGGTGGCAGGGGCTTCGCGGGCGGCGGCGGCGGCGGCGGCTAGAGGAGTGAGGAGGGGAGACGAGGGGGAATATATAGAGGGGGTTTGGGCGTTTAGGGTTTGCGGGCGCCGAGATGCGTGCTGGCGTGATGCATCCAATCTGTTTTTTTTTTCTGCTTCCCTCTCATCCACATATAACCCCAAAATGAGCGTTTCTCATGTTTCGTGAATTCACTCTGCTCGATTTGTTTCCTGTTTTGCCCCTCAAAATATATATTTGCTGAGCTGTTTGTGCACAAAACATGGCATACAACACACAATATAGCAAAAGCAATATCGGTTGTTTGCTACATACCTTTGATTCGACGATTTAGTGGTAGTCACGTGCTTCAAAAAGATGGGTAAAGTGATATTACCTGAAATTGGCATAACAGCAGCTTGGCTTCCTTTTAGGATTTTTCGTCCCCTCCCACATGGTACACCAACACAAAGGTTATCAAGCATGAACCCCTATGAAAGCCTTGCGAGCAAAAAAACATGGCCTTCCGATGGTGATGGTCGTGGTGACACATGAACGTGGCGGGCCCCATATCACCGTGCACCATCGGGAGGTTGTCGGTGTCATGGTTGCCATGGAGTTGTGGCTGCTGAGGCGAGCATAGGTGTGTCTGTGGCAGCGGCACGGAGGCAGGGGAGAGGAATGCCTCTAACTCTTTGCAGCTTCTTCGTCATCTCAATCTCGACTTTCAGTGACGGCACTCACCACAAGGCTCGCTCAGTTCCTCCCACCAACGGACCAGAGGTGACCTTTCCATCTCCGACCTCGACCTCAACCTAGGGCGAACCTAGGTCAGTCGTTGTCGGTGTCAAAACTGGCGGATCTCGGGTAGGGGGTCCCGAGCTGCGAATCTAGGATCGATGGTAACAGGGGACGAAGGAGACGATGTTTACCCAGGTTCGGGCCCTCCTGTGGAGGTAAAATCCTACGTCCTACTCGATTATATTGATGTGTACGAAGGTTACAGAGTTAATCTACCACGAGATCGAATAGCTAAAACCCTAGATGAGTTTCTCTGTCCTACAATCTAAAACCCTCCCGGTTTATATAGACACCAGGGGGGTACCTAGGGTTTACACATGATAGGTCTTTTGCCGAGGATGTAGATGCCGGTTTCCTTATCTTGACTTGGAGTACACGACGCGCCTTCGAGACTTCCTTCTAGAATGCGAGGTTGTGGCGTATCCGGCCCTTCTTTCGATAGTCACAGAGCGGCCCACCAAGCCGGCCTATTAAGAGATAGGCCAGCGGCCCGAGGACCCCTTAGTTCAGGACTCCCTCATTAGCCCCCGAACTAGCCCCCAACACCAAGGGTCACAACACTGGCAGCTTCACGTGGTCGGAGTCTTCGGCTTTAGGGATGAGTTCTTCTTCCCATTAATGATCGGCTGAGACAAGTCCGGCTTCCGATGACGCGTAATTTTTCCGATCATACGATCGTCCGAACACCATGAGTCGCTTAGCCCCCAAGGCCAAACGCCAAAGTGCAAAGAGTGTTTTCTAACAACCTTTTTGATGAAGGGTCGCGACCTATCACAATTGTTGAACCAGTTATGAAAACTTGATTCGCGATTTGAGGCCATTTTTTACATTGGCACGACTCATCAATGTGTAGATCATGCTCCGTTTCACACGGGATACGATTAATGTTGGAAATATGCCCTAGAGGCAATAATAAAATGGTTATTATTGTATTTCCTTGTTCATGATAATTGTCTATTATTCATGCTATAATTGTGTTAACCGAAAACCGTAATACATGTGTGAATACATAGACCACAACATGTCCCTAGTGAACCTCTAGTTGGCTAGCTCGTTGATCAATAGATGGTCACGATTTCATGATCATGGACATTGGATGTCGTTGATAACAGGATCACATCATTAGGAGAATGATGTGATGGACAAGACCCAATCCTAAGCATAGCAAAAGATCGTACAGTTCGTCTGCTAAAGCTTTTCTAATGTCAAGTATCGTTTCCTTAGACCATGAGGTTGTGCAACTCCCGGATACCGTAGGAATACTTTGGGTGTGCCAAACGTCACAACGTAACTAGGTGGCTATAAAGGTACACTACGGGTATCTCCGAAAGTGTGTGTTGGGTTGGCACGAATCGAGACTGGGATTTGTCACTCCGTGTGACGGAGAGGTATCTCTGGGCCCACTCGGTAAGACATCATCATAATGAGCTCAATGTGACTAAGGAGTTAGACACCGGATGATGTATTACGGAACGAGTAAAGAGACTTGTCGATAACGAGATTGAACAAGGTATAGGGATACCGACGATCGAATCTCGGGCAAGTGTCATACTGATAGACAAAGAGAATTGCATACGAGATTGATTGAATCCCCGACATCGTGGTTCATCCGATGAGATCATCGTGGAGCATGTGGGAGCCAACATGGGTATCCAGATCCCGCTGTTGGTTATTGACCGGAGAGGTGTCTCGGTCATGTCTACGTGTCTCCCGAACCCGTAGGGTCTACACACTTAAGGTTCGATGATGCTAGGGTTATAGAGAAATAGTGTACATGGTTACCGAAGGTTGTTCAGAGTATCAGATGAGATCCCGGACGTCACAAGGAGTTCCGGAATGGTCCGGAGACAAATATTGATATATAGGAAGTGAGGTTTTGGTTACCGGAAATGTTTCGGGCGTGACCGGTAACGTACCGGGACCACCGGAAGGGTTCCAGGGGTCCACCAAGTGGGGCCACCGGCCCCAGAGGGCTTCATGGGACGAAGGTGGAGGGAACCAGCCCCTAGGTGTGCTGGTGCGCCCCTCCCACCTGGCCCAAGGCGCGGCAAGGAGAGAGGTGGGGCAAACCCTGGGCCTAGGTGGGCCTTAGGCCCACCCTATGGCAGCTAGGGCTACCGCACCACCTCTCCCTCCCTCTGTCCGCCGCCCAGATGGGATCTGGGGCTGCCGCACCACCCTAGGGTGCAGCACCCTCCTCCCTCTCCTCCTATATATAGTGGTGGGTTTTGGGCTATTGGAGACATGACTTTCTCTCCCTCTCGACGCAGCCCTACTCCTCCCTCTCCTCGTTCTCCGTAGTGCTTGGCAAAGCCCTGCCGGAGACCACATAGCTCCACCGTCACCACACCATCGTGCTGTCGGAGCTCTTCCCCAACCTCTCCTTTTCTCCTTGCCGGATCAAGGCGTAGGAGACGCCACCAGGTTGCACGTGTGTTGAACGCGGAGGCGCCGTTGTTCGACGCTGAGATCGGAGTCCACCGCGATCTGAATCGCTACGAGTACGACGCCACCAACCGCGTTCTTGTAACGCTTCCACTTTGCGATCTTCAAAGGTATGAAGATGCAATCTCTCCCCACTCGTTGTTGGTTTCTTCATAGATGGATCTTGATGGCACGTAGGAAATTTTTTGATTTACTACTACGTCTCCCAACAGTGGCATCATGAGCTAGGTCTATGCGTAGAATCTATGCACGAGTAGAACACAAAGCAATTGTGGGCGTCGATCTTGTTAATTTGCTTACCACTACTAGTCTTATCTTGATTCGGCGGTATTGTGGGATGAAGCAGCCCGGACCAACTTTACACGTACGCTTACGTGAGACCGGTTCCAGCGCCTGACATGCACTTGTTGCATAAGGTGGCTAGCGGATGTCTATCTCTCCCCCCTTAGTCGGATTGGATTCGATGAAAAGGGTCCTTATGAAGGGTAAATAGCAATTGGCATATCACGTTGTGGTTTTGGCGTAGGTAAGAAACGTTCTTGCTAGAAACCTATAACAGCCACGTATAAACTTGCAACTACGAATTAGAGGACGTCTAACTTGTTTTTGCAACATATGCCTTGTGATGTGATATGGCCAAAAGGATGTGATGTGATGCATTGTGATGTATGAGTTTGATCATGTTCTTGTAATAGGATTCACGACTTGCATGTCGATGAGTATGACAACCGGCAGCAGCCATAGGAGTTATCTTATTTTATTGTATGACCTGCGTGTCAATCATAAACGCCATGTAATTACTTTACTTTATTGCTAAACGTTAGCCATGGTAGTAGAAGTAATAGTTGGCGAGACAACTTCATGAAGACACGATGATGGAGATCATGGTGTCGTGCCAGTGATAGTGATGATCATGGTGCCCCGAAGATGGAGATCAAAGGAGCAAGATGATATTGGCCATATCATGTCACTATATTGATTGCATGTGATGTTTATCATGTTTACATCTTATTTGCTTAGAACGACAGTGGTAAATAAGATGATCTCTCAATAAAATTTCAAGAGATGTGTTCACCCTAACTGTGCACCGTTGCTAAGGATCGTTGTTCCGAAGCACCACGTGATGATCGAGTGTGATAGGTTCTAACGTTCGCATACAACGGGTGTAAGCCAGATTTACACATACGAAACACTTAGGTTGACTTGACGAGCCTAGCATGTACAGGCATGGCCTCGGAACACGGAAGACCGAAAGATCGAACATGAGTCGTATAGGAGATACGATCAACATGGAGATGTTCACCATGGATGACTAGTCCGTCTCACGTGATGATCGGACACGGGCTAGTTGACATGGATCATGTATCACTTGGATGACTAGAGAGATGTCTATCTAAGTGGGAGTTCATTAAATAATTTGATTATATGAACTTAATTATCATGAACTTAGTCTAAAATTGTCTTTACAATCTATATTGTAGATCCAATGGCCAACGCGAACGTCACCCTCAACTTCAACGCGTTCCTAGAGAAAACCAAGCTGAAAGATGATGGAAGCAACTATGCGGACTGGGTCCATAGTTTGAGGATCATCCTCATAGCTTCCAAGAGATTGTATGTCCTAGATGCACCGCTAGGTGACGCACCCATTCTCCCAGCAGAACAAGACGTTATGAACGCTTGGCAGACACGCTGTGATGATTACTCCCTCATTCAGTGCGGCATGCTTTACAGTTTAGAACCGGGGCTCCAAAAGTGTTTTGAGCAACACGGAGCATATGAGATGTTCCAAGAGCTGAAACTGGTTTTCCAAGCTCATGCCCAGGTCGAGAGATACGAAGTCTCCAACAAGTTCTTCAACTGTAAGATGGAGAACAGTTCTGTCAGTGAGCACATACTCAAGATGTCTGGGTTGCACAACCGCTTGACTCAGCTGGGAGTTAATCTCCTGGATGACTCGGTCATTGACAGAATCCTCTAGTCGCTTCCACCTAGCTACAAGATCTTTGTGATGAACTACAACATGCAGGGCATGGAGAAGTCCATTCCTGAGTTGTACTCGATGCTGAAATCAGCGGAGGTCGAGATAAAAAAGGAGCATCAAGTGTTGATTGTGAATAAGACCACTAGTTTCAAGAAAGGCAAGGGTAATAAGAACTTCAAGAAGGACGACAAAGATGTTGCCACGCCCGGTAAGCAAGTTGTCGAGAAGAAGAACAAGAATGGACCCAAGCCTGAGACCGAGTGCTTTTATTGCAAGGGTACCGGTCACTGGAAGCGGAACTGCCCCGAGTACTTAGTGGATAAGAAGGCCGACAACGTTAAAGGTATATGTGATATACTTGTTATTGATGTGTACCTAACCAGCGCTTGTAGTAGCTCCTGGGTATTTGATACCGGTGCAGTTTCTCACATTTGTAACTCCAAGCAGGAGCCGCGGAATAAGCGGAGGCTGGCAAAGGACGAGGTGAAGATGCGCGTCGGGAATGGTTCCAAGGTCGATGTGATCGCCGTCGGCACGCTACCTCTACATCTACCTTTGAGATTAGTTTTAAACCTTAATAATTGTTATTTAGTACCAGCTTTGAGCATGAACATTGTATCTGGATCTTGCTTGATGCGAGATGGCTACTCATTTAAATCTGAGAATAATGGTTGTTCTATTTATATGAGAGAAATGTTTTATGGTCATGCCTCGCTGGTCAATGGTTTATTTTTGATGAATCTCGAACGTGATGTTACACATGTCCATAGTGTGAGTACCAAAAAGTGTAAGGTTGATAACGATAGTCCCACTTACATGTGGCACTGCCGCCTTGGTCATATTGGTGTCAAACGCATGAAGAAGCTCCATGCTGATGGAATTTTGGAGTCTCTTGATTTTGAATCATTTGACACATGCGAACCATGCCTCATGGGCAAGATGACCAAGACTCCGTTCTCCGGAACAATGGAGCGAGCAACTGACTTATTGGAGATAATACATACCGATGTATGCGGTCCAATGAGCGTCGAGGCTCGCAGTGGCTACCGTTATGTTCTCACCCTCACTGATGACTTGAGCAGATATGGGTATGTCTACTTAATGAAACATAAGTCTAAAACCTTTGAAAGGTTCAAGGAATTTCAGAGTGAGGTAGAGAATCAACGTGACAGGAAAATAAAGTGCCTACGATCTGATCGTGGCGGAGAATATTTAAGTCACGAGTTTGGCACGCACCTAAGGAAATGTGGAATTGTTTCACAACTCACGCCACCTGGCACACCTCAGCGAAATGGTGTGTCTGAACGTCGTAATCGCACTCTATTGGATATGGTGCGATCTATGATGTCTCTTACCGACTTACCACTATCATTTTGGGGATATGCATTAGAGACTGCCGCATTCACTTTAAATAGGGCACCGTCAAAGTCTGTTGAGACGACACCGTATGAATTATGGTTTGGAAAGAAACCTAAGCTGTCATTTCTAAAAGTTTGGGGATGCGATGCTTATGTGAAGAAACTTCAACCTGAGAAGCTCGAACCCCAAGCAGAAAAGTGCGTCTTTATAGGATATCCCAAAGAGACTATTGGGTATACCTGCTACCTCAGATCCGAAGGCAAAGTCTTTGTTGCCAAGAATGGATCCTTTCTCGAGAAAGAGTTTCTCTCGAAAGAAGTAAGTGGGAGGAAAATATAACTTGATGAGGTAATTGTACCTCCACTCGAACCAGAGAGTAGCGCAGCACAGGAAGTTGTTTTTGTGGAGCCTACACCGGCTGGAGAGGAAGTTAATGATGATGATCATGAAACTTCAGATCAAGTTACTATTGAACGTCGAAGGTCCACTAGGACACGTTCCGCACCAGAGTGATACGGCAACCCTGTCCTGGAAATCATGTTGTTGGACAACGGTGAACCTTCGAACTATGAAGAAGCGATGGCGGGCCCGGGTTCCAACAAATGGCTTGAGGCCATGAAATCCGAGATAGGATCCATGTATGAGAACAAAGCATGGACTTTGGTGGACTTGCTTGATGATAAGCGAGCCATTGAAAATAAATGGATCTTTAAGAAGAAGACTGACGCGGATGGTAATGTGACTGTTTATAAGGCTCGGCTTGTTGCTAAGGGTTATCGACAAGTTCAAGGAGTTGACTACGATGAGACTTTCTCACCCGTAGCGATGCTGAAGTCTGTCCGAATCATGTTAACAATTACCGTATTTATGATTATGAGATTTGGCAAATGGACGTCAAAACGACATTCCTTAATGGCTTCCTAAAGGAAGAACTGTATATGATGCAGCCGGAAGGCTTTGTCGATCATAAAGATGCTAACAAAGTATGCAAGCTCTAGCGCTCCATCTATGGACTGGTGCAAGCATCTCGGAGTTGGAACATTCGCTTTAATGAGGTGATTAAAGCGTTTGGGTTTGTACAGGTTTATGGAGAACCTTGTATTTACAAGAAAGTGAGTGGGAGCTCTATAGTATTTCTCATATTATATGTCGATGACATACTGATAATGGGAAATGATATAGAACTCTTGAAAAGTGTAAAGGCCTACTTGAATAAGTGTTTTTCAATGAAGGACCTTGGAGAAGTTGCTTACATATTAGGTATTAAGATCTATAGAGATAGATCGAGACGCCTCATAGGTCTTTCACAAAGCACATACCTTGAAAAGATATTGAAGAAGTTCAATATGGATCAGTCCAAGAAAAGGTTCTTGCCTGTGTTACAGGGTGTGAGATTGAGTACGACTCAATGCCCGACCACGGCAAAAGATAGAGAAGAGATGAGTGTCATCCCCTATGCTTCAGCCATAGGCTCTATTATGTATGCCATGCTATGTACCAGACCTGATGTGAACCTTGCCATAAGTTTGGTAGGGAGGTTCCAAAGTGATCCCGGAGCGAAACATTGGACAACGGTCAAGAATATCCTGAAGTACCTAAAAAGGACAAAGGACATGTTTCTCGTATATGGAGGTGCCGAAGAGCTCGTCGTAAGGGTTACGTCGATGCTAGCTTCGACACAGATCCGGACGACTCCAAGTCGCAAACCGGATACGTGTATATTTTGAACGGAGGGACAGTTAGCTAGTGCAGCAGCAAGCAAAGCGTCGTGGCGGCATCTACATGTGAAGCGGAGTACATAGCTGCTTCGGAAGCAGCAAAGGAAGGAGTTTGGATGAAGGAGTTCATCACCGATCTAGGAGTGATTCCGAACGCGTCGGGCCCGATGACTCTATTCTGTGACAACAGTGGAGCTATTGCCCTTGCGAAGGAGCCCAGGTTTCACAAGAAGACAAGACACATCAAGCGCCGCTTCAACTCCATCCGTGATTACATTCAGGAGGGAGATATAGATATTTGTAAAGTACATACGGATCTGAATGTCGCAGATCCGTTGACTAAACCTCTCTCACGAGCAAAACATGATCAACACCAGAATGTTATGGGTGTTTGATTCATCACAATGTGACTATATTATTGACTCTAGTGCAAGTGGGAGACTATTGGAAATATGCCCTAGAGGCAATAATAAAATGGTTATTATAGTATTTCCTTGTTCATGATAATTGTCTATTGTTCATGCTATAATTGTGTTAACCGAAAACCGTAATACATGTGGGAATACATAGACCACAACATGTCCCTAGTGAGCCTCTAGTTGGCTAGCTCGTTGATCAATAGATGGTCACGGTTTCATGACCATGGACACTGGATGTCGTTGATAACGGGATCACATCATTAGGAGAATGATGTGATGGACAAGACCCAATCCTAAGCATAGCAAAAGATCGTGTAGTTCGTCTGCTAAAGCTTTTCTAATGTCAAGTATCGTTTCCTTAGACCATGAGGTTGTGCAACTCCTGGATACCGTAGGAATACTTTGGGTGTGCCAAACATCACAACATAACTGGGTGGTTATAAAGGTACACTACGGGTATCTCCGAAAGTGTCTGTTGGGTTGGCACGAAACGAGACTGGGATTTGTCACTCCGTGTGACGGAGAGGTATCTCTGGGCCCACTCGGTAAGACATCATCATAATGAGCTCAATGTGACTAAGGAGTTAGCCACGGGATGATGTATTACGGAACGAGTAAAGAGACTTGCCGGTAACGAGATTGAACAAGGTATAGGGATACCGACGATCGAATCTCGGGCAAGTGTCATACCGATAGACAAAGGGAATTGCATATGGGATTGATTGAATCCCCAACATCGTGGTTCATCCGATGAGATCATCGTGGAGCATGTGGGAGCCAACATGGGTATCCAGATCCTGCTGTTGGTTATTGACCGAAGAGGTGTCTCGGTCATGTCTACGTGTCTCCCGAACCCGTAGGGTCTACACACTTAAGGTTCGATGATGCTAGGGTTATAGGGAAATAATGTACGTGGTTACCGAAGGTTGTTCGGAGTCCCGGATGAGATCCCAGACGTCACGAGGAGTTCTGGAATGGTCCGGAGACAAATATTGATATATAGGAAGTGAGGTTTTGGTTACCGGAAATGTTTCGGGTGTCACCGGTAACGTACCGGGACCACCGGAAGGGTTCCGGGGGTCCACCAAGTGGGGCCACCGGCCCTAGAGGGCTTCATGGGCCGAAGGTGGAGGGAACCATCCTCTAGGTGGGCTGGTGCGCCCCTCCCACCTGGCCCAAGGCGTAGCAAGGAGAGAGGTGGGGCAAACCCTAGGCCCAGATGGGCCTTAGGCCCACCCTAGGGTAGCTAAGGCTGCCGCACCACCTCTCCCTCCTTCTGACCGCCGCCCAGATGGGATCTGGGGCTGCCGCACCACCCTAGGGTGGGAACCCTAGGGTGCAACACCCTCCTCCCTCTCCTCCTATATATAGTGGTGGGTTTTGGGCTGTTGGAGACATGACTTTCTCTCCCTCTCGGTGCAACCCTACTCCTCCCTCTCCTCGTTCTCCATAGTGCTTGGCGAAGCCCTGCCGGAGACCATGCAGCTCCACCGTCCCCACACTGTCGTGCTGCCAGATCTCTTCCCCAACCTCTCCTTCTCTCCTTGTTGGATCAAGGCATAGGAGACGCCACCGGGCAACACGTGTGTTGAACGCGGAGGCGCCGTTGTTCGGTGCTGAGATCGGAGTCCACCGCGATCTGAATCGCTACGAGTATGACTCCACCAACCACATTCTTGTAACGCTTCCGCTTTGCGATCTTCAAAGGTATGAGGATGCAATCTCCCCCCACTCGTTGCTGGTTTCTTCATAGATAGATCTTGGTGACACGTAGGAATTTTTTTGATTTACTACTACGTCTCCCAACAATTAACGCCCTAGGTTACTTCACGCGTGCATAACGGCACACATGTCTTGGGAAGCGGAGAGATTTGCGGCGCAGTAAAGGGAGGCTGATCGACGTCATGCCTCATAAAAGGGAAAACCGAGGCCTATTCACGCTTCCCATTCACATCCCTCGCTTCCTCAATCTCCCCAAGCTCCAAGAGCCCAGATCCAGTTCTTCCTCGACTTCTCCTCCGAGCTTAGCCATGGTGGGTTCAGGCTCCATGGGCAAGTGGGAGGCCTCCACAGTCACCGACAAGGACATCCGAGAGTTAAAGCTCGCCGGCTACCTCCCCGCCAACATCTTCCACCATGCTCCAGAGGCGAACCAGGTGGTCCCCAACCCTAAGCCAGGCGAGAGGGTGGTGTTCGTCCCCCATTTCATCCGGGGGCTGGGCTTTCCTCTCCACCCCTTCATCAAGGGCCTTATGTTCTTCTACGGGTTGGATTTCCACGATCTTCGCCCGAACTCCTTAATGCATATTTTGGCATTCATCCTTGCCTGCGAACTTTCCTACGGGTCGAGCCACACTTCGGCCTGTCGCTCAAGGTATTCAACGTCAAGCTAAAGACAGTCGTGGGCGAGCACGTAGATTGTGGAGGGGCAGTAATCAGTAAGCTTCCCCGTGTCGAGTGGTCGGCCGGTACCTTCATCGACACAATCAAGATCTGGCAGAAGGAATGGTTCTATATCACCAAACCAAGGGACGAGGGTTGGGCGGCACCTTCCAAGTTCAGATCCAGACCCCCTGCGAGATTAAGCTCGTGGCTCAGGAAGGGCCTAGACTAGGGGTCGGATGCAGAGGTGAAATTACCGAAGAAGTGCATTTCCTCAGTGGTCAAGGCCAAGATTGAGCTGGTCAATGTGGTCCATGTCATGCTCCATCGCCGTATTCTTCCCTGCCAGCGTCGGGCCTCCCCAATGTGGGCTTATCAGCTCGAGGACGAGCCTACGGTGCAGGGATTCTTCTGCACTACCCACGAGAAGTTATGGAAGGCATTATTCAAGCCTAGAAGAGCTGGCCAGCCGAGGAGGAGGATTTGGGCCTGAGCGCCGATAACCCTCCTACCTAGGTATAATATTTTTTTGACACTCCAGCCATGTTGTTTAACAAAGACCTGAATAACCTTCCCCTTAACTTTACATAAGTGGCTAAGCAAGGCCGTCAAAATGGACTACCAAGGCCCCTGGTCAGATTTGTTAAGGGCAATGCTCGTCGTGTCGCCAGACACAGCGCCAGAGAAGAAGAACAAGAGGGCCAAAGAAGGCCTCCACGTAAGGGACCTTCTGGACATGGTGTCCGAGGAGACCCAAGCCTCCTCTACTCATGAGGAAGAGCATGTGGATGGGAGGAGGTGATTCCCCCTCACAAGAAAGAGGGCGGCGCCGCCGGACGCCACAGAGTATCTACCTCCTGCTACTTCTTGAGCTTGTGTTGGTTTTCCCTTGAAGAGGAAAGGGTGATGCAGCAAAGTAGATAAGTATTCCCTTAGTTGTTGAGAACCAAGGTATCAATCCAGTAGGAGGAACAAGCAAGGACCCAATTTATGCACCTACACAAACAATCAAACACTTGCACCCAACGCTATAAAGGGGTTGTCAATCCCTTCACAGTTACTTGCAAGGATGAGATCTGATAGAGATAAATATAAAAGAGTGCTAAAAGTAAATAAAATTGTAGCAAGGTATTTTTGGTATTTTTGGTTTATAGATCTGAAAATATAATATGGAAAATAGACTCGGGGGGCATAGGTTTCACTAGAGGCTTCTCTCTTGAAGGAAAATAATACGGTGGGTGAAGAAATTACTGTCGAGCAATTGATAAAAAAGCGCATAGCTATGATGACATCCAAGGAAATGATTATGCATATAGGCATCACATCCATGTCAAGTAGACCGGAATGATTCTGCATCTACTACTATTACTCCACACATCGACCGACTCCTGCCTGCATCTAGTGTATTAAGTTCATGAAGAACAGAGTAACACATTAAGCAATATGATGAAAACCCCATCTTTTTATCCTTGATGGCAACAATACAAATACGTGCCTCGCTACCCCTACTATGTCACTCGGTGAGGACACCGCAAGATTGAACCCAAAACTAAGCACTTCTCCCTTTGCAAGAATTGCCAATCTAGTTGGCCAAACCAAACCAATAACTCGAAGAGACTTGCAAAGATATGAAATCATGCATATAGGAATTCAGAGAAGATTCAAATAATATTCATAGATAATCTGATAATAAACCCACAATTCATTGGATCTCAACAAAGACACTGCAAAAGAGTATTACATCGGATATATCCCTATGAAGATCATGGAGAACATGGTATTGAAGAACGTAAAGAGAGAAGAAGCCATCTATCTACTAGCTATGGACTCGTAGGTCTGTGGTGAACTGCTCACGCATCATCGGAAGGGCAATGGAGTTGATGTATATGCCCTCCGTGATCGATCCCCCTCTGGCAGATTACCAGAAAAGGCTCCAAGATTGGATCTCTAGGGAATGGAGGCTTCCGGCGGCGAAAAAGTATTATCATGGATCTTTTTGGTATTGGGGGGAATATTTCTGAATTTATAGGCGGAAGATTAGGGTTGGAGGAGCTACGGGGCCCCATAAGCTAGGGGCGCCCCCAGGCCACGCCTGGGTGGCTTGTGGCCCACCCATATACCTTCTGGCCTCTTCTCCAAGTCTCGTAGGTTCCTTCTGGTCCAAGAAAAATCATCGTAGAATTTTATTCCGTTTGGACTCCGTTTGATATTCCTTTTTTGCAATACTCAAAAATAAGGAAAAAACAGAAACTGGCACTAGGCACTAGGTTAATAGGTTAGTCCCAAAAATAATATAAAAAATATATTAATGCATATAAAACATCCAAAACACATAATATAATAGCATGGAACAGTAAAAAAAATACATTGGAGACGTATCAACATCCCCAAGCTTAATTCCTGCTCCTCCTCGAGTAGGTAAATGATAAAAACAGAATTTTTGATGTGGAATGCTACCTAACATATTTATCCATGTAATATTCTTTATTGTGGCATGAACGTTTAGATTCATAAGACTCAAAACAAAAGCTTAATGTTGACATAAAAAACAGTAATATTTCAAGCATACTAACAAAGCAATTGTGTCCCTTCAAAATAACATGGCAAAAGAAAGTTACCCCTACAAAATCATATAGTCTGGCTATGCTCCATCTTCCCCACACAAAGTATTTATATCATGCACAACCCCGATGAGAAGTCAAGAAATTGTTTCACACCTTTTATGTTCTCAAACCTTTTCAACTCAAACGCAATACATGAGCGTGAGCCATGGATATAGCACTATAGGTGGAGTAGAGTATGGTGGAGGTTATGAAGAAAAGAAGAAGATATTCTCACATCAACTAGGCATATCAATGGGCTATGGAGATGCCCATTAATAGATATCAATGTGAGTGAGTAGGGATTGCCATGCAACGGATGCACTAGAGCTATAAGTGTATGAAAGCTCAAAAAGAAACTAAGTGGATGTGCATCCAACCTGCTTGCTCATGAAAACCTAGGGCATTTTGAGGAAGCCCATCATTGGAATATACAAGCCAAGTTATATAATGAAAAATTCCCACTAGTATATGAAAGTGACAAAATAGGAGACTCTCTATCATGAAGATCATGGTGCTACTTTGAAGCACAAGTGTGGAAAAAAGATAGTAGCATTGTCCCTTCTCTCTTTTCTCTCATTTTATATATTTTTTATTTTGGTGGGCATATTTGGCCTTTTTTTATTTAGGCTTCATTGGCCTCTTTTATTTTTCATAAAGTCTGGAGTCTCATCCCAACTTGTGAGGGAATCATAGCTTCCATCATCCGTTCCTCACATGGGACAATGCTCTAATAATGATGATCATCACACTTTTATTTACTTACAACTCAAGAATTACAACTCAATACCTAGAACAAAATATGACTCTATATGAATGCCTCCAGCGGTGTACCGGGATGTTCAATGATCTAGCGTAGCAAATGACATCAAAAAAGGGACAAGCCATGAAAATATCATGTTAGCTATCTTACGATCATGCAAAGCAATATGAAAATGATGGTGCGTATCATAATAAATGTAACGGTGGAAGTTGCATGGAAATATAATTCGGAATGGCTATGGAAATGCCATAATAGGTAGGTATGGTGGCTGTTTTGAGGAAGGGTATATGGTGAGTTTAATGCACCGGCGAAAGTTGCGCGGTACTAGAGAGGCTAGCAAAGGTGGAAGGGTGAGAGTGCGTATAATCCATGGACTCACATTAGTCATAAAGAACTCACATACTTATTGCAAAAGTTTATTAGTTATCGAAGCAAAGTATTAGACGCATGCTCCTAGGGGAGAGGTTGGTAGGAGTTAACCATCGCGCGCTCCCGACCCTCACACAAAGGATGACAATCAATAAACAAATCATGCTCCGACTTCGTTACATAACGGTTTACCATATGTGCATGCTACGGGAATAACAAACCTTTACACAAGTATTTTTACCAATTCACAATTAATCACTAGCATGACTCTAATATCACCATCTTTATATCTCAAAACTTTATGCAAGGAATCAAACTTCTCATAGTATTCAATGCACTTTATATGAAAGTTTTTATTATATCCCTCTTGGATGCCCATTATATTAGGACTAAATTCATAACCTAAACCAATTACCATGCTGTTTAAAGACTCTCAAATAATATAATTGAGGTACGAGAGTTCAATTATTTATATAAAATAAAACACCACTGTGCTCTAAAAAGATATAAGTGAAGCACTAGAGAAAAATTGCCTAGCTCAAAAGATATAAGTGAAGCACATAGAGTATTCTAATAAATTGACGTTTCGTGCGTGTATCTCTCAAAATATGTGTGCAGCAAGGATGATTGTGTCAAACTAAAAAGCAAAGACTCATATCATACAAGATGCTCCAAGCAAAACACATATCATGTGGTGAATAAAAATATAGCCTCAAGTAAATTTACCGACGGATTGAAGTCGAAAGAGGGGATGCCTTCCCGGGCATCACCAAGCTTAGGATATTTGGTATCCTTGAATATTCATTGGGGTACCTTGGGCATGCCCAAACTTAGGCTCTTTCCACTCCTTATTCCATAGTCCATCATATCTTTACCCAAAAATTGAAAACTTCACAACACAAAACTCAACAGAAAACTCGTGAGATTCGTTAGTATAAGAAAAATAAATCACCACTTCTGGTAATGTTGTGAACTCATTCTTTATTTATAATGGTGTAATATCAATTGTATTCCAACTTCTTCATGGTTCATACCCCCCGGTACAACCCATAGATACATCAAAATAAGTAAACAATACAAAGAAAAACAGAATCTGTCAAAAACAGAACAGTCTGTAAAAATCTGTAAACTTAGAATACTTCTGTAATCACCAAAATTCTGAAAATTTAGGAAAACCTGGGCAATTTGTATATGAATCTTTATTAAAATTTCAGACTCATTCGTCGCTCTGGTAAATTTATAAAATTTCCTGACTCGGCGCAAAAGTTTCTGGTTTTTAGAAAGATAAAATCAACAATCACCATAGACCATCCCAAAGGTCTTATTTGGCTCAAACACTAATTAAAACAACAAAACACAATTACTATAGAGGTAATAATGTGTGAAACACTCAAAAACAGAAGCAAAAAACAAAAACATAAAAATAAAATTGGGTTGCCTCCCAACAAGCGCTATTGTTTAATGCCCCTAGCTAGGCTTAACGAAATAGATCTAGGTATTGTCATCTTTGGTATGCAATCCATAAGTAGCTCTCATAATAGATTCATAAGGTAATATTATTTTCTTTCTAGGAAAGTGTTCCACACCTTTCCTTAACGCAAATTGGAATCTAATGTTTCCTTCTTTCATATCAATAATTGCACCGATCGTTCTAAGGAAAGGTCTACCAAGAATAATATGACATGTAGGATTGCAATCTACATCAAGAACAATGAAATCTACGGGCACATAATTCCTACTTGAAACAATAAGAACATCATTAATCCTTCCCATAGATTTCTTAATAGTGGAATTTGCTAGATGCAAATTCAAAGAGCAATCATCAAGTTCATGAAAACCTATCACATCACATAAAGTTTTCAGAATCGTAGAAACACTAGCACCCAAATCACACAAAGCATGGTACTCATAATCTTTAATTTTAATCTTAATAGTAGGTTCCCACTCATCATAAAGCTTTCTAGGTATATAAACTTCCAACTCAAGTTTTTCTTCAAAAGATTTCATCATAGCATCAACGATATGATTAGTAAAAGCTTTATTTTGATTATAAGCATGTGGAGAATTCAACATGGATTGCAACAAGGAAATACAATAAATCAAAGAACAACTATCATAATTTAAGTCCTTTAAATCCAAAATAGTGGGTTCATTGCTATTTAAAGTTTTGACCTCTTCAATCCCACTTTTATCAACTTTAGTGTTAAGATCTATAAACTCTGAATCATTGGAATGACTTTTAACTAAAGTTGACTTATCTCTAGTCCCATATTTATAAATATTTGTATTATAAAACAAAGATTCAATAGGAGTCACATCAATCACTTTAAGATCTTCATAATTATTATCACGAGAACATACTTTTTCAAGCCATTCACGCTTAGCATGCATTCTAGCGGTTCTTTCCTTACACTCGCCAACATAAGTTCTCATAGCTTTTAAAGACTAATTAATATCAAGCTTGGGTGGAGTAGATCTAATTTTCAAAGAACCAATCTCAAACGAAATTCTATCAACGTTCCTAGCCAAATCATCAATCTTGAGCAGTTTTTCTTCAATCGAAGCATTGAAAACCTTTTGAGAACTAATAAATTCTTTAATATTATTATCAAGATCAGAGGGCATATTATTATAATTTACATAAGTATTGTTGTAGGAATTGCCATAATTATTAGAGGAATTACTAGGAAACGGCCTAGAGTTGAAATTACCTCTATACGCGTTATTACCAAAATTGTTCCTACCAAAAAAAATCACATCCATAGATTCATTATTATTCACAATCAAAGAAGACAAAGGCATATCATTAGGATCAATAGGAGCACTCTTACTAGCAAAAAAATCGTTAATTCATCCATCTTTTCACTCAAAGTATTTATTTCTTCAATAGCATGCACTTTTTTACTAGTAGGAGATCTTTCAGTATGCCATTGAGAGTAATTTGCCATAATATTATCTAGGAGTTTAGTAGCTTCTACTAATGTGATTTCCATAAAAGTACCACCTGCGACTGAATCTAAAAGATTCCTAGATGCAAAATTCAATCCCGCATGAAAAAATTGTTGGGGAATGTTGCATGGGAAACAAAAAATTTCCTACGCACATGGAGATCTATCCATGGTGATGAGCATCTACGAGAGGGAGAGTGGATCTACGTACCCTTGTAGATCGCTAAGCGGGAAGCGTTAAGAAACGCGGTTGGTGTAGTTGAACGTCTTTGCGATCCAAATTGCTATGCATCCCGCGATCTAATCACGATCCATCCCGCGATCCAATCACGATCTGTCCCACGAACTTGATCACGATCCGTCCCACGAACTTGATCACGATCCTTCCGATCTAGCGCCGAACGGACGACACCTCCACGTTCAGTACACGTACAGCTTGATGATGATCTCCACCGTCTTGATCCAGCAAGAAGGAGCGGAGAGGAAGAAGAGTTCTCTGGCAGCGTGAAGGCACTCCGGCGATGGTGGTGGAGCTATTCCAGCAGGGCTTCGCCTAAGCGCTGCACAAAACCGATCTAGAGAAGAAACTATGCACTGGTGGAACGGGCAACAAGTGGCTGAAAATTCTGTGCAAAAACCCTAAAACCTCCAGTATATATAAGAGGAAGAGAGGAGGAGGCTTGGACCAAGGTCCAAGCCTCTAGGAGTCGGCCGAACCAGGTGGGAGAGGTGGAATCCACCTCCAATCCTAGTAGGACTAGGATTCACCCTATTTTTTGCCTTTTCCACTTTTTCTCTTTGGTTTTTTCTCCCTAGCCACATGGGCTTTGTGTGGGACTTCCACCAGCCCACTAAGGGCTGGTATTCACTCTCCCACAGCCCATGTTGCCTCTTGGGTCGAAATACCCCTCCCGATGGTCTCCCGGTACACTATCGGCATTCCTGGTACACTACCGATGAGCCCGAAACTTTTCCGGCGACCAAAATAGGACTTCCTATATATCAATATTTACCTCCGGACCATTCCGGAGCTTCTCATGATGTCCGGGATTTCATTCGGGACTCTGAACAACCTTTGGTCACCACCATACATAACTCTATACTACCGAAATGTCACCAAACCTTAAGTGTGTAGACCCTGGGGGTTCGAGAACTATGTAGACATGACCGAGACACCTCTACGGTCAATAGACAATAGCGGGACCTGGATGCCCATATTGGTTCCTACATATTCTATGAAGATCTTTATCGGTCAAACCTCTATGTCAAGGATTCAGTTAATCCCGTATGATGTTCCCTTTGTTCTTCGGTATGTTACTTGCCCGAGATTTGATCGTCAGTATCTCCATACCTAGTTCAACCTCGTTACTGGCAAGTCTCTTTACTCGTTCCGTAATACAAGATCCCGCAATTAACACTTAGTCACATTGCTTGCAAGGCTTATTGTGATGTTGTATTACTGAGTGGGCCCTGAGATCCATGCCAACTCACATACAAGGTTCTTTGTCACACGGAGTAACAAATCCGAGTCTTGATCCATGCCAACTCAACAGACACCCTCGGAGATACCTATAGAGCACCTTTATAGTCACCCAGTTACGCTGCGACGTTTGATACACACAAGGCACTCCTCTGATGTTCGTGATTTGCATGATCTCATGGTCATAGGAACACATACTTGACATGCAGAAAACAGTAGCAATAAACTGACACGATCATATGCTACGTTTGTAGTTTGGGTCTTGTCCATCACATCATTCTCCTAATGACGTGATCCCATTATCAAATGACATCTCATGTCAATGGCTAGGAAACCTTGACCATCTTTGATCAACGAGCTAGTTCACTAGAGGCATACCAGGGACAGTGTGTTGTCTATTTACCCACACATGTAATGTGTTTCCAATCAATACAATTATAGCATGGATAATAAACGATTATCATGAACAAGGAAATGTAATAATAAACACTTTATTCATTGCCTCTAGGGCATATTTCCAACAGTCTCCCACTTGCACTAGAGTCAATAATCCAGTTCACATCACTATGTGATTTACATGGTAATGAATCGAACACCCATGCAGTTCTGTTGTTGATTATGTTTAGCCCTTTGAAGAGGTTTAGTCAATGAGTCTGCAACATTCAGATCCGTGTGCACTTTGGAAATATTTATGTCCTTCTCCTCGATGTAATCGCGGATGGAGTTGAAGCGTCGCTTTATGTGTCTGGTCCTCTTTGCTGCCATGGCGTCGTTGTTGCTTGAGTCTTGCCCCGGTGCCTTCGGGCAAGAGTTGTTGTGGTCGCAACCTCCCTCTAACAGGATCATCTTGGTCAACTGTATGACCATGGAGATTTTGAGTCTTTGCCTCCTGTCCACGTCATGGGTTTCGCCCGAACGATCCCCGCAAGTACCAAGTACCGATGCCGGAATAGCTACCGTCGCCTTGGATCCGACAAGACCGCCGAGTGAATGACTACTTCCTCTACGCACGACTACCACTACTTCCATGACATCCTCGACGACCACGAACATTTATGGAGTGTGTACGACTACCGTCACCGAAGACCTGTCTACAACTAGTTTGTCCGCCCCGAAACGCACGCTTCAAAGGTATAACCGATGAGACGGCTGCGCATGTACGAATGTTGTGATGTATGGAATGCTCGTTTTCGCATCGTGTGTGATTGGTCGTTGCATGTTCCTCATCGTTTCCACCATCACCGACACGCGGGACACCCGGTAATGGGATCACTCCCCGTTAATCTTGCAGTTTCCGTACATACGCACACTTGTTCTTTTGCACCGCCATCTCAATGAGTTGTGGGAACCAGAACATTGTCGCGGCACTGTTTTCGTTTTCGTTGCCGTAACACCCATTTCTTTCTGTCATGGCGACAAATGCCCCTATCATATTACATGTTCATATTTCTTAATATTGCATCGATTTGATTATGTCATCCTCATGCATGTTAACAACATTTAAAATGATGTTGCATAAAAATGTTGCCTAATGACTTGCTACGCGGTTTGTATCATAACTAATTAATCGTAGCTCCGTTAAAAATGTTCAACATATGTAACTTGACTAGAAAAATGTGTAGAATCACATGGTCTGCTTTATTTTCATGTTTAATAAACATAAAATTGTGTTAGGACAGATCTGCACCAATTTCGAAATTAACATATGATGTCATTTCAGAAATGCTATAAGTTGTTTCTGGCCTCATTTAAAATGCCTAGGTAGATAGCTTACTTATGCTTCACCTCTTGCCATGTTTAACAACATTTAACATTGATGTGTTCCTAAACGGGGATGAACTAATTTACTCAAGCACGGAGTTTTGTCAGTATGCAATCCTTGCATATTGAGCTTCACTTAATGTGTAGAAGTTGTTGTTGTGCTTTGCCACGTCATGCATAACATGCCTCTTCATGCATCATATTGTTTGCGCATCATGTCATGAATATGTTGTGGTGTATCATGTGTTGATTGTTGTTTTCGGATTGTTCCTGCTCGATAGAGTTCCGAAAGCGTTCGGGGAGTGAGGATTCATTCGACTATGTTGGCTCGTCTTCTTCATGGATTCATTCTTCTTCCAAGCGGGATCTCAGGCAAGATGACACATTTCCCTGGATACCACTACTGTCATTGCTATGCTAGTTGTCTCACTTCCATCGTTATGTCTCGCTACCTACCACTTGTTTGTCAAGCCTCCCAACATTGTCATGAAAGGCCTCTAACCCTCCACCTTCCCAGCAAACCTTTGTTTGGCTATGTTACCGTTTGCTTAGCCCTTCTTATAGCATTTCTAGCTGCAGGTGCAATTGCCTCCATGTGTCAACATGGACATTATTTTGTTATATCACAATATTATTGCTATTTAATTTAATGCACATATATATTGGTAAAAGGTGGAAGGCTTGGCCTTTTGCTCGGTGTTTTGTTCCACTTTTGCCGCCCCTAGTTACTTGTGAACCGGTGTTATGTTCCATATTGAGCGCTCCTAACATGCTCGGGGTTGTTATGGGGACCCCTTGATTTCCATTTTAGGATAAAAGCTTGTCTGGCAAGGCCCAACATTGGCACTACATTTGCCTAATAACTAATAAACCTGCATAGGGAGTAATTAACCCGAGGATCTTAATCAACAACCCGGGACAGTGCTCCTCATGAGTGTTGGTCCAAACTGGAGCACTGTGTGAGGCCACCCCAGGGCATCTTGGGGGATTTCTATCAGGCCACTATATGCGTCGGTTATCCGCCGTGTCCTGAGAATGAGATACGCTGCTCCTATCAGGATCGTCGACACGTCGGGAGGCCTTGATGGACTTGTTTTTACCTTTCTCAAACGTCTTGCGTGTGGGATTTTGATGACACTTCGGGCTATCTCGAAGTTGAGATTTTCCATCGAGATTCCGCAAATACTACAGGTGATTCTGCGGTTGAGGAATTCCAATGTGGCGTGTGGTTAATTTGTGATGGATGAGTTGGAGCACCCCTGCAGGGTCAAATCTTTTGGAAAGCCATGCCCGCGGTTATGTGGCAACTTGGAAACTTTGTTTAACACTCGGTCATAGTAAACTTGAAGTAAACTCAAATAAAATACACCAACTGTGCGTGTAACCGTGACTATCTCTTCTCGTGAGTACTTATCCGAGAGAGAACACAGTGGGGTTATGTTTAACGTAAGTAGGTGTTTTGGATCACTTAGTGATCATTACTAGTTCACGTCCATTATGCGTAGACCACCCACTTTACTTTTTGTATTCATAAGTTAGCCACTCAAATAAATGCTTAGTTGCTTGCTGCAACCGCACCACTTAACCATACCTCACCCATTAAGCTTTGCTAGTCTTGATACCCTTGGAAATGCGATTGCCGAGTCCCTGTGGCTCACAGATTACTAAAACAACAGTTGCAGGTACATGTAATGCGATGATTTGACATGAGAGCGATGCTTGTTTGATTTGGAGTTCTTCTTCTTCTTCTTCTTCTTCTTCTTCATCATCAATCTAGGATGGGTTCCAGGCGGCAGCCTAGGATAGCAAGGATGGATGTCATTTTATCATTTGATTTCGTCCGTAGTTGGACCCTGCTCTTCTGTATGATGTTTGACTATGTTGTTGTATTGATGGGATCTTGATGTAGCTTGTGGCGAGTGTAAGTCGATTCCATATACTCATCTCTTATGTACATGTACTTGTAATGATATCCATTCTTGCGAAATGACGAGATGCGCTTCTATTCCCATCGAGGCCCTCGTGCCAAAATAAGGATAGGATCGCATCTTGGGCGTTATATGGTCTGAAGCGCGCCACTCCCTCCATCCCGTTTTACACGCGTCTTTTCACATGTGCCCGCCATGTCGGGCTAACTCCTGTTGGAAATATGCCCTAGAGGCAATAATAAAGTGGTTATTATTATACTTCCTTGTTCATGATAATCGTTTATTATCCATGATATAATTGTATTGATTAGAAACACAAATACATGAGTGGATACATAGACAACACGGTGTCCCTAGTATGCCTCTAGTAGACTGGCTCATTGATCAAAGATGGTCAATGTTTCCTAGCCATAGACATGAGATGTCATTTGATAATGGGATCACATCATTGGGCGAATGATGTGATGGATAAGACCCAAACTGTGAACGTGGCATATGATCATATCAGTTTATTGCTATAGTTTTCTGCATGTCAAGTATCTGTTCCTATGACCATGAGATCATGCAACTCACTGACACCAGAGGAATACCTTGTGTGTATCAAATGTTGCAACGTAACTGGGTGACTATAAAGATGCTCTACAAGTATCTCCAAGGGTGTCTGTTGAGTGGGCATGGATCGAGATTGGGATTTGTTACTCCGTGTGACAGAGAGGTATCTCTGGGCCCACTCGATAATACAACATCACAATAAGCCTTGCAAGCAAAGTGAATAAAAAGTTAGCCATGGGATCTTGTGTTACGGAATGAGTGAAGAGACTTGCCAGTAACAAGAATGAATTAGGTATGGATATACCGACGATCGAATCTCGGGCAAGTAACATACCAAAGAACAAAAGGAACTGCATACGGGATTAACTGCATCCTTGACATAGAGGTTCAACCGATAAAGATCTTCATAGAATATGTACGAACCAATATGGGCATCCAGGTCCCGCTATTGGTTATTGACCGTAGAGGTGTCTCGGTCATGTCTACATAGTTCTCGAACCCACAGGATGTGCACACTTAACGTTCGGTGACGTTTTGGTAGTATTGAGTTATGTATGGTGGTGACCGAAGGTTGTTCGGAGTCCCGGATGAGACCCCGGACGTCACGAGGAGCTACGGAATGGTCTGGAGGTAACTATTGATATATAGGAAAGTGGTGTTTGAACTCCAAAAAAGTTTCGGGCATTTCCGGTAGTGTACCGGGAGTGACAAATGGGTTTCGGGGGTCTACCAAGTGGGGTCCACACACCCCAAGGGGCCACATGGCCTTAGTGGTGGCGCACCAACCCTTGGTGGGCTAGGCGGCCAACGTAAAGGGGCCTATGCGTAGGAGAAAGAGGAGAGGGGGAGGAGTCCTACTCGGAGGAGGACTCCTCCCACGCCCACCTCCTAGTTGGAGGTGTACTCCTCCACCTCCTGGTCCGGCCTACCCTAGGGGAGGAACCCTAGGGCGCCAGCCCCGTCCCATCCCTCCTACATATATTGGAGGGGAGATAGGGCAGCGACACCCCGAGCCATGGTGCAGCGCTCTCCCCCCACTATATCATCCCCTCCTTTAGTTTTCGGTGGTGCTTAGGCGAAGCCCTGCCAGAACAGCTCCACCACCACCGTCGCCACTCCGTCGCGCTGCCGGGATTCTCATCTACCTCTCCACTCCCTCTTGATGGATCAAGAAGCCGGAGATCGTCATTGAGCTGTACGTGTGCTGAACGCGGAGGTGTCGTCCGTTAGGTGCTAGATTGGGACGGGTCGTGATCGGATCACGGGACGGCTAGCGATTTGGATTGCAAAGACGTTTGACTACATCAACCGCATTTCTTAACGCTTCCCACTTAGATCTACAAGGGTATGTAGATCTACTCTCCCTCTCGTAGATGCTCATCACCATGGATGGATCTTGCGTGTGTGTAGGATTTTTTTGTTTCCCATGCAACGTTCCCCGACAACGGCATGGCCCCATGTAGACTCGTCGGGAAACCTGACATGGCTTGAGACTGCGTAGGTTTCACTAGTGGCTTCTATCATGAGTATAGCACACAGTGGGCGAACAAATTACTATTGGGCAATACATAGAAGATCGAATGGTCATGATGATATCCAAGGCAATGATCATTGTATAGGCATCATGTCCAAGATAAGTAGACCGAAATGATTCCGCATCTACTTCTATTAATCCACACATCGACCGCTATCCATCATGCACCTAGTGTATTAAGTTCTTGAAAAAACGGAGTAATGAAATAATAACAATGGCATGATGCAGACAAGATCTATTCATGTAGGAATAGACCCGTCTTGTTATCCTTAATAGCAACGATACATGCATGCCTTGATGCACCTTCTGTCACTGGGAAAGGACATTGCAAGATCAATACCATCACAAAGCACCTCTTCCCATGGAGAGAAAAATCGATCTAGTTGGCCTAACTAAACCAAAGATTCAAAGAAGAAATAACAGGCTATAAGTAATCATGCAAATAAGAGATCAAGAAACACTCAAATCATATTCATGGATAGAAATGATCATGAACTCAAAAATCATCGGATCCCAACAAACACACCACAAAACTTATTACATCAAATAGTCTCCAAGAGACCATTGTATCGAGAATCAAAAGAGAGAGAGAGAGAGGGAGCCATCTAGCTACTGCCTACTGACCCGTAGGTCTATGGTGGACTACCCACGCATCATCCGACAGGCACCCATGAAGATGATGCACCCCTCCATGATGGTGTTAGATTGGATCACGTGGTTTTGGAACTTGCACTGGCTGGAATTGTGTTTCGTCAACTCCCCTAGGGTTTTCTGAATATTTGGGTATTTATAGAGGGGACAGTCGGTGGAGAGGCGTCCCGACGAGGGCACAACCCACCAGGCCGCACCAGGGGCCTCTAGCACGCCTTGGTGGGTTGTGGCCTCCTCGTCCCTCCCCTCCAGCACTTCTATGGTCCACTGTATGTCTTCTGGCCCAAAAAATCTCAAAAAAGTTTCACGGTGTTTGGGCTTGATTTGGTACTGATTTTCTGGGAAGTAAAAAAAACAAGCAAAAACAACAACTAACACTTTGTCACTATGTCAAGAGGTTAGTCCCAAAAAATGATATAAAGACTGTAAAACATCCAAGATTGATAATATAACAACATGGAACAAGCAAAAATTATAGATACGTTGGAGACGTATTAGCATCCCCAAGCTTAATCTTTACTCGTCCTCAAGTAGGTAAATTATAAGAAGAGAATTTTTGATGTGGAATGCTGCCTAACATATTCATCACATATTCTTTTCTTTTGTAGCATGGACATTTGGACTTTTAGATGGTTCAAAGCAATAGTCTAGTTTTGACATAGAGACTTTAATACTCAAGCATATGAACAAACAACCATGTCTTTCAAAATATCAACACTAAAACAGGTTATCCCAAACCCATTATGCTCAATCATTGATCCATTCATGAAACACACTCAAATAGTAGCTACACCTAATGCTCAAGTACGATCATAGTGCCCCCTAGTTGGTGCTTTATAAGAGAAGATGGAAACTCAAGTAAAAATAAAAATCGCATAAAGTAAATAGATAAGCCCTTCGCACAGGGAACTATGGATTTTTAGAGGTGCCAGAGCTCAAGGTTTAAATTGATAGATGGACATATTTTGGCTGGCATGTATTTCCTGTCAACGAAAACGACCGAGATATTTCAATACCTTTCCATGCTAGATACATCATAAGCGGTTGCCAAACAGAAAAATAAAGTGTATTCCCTTTCCACCATTCTTTCACTTTCCATGGCTAGCCGAATCCATGGTTGTCTTCCATACGAACACTTTTCGAAGAATTTATTATTTGAAAACATAAAGTAAATTTCTTTTCTTTTTTAATTTCGGGACTAGGCATCCCTATTACCGCCATACTCTCGTGCAATGACAAGTGAATAAGCACTCATCTTGAGAATAACACATCTAGCATGGAAAAATATCGGTCACCCCCTTTTGCTTCATGAGCGGTACGAGCACACAAAAAGGAAATTTATTTTGAAAATTAGAGATGGCACATACAAATTTTCTTGGAACGACAACGAAATACCGTATATAGGTAGGCATGGTTGACTCATATGGCAAAACCGGGTTTAAGGATTTTTGATGCACAAGTAGTATTTCTACTTAGTACAAGTGAAGGATAGCAAATACATTGAGAAGCATCCAACCAAGAAATGAAAAATCACATAAGCGAGCATTAAGCATAACTAACACCGAATAATGCATCATAAGTATGATGTAATTTCATAGCACAACTATTGTGTTTCGTGCTTGCATTGGGAATCACAAACCTCAACACCAGTATTCTTACTAAACATAATTACTCACTAACATGACTTACATATTACTGTAATCATGTCTCAAAACTAATACAAAGAATCGAGTTTAATTTGTCCAACTATCTTCATGAAAGTTTTTATTATATCCCTCTTGAATATCTATCACTTTGGGACTAGTTTAATATATTGCCATTGCTTGTTTACAAGCTCACATAGATATAAGTGAAGATCATGAGCATAAAAGTTTCATCTCTCAAAATAATATAAGTTAAGCATGAAGGATTTGTTCAAAATTACTAACTCTCAAATTAATATAAGTGAAGCATGAGAGCATTTCTTCAAACATGTAAAAGCACGCTGTGCTCAAAATGATATAAGTGAAGCACTAGAGCAATTCCATAGCTCAAAAAATTTATGTGAAGCATATAGAGCAATTTTAATAAATCATAACATAATTTTGGATCTCTAAAATAGGTGTGTTTCGCAAGGATAAAAAATAAAAACAAGAAAAAACTCAAATGATACAAAACGCTCCAAGTACAACTCATGATATGTGACGAATAAAAATATAGTTCCAAGTAAAATACCGATGGTTGTTAGAAGAAAGAGGGGATGCCACTCGGGCATCCCCAAGCTTAGTTGCTTGTTACTCTTTGGATATTATATTAGGGTGCCATGGGAATCCCCAAGCTTAGTCTATTCTTACTCCTTATTCCTTCATCCATCGTGATCTCACCCAAAACATGCAAACTTCAATCACACAAAACTTGACAAAATCTTTGTGAGATCCGTTAGTATAATAAAGCAAATCACCACTCCAAGTAATGTTGTAAACCCATTCATATTTTATTATTACATTATATCTACTGTATTTTAAATTAACCACAACTTATACCCTCCAATACAAGCCATATATTCATCAAAACAAGCACACAATGCAACGAAAACCGAATCTATCTCAAACAGAATAGTCTGTAGTAATCTGTACTCTACCCATACTTCTGTAACTCTAAAAATTCTGAAAAATTAGGACAACTTAAAGAATTTGTATAGAAATACCATGTTAAAATATCAGCTCATTATCACACTCCAGTAAAAAAATGAAAATTCACGCACGGAAGTTAAAGTTTCTGTTTCAGATTAGGCATTGTTTCTACTCATCTTATGAATCATCCTAAAGGCTTTACTCGGCACAAACACTAAATAAACATAAAAACACAATCATAACCAAGGTATAATTGTGTAAACACTCAAAAAAAGAAAGGAAAAGGTAAAATAAATTTTATTCATTTGGTTGCCTCCCAACAAGCTCTTTTTTTATAGCCATTAAGATAGCCTTGAGATTTCAATTATGCCCTCGTGAAAGATAATAATAGCAACACAAAGAGGGCATCATGAATCATATGGAGAACACACTTAAGTCTGAAATACTTGCTATGCATGGGCATTTTATAGGCAAAAATTTTATCAAGGCAAGCAAAGACTAACATATGCAAGGAACAAGAAAGAGACAATAGCAATCTTGTAGCGACCCGACCTGAAAGGTCAAGTCTCCGGTGTTTCCGTACCATACCAAGATCATGCTGGTACACACACGGTACATCAATGTATATATCAAAGGGAAATCACACAGCAAATATATTAATCGAAATCTCATTTCGAGTCCTTTATTACAAAAAAAAATACAATAAAGTGGCTAAAAGCCAACTCATGAGAATATCTAAATCTTGCGGAAGCGTCGAAGGTAGATGAGTCCATCTGACTCCAAGGGCATCTCACTGAGCATAGAACGTGTCCTCACTCCTGGTCGGAAAAGTACTCTGCAACATGATACGTTGCAGCCATGTAGGTCAGCATATGGAATATGCCGGCAAAGTCACAAGAGAGGGGTGAAAAGATAATCATCTAGTCTATATGCATATATGGCAGGTGGGGTGGTAAGTTTTGCTTAAAGCCAATTTTTCCTACATCAAGAAAGGGGCTAAGCAAAATATTACTAAGTTGGTTGATTAATGAGATGGTTCCACCAACCACTTCTCATTCCCAATTTGAATATACCCACATCCTCATTATTAATTGTGTTGAGAGTTCTGGAAGTTTCAATTCCTTTGGCTTAAGTCATCCATGACCGTGGACACGGCTAATCAATTAGGTTTTGAATACTCTGCAGAGTTTTGCACACGTTCCCCACAAGATTTGGTCGCCTCCGTTTGATTTCTCGCACTTCAGGGTGTTTGAGAAACGGATGACCAAAACATGGTCTTCCAAAGGGTTTCCCTGCGACTCTGTCGGTGCCCATCCTTTCCTACCGTTCTTCTACCTCTCGTAGCACCGCCTGTCCAGGGTCACCACGATATCCAACCAAGCCAGAGCCCATAATGACTTGTGGCTGTGTAGGTAAGCCTTGGGTTTTAAAGCATCCATCCATCTCTTTGTGCCTGGGTGGACCTTTCCGCGTGAATACTGGCCATCTCCAGCATCACCTAGGCAAATCCACTGGTTTCTCTAGGGTGCCGTTCAACCATCATCCACCCAGAGGTATGTTGAAAACTCGGAGTCTTAAATCTTGATCATTATGTAGGTCTTGAAATTATTAACTCTCTCAACTCTCATGAATCACACAACCAACCCCGTCTACTAATAGCATAGCAAAAGGTAAAACAACGTTTCCCGGGGCCAATGTGTCAAAGAGGTTGAGGGGGGGTACCTACCAAATGATACTACTACAATGTAACCAAGTTTCCAACTAACCTATCTTGCATGCAATTGGGGAGATGGTAGAACTAATGCATATAAAACATGGGTAAACATGGTCAAAGTGACTTGCCTGATTGATGATCTTCGTATGTGAGTGACCCTAAGTAACAAGCTTCGCACTCCAGATAATCTAACGAAGCAAATAAAGCACTCAATAAGCATACAACAGAATATTGTAACTCACAAACATCAATCAAGAACTAGTAAACAATCAAGACAAAATGATGCACAAATCACAAGTAAGGAAACACACAAAGTTTTGTTTACTAGGAGGTGATTGATAAAACACTACTATCTTAATAAAACTATTTTGAATCTAAGTTTGTTGAGAAAACTTTTGTAAAGTTTGTAAAAGTTTTGATAAACACTAAATGGAACAAATATAGTTTTACTAACAAGAGAGCAAAACAAAACTATTACTAACTAGTTGTTTTAATCAAATTAACCTATTTGAAAAGAAGTTGTGATTCCTATGTTAAATAAAATTAAACTAAGCAAATTTATGTTTTTATTAACAGTGAGTGAAAACACTAAATGTTTATTAACAGAACCTAATAAACAAATGAAACCAAATCTAAATTTAAACTAATTAACACTAAGTATATAAAACTATATTATAATACTAGGCAGATTCTGTTTTTGGTTAAAACATTAATCAAATATATCCTAAATATCTTCAAACTAAGCATGAAGGTAGTCCTAACTAATACCAAACAGTAGCAAAAAGATTCATGTCAAAATCTATTTTCAAACTCTAGTTATACAGATTTGAAGATTTTAAGCAAATTTGATTCAATTCAAATTTTATAGTTCAAATTTGAAATTTAAAAATACAGGGTGAAACTACATGAAAAATGTGAGATATTGCAAAAAGAATCAACTCAAAACACTAAATAGATTAAAAGATATAGTTAAAACAAATTTTGAAATCATTCTGTTAATTAAAACAAAAACAGAAAAGAAAAAAATGATTTGCGACGGTCAGGGGGCTACGTGGCGCTGTCCGATTGGCTAAGGGGGGTGTGCGCGCGAGTGCTTTCGGGCGGGCGACCGATCCGTAAAGGAAAACGTTTCGGGGATAAGTGGCTTCTAATCTGGGTCGTTGGTTTTGGATCGGAGGGGTGGGAGTGCTCACGGGGTAAAGTCGCCGGCGTCGGGGGTTCTCCGGTGGATCCGAAGGCGGCGAAGTCGACGGCGTGGTGCTCCGGTGGTCGGGGAAGACAGTGCAGTGGTTCGGGCGACGACGACGGGTCTCCGGAGTCGAAAGGTGAGGTCGGTTGGGCGAGAGGTGGTCGGAATTGGTGGCTACGGTCGACGGGAGATCCGGTGGGGGTGGCTACTCCGGCGTGCAATTGCGGCAGTCTTCCGACGAGAGAGAGAGGGGGCTCGGGGGGAAATGGATGCGGGGAGTGGCCAGCTACTTATAGGGTGCTCGGGGGTGCGGGGAGTTAAGAGAGGAGAGAGATCCGGGAGGGAAAGAAACGGCCGGCGAGGATCTCCGGCGCGCGCGGGGAGGAGGGAGATGACCGTTCGGTAGTAACGGTCGGTCGGGGTGGGTCCAGTGTCAGCGAGAGGAGAGCGTGTCCGTTACGCGCGGTCAGCCGATCGGTAATAAATGCGCGAATAACTGCCCGTGGGCCGGCCCGTTTAATACAGTAACTGTTACCGTTTCCTTTAATAATTTTCCAGAGACATTCAAAAACATTTAAAGCATTCAAATCGTCTCTAAATATAGGGGTATTATATATCAAAATTTACAGAATAATAAATGATATTTAATGAACATCTTTATTCTGTCATTTGAACACTTTTAAAAAAAATATTATTTTCAGAAATTGCCTAATTGTTTTTAAATCCTTTTTGCAAATATTTTCAAAATAACCCCTGGTTATTTTTGTTCAAATAGATCACCAATTTGTCCCTGGTGTGGAGTGTCATGTTACTCCTCTCTTATTTTGAACATTTAACCAAAGTTTCCAATAGGTGAAAGCAACATAGGGAAAAGTAGAAGGGACTTTCAGAAATTTGGAAAAGGCATTTCAACAAACACTTACAATCAAGCAATGATGATGATAGATGCATAGCTATATTCATAACATTCCAAAATGAAATTTTGGGATGTTACAAATCTCAACATGAAAAGAGGTAATTTTGTATCATGAAAATTTCTACAACCCTAAATTCCTCACTCATAATAATTAAATGTAGGATCATAATAAAATTCAACAATATAGCCATCATAAACAATACTCTCTTTATGATCAACATGCATAAAGTTTTTATCATCTTCCAAAATAGTGGGATTATCATCAACTAAAGTTATGATCTCTCCCAACCCAGTTTATCATAAAATTCATAAGACTGAACACTCTCCAAATATGTGGGATTCTTTTTACCTAAAGTTGACACTCTCCCAAACCCACTTTCAATACTATTGCAAACATTATTATCAGTACAAAATTCAACATGAGGCTTAAATAAATTTTCAAGATCATAAGACGCATTATCACCCCAATCATGATCATTGCAATAAGAAGTGGACATAACAAAATTATCATCCCCAAGCTTATAGTTTTGCATATTATTTACATAATTGACATTAATAGAGTTTATAGTAACATTATTGAAATAATGCTTTTCAATCAAGGAGCTATCATGAATCACCTTATAAACTTGTTCTTTCAACACTTCATCAAAATTTTCAGATTCATAATTTAAAAAAAAAACTTCATAGAGATAATCAAGTGCACTCAATTCAGGTTCATCATAATTTGTTCTTTTTAAAAGATAAGCAAGTGGATGAGGATCCATATTATTAGATTTTTAGCAAGCGAAGATGCTAGAAAATATAAGGCACATGGCAACACAAGCAAAGATAGTAAACGAGCAAAAAAGGAAAAAGGAAAAGAGAGCGAATAAAATGGCAAATTCTTGAGAAGTGGGGGAGTGAAAAATGAGAGGAAAATGGGAAATAATGTAAGTGCATTGAGTATTTAGGAGAAGTTTGATTCCTTGCATAAAGTTTTGAGATATAAAGATGGTAATGTTAAGAGACATGTTAGTAAGTAAATTGTGTTTTGGTAAAAAAAGGTTTGTGATTCCTGTAGCATGCACATATGGTGAACCGCTATGTAAGGAAGTTGGAGCATGACTTGTTTATAGATTATCGACCTTTGTGTGAGGGACTAGGGCGCGCGATGGTTAACTCCTACCAACCTCCCCCCTAGGAGCATGTGTTTAATGCTTTGCTTGAATGACTAATAGACTTTTGCAATAATTATGTGAGTTCTTTATGACTAATGTTGAGTCCATGCATTATACGCACTCTCACCCTTCCACTTTTGCTAGCCTTTCTAGTACCGTGCAACTTTCACCGGTGCAACAAACACCTTCCTCAAAACAGCCACCATATACCTTCCTCAAAACAGCCACCTTATATATTTCATCAAAACAACCACCATACCTACCTATTATGGCATTTCCATAGCCATTCCGAGATATATTGCCATGAAACTTCCACCGTTTCCTTTTATGACATGCACCATCACTTCCATATTGCATATAGAGCCATATTTTGTCATAGGTATCGAGTTGTAATTTTCCTTTTGAGTTGTAAGTAAATAAAAGTGTGATGATTTCCATTATAGAGCATGTCCCATGTGAGGAAAGGATGATGGAAGCTATGATTCCCTTATTAGTAGGGATGAGAGTCCGAACTTTATGAAAAATAAAAGAGGCCAATGAAGCCCAAATAAAAAAATGAATAAAATAGGCCTTAGATGCCCAACAAAAAAAGAGAGAAAATAGAGAAGGGACATTGCTACTACCTTTTGCCACACTTGTGCTTCAAAGTAGCACCATGATCTTCATGATAGAGAGTCTCCTATTTTGTCACTTTCATATAGCTAGTGGAATATTTTTCTTCATGATGCACGTCCACTTAGTTTCTTTTTGAGCTTTCATACACTTATAGCTCTAGTGCATCCGTTGCATGGCAATCCCTACTCACTCACATTGATATCTATTGATGGGCATCTCCATAGCCCGTTGATACGCCTAGTTGATGTGAGACTATCTTCTCCCTTTCCATGGCAACCTCCACCATATTATATTCCACCTATAGTGCTATATCCATGGCTCGCGCTCATGTATTGCGTGAGAGTTGAAAAAGTTTGAGAAAATAAAGGTGTGAAAACAATTGCTTGACTTTTTATAGGGGTTGTGCATGATGTAAATACTTTGTGTGGGGAAGATGGAGCATAGCTAGACCATATGATATTGTAGGGGTAACTTTCTTTTGCCATTATATTTTGAAGAGATACAATTGCTTTGCCAGTATGCTGGAAATGTTATTGTTTATATATCAATATTAAACTTTTGTTTTGAGTCTTAAGGATCTGAATATTCATGCCACAATAAAGAATATTACGTAGCACTCCACATCAAAAATTCTGTTTTTATCATTTACGTACTCGAGGACGAGCAGGAATTAAACTTGGGGATGCTGATACGTCTCCAACGCATCTATTTTTTTATGATGGCATGCTATTATATTTTCTGTTTGGATGTTTTATCTGCATTAATATGCTATTTTATACTATTTTTGGGACTAACCTATTAATCTAGAGCCAAGTGACAGTTTCTGTTTTTTCCTTGTTTTTGAGTTTTGCAGATATGGAATATTAAACGGAGTCCAAACGGAATAAAACCTTCGGAAGGATTTTTTCTGGAAGGAAACAAGTCAGCCAAGCTTGGAGCGCATGTCAGGGGAGGTGCCATGGTGCCACAAGCCTGCTAGGCACGCCCCTAGCCGCGCCTAGCAGGCTTGTCACCTCCTGACAGGTCTCCTAACCCTATTCTTTGGCCTATAAATACCCAAATATTCCCGCAACATCAAAAAGAGCTACGAAAATACTTTCCCGCCGCCGGAAGCCTCCGTTCCCGAGAGATCCAATCTTGGAGCCTTTTCCGGTAATCTGCTGGAGGGGGTTTCGATCACGGAAGGCATCTACATCAACTCCATTGCCCCTCCGATGATGTGTGAGTAGTCCACCACAGGCCTACGAGTCCATAGCTAGTAGCTAGATGGCTTCTTCTCTCTCTTTGTTCTTCAATACCATGTTCTTCATGATCATCATGGCGATCTATCAGATGTAATCCTCTTTTGTGGTGTGTTTGTCAAGATCCGATGAATTGTGGGTTTATGTTCAGATTATCCATGAATCTTATTTGAATCTCATATGTTTTCTTATATGCATGATTTCATATCCTTGCAAGTCTCTTCGAGTTATTGGTTTGGTTTGGCCAACTAGATTGGCAATTCTTGCAATGGGAGAAGTGCTTGGTTTTGGGTTCAATCTTGCCCCCTGGTCTATTTTCCATCATATATTTTCAGATCTATACTTGGTGCAATTTATTTACATTTTACTTTCTGCACTCGTTACATCTACCTCTATCGGATCTAATCCTTGCAAATTACCGTGAAGGGCTTGACAACCCCTTTATAGCATTGGGTGCAAGAGTTTGATTATTTTTGTAGGTGCATTGATTGGTGACTTGCTTGTTCCTCCTACTGGATTGATACCTTGGTTCTCAAAAACCGAGGGAAATACTTTTCTACTTCTCTACATCACCCTTTCCTCTTCAAGGGAAAACCAACGCATGCTCAAGAGGTAGCAACCTCCTCGGCCCTCCCCTGTGGCACTTCTCTGGTCCACTGGATGTCTTCTGGCCCCCCAAAAAATCTCTAAAATGTTTGACGGTGTTCAGGCTTTGTTTGGTACTGATTTTTTGTGAAGTAAAAACAAGCAAATACATAACTGGCACTTTGGCACTATGTCAATAGGTTACTCCCAAAAATGATATAAAGTTGCTATAAAATGATTGTAAAACATCCAAGATTGATAATATAATAGCATGGAACAAGCAAAAAAATTATAGATACGTTGGAGACATATCAAAACCCGGCGGTCGGACGAGCGCCTTGACCGTCGGCGCGGTGTGCATGTCACGTGGTGCCGCTTCAGATCGCCGCCCGAGGATATTAGTCGGCTTTTTAAGCCGGCTGACGTCCCCCAGACCTTGCACATCCTCCTCCTCCCTCCACCCTGCTGCCGCCCGAGCCCATCTGCCTCCACACACACTTCCCTTGCCGCCAGGATGGTCCGACGCCTCAGCACCACCTATGCGTAGCTCACTCTGGAGCGGCGCCTACAAATCGAGGCGGAAATGCAGGCTCGCTATGCCGCTTGCATCGCTGCGGGTCTCCCTCTGTATTCGCCAAAGATGAAGGAGGAGGAGCAGGAGGAGTAGCAGGAGGAGCAACAGGAGGATGAGCATCAGTCGATGGCCATGGAGGAGGAAAACCCAAAGGCGGAGGCGGAGTTCGCCTTCGACTAGCCGAACGAGATGGCAGAGCAACGGGCCATCCTGGATTCCATCCGGGATGAGGCCGAGGTGGAGGCCAACTGCCGACACATCCGACAGAGGCAAGCGGAGGCCGACGCCCTGTTCGACGAGCTGGAGGCAGAGATAGAGCCAGAGGAGGCGGCAGCGGAGCAGCCGTAGGCATCGGAGGGGGCAGAGCCGCAAGAGGTGGCCATTTATCCACCGAAGGGCACAGAGATCATCGACATCTACGACAAAGAGTAGATAGGCTCTACTATGTAGTATGTAGGTTTTACATCTTGCATGCTTTTGTATGAATTTTATCCTTTCTAAATATGAGATCTCCGGTTGTGTAATGATGTTTTCTATCTAATATGAGTCATGTTGATGTTGAAAAAGAAGAAGGAAAAGAAACTATTTTTTGCAAGATGAAACTAGTTTGATGCAATCAAATCAATAAAGAAACAAGCAGTGCAATCAAATCAGTAAAGAAAAGGGTGACGGTGCAATCAAAACAGTAAAAAAATAAATAGAACCAACACGTGCACAATTTTATAGGCCTCTTTTATCCTGGTGGGCCTTCGATAGGTCAACGCCTTGTGAAGGCCCAACAAGGACTTGTTTTCATTTTGGGACAGACGAGTGGGCTAGGAGAACCAACCTCTCGCGGATCGCCCAACGATCCAACGATGTGGAGCCGTCCATGTGATCCAATGGCGCGGAGCCTGCACGCGGCTCGCCCCTGTGAATTCCTTCTAGAAGACCATATCTGAGGGTTGTCTCTTGGCGCTAGGGTATGATCGGACGACTGCAGTTTGATGTTAGGGTTTGGAGAGATGCTGTGGGGTTTTGAGTCGATCAGCGGGGTTATCTTAGGTTTGACCAACTTTCAAGTGACCTTAACTAATTCAAAAAAAATCAAAAAATAGCAAACCTTTGCGTTTCGTCATTTCATAAGACATAGTAACCATAAAAATATATAAGCTTGGTTTAGGGACATTTTATGGAAAATATTTTTTGAGGTAAGCTACCATTTCCAAGTTCAAATGAGCAGAACAAATTCAAAAAATATCAAAAAATGGAAAACCCGCACACATTGCAGTTGTATGTGACATGGTTATGATTAAAAATAATAATCTTGGTTTATGGACATTTCCATGAAAACTCCTTCACACAAATGAGCTATCACGTACGAGATTGTATAAAGTCCAAGAAGAGAGTGATAGTGGGTTTGGGTTTATGAAAAAAATTAAAAAATTAAAAAAATCAACAAAAAATTATTTTAATGTTAATAAGAAGGATATGAACTTATTTTTCATTATTGAAGTTTTAAACTGTTTTTATAATGGTTTGTATTAGAAATGGCCTGTTTACCATAACTTTCGGAGCTCACCAACATAGGCTAATATGATCATTTTTTGTATTTTTGTTTTATTTGTTGTTAGATCATTGCAACCTAGGCTAACATGATCATTGCAACATCATAGAGTAATGGATTACAAATGTTGCTTATAATTCAAAGGTCAGTCCAAATGCAAATTCAAACATCACATCACATTCAAACATCATATCAAATCACATCAACATGCGTTAACTTTAATTATACATTAATGCCGGCCACAAAGGCCACTGATAGTTCACAAGTCTGTCAGGAATTAACTAAAAACATTAAAAATAAAGACAAAAACGAGGAGGCGTGCTGCCTTCTAGGCGTCCTCATCCTTGTTGTCCTTATCGAGGCCGGTGAGGTTGACGAGGGTCGGCGTCGGGCCAGCCCAAGGGAATGCCGTCTCCCAGGCGGTGGCGACGTCGTCCACCGGTGGTTGCACCTCCACTGCCTAGGCTTTGGCATGACACTCCTCCTCCTCTGCCTCGACGTCCTTATCCAACTCCTCGAGCCGCCGACCCTCGCGTCGCTCCGCCCGTAGGTATTGCTATCCCCAGAACTCCACATAGTCCCGCTCCTGCTCTAGTGTCGCCAACATCTAGACGGGTGGCACACGCACCCACTTGCGCACCACCTCCTCCCAGATGTACTCTTGGGGCTTGAGGGCAGTCGCCGCCGGCTCAAGCTTGGCAGGGGACGGCGGGGCTAGCGGTAGCATGATGCCGTTGCTAGAAACGGAGAGCGCAATGGCCTCTACTATTTGTGCCTGGTAAGCCTCCTCCTCCTTGCGCTGCTCTTCCTCCTTGTTTTCATGTAGGCCGGTTGCCATCGCCTTGATAACCCACAAGTATAGGGGATCGCAATAGTTTTCGAGGGTAGAATATTCAACCCATAAATATCTGCAGCAAAGTGATCAGTAGCACAGTAATACGATAGTTTGATAGCGGTAGTAGCGGTAACAGTAGCAGTGATAGTTTTGAAGCAAGTGCAATAGTAACAACAATAGTAGTAACTTAGCAAGAACAATAAGTGGAAAGCTCGTAGGCACTGGATCAGTGTATTCGTTGGATGATATTCATCATATAATAGTCATAACCTAGGGTGACACAGAACTAGCTCCAGTTCGTCAATGTAATGTGGGCATGTATTCCGTATATAGTCATACATGCTTATGGAAAAGAACTTGCATGACATCTTTTGTCCTACCCTCCCGTGGCAGTGGGGTCCATAAGGAAACTGAGGGATATTAAAGCCTCCTTTTAATAGAGAACCGGAACAAAGCATTAACACATGGTGAATACATGAACTCCTCAAACTACGATCATCACCGTGAAGTATCCCAAATATTGTCACTATGGGGTTGACGGATCATAACACGTAATAGGTGCATATGACTAAGCAATATCGGATCAAGAACATATATATAATGATGATAACATAAACGGTTCAGATCTAAAATCATGGCACTCGAGCCCTAGTGACAAGAATTAAGCATGGCAAAGTCATAGCAACATCAATGTTAGAACATAGTGGATACTAGGGATCAAGCCCTAACAAAACTAACTCGATTACATGATGAATCTCATCCAACTCCTCACCAACCAGGAAGCCTATGAAGGAAGTACTAACTCCCGGTGGGGAGCATCATGGAATTGGCGACGGAGAAGGGTTGGCAATGACAAAGACCAAAGATTCCCCTCTCTGGAGCCCCAAACGGGCTCTAGATCTAGCCTCCCGATGAAAAACACGAGGTGACAGCGGCTCCGTATCGTGAAATGCGATGAAACTTTCTCTCCAAATTTTTCTGGAAATTTAGGATTTTATAGCGCTGGAATTAGTGTCAGAGGGCCTACAAGCTGGGCACGCTCCACCAAGCCGTGCTAGGGGGTCTGGCATGCCCTGGTGGAGGGTGGCCACCCTGGACCCCCTCTCCGGTGACTTGTGGCTCCAGTATTCCTCATATATTCCAAAAAAATTCTCCAAAAAGTTTTGTTCCATTCTGAGAACTTTTATTTCTGCACAAAAACAACACCATGGTAGTTCTGCTGAAAACAACGTCAATCTGGATTAGTTTCATCCAAATCATGCAAATTAGAGTCCAAAACAAGAGCAAAAGTGTTAGGAAAAGTAGATACATTAGAGACATATCACGCCTCCTAGTACTCGGCCTTCACCTCCTGGTCCTCATCGCGCACGATGAGGGGCGGCAGGGTGCCAACCCGCACGTCGCGGACGCCACGCTGGCGCTGATCCTCATGCTCAAACGGAAACCAGACCTCCCAATCGGGAGAGTCTTCAGCGTAAGCCGGGTTGTGCTGCTGCTTACGCATGAGCTGCTGCCGTCAGTGCCTCGCCTCCTCCACATGCGCCCGCACCGATTGTGGCAGCACCGGTACTAGGATCCTCTTCGGATCCAAGTGTCAGTCATGTGGTAGGACCACGTCAGGGTAGGGAGAGGGATGCAGTGCTCCTAGGGCCACCTCGCGTGGTGCATTGTGATACCTCTCCAACGTATCTATAATTTTTTATTGTTCCATGCTGTTATATTATCAATCTTGGATGTTTTACAATAATTTTATAGCAACTTTATATCATTTTTGGGACTAACCTATTGACATAGTGCCAAGTGCAAGTTGCTGTTTTTTGCTTGTTTTTTACTTCATAGAATATCAATACCAAACGAACCCCAAACACTATGAAACTTTTTGGAGATTTGTTTTTGGGCCACAAGACATCTAGTGGGCCAAATACGTGCCAAAGAGGAGGGCCGAGGAGAGCAAAAGACACCAGGGCGCGCCAGAGGCCCCAGACGCACCTTGGTGGGTTATGCCCACCTCGAGACGCCTCTCCATCGCCTATCAGCTCTATAAATACCCAAATATTCTAAAAACCCTAGGGGAGTCGACGAAACATAATTCCAGACGCCGCAAGTTCTAGAACCACGAGATCCAATCTAACACCATCAAGGAGGGGAGTATTGTCTTCATGGGTGCCTCTCTGATGATGCATGAGTAGTCCACCATAGACCTACTAGTCCGTAGATAGTAGCTAGATGGCTTACTCTCTCTCTCTTTTGATTCTCAATACAATGGTCTCTTGAAGATCTATTTGATGTAATGACTTTTTGAAGTGTGTTTGTTGGGATCCGGTGAATTTTTTGATATTCTATCAATTTCCCAATAACAATTTGTTTACCCTCGTGTGCTATACTCATGAGAGAAGCCACTAGTGAAATCTACGGCCCTCGGGTATACTTTTCCAACATATTGCTTTCCAATCTATCTTTTTGTCGTGTTTGTTTAGATCTATTAATCCAAAAAACCAAAAATACATTGCTGTTTATTTACTTCTTTTATTTTGTGTTCTTGCGAGATCTATCTGCCCAAAGTATCACAATCTAATCTATCTTTTTACCATTGAGAGATTGACAACCTCTCTTACGCGTCGGGTTGCAAGTATTTGTTCTTTGTGTGCAGGTGCCGTTTACATAGTTGCTTGGTCTTCCTACACGGATTGATATCTTGGTTTCTTAACTAAGGGAAATACTTACCGTAGTTGTGTTGCATCATCCGTTCCTCTTTGGGGAAATAACAACGCAGTCTCAAGCCACGTCAAAGGATTTTGTTAGCGCCGTTGCTGGGGAAGAAACAATCTCTTCAGCGTGCCAATCTCTGGCGCCGGGGAGACATCATCAACATCTATCAAGTTCCTAATCACAAATCTCATCCCCTTGCAATTTACATTATTTGCCATTTGCCTCTCGTTTTCCTCTCCCCCACTTCATAAAATTTTCCATTTTATTCGCCCTCTTTTCCGTTCCCCCTTTTGCTTGTTTGTTATGTTTGCTTGTGTTGCGATGTGCCTTCCATTTGCTTGCATGTTCGCTTGCTAAAAATCTATTGATATGGATCCTCATCCACTTTCTAATCTTTTAAAAAAGCCAAATTATTATGAACCAATTACTAGTGAGTTGAGTGCACTTGATTATCTCTATGAAGTTTTGTTTGAAAACCATGAATCTGAAAATTTTGATGAAGTGTCGAAAGAAGAAATTTATAAGGGGGTTCATGATAGATCCTTGATTGAAAAGCATGATTGCAATGATGTTACTATACATTATTTTAATGTCAATTATGTTAATGATATGCAAAACTACAAGTTTGGGGATGATAATTTTTGTCATGTCTACTTCTTATTGCAATGATCATGATTGGGGCGATAATGCTTCTTATGATCTTGAAAATTTATTTAAGCCTCATGTTGAATATGTTATTGATAATAATGTTTGCAATAGCAATGACAGTGGGTTTGGAAGAGCGTCAAATTTAGGTAAAAAGAATCCCACATATTTGGAGAGTGTTCAATCTTATGATTTTTTTTGATAAAAGTGGGTTTGGAGAGGCCATAACTTTAGTTGATGATAATCCCACTATTTTGGAAGATGATAAAAACTTTATGCATTTTAATCATAAAGAGAGTATGGTTTATGATATATATTGTGAAATTCCTTCATGATTCTATTGAAATTATTATGAGGGAGGAACGTATTCTTGTAGGAATTGCAATAATATCAAGTTTCCTCTCTATGTGTTCAAAGTTTTGAAGTTATGCTTGTTTTGCCTTCCTATGCTAGTTGATTCTTGCTCCCATAAATTGTTTGCTCACAAAATCCCAATGCATAGGAAGTGGGTTAGACTTAAATTTGCTTGTAATGAGATTCATGATACTCTCTTGCATGTTTCAATTACTACTTTTTATGTGAGCATCATTGAAATCATCATGCCTAGCTAAAATGCTTTAAAGAAAAGCGCTTGTTGGGAAGCAACCCAATGAATAAAATTTATTTTACCTTTTCCTTTCAGTTTTTGAGTGTTTAGACAATTATGCCTCTGTTATGATTGTGTTTTTATGTTTTATTTAGTGTTTGTGCCAAGTAAATCCTTTAGGATTATTCATAATATGAGTAGAAACAATGCTGAATATGAAATAGAAACTTTGACTCCAGTGCACGAAATTTCATTTTTTACTGGAGCCTGATAATGAGCTGAAATTGTAAAAAAGCATTTATATACAAATTCTTTATGTTTTACTAATTTTTAAGAATTTTTAGAGTTACAGAAGTATGGGTAGAGTACAGATTACTACAAACTGTTCCGTTTGAGACAGATTCTGTTTTGGTTGCACCGTGTGCTTGTTTTGATGAATTTATGGCTTGTATTGGAGGGTACAAGTCATGGTGAAGTTAGAATACAGTAGATATAATGCAATAATAAAATATTAATGGGTTTACAATAGTACTTATAGTGGTAATTTGCTTTATTATACAAACGGATCTCACAAAGATTTTGTTAAGTTTTGTGTGATTGAAGTTTTCAAGTTTCGGGTGAGATCACGATGGATGAAGGAATAAGGAGTAAGAAGGGCCTAAGATTGGGGATGCCCATGGCACCCCAATATAATATCCAAATATGAACAAGCAACTAAGCTTGGGGATGCCTGGGGTGGCATCCCCTCTTTCTTCTAGCAACCATCGATATTTTACTTGGAGCTATATTTTTATTCATCACATATCATGAGTTCTGCTTGGAGCGTCTTGTATTATATGAGTATTTGCTTGATTTTCTTTTTATCCTTGCTGTACACACCTATTTGAGAAAGCCAAAATTATGCTATGATTTCCTATAATTTCTCTATATGCTTCACTTAATTTTTTTGAGCTATGGAATTGCTCTAGTGCTTCACTTATATCTTTTTGAGCATGGCGTGCTTTTACATGTTTGAAAAATGCTCTCATGTTTCACTTAGATTAATTTGAGAGTTAGTAAATTTTGAAGAAATCCTCTCATGCTTCACTTATATTATTTTGAGAGATGAAATTTTTATGCTCTTGGTATTCACTTAAATTTATTTGAGCTTGTGAAAAGCAATGACAATATATAAAACTAGTCCCAAAGTGATAGATATTCAAGAGGGATATAATAAAAACTTTCATGAAGATCATTGGAAAAATTAAACTTGATTATTTGTAATAGTTTTGAAACATTATGATGGTAATATGTGAGTTATGTTGGTGAGTAATTATGCTTAGTAATAATATTGATGTTAAGATTTTTGATTCTCTATGCAAGCACGAAAGTCAATAGTTGTGCAATGAAATTGCACCCTACTTATGGTGCATTATTAGGTGTTAGTTATGTTTAATGCTCACTTATGTCAATTTTCATTTCTTGGTTAGTTGCTTCTCAATTTATTTGCTAGCCTTCACTTGTAATAAGTAGAAAAACTACTTGTGCATCAAAAATCCTTAAACCCACTTTTGCCATATGAGTCCACCATACCTACCTATATGTGGTATTTCTATGTCGTTCCAAGCAAATTTGTATGTGCTATCTCTAATTTTCCAAATTAATTTTCCTTTTTGTGTGCTCGTACCACTCATAAAGCGGAAGGGGGTGACCGGTATTTTTCCATGCTAGATGTGTTATTCTCAAGTTGAGTGTTTATTCACTTGTCATTGCACGAGAGTACAGAGGTAATAGGGATGCCCAATCCCGAAGTGAAAAAACAAAATTTACTTTATGTTGTCAAATAATAAGTTCCTTGGAAAGTGTTGGTATGGAAGGCAACCGTGGATTCGACTAGCCATGGATTGTGAAATAATGATGGAAAAAGGAATAAACATTATTTTCTGGTTGGGAACCGCTTATGATATATCTAGCATGGAAAGGTAATGAAAGCTCTCGATCCTTTTCGTTGACAGGAAAGGCATGCCACTAAATATTTTTCTCTATCAATTTAAACCTTGAGCTCTGTCACCTCTACAAATCCCTACTTCCCTCGGCGAAGGGCCTATCTATTTACTTCATGCAATTTTTATTTTTACTTGAGTCACCATCTTCTCTTATAAAGCACCAACTAGGGGGCACTATGATCATACTTGAGCATTAAGTGTAGCTAATATTTAAGTGTGTTTCATGAATGGATCAATGATTGAGCATGATGGGCTAGGGATAACTTGCTTTAGTGTTGATATTTTGTAAGACATGGTTGCTTGTTGGTATGCTTGAGTATTAAAGTCTTCATGTCAAAACTACACTATTGCTTTGAACCATCTAAACAGGTCCAAATGTCCATGCTACAAAAGAAAAGAATATGTGATGAACATGTTAGGCAACATTCCACATGAAAAAAATCTATTTTTTATGATTCACCAACTCGAGGACGAGTAGGAATTAAGCTTGGGGATGCTGATAGGTCTCCAACATATCTATAATTTTTTATTGTTCCATGTTGTTATATTATCAATCTTGGATGTTTTACAATCATTTTATAGCAACTTTATATCATTTTTTGGGACTAACCTATTGACATAGTGCCAAGTGCCAATTGCTGTTTTTTCTTATTTTTCACTTTGCAGAATATCAGTACCAAACGAAGCCCAAACACCACGAAACTTTTTGGACATTTTTTTGGGCCAGAAGACATCCGGTGGGCCAAAGAAGTGCCAAAGAGTAGGGCCGAGGAGAGCAGAAGACACCATGGCACGCTAGAGGCCCCAGGCGTGCCCTGGTGGGTTGTGCCCACCTTGGGGCGCCTCTCCACCGCCTATCACCTCTATAAATACCCAAATATTCAGAAAACCCTAGGGGAGTCGACGACACACAATTCCAGCCGCCACAAGTTCCAGAATCATGAGATCCAATCTAACACCATCACGGAGGGGTGCATCATCTTCATGGGTGCCTCTCCGATGATTTGTGAGTAGTGCATCGTAGACCTACGGGTCCGTAGGCAGTAGCTAGATGTCTTCCTTTCTCTCTTTTGATTCTCAATACAATGGTCTCTTGGAGATCTATTTGATGTAATGACTTTTTGCGCTGTGTCTGTTGGGATCCGATGAATTTTGAGTTCATGATCAGTTTCTATCCATGAATATTATTTGAGTCTTCTTTGATCTCTTATATGCATGATTAATTATAGCCTCGTATTTTATCCTTCGAATCTTTGGTTTAGTTAGGCGAACTAGAATGATTTTTCTTGCCATGGGAAGAGGTGCTTTGTCATGGGTTCGATCTTGCGGTGTCCTTTCCTAGTGACAGAAGGGGCAACAAGGCACACATGTATCATTGCTATTAAGGATAATAATATGGGGTCTATTCCTACGTGAATAGATCTTGTCTACATAGTGTTATCGTACTTATTGCATTACTACGCTTTAACATGAACTTAATACACTAGATGCATGTTGGATAGCGGTCGATGTGTGGAGTAATAGAAGTAGTAGCAGAATCGTTTCAGTCTACTTATCTTGGATGTGATGCCTATATAATGATCATTGCCTTGGATATCGTCATGATTATTTGATCTTCTATCAATTGCCCAACGGTAATTTGTTTACCCACCGTGTGCTATACTCGTGAGAGAAGACACTAGTGAAACCTACGGCCCCCGGGTCTACTTTTCCAACATATTAATTTCCAATCTATCTTTTTGCCATGTTTGCTTTTAGATCTACTAATCCAAAAACCCAAAAATACCTTGCTGCACTTTTTGTTTACTTCTTTTATTTTGTGTCCTTGCGAGATCTATTTGCCCAAACTATCACAATTTTATATATCTTTTTACCATTGAGAGGTTGAGAACCTCTCTTACGCGTTGGGTTGTAAGTATTTGTTCTTTGTATGTAGGTGCCGTTTATATAGTTGATTGGTCTTCCTCCACGGATTGATACCTTGGTTTCTTAACTGAGGGAAATACTAGCGTAGTTGTGCTACATCATCCCTTCCTCTTTGGGGAAATACCGACGCAGTCTCAAGCCACATCACACTGGGATGCTAATCCGCTGTCGAGGTGGATGAGAAGATGACGGTGGGGGTAGCACGTGACAAGGGACGGCGAGGGCCTTGTCCTTATATTTGCCGGAGCTCGAGCCGGCCCCTGAGAAGATGCCCATGGTGAGAGGGATGTCGTCGAAGGGCTTGGGTTAGTCACTAACGGGCTAGGGTTTGCAAATGTTGTCGGGGGTGGAGGGGGCAGGCTTCGCTTTGGAAGGGTGGAAACTTTTGTGGACTGGCCAGTCCATGGGTTTCCACTTAAAGAAGGATGGTGACCCGAACATGGCTGGCTGACGACTAGGTCCCGCCGTGCGTGCGCATTTACTTTGGGACGTGAGGGTAGTTCGAAGGCCGCCACGCGTCCCCGAAGAGGAGGAGGAGAAAGCGTGTGCGCGTCCATTCAGCGTCCTTGTGGCCGGAAATGGGACGGGTCCAACGAGCAACACAGTCCAGCACAGCCCCACTCGTCACTAGTTAATGATCAAACTATTGACCCGACGACATCCCCCGTGTGACCATTTCTGAGAGTTTCGGACTAAGGAGTGGGGAAAAGTGAGCAAATGTTAAGAGCATGGGGATGAATGAGTAGAGCTAAGGAACGAGGGTCACAGATGTAAAAAAACACTTCTTATTATGGATTGGGGAGAAATTTCATCACCTACATCACAAAGACCACTTTTCTCCACGTGGGAGCCATTATTCTCATCAAATTCCACGTTCCACGTCTCTTCAATGAGTTCGGTGGACTTATTGAAGACACGGTAAGCATGACAGTTTGTAGCATAACCAACAAATATGCCCTCTTCAGCTCTAGGTTCAAATTTAGACAAAAAAAATTCCTATAAATATAGAAACCATCAGAAATAACCCTAGACTCCTCGTTCCACCGCCATAACTCTATGTATCAACGAAAAACCAATCTGGGGGCGTTCCAGTACCATGCAGGAGAGGGTAGAGCATCTCTGGTGGCCATCTTCATCATCCCAACAGAGGCCATGATGATGAGGGAGTAGTCCACCCTCGGGGCCGACGGTTTGTACCAGTAGTTATGTGTTCAATCTCTCTCTCTCTCTCTCTCGTGTTCTTGAGATGGCACGATCTTGATGTATCACGGGCTTTGTTAATATAGTTGGATCATATGGTGGTTTCCCCTCTCTATCTGGTCATGATGAATTGAGTTTTCCCTTTGAGATTTTGTTATTATCGGATTGAATACTTTTATGGATTTGACAGCACTTGATATATGTCTTGCATGCAGATACCTGTAGTGACATTGGAGTATTCAAGTGATTCACTTGATATATGTTATGGCGTCACCTTGTGGATTCCGGTGACCTTGGGAATCTATGCATAGGGGTTGATTGCACGTTTTCATACCTTCTTCTCCGATATAAATCTTGGGGCACTCTTTGAGGTTCTTTGTGTTGGATAGAGTGTTATGAATATGAAATTGTTTGATGCGTATCATATAATTAACTCATGGATACTTGTGGTGACATTGGAGTATCTAGGTGACATTAGAGTTGGTTCATGCGTATCATATGCTATTATTTTAGTGCGAACTCTTAGATAGATCGATCGGAAAGGATAAATTGGTTATTTTAGTACGAACTCTTGGATAGATTGATCGGAAAGGATAACTTTAAGGTGGTTTTGTACCCTACATACAATTTCTTCTTATGTCCTTCGCTAAATAAGAACTTTGGAGTGATTCTTCGTTGCACGTTGAGGGATGGTTATGTGATCCAATTATATTAGCATTGTTGAGAGATTGCACTAGTGAAAGTACGGACCCGAGGCCTTGTTTTCAAGCATTGCAATACCGTTTGTGCTCACTTTTGTTACTTGCTACCTTGCTGTTTTTTATTTTCAGATTACAAAAACTATATCTATCATCCATATTGCACTTGTATCACCATCTCTTCGCGAAACTAGTGCACCTATACAATTTGCCATTGTATTGGGTGTGTTGGGGACACAAGAAATTTCTTGTATTTGATTGTAGGGTTGTTTGAGAGAGACCATCTTCATCCTACAACTCCCAGGGATTGATAAACCTTAGGTCATCCACTTGAGGGAAAATTGCTACTGTCCTACAAAACCCTGCGCTTGGAAAATTGTAGTTTTATAAAAAACGATGACCATCTTCAATTGTTTCATCTTTTTAATGTCTTTAGTGAAAATGATGGCTCGGAAAATTGTGCTCAATTGGTAAAGGGAGAATTTATGAAAATACTTAATGAGAATTCCTTGAATGACGAGCATGATAGCAATATTGTTAGTATGAATTTTCCGAATATCCATGATGCTAATGATATGCAAATCCACAGGCTTGGGGATGCTATGTTTGATGAATATGATATTTTTAGTCCCCCAAGTTTTGATGAGCAAAACGATTATGATGATGGCATGCCCCCTATCTATGATTATTATGATGATGACATGTATAATATAAATAGTGATAGTAACCATGAAACTTATCATCATGATTTTATTAATCAGAGTGATAGTTATTTCGTTGAGTTTGCTCCCACCATTATGAATGAGAAGAAATTTGCTTATGTGGGTAGTAATAAAAAATTCGATGCTTGTGAATCATGAAAAGAAAGATGTTTGTGATAGTTATAATTTTGAATTCCTTCATGATGCGACTGAAAATTATTATGAGGGAGGAACATATGCTTGTAGGAATTGCAATAATATCAAGTTTCCTCCCTATGTGTTGAAATTTTTGAAGATATGCTTGTTTTGCCTTCCTATGCTAGTTGATTCTTGCTCCCATGAATTATTTGATCACAAAATCCCTATGCATAGGAAATGTCTTAGACTTAAAATGTGCTTGTCATGTGATTCATGATGCTCTCTTGCATTTTCAACTTTATTCCTATACGAGCATCATTGAAATCATCATGCCTAGCTAAAAGGCACTAAAGAAAAGTGCTTGCTGGGAGACAACCCAACACTTATACTTTCTGTTTTTGTATGTTCACATGATTAAACTACTGTACTAATCGTGTTTTGTGTCTTTTATTTCAATAAAGTGCCAAGTAAAGCCTTTGAGATAGTGTGGATACTTGCTTGTTTTATTCTGTGCAAAAACAAAAAGTTTGCGCCCAGTATATGGAGTATATGATTTTAATGGAGTGTCAAAAAATTCTGAAATTTTTCACAAAACTTCTACGCCAATTTTATGTGTTCTCCTAATTTATCAGATTTTTTAGAGTCAGGAAGTATGGTGATCATTCAGATCTTTAGAGACAACTATGTTTTTGATAGAATCTGTTTTGCATGCATATTTTGCTTGTTTCAAGTGTTTTCATAGATTATATTTGGTGATATAAATTGTGGTAATGATGGAGTAGTTATTATGTGAGAACAATTATGAATCTTGTCTTGACAGTACCTAAGTGAATGATCTATCTTTACTAGACTAACCCATCTCACGAAGTTCCGTTAAGTTTTGTGTGATTGAAGTTTTCAAGTTTTGGGTGAGAGACTGGTATGAGGTGAACAAGGAGCAACAAGGACGTAAGCTTCGGGATTACCAAGGCACGCCCAAGGTAATATCCAAGAAAGACTCAAGCGTCTAAGCTTGGGGATGCCCTGGAAGGCATCCCCTCTTTCGTCTCCAACATTATTGGTACATCTTACTTGGAGCTATATTTTTATTTTTCACATGATATGTGTTTTGCATGGAGCGTCATTATAATTTGTTGTTCTCTGTTAGATGATATTTATAATCTTGTTTTTCAATAAAAAGTTCCAAGAATTGCCTTAAGATGCCTCCTTTGCAAGTTTTGATGTGTGTTGTATTAAAAAAATAAACTTTTGTTGTAGTGTTTGAATTTTAATATTTTACTAGAACGTGTAAAGTTTCTGAAATTTCTACACAGTATTTTCATATAAATTATTTATCACGTCCTAAAATTTCATAATTTTTTAAATTACACAAGTACATTATTTCATAAATTGCTACAGACTGTTCTTTTTGGATAGATTGTTGTCATAGTTTTGTTATCTACTTATCCTATAGTTTCCATAGCCTATATTGATGGATATAAATTTTGGAGATGATAGTAAACATTATATGATGTTTGAAATTATTATGCAACTTGTCTTGGAAGTACATAAAGAGTTAATTTATTATTATGTGCACTAACCTATCTCGCGAGTTCTTTTCAAGTTTTGTGTGGATGAAGTTTTTGAGAATAGGTGAAACTGGGATGTGAGAGTATTGAACGAGATACAAAATCTCAATCTTGGGGATGACCAAGGCACCCCAAGTAAATATTTAAATAAGTCTCAATCATCTAAGCTTGGGGATGCTACACATCCCACCTCTCTTCATCAAACAAATATCAGTTAGCCTATGTTGAGCCTAAGTTTTATTTCTCCACATGATATGTGCTATTCTTGGAGTGCTATTTTTCTTTTGCTTGTTGTTTGAATAAAATACTAAAATCCGAAATTTTTTATTGAGAGGGAGTGTCCTCACATAGCTACTTGATTGTTTACCTACTCATTGATCTTCACTTATATCTTTTGAAGAGTAGTTTGATGTTTACTCTTGAGCTTCACTTATATCCTATGAGTAAATTGTGAATCAATGAAATATCATAAATATGAAATTATCAGTATGCTTTATGCTTAGTAGTAGCTTTATATCTGGTTTATAAAGTAAAATCTATTGAAGTTTGACAATCACAATGTTGGTAATACAAGCAATTCGTGAATGATCAGTATAAGGAAGAGAACTTTCGCATACAAATATATTATCTTGGATGTCTTCTATGATTGTGAATACCCATTAATTATGTTCAAACTTGAGAAAAATAGTTGAAGTTGGAAAAGGAAGACATCGTAACGAGTTATGGTTGTGTATATTTGCATAGAAGTTATATTGTCATGCATCCTCCAACATGTGGTGTTTGCTTAGGATCTTTTGCTAGCCAAAAATTCGTACTAAGTAGAGATACTAATTGTGCATCCAAAAACCCTTAAACCCAGTTTCTTTCCATGAGAGTCCACTATATCTACCTATATGCGGTATTACCCTACCGTTCCAAGTAAATTTGCATGTGCCACCTCCAAATTTTCAAATGAACATTTGTTTTGTGTGTTGGAAATATGCCCTAGAGGCAATAATAAATTAGTTATTATCATATTTCCTTGTTCATGATGATCGTTTATTATCCATGCTATAATTGTATTGATTGGAAACTCGGCTACATATGTGGATACATAAACAACAAAGTGTCCCTAGTAAGCCTCTACTAAACCAGCTCGTTGATCAAAGATGGTTAAGGTTTCCTAGCCATAGATATGTGTTGTCATTTGATAACGGAATCACATCATTAGGAGAATGATGTGATGGACAAGACCCAAACTATAAACGTAGCATATGATCGTGTCAGTTTATTGCTATAGTTTTCTGCATGTCAAGTATCTGTTCCTATGACCATGAGATCATGCAACTCACTAACACCGGGGGGAATACCTTGTGTGTATCAAACATTGCAATGTAACTATGTGACTATAAATATGCTCTACAGGTATCTCCGAAGGTGTCTGTTGAGTGGGCATGGATCAAGACTGAGATTTGTTACTCTGTTTGACAAAGAGGTATCTCAAGGCCCACTCGCTAATACAACATCACAATTAGCCTTGCAAGCAATATGACTAAAGAGTTAGCCACATGATCTTGTATTACAGAACGACTAAAGAGGCTTGATGGTGAAGAGATTGAACTAGGTATAGAGATACCGACGATCGAATCTCGGGCAAGTAACATACCGAAGAACAAAGGGAACTGCATACGGGATTAACTGAATCCTTGACACAGAGGTTCAACCGATAAAGATTTTCGTAGAATACATAGGAACCAATATGAACATCTAGGTCCCGCTATTGGTTATTGACCGTAGAGGTGTCTCAGTCATGTCTACATAGTTCTCGAACCCCTAGGGTCTACACACTTAACGTTTGGTGACGTTTTGATGGTATTGAGTTATGTATGTTGGTGACCGAAGGTTGTTCGGAGTCCTGGATGAGATACCTGACATCAAGAGGATCTACAAAATGGCCTAGAGGTAAAGATTGATATATAGGAAAGTGGTGTTCGGACTCCAGAATAGTTTTGGGCACTTCAAGTAGTGTATCGGGAGTGACGAATGGGTTCCGGTGGTCCACCAAGTGGGACCCACTCACCCCAGGGTCCACATGGTCCTAGGAGGTGGTGCACCATCCCCTGGTGGGCTTGTAAACCAGCCTCTAAGGGCCCATGCGCAGGAGGTGGGAGGAGGCCAAGTGGGGGAAAAGTCCACCCAAGACTCCACCTTCCTTGTGGGAGGAGGAGTCCTTGTTGGGGGAGGATTCTCCCCCCTTGGTTCAGCCAAAGACCTCCTTGGAGGAGGAGCTAGGGCTGCCTCCCCCTCCCCTTCCTCCTATATATAGTGGTGATTTTTTAGGCCAGCCACACCTGAAAAACCACGTGTTTCCCTCCTCCCTCTAGATCATAGTTCTCCTCTAGATTAGTTTGGCAGAAGCTCGGCGAAGCCCTGTCGGATTAGTTCACCACCACCACCACAACGCTGTTGTACTGCCGGAGAACTCATCTACCTATCAACCCTCGCTTGCTAGATCAAGGAGGTGGAGATCGTCATCGAGCTATACGTGTGCTGAACGCGGAGGTGCCATCCGTTCGGTGCTAGATGAGAAGGACCGTGATTAGATCGCGGGACAGATTGCGATTTGGATCACAAAGACGTTCAACTACATCAACCACATTTCTTAACGCTTCTCGCTTAGCGATCTACAAGGGTATGTAGATCCACTCTCCCTCTCGTAGATGCTCAGCACCATGGATAGATCTTGTGTGTGCATAGGAATTTTTTTCCCATGCAACGTTCCACAATAGTGGTATCAGAGCTAAGTCCATGCGTAAATGAGATCAGGAGTAGAACACAAAGGAGTTTGTGGGCATTGATGCTCATATTGCTTCCTCCATTTGTCTTTTCTTGATTCAACGATATTGTGGGATGAAGCGGCCCTGACCAACCTTACTCATCCACGTATGAGATACCGGTTCCATCGACTGACATGTGCCTTTGTTGCATAAAGATGGCTGGCGGGTGTCTATCTCTCCCATTTTAGTTGGATCAGATTCGACAAAGGCGGTCCTTGAGAAGGTTGAATAGCAACTTGTGTATCGCCGTTGTGGTTATGCGTAGGTAAGAATCATTCTTGCTAGATACTCGTAGCATCCACGTAAAACATGAACAATTAGAGGACGTCTAACTTGTTTTTGCAGGGTATATTGTGATATGCTATGGCCAATTACATGATGAGATATACGTGATGTATGAAATGATCATGTTTTGCATAGAATATCACGACTTGCATGTCGATGAGTACGACAACAAGCAGGAGCCATAGGGTTGTCTTCAATTATTGTATGACCTACATGTCAATCATTAAGCGCTATGTAATGCTTTACTTTCTCACTAAACAGTAGGAATGGTAGTATAAGCATGGTGGGCGCGACAACCCCGATGGCGACACAATGATGGAGATCATGATGATGGAGATCATGGTGTTATGCCGGTGACGATGGAGATCATGCCTTTGCTTTAGAGATGGAGATCAAAATCACAAGTTCATGGCCATATCATGTCACTTATGATTTGCATGTGATGTTAATCCTTTTGTGCATCTTATTTTGCTTAGGACGGTGGTAGCATTATAAGGTGATCCCTCACTAAAATTTCAAGATAAAATTGTGTTCTCCCTGAGTGTGCACCGTTGCGAAAGTTCGTCGTTTCGAAGCACCACGTGATGATCGGGTGTGATAGACTGTATGTTCACATACAACGGGTGCAAGCCAGTGTTGCACGTGCGGAACACTCAGGTTAAAATTAACGAGCCTAGCATGTACAGACATGGCCTCGGAACACAAGAGACCGAAAGGTCAAACATGAGTCATATAGTAGATATGATCAACATGCAGATGTTCACCATTGAAACCACCTCATCTCACGTGATCATCGGACCTGGGTTGGTGAATTTGGATCATGTAACACTCGGATGACCGGAGGGATGTCAATTTGAGTGGGAGTTATTTAAAGTAATATTATTAACTAAACTCCTTATCATGAACATAGTCTAAAGTTGTCTTTGCAAAATTATGTTGTAGATCAATAGCTTGCGCTATAGCTCCCCTATGTTATCGATACGTTCCTAGAGAAAATAGAGTTGAAAGATGATGGTAGAAATTATGTGAACTAGGTCTGTGATCAGAGGATTGTCCTCACTTGCTTCACAGATGGCTTATGTTCTTAATGCACCGCTCGTTGCACCACCCCCTCAAATGGCGTTTGTGGGTGTTGTGAACATCTGACGGGCATGTTCTGATGACTACTTGATAGTTCGGTGCGTCTTGCATTACGGCTTACAATTCAGACTCCAAATACGTTTTGAACATCACAGAGCATATGTGATGTTCCGAGAGCTGAAATTGGATTTCAGGCTCGTGCCCGTGTCGAGAGGTATAAGACCTCCAACAATATTCTTTGCCTGCAAGATGAAGGAGAATAACTCAATCGTTGAGCGTGTGCTTAGATTGTTTGGGTACTACAATCGCTTGAATCGAGTGGGAGTTGATCTTCTAGATAAGATAGTGATTGATATAGTTCTCCACGTCACTGTCACCAAGCTACTAGAGCCTCATGATGAACTATAAACATGCCAGGGATGGAAAAGATGATCCCTAAGGTATTCGCGATGTTTGACACCGCGAAGGTAGAAATCAAGAAGGAGCATCAAGTGTTGATGGTTAGTAAAACCACTAGTTTCGAGAAGGGCAAGGGAAAGAAGAAAATTCATGAATGACAAGCCAGTTGCCACTCCAGTGAAGAAACCCAAGGTTGAACCAAACCCGAGACTAAGTGCTTCTATTATGAGGAGAATGGTCGCTGAAGTGGAACAACCCTAGATACATGGTAGATAAGAAGGCTGGCAACGTCAACAGAAGTATATTTGATATACGTGTTATTGATGTGCACCTTACTAGTACTCCTAGTGGCACTTGGGTATTAGATACCGGTTCAGTTGCTAAATGTTAGTAACTCAAAATAAAAGCTACGGTATAAACGGAGACTAGCTAAGGGTGAGGTGATGATGTGTGTTGGAAGTGTTTCCAAGGTTAATGTGATCACCATCGCACGCTCCCTCTACCTTCGGGATTAGTGTTGATCCTAAATAAATGTTACTTGGTGTTTGCATTGAGCATGAACATGATTAGATCATGTTTATTGCAATACGGTTATTCATTTAAATCATAGAATAATAGTTATTCTATTTACATGAATAAAACCTTCAATGGTTATGCACCCAATGTGAATGGTTTATTGAATATCGATCATAGTGATACACATGTTCATAATATTGATGCCAAAAGATGCAAAGTTAATAATGATAGTACCACATATTTGTGGCACTGCCGCTAGATGTCATATTGGTATAAAGCGCATGAAGAAAACTCCATGCTGATGGATCTTTGGACTCACTCGATTTCGAATCAGTTGAGACATGCGGACCATGCCTCATGGGCAAGATGACTAAGACCCCATTTTCCTATATGATGGAGTGGGCAGGTGACTTATTGGAAATGATACATGTTGATGTATGCGGTCCAGTGAGTGTTGTAGCGTGCGGTGGATATCGTTATTTTCTTACCTTCACTGATGATTTGAGTAGATATGGGTATATTTACTTAATGAAACACAAGTCTTAAACATTTGAAAGGTTCAAGAAAATTCAGAGTGAAGTTTGAGATCATCGTGACAAGAAGATAAAATATCTACGATATGATCATGGAGGTGAATATCTGAGTTACGAGTTTGGTATACAACTTAAGACAATGTGGAAGTTGTTTCACAACTCACACCACCTGGAACACCATGGTGTGATGGTGTGTCCAAACGTCGTAGTCGTGCTCTATTGGATATGGTGTGTACTATGATGTCTCTTATCTTTTTGCCACTATCATTTTGGGGTTATGCATTAAAGACAAATACATTCACTTTAATTAGGACACCATCTAAATCCGTTGAGATGACACCGTATGAATTATGGTTTGGTAGAAACCTAAGCTGTCATTTCTCGGAGTTTGGGAATGCGACACTTATGTCTGATGAGCTCGAACCCAAAGCGGAAAAGTGCATCTTCATAGGATACCCTAAGGAAACAATTGAGTAATAACTTCTATCTCAGATCCGATGGCAAAGTGTTTGTTGCTAAAAAAGGGTCCTTTCTCAAGAAAGAGTTTCTCTCGAAAGAATTGAGTCGGAGGAAAGTAGAACTTGATGAGGTTGTTAAACCGTCACTTCAGTTGGATAGTAGCACGACGCAGAAAGATGTTTCTGTGACGCCTACACCAAGTGAAGAGGAAGCAAACGATGATGATCATGAAGCTTCAGATCAAGTTACTACCAAACCTCGTAGATCGACAAGAACTCGTACCGCCCCTAAGTGGTACGTCAATCCTGTCTTGGAGGTCATGTTGTTAGACAAAAATGAACCTACTAGCTATGAAGAAGCGATGGTGGGCCCGGATGTTGGAAATATGCCCTAGAGGCAATAATAAAATGGTTATTATTGTATTTCCTAGTTCATGATAATTGTCTGTTATTCATGCTATAATTGTGTTAACCGGAAACCGTAATACATGTGTGAATACATAGACCACAACGTGTCCCTAGTGAGCCTCTAGTTGGCTAGCTCGTTGATCAATAGATGGTCACGGTTTCATGACCATGGACATTGGATGTCATTGATAACGGGATCACATCATTAGGAGAATGATGTGATGGACAAGACCCAATCCTAAGCATAGCACAAGATCGTGTAGTTCGTTTGCTAAAGCTTTTCAATGTCAAGTGTCGTTTCCTTAGACCATGAGATTGTGTAACTCCCGGATACCGTAGGAATGCTTTGGGTGTGCCAAACGTCACAACATAATTGGGTGGCTATAAAGGTACGCTATGGGTATCTCCGAAAGTGTCTGTTGGGTTGACACGAATCAAGACTGGGATTTGTCACTCCGTGTGACGGAGAGGTATCTCTGGGCCCACTCGGTAAGACATCATCATTATGAGCTCAATGTGACTAAGGAGTTAGTCACGGGATGATGTATTACGGAACGAGTAAAGAGACTTGCCGATAACGAGATTGAACAAGGTATGGTGATACCGACGATCAAATCTCGGGCAAGTACCATACCGATAGACAAAGGAAATTGTATACGGGATTGATTGAATCCTTGACATCGTGGTTCATCCGATGAGATCATCGTGGAGTACGTGGGAGCCAACATGGGTATCCAGATCCCGCTGTTGGTTATTGACCGGAGAGGCGTCTCGGTCATGTCTACGTGTCTCCCGAACCCGTAGGGTCTACACACTTAAGGTTCGATGACGCTAGGGTTATAGGGAAATAGTGTACGTGGTTACCGAAGGTTGTTCGGAGTCTTGGATGAGATCCCGGACGTCACGAGGAGTCCCGGAATGGTCCGGAGACGAAGATTGATATATAGGAAGTGAGGTTTTGGTTACCGGAAGTGTTCCGGGTGTCTCCGGTAGTGTACCGGGACCATCGGAAGGGTTCCGGGGGTCCACCAAGTAGGCCCACCTGCCCCGGAAGGTTCCATGGGCCAAGAGTGGGAGGGAGCCAGCCCCTAGGTGGTCTGGTGCACCTCCCACCCCAGCCCAAGGCGCAGCAAGGGTGGAGGGGGCAAACCCTAGGCTTAGGTGGGCCTTAAGGCCCACCCTAGGGCGCCTCCACCTCTCCCTGCCCTGGCCGCCGGCCAGATCGGCTCCTGGAGGCTGCCGCCACCCCTAGGGTGGAACCCTAGGGCGCAACACCTATCCTCCCCTCCCCCTATATATAGTGGAGGTATTTGGGGCTGCACAACACACGAGTTCATCTCCTCCCTGGTGCAGCCCCACTCCTCCCTCTCCTCGTTTCTCCGTAGTGCTTAGCGAAGCTCTATCGGAGTACCACGCAGCTCCACCGTCACCACGCCGTCGTGTTGCCGGAGCTCTCCCTCAACCTCTCCTCCCTCCTTGCTGGATCAAGGCATAGGAGACGTCACCGGGCTGCACGTGTGTTAAACGTGGAGGCGCCGTCCGTTCGGCACTTGATCGGATCTACCGCGATCTGAATCGCTGCGAGTATGACTCCATCAACCGCGTTCTAGCAACGCTTCCGCTTAGCGATCTTCAAAGGTATGAAGATCCAATCTCTCCCCGCTCGTTTGCTGGTTTCTCCATAGATAGATCTTGGTGACACGTAGGAAAATTTTGATTTACTACTACGTCTCCCAACACCGGATTCCAACAAATGGCTAGGAACCATGAAATTCGAGAAACGATCTAGGTACGGAAACCAAGTATGGACTTTGGTAGACTTGCCCATTGAACGCCAGGCCGTTGAGTACAAATGGACCTTTAAAAAGAAGACAAATGCTGATGGTAAATGTCACCATTTATAAAGCTCGACTTGTCACAAAGAAGTTTCCGACAAGTTCAAGGAGTTGACTATGATGAGACTTTCTCACCCATAGCGATGCTAAAGGCTGTTGGAAGTATGTTAGCAGTTGCTGCATTTTTCAATTATGAAATCTGGTAGATGGATGTCAAAACATTGTTTCCTTAACGGTTTGCTTGAGGAAAGGTTGTACGTGATACAACCAGAAAGTTTGTCAGTCCTAAGGATGCTAAAAGGTATGCAAGCTCCAGCGATCCTTTTATGGGCTAGAGCAAGCATCTCAGAGTTGGAATATACGCTTTGATAAGGTGATCAAAGTTTTTGGGTTTATACAAAGTTTATGAGAAACTTGTATTTACAAGAAAGTGAGTGGGAGCACTATAGATTGACATATTGTTGATCGGAAATAATGAAGAATTTTTGGAAAGCATAAAGGGTTATTTGAAAGGAGTTTTTCAAAGGAAGACCTGGATAAAGCTACTTAAATATTGGGCATCGAGATCTATAAAGATAGATCAAGAAGTCTGATAAGACTTTCAATGAGTACATACCTTGACAAGATTTTGAAAGAGTTAAAAATGGATCAGTCAAAGAAAGAGTTCTTGCCTGATTTGTAAGGTGTGGAGTTGAGTGAGACTCAAAGCTCGAGCATGGCAGAAGGAAGAGAAATGACGAAGGTCATCCCCTAGGCCTTATCCATAGGCTCTATAGATTATGCCATGATGTGTAATGCATCTGGTTTGCCTTGCCATGAGTCTGTCAAGGGATACAAGAGCGATCCAGGAGTGGATCACTGGACAGCTGTAGCGACCCGACCTGAAAGGTCAAGTCTCCGGTGTTTCCGTACCATCCCAAGATCATGCTGGTACACACACGGTACATCAATGTATATATATCAAAGGGAAATCACACAGCATTATATTAATCGAAATCTCATATTGAGTCCTTTATTACAATAAAAATTACAATAAAGTGGCCAAAAGCCAACTCATGAGAATAACTAAATCTTGCGGAAGCGTCGACGGTAGGTGAGTCCATCTGACTCCAAGGGCATCTCACTGAGCATAGAACGTGTCCTCACTCCTGGTCGGAAAAGTACTCTGCAACATGATACGTTGCAGCCGTGTAGGTCAGCATATGGAATATGCTGGCAAAGTCACAGTAGAGGTGTGAAAATAATCAGCTAGTCTATATGCATATATGGCAGGTGGGGTGGTAAGTTTTGCGTAAAGCCAATTTTTCCTACATCAAGAAAAGGGGCTAAGCAAAACATTACTAAGTTGGTTGATTAATGAGATGGTTCCACCAACCAATTCTCATTTCCCAAAATTATTAATACCCACATCATCATTATTAATTGTGTTGAGAGTTCCGGAAGTTCCAATTCCTTTGGCTCAAGTCGTCCATGACCGTGGACACGGCTAATCGATTAGGTTTGAAATACTCTGCAGAGTTTTGCACACGTTCCCCACAAGATTTGGTCGCCTCCGTTTGGTTTCTCGCACTTCAGGGTGTTTGAGAAACGGATGACCAAAACATGGTCTTCCAAAGGGTTTCCCTGCGACTCTGTCGGTGCCCATCCTTTCCTACCGTTCTTCTACCTCTCGTAGCACCGCCTGTCCAGGGTCACCACGATATCCGACCAAGCCAGAGCCCATAATGACTTGTGGCTGTGCAGGTAAGCCTTGGGTCTTGAAGCACCCATCCATCTCTTTGTGCCTGGGTGGACCTTTCCGCGTGAATACTGGCCATCTCCAGCATCACCTAGGCTAACCACTGGTTTCTCCAGGGTGCCGTTCAACCATCATCCACCCAGAGGTATGTTGAAAACTCAGAGTCTTGAAAATCTTGATCTTTATGTAGGTCTTGAAATTATTAACTCTCTCAACTCTCATGATTCTCACAACCAACCCCGTCTACTAATAGCATAGCAAAAGTAAGACAACGTTTCCCGGGGCCAATGTTGTCAAAGGGGTTGAGAGGGATACCTACCTCATGATACTACTACAATGTAACCAAGTTTCCAACTAACCTATCTTGCATGCAATTGGGGAGATGGTAGAACTAATGCATATAAAACATGGGTAAAAGTATGATCAAGGTGACTTGCCTGATTGATGATCTTCGTACGTGAGTGACTCTAAGTAACAAGCTTCGCACTCCGGATAATCTAACGAAGCAAACAAGCACTCAATAAGCATACAATAGAATATTGTAACTCACAAACATCAACCAAGAACTAGTAAACAATCAAAAAAAACAATGCACAAATCTCAAGTAAGAAAACACACAAAGTTTTGTTTTCAAGAGGTGAGGAATGAAAACACTACTGACATAATGAAACCATTTGTAATAACAAAACAATTGTTGTCAGCAAGGAAACAATAGAATATTTTATTAATAAACAGAATATAATCAATTTAAGTTTGTTGGGAAAAATTTAGTAAAGTTTATACAAGTTTGTGATAAACACTATATGAATCAACTATAGTTATATTAACAAAAGAATGAAAAACTAAACTTATTATTTATTTGTAAAACATGTTCTTAACAGGAAATAATTTACAATTAAATCTGTCTTAGAAAACAGAATTAAAATATACAAAACTTTGTTTGAAAACAAAACTATTACTAGTTAGTTGTTTTAATCAAATTATGCCTATTTGAAAAGAAGTTGTGATTCCTATGTTAAATAAAAATTAAACTAAGCAAATTTATATTTTTTTATTAGCAGTGAGTGAAAACACTAAATGTTTACTAACAGAACCTAATATACAAATAAAACCAATTCTAAATCAAACTAATTAAAATTGAGTTTATAAAACTATATTATAATACTAAGCAGATTCTGTTTTTGGTTAAAACACTAATCAAATATATCCTGAAAATCCTCAAACTAAACATGAAGATAGTCCTAACTAATACAAAACAGTAGCAAAAAGATTCACATCAAAATCTATTTTCAAACTCTAGTTATTCAGATTTGAAGATTTTGAGCAAATTTGATTAAGTTCAAATTTTATAGTTCAAATTTGAAATTTCAAAGTAGAGGGTGAAACTACATGAAAATTGTGAGCTATTGCAAAAAGAATCAACTCAAAACACTAAATAGATTAAAAGATATAAGCAAAACAAAATTTGAAAACATTCTGTTAATTAAAACAAAACTGAAAAAGAAAAACTGACTTTGCAACGGCCAGGGGGCTACGTGGCACTGTCCGATTGGCTAGCGAGCGCGTGCGGTAGGTGATTTAGAGCGGGCGACCGATTGGAAGAGGATACCGGTTCGGACTTAAGCCCGTTCTAATCTGGGTCGTTGGTTCGGGATCCGATGGTCGAGGGAGCTTACGGAGGGAGGTTGCCGGCGTCGGGGTTTCTCCGGCGATCCGAAGGCGGCGAGGACGACGGCGAGGCGCTCCGGTGGTCGGGGAGGACGGGGAAATGGTCCGGGTGACGGCGACGGTTCTCCGGAGTCGACTGGTGGCAACAATGGGGCGAACGGTGGTCGGACGTGGTGGCTACGGTCGACGGCGAGCTCCGGTGGGGGAGTAGCTCCGGCGAGCAATTGATAGCGTCTCGGCGAGAGAGAAAAAGGGTACTCGGGGTGAACGGATGCGGGAAGTGGCCGGCTACTTATAGGGCGCTCGAGGGGTGCGGGGGAGTTAAGAGGAGAGAGATCCGGTGAGGGAGGAAACGGCCGGCGAGTCGGGTCCGGCGCGCGCGGGGAGGAGGGCGATGACCGTTTCGGGGCAACGGTCGGTCGGGTGTGGGACCTAGCGTCAGAGAGAGAGGGAGGCGTTACTGCGCTCGGTCGGCCGGCTTCTAATTAATTCGCGAGTAACTGTCGTGGGCCGGCCCGTTTAATACCGGAAACGGTTACCGTTTCTTTTTAATAATTTTCCAGAGACATTCAAATAGTCTCTAAATATAGGGGTATTATATATCAAAATTAACAGAATAATAAATTCTATTTAATGAACATTTCTATTCTGTCATTTGAATACTTTGAAAAAAATAATATTTTTAGAAATTGCCTAATTGTTTTTAAACCCTTTTTGCAAATATTTTCAAAATAACCCCTGGTTATTATTGTTCAAATATATCACCAATTAGTACCTGCTGTGGAGTGTCATGTTCCTCCTCTCTTATTTGAACTTATAACCAAAATTTCCAATGGGTGAAAGCAACATAGGGAATAGTAGAAAGGACTTTCAGAAAGTCAGAAAAGGCATTTCAACAAACACATACATTCAAGCAATGATGCTGTTAGATGCATAGCTATAATCATAACATTCCAAAATGAAATTTTGGGATGTTACAACAGCGGTCAAAATTATCCTTAGTAACTAGAGGCTATGGAAATGTTTCTTGATTACGGAGATGATAAAGAGTTCGTCGTAAAGCGTTACGTCGATGCAAGCTTTGACACCAATTGGGATGACTCTGAGTAGAAGTCGGGATACGTATAGTGGATCAGTCATTTGGAATAGCTCCAAGTGGAGTGTGGTAGCATCATCTATAGTATGACACATAGATTTGCAAAGTACACACGGATCTGAATGTTGCATACCCGTTGACTAAAACCTCTCTCACAAGCAACACATGATCAAACCCGAGAACTCATTGGGTGTAAATCACATGGTGATGTGAACTAGATTGTTGACTCTAGTGCAAGTGGGAGACTGTTGGAAATATGCCCTAAAGGCAATAATAAATTAGTTATTATTATATTTCCTTGTTCATGATGATCGTTTATTATCCATGCTATAATTGTATTGATTGGAAACTCAGATACATGTGTGGATACATAGACAACAAAGTGTCCCTAGTAAGCCTCTACTAAACTAGCTTGTTGATCAAAGATGGTTAAGGTTTCCTAGCCATAGACATGTGTTGCCATTTGATAACGGGATCACATAATTAGGAGAATGATGTGATGGATAAGACCCAAACTATAAATGTAGCATATGATTGTGTCAAGTTATTGCTATAGTTTTCTGCATGTCAAGTATCTGTTCCTATGACCATGAGATCATGCAATTCACTGACACCGGAGGAATACCTTGTGTGTATCAAATGTCGCAGCGTAACTAGGTGACTATAAAGATGCTCTACAGGTATCTCCGAGGGTGTCTGTTGAGTGGGCATGGATCAAGACTGGGATTTGTTACTCCGTGTGACGGAGAGGTATCTCAGGGCCCACTCGGTAATACAACATCACAATGAGCCTTGCAAGCACCGTGACTAAAGATTTAGCCACGGGATCTTGTATTACAGAACGAGTAAAGAGACTTGTCGATTGTCGGTGTTAAAACCGGCAGATCTCGGGTAGGGGGTCCCGTGCTATGAGACTAGGATCGATGGTAATAGGAGACAAAGGGGACACAAGTTTACCCAGGTTCGGGCCCTCCTACGGAGGTAATACCATACGTCCTTATTGATTGTATTGATGGTGTAAGGGGTTACAGAGTTGATCTACCTTGAGATCGTATGTCTAACCCTAGATGAGTTGTTCTCTCTATACCCTAAAACCCTCCAGCTTATATAGATGCCGAGGGTGTCCTAGGCTTACACATGGTCGATTACATGCCGAAGAGATAACATGCCTAACTACAACTAATAACTTGGAGAATACATCACAACTCCTCGAAGCTTCCATCTGGCGCGGGTGGTTTTCGATCATCTGATGCCCTCCTTGCGGCCCATACAGTCCGGCACATGACAATAGGTTTGCTATCCGAGGACCCCCTAATCCAGGACTCCCTCAGTAGCCCCCAGACTGGCCTTCAATGCTGATATATATTCGGTCGATCTCCTTATGTCGGTGTCTTCGGCTTGCAAGGCGAGTCCCCTCATCCTTCTTCGTTCGACGATCGACTAGTCTTCGGTAAGATCCCAGGCGTCGTGGGCGCATGGTTATTATAATAACTGCACGAGTTCCTCGACTTTCACGCGTCGCGGGGAGCCGAGTGGCCAGCGATTTTTACAATCTTACCCCTCCACAATGGAGGCACCAACCCATTCAACCAAACAAAATCATGGTTCAGACCACATCTTCTTCTTCCCACTCAAAACATGGCTAACATCCCAGCTCCTCCGCATGTCCCTACGACCAGCGCCTAGGGGACTAGACTAGCTGTTCCATCACACTCCTGCGGCTCCGTATTCTAGAGACCCAAGGATATCTTCCATCATCAGATCTGGTGGCGACCCATGCACGTCTGCTCTGTTATGGCGACGAGGTTTTCGACGAGCGCTTCCCAATCCAAACAAGGGGGAGTGAGTGTGCTTCGTCCCCTTCCTCCTCCGGGGCCTTGGGTTTCCAATCCACCTATTCCTGAGGGGGTTACTGGAGTTCTACGGGATCCAACTCCACCATCTCATTCCAGGGTCAGTTTTACACATCTCGGGCTTTGTCACCCTCTGCGAGATGTTCTGAGGGTGCGAGGCACATTTCGATTTGTGTAGGAAGTACTTATGCCTCGTCCCCCGAGCTCGGGACAAGACAATCTTAGAGGTTGGCGGGGCCAAAGTATGCCGCATAGCGGGGACGGGGTATCCGGCAGGTACGCCGAGGAAATCCTAAGAATGGACCTCAGAGTGGTTCTATATTGAAGACGTCCCCCTGTTTGAACCAACTCGGACAGGTCTTCCCGAATGCTCCAACCTCCTCCCGAAGAAGAGGTACAACTGGGGACCCAAGAGCTCATCTCAGGAGGAAAGCGCCGAAGTGCGACGCCTAGTCGCACAGGTGTGGATGCTTGTCCACCATCGACTAACCATGATTGATGTCATGGCCGCCGCTATCTCCTGGTGTGTGCAGGCCATTCAACAGAGGGTACACCCCTTATGGCGGTATAACGGGACAAGCGACGCCACGCGATCCCGAAAACTATGTCTTGCTAACCCAACAACATTGGCCGCTGCACTTGGTTACCTATACAAAGGAGAGTAAGAAGACTTCATTCGGCGATCAACCAGGGAAGGGTATTAGGCCCACAATTCCATCGAACAGGTAAGCCTTTGTTTTCCAATCATGAAATAGTTCGGGGTTTCATTCTGCACTCTATTTGACCGAGGTCTTGGCGTGAATCAGGAATGGAGGAATTTCATCGAGACACTCAACTGTTTGGCTCCTCAGCCCGAGAGCCATTCACGCGACAACAATCCGGGCTTCAACGAGGGCCCGGATCTTCTCCTTGACTTCGAAAATGGAGTCTATTTCCAGGACAACATCGTCCAGACCCTGGTGGCTATCATAATTGATTACCTGAGTCCTTCTCAGGTCCTGCCGCGGGCTAGAAGAAAAGCACCTCCCGCAAGAGGCTCGCTACCAAGCGCGCCCCAGAAGTGCCGGTAACGACCCCCAAAGTTGTGGGCGAATCAGAGGGCAACCGGGAATCTGCGCAGGAGCCGGACATGGGGACGCATCCACCTGTCCGCTCATCCCGAAGGTACGATGTTCGGATATCCACTTTATCGTTGTAGTCAACAGAGTCTCATAGAAGCTCGTTTTATTGAAATACCTAGGAAAAACACCCAATCCTCTCCTGCCGAAGAGGCTACCAAAGTGTCAGGAGACGCCCGAAGCACCCGGGACACGACCCATGCGGCTTCTGGTATAGAGCCCCCATGGCCAATCCAGCGCCCGCCGAATCGGGTGATGGAGTATCTGTCACCATATCGGAGGTGGAGAGTGCAATGCATCATCGACACTGATGGGAGGCCATGCGGCATCCAATTTTCTCTGACCAGGAGTTCGGCGCCTTCGCTCGGCATATGCACACCTCAGGGCCACTCGAGCTGGATTCAGTGAAGCTATGAAGCTGATAACAACCAACATTCAGGTAAGTGATCAGATTTATAGAATCCGAATACTTGTGTAAGCCTAGTAGCCCCCGAGCCTTAATTTGTTTTAGAACAAACGAATTAAGGATCTTTGTACTTTTTGACTGCTGACACAGGCCTTAAACCAACAGTATGAGCAATTGGCCAAGGAACTCGAGGAGAGCCGCATGGAAGTACGATCCATGAAGGCCGAACTAGCACAAGTGAAGAGCTTCACGCGAGAGGCTCATGGTGAGTATGCATTTGTTGGGGAACGTCGCATGGGAAACAAAATTTTTCCTATGCACACGCAAACCTATCCATGGTGATGAGCATCTACGAGAGGGAGAGTGGATCTATGTACCCTTGTAGATCGCTAAGCGGGAAGCGTTAAGAAACGCGGTTGGTGTAGTCAAACATCTTCGCGATCCAAATCGCCGAGCGTCCCGCGATCTCATCACGATCCGTCCCGTGATCCAATCACGATCCGTCCCGCGAACACATCATGATCCGTCCCGCGAACTCATCACAATCCGTCTCACGATCTGTCCCGCGAACTCATCACGATCCGTTCCGTGATCACATCACGAACCGTCTCGCGATCTCGATCATGGTCCTTCCGATCTAGTGCCGAACGGACGGCACCTCCGCGTTAAGCACACGTGCAGCTTGATGACGATCTCCACCATCTTGATCCCGCAAGAGGAGGTGGAGAGGAGAGAGAGTTCACCGGCAGCGTGACGGCGCTCCGGTGATGGTGGTGGAGCAATTCTGGCAGGGCTTCGCCTAAGCGCTGTAGAATACCGATCTAGAGGAGCACCGGTGAAACGGGTAGCACGTGGCCATAAACCGTGTCCAAACAGCACCCAATCCACCAGTATATAAAGGAGGGAGAGAGAGGAGGGCTGGCGCAAGGAAAAACTCCAATAGGAGTCGGCCAAACTAGAGGGTGAGGAGTCCTACTCCTCCTCCACTCCTAGTAGGAGTATGACTCTTCCTTTTTAGCCTTTTTTCCACCTTTTCCTTTAGGACTTTTGCCTCCTGCGCCATGGGCCTTGGCGTGGCTGGTTTTCCAGCCCACTAAGGGCTGGTTATTATTCTCCCACAGCCCATGGACCTCTTGGGGTCGAAATACCCCTCCCGGAGGTCCCCCGGTACACTACTGGCACTCCCGGTACACTACCGATGAGCCCGAAACTTTTCCGGCGACCAAACTGGGACTTCCTATATATGAATCTTTACCTCCGGACCATTTCGGAGCTCCTCGTGACATCCGGGATCTCTTCCGGGACTCCGAACAACCTTCGGTCACCACCATACATAACTCTACACTACCGAAACGTCACCAAACCTTAAGTGTGCAGACCCTGCGGGTTCGAGAACTATGTAGACATGACCGAGACACCTCTACGGTCAATAACCAATGGTGGGACCTAGACGTCCACATTGGTTCCTACATATTCTACGAACATCTTTATCGGTCGAACCTCTATATCAAGGATTCAGTTAATCCCGTATAACGTTCCCTTTGTTCTTCGGTATGTTACTTGCCCGAGATTCGATCGTCGGTATCTCCATACCTACTTCAACCTCGTTACTGGCAAGTCTCTTTACTCGTTCCGTAATACAAGATCCCGTGACTAACACTTAGCCACATTGCTTGCAAGGCTTGTTGTGATGTTGTATTACCGAGTGGGCCCTCAGATACCTCTCCGTCACACAGAGTAACAAATCCCAGTCTCGATCCATGCCAACTCAACAGACACCATCGGAGATACCTGTAGAGCACCTTTATAGTCACCCAGTTACGTTGCGACGTTTGATACACACAAGGCACTCCTTCGATATCCGTGAGTTGCATGATCTCATGGTCATAGGAACATATACTTGACATGCAGAAAACAGTAGCAATAAACTGACACGATCATATGCTATGTTTGTAGTTTGGGTCTTATCCATCACATCATTCTCCTAATGATGTGATCCCGTTATCAAATGACATCTCATGTCCATGGCTAGGAAACCTTAACCATCCTTTGATCAACGAGCTAGTCCATTAGAGGCATACTAGGGACATGGTTTTGTCTATGTATCCACACATGCATTTAAGTCTCCGATCAATACAATTATAGCATGGATAATAAATGATTATCATGAACAAGGAAATATGATAATAACTAATTTATTATTGCCTCTAGGGAATATTTCCAACAGTCTCCCACTTGCACTAGAGTCAATAATCTAGTTCACATCACCATGTGATTCGCATTGTTATGAATCTAACACCCAATGAGTTCTGGGGCTCGATCATGCTTTGCATGTGAGAGAGGTCTTATAGTCAACGGGTCTGCGATATTCAGATCCGTGTGTACTTTGCAAATCTCTATGTCAAACCGTAAACACTGCTACGACACTCCACTTGGTACTACTTCCAAATGGCTGCTCCACTATACGTATCCAGATTGCTACTACTAGTCATTCGGATAGGTGTTAAAGCTTGCATCGACGTAACTCTTTACGACGAACTCTTTATCACCTCCATAATCAAGAAACATTTCCTTAGTCCTCTGGTTACTAAGGATAATTCCGATCGCTGTCCAGTGATCCACTCCTAGACCACTCTTGTACCCCTTGACAGACTCATGGCAAGGCACACACAGGTGCGGTACACAGCATGGCATAATATAGAGCCTATGGCTAAGGCATAGGGGATAACGTTCGTCCTTTCTCTTTCTTCTGCCGTTGTCGATCTTTGAGTCTCACTCAACTTCACACCTTACAAATCAGACGAGAACTATTTCTCTGGCTGATCCATTTTGAACTCTTTCAAAATCTTGTCAAGGTATGCACTCATTGAAAGTCTCATCAAGCATCTTGATCTATCTCTATAGATTTTGATGCTCAACAATTAGGTAGCTTTATCCAGGTCTTCCTTTGAAAAACACTTTTCAAACAACCTTTTATGCCTTCCAGAAATTCTGCATTATTTCCGATCAACAATATGTCAACCACATATACTTATCAGAAACTCTATAGTGCTCCCACTCACTTTATTGCAAATACAAGTTTCTCGTAAACTTTGTATAAACTACAAAAACTTTGATCACCTCATCAAAGTGTATATTCCATCTCCGATATGCTTGCTTTAGTCCATAGAAGGATCACTGAAGCTTGCTCATCCTTTAGCATCCTTAGGACTGACAAAACCTTCTGGTTGTATCACATACAACCTTTCCTTAAGTAAACCGTTAAGGAAACGATGTTTTGACATCCATCTGCCAGATTTCATAATTGAAAATGCAGCAACTGCTAACATAACTCCAATAGACTTTTAGCATCGCTACGAGTGAGAAAGCCTCATCGCAGTCAACTCCTTGAACTTGTCACAAACAACTTTGCAACAAGTCGAGCTTTACAAATGGTGACATTCACCATCAGTGTTTGTCTTCATTCTAAAGGTCCATTTGTACTCAATGACCTGCCGTCTAACGAGCAAGTCTACCAAAGTCTATACTTGGTTTTCATACATGGATCCTATCTCGGATTTCATGGCCTCTAACCATTTGTCGGAATCCGGGCCCATCATCGCTTCTCCATAGCTCGTAGGTTCATCGTTATCCAACAACATGATCTCCAAGACAGAGTTGTCGTACCACTTAGGAGTAGTACACATCCTTGTCGACCTACGAAGTTCGATAGTAACTTGATCCTGAAGCTTCATGATCATCATCATTAACTTCCTCTTCAACTAACGGAGGCTTCACAGAAACATCTTTCTGTGCTGCGCTACTCTCTAGTTGAACAAAGGTTTAACAACCTCATCAAGTTCTATCTTCCGCCCACTCAATTCTTTCGAGAGAAACATTTGCTCGAGAAAGGATCCGTTTAAGCAACAAACACTTTGCACTAGGATCTGAGATTGAAGGTTCACCCAACTGATCTTAGGGTATTCTATGAAGATGCATTTGTCCGCCTTGGGTTCGACCTCATTAGGTGAAAACATTTTCCACACAAGTGTCACAGCCCCAAATATTAAGAAATGACAGCTTAGGTTTCTATCAAACCATAATTCACACGGTGTCATCTCAACGGATTTAGATGATGCCCTATTTGAAGTGAATGTAGTTGTCTCTAATGCATAACCCCAAAAATTATAGGGGTAAAATGATAAGAGACATCACAGTATGCACTATATCAATAGAACATGACTATGATGTTCGGACACACCATCACACCATGGTGTTCCAGGTGGCGTTAGTTGTGAAACAAATTTCACGTTGTCTTAAGTTGTATGCCAAACTCGTAACTCAGATATTCACCTCCACGATCATATCGCGGTCATTTTTATCTTCTTGTCACGATGATCTTTAAACTTCACTCTGAATTTGCTTGAACCTTTCAAACAATTCAGACTTGTGTTTCATTAAGTAAATATACACTATATCTACTCAAATCATCAGTGAAGGTAAGAAAATAATGATATCCACTGCACGCTACAAGACTCACTAGATTGCATACATCAACATGTATCATTTCCAATGAATCACTTGCCCGCTCCATCCAACGGGGTCCTTTAGTCATCTTGCCCAAGAGGCATGGTTCGCATGTCTCAACCGATTCGAAATCGAATGAGTCCAAATATCCATCAGCATGGAGTTTCTACATGCGCTTTATACCAATATGACATTTAGCGGCAGTGCCACAAGTATGTGGTACTATCATTATTAACTTTGTATCTTTTGACATCAATGTTATGAACATGTGTACTACTACGATCAAGATTTCAACAAACCATTCTCACTGGGTGCATGACCATTGAAGGTATTATTCATGTAAACAGAATAACCATTATTCTCTAACTTAAATGAATAACCGTATTGCAATAAACATGATCTAATCATGTTCATGCTCAACACAAAACAAAAAATAACATTTATTTAGGTTCGTCACTAATCCTGAAGGTAGAGAGAGCGTGCAATGTTGATCACATCAACCTTGGAAACACTTCCAACACATATCGTCACCTCACCCATAGCTAGTTCTCCGTTTATTCCGTAGCTTTTATTTCGAGTTACTAACATTTAGCAACCGAACCGGTATCCAATACCTAGGTGCTACTAAGAGTACTAGCAAGGTACACATTAATAACTCGTATATCAAATATACTTCTATCAATGTTGCTAGCCTTCTTATCTACCAAGTATCTAGGGTTGTTCCGCTTCAGCGGCCGCTCACCTCATAACAGAAGCACTTAGTCTCAGGTTTGAGTTCAACTTTGGGTTGCTTCACTGGAGCAACAACTGACTTGCTATCCATGAAGCTTCCCTCCTTGCTCTTGCCCTTCTCGAAACTAGTGGTTTGATTAACCATCAACACTTGACGCTCCTTCTTGATTTCTACCTTCGCAGTGTCAAACATCGCGAACAGCTTAGGTATCAATGTTTCTTTCCCTGGCATTTTATAGTTCATCACCAAGTTCTAGTAGCTCAGTGACAGTGACTTGGAGAACTACATCAATCACTATCTTATCTGGAAGATCAACTCCCACTCGATTCAAGCGATTGTAGTACCCAGACAGTCTGAGCACATGCTCAACGATTGAGCTATTCTCTTTCATCTTGCAGGCAAAGAATCTCGTTGGAGATCCTATCTCTCGCAACTCGGGCACGAGCCCGAGATCACAATCTCAGCTCTTAGAACATCTCATATGTTCCGTGACGTTCAAAACGTTTCGGAGCCTCAATTCTAAGCCGTAATGCATGACGCACTAAACTATCAAGTAGTCATCGAAATGTGCCTGTCATATGTTCACAACATCTACAGACGACGCTAGATGGGGTGGCGCACCGAGCGGTGCATTAAGGACATAAGCCTTCTGTGCAGCAATGAGGACAATCCTCAGATCACGGACCCAGTCCGCAATTTTGCTACCAACATCTTTCAATTCTATTTCTCTAGGAACATATAAAAATACAAGGGAGCTACAACGCGAGCTAGTAATCTACAACATAATTTGCAAAGACACCTTGACTATGTTCATGATAATGAGTTCAATTAATCATATTACTTAAGAACTCCCACTCAAATTGACATCCCTCCGATCATTCGAGTGATACATGATCCAAATTCACCAACTCAAGTCCGATCATCACGTGAGTTGAGGTGGATGCAATGGTGAACATCATCTTGTTGATCATATCTACTATATGACTCATGTTCGACCTTTCGGTCTCTTGTGTTCCGAGGCCATGTCTGTACATGCTAGGCTCGTCAAGTTTAACCCGAGTGTTCTGCATGTGCAACACTAGCTTGCACCCGTTGTATGTGAACGTAGAGTCTATCACACCCGATCATCACGTGGTGTCTCAACACGACGAACTTTCGCAACGGTGCACACTCGGGGAGAACACAATTTATCTTGAAATTAAGTGAGGGATCACCTTATAATGCTACCATCGTCCTAAGCAAAACAAGGTGCATAAAAAGGATTAACATCACATGCAAATCATAAGTGACATGATATGGCCATGAACTTGTGCTTTTGATCTCCATCTAGAAAGCACCGGCATGATCTCCATCGTCACCGGCATGACACCATGATCTCCATCATCTTGATCTCCATCAACGTGTCGCCATCGGGGTTTTCACGCCCTGCGTGCTTCTACTACTATTGCTACTATTTAGTGATAAAGTAAAGCATTACATAGCGCTTAATGATTGACACGCAGGTCATACAATAATTAAAGACAACCCTATGGCTCCTATCGGTTGCCGTATTCATCGACATGCAAGTCGTGATAATCTATACATCACATGATCATCTCATACATCACATATATCACATCATGTAATTGGCCATATCATATCACAACATACCCTGCAAAAACAAGTTAGACGTCCTCTAACTGTTGTTGCATGTTTTACATGGCTGCTACGGGTATCTAGCAAGAACAATTCTCACCTACGCATAAACCACAACGGTGATACACTAGTTTTCTTTTCAACCTTCTCAAGGACCGCCTTTGTCGAATCCGATCCAACTAAAGTGAGAGAAACTGTCACCCGCAAGCCATCTAGGCAACAAGTTGCGTCGAGGGAACCGGTCTCTCGTAAGCATACGAGTAATGTTGGTCCGGGCTGCTTCATCTCACAATCCCGCTGAACCAAGATACGACCAAGGGAGGAAGCAATCTAAGCATCAACGCCCACAAACCTTTTGTGTTCTACTCGAGATCTCATCGAACCATCAACCTAGCTCATGATGCCACTGTTGGGGAACGTCGCATGGGAAACAAAATTTTTCCTACGCACACGCAAACCTATCCATGGTGATGAGCATCTATGAGAGGGAGAGTGGATCTACGTACCCTTGTAGATCGCTAAGCGGGAAGCGTTAAGAAACGCGGTTGGTGTAGTCGAACATCTTCGCGATCCAAATCGCCGAGCGTCCCGCGATCTCATCACGATCCGTCCCGTGATCCAATCACGATCCGTTCCGCGAACACATCATGATCCATCCCGCGAACTCATCACGATCCGTCTCACGATCTGTCCCGCGAACTCATCACGATCCGTTCCGTGATCACATCACGAACCGTCTCGCGATCTCGATCATGGTCCTTCCGATCTAGTGCCGAACGGACGGCACCTCTGCGTTAAGCACACGTGCAGCTTGATGACGATCTCCACCATCTTGATCCAGCAAGAGGAGGTGGAGAGGAGAGAGAGTTCACCGGCAGCGTGACAACGCTCCGGTGATGGTGGTGGAGCAATTTTGGCAGGGTTTTGCCTAAGCGCTGCAGAATACCGATCTAGAGGAGCACCGGTGAAACGGGTAGCACGTGGCCGTAAACCGTGTCCAAACAGCACCCAATCCACCAGTATATAAAGGAGGGAGAGAGAGGAGGGCTGGCGCAAGGAAAAACTCCAATAGGGGTCGGCCAAACTAGAGGGGGAGGAGTCCTACTCCTCCTCCACTCCTAGTAGGAGTAGGACTCTTCCTTTTTAGCCTTTTTTCCACCTTTTCCTTTAGGACTTTTGCCTCCTGCGCCATGGGCCTTGGTGTGGCTGGTTTTCCAGACCACTAAGGGCTGGTTATTATTCTCCCACAGCCCATGGACCTCTTGGGGTCGAAATACCCCTCCCGGAGGTCCCCCGGTACACTACCGGCACTCCCGGTACACTACCGATGAGCCCAAAACTTTTCCGGCGACCAAACTGGGACTTCCTATATATGAATCTTTACCTCCGGACCATTCCGGAGCTCCTCGTGACATCCGAGATCTCATCCGGGACTCCGAACAACCTTCGGTCACCACCATACATAACTCTACACTACCGAAACGTCACCAAACCTTAAGTGTGCAGACCCTGCGGGTTCGAGAACTATGTAGACATGACCGAGACACCTCTACGGTCAATAACCAATGGCGGGACCTAGACGTCCACATTGGTTCCTACATATTCTACGAAGATCTTTATCGGTCGAACCTCTATGTCAAGGATTTAGTTAATCCCGTATAACGTTCCCTTTGTTCTTCGGTATGTTACTTGCCCGAGATTCGATCGTCGGTATCTCCATACCTACTTCAACCTCATTACTGGCAAGTCTCTTTACTCATTCCGTAATACAAGATCCCGTGACTAACACTTAGCCACATTGCTTGCAAGGCTTGTTGTGATGTTGTATTACCGAGTGGGCCCTCAGATACCTCTCCGTCACACGGAGTAACAAATCCAGTCTCGATCCATGCCAACTCAACAGACACCATCGGAGATACCTGTAGAGTATCTTTATAGTCACCCAGTAACATCGCGACGTTTGATACACACAAGGCACTCCTCCGATATCCGTGAGTTGCATGATCTCATGGTCATAGGAACATATACTTGACATGCAGAAAACAGTAGCAATAAGCTGACACGATCATATGCTATGTTTGTAGTTTGGGTCTTATCCATCACATCATTCTCCTAATGATGTGATCCCGTTATCAAATGACATCTCATGTCCATGGCTAGGAAACCTTAACCATCCTTTGATCAACGAGCTAGTCCATTAGAGGCATACTAGGGACATGGTTTTGTCTATGTATCCACACATGCATTTAAGTCTCCGATCAATACAATTATAGCATGGATAATAAACGATTATCATGAACAAGGAAATATGATAATAACTAATTTATTATTGCCTCTAGGGCATATTTCCAACAGTCTCCCACTTCTACTAGAGTCAATAATCTAGTTCACATCACCATGTGATTCGCATTGTTATGAATCTAACACCCAATGAGTTCTGGGGCTCGATCATGCTTTGCATGTGAGAGAGGTCTTATAGTCAACGGGTCTGCGATATTCAGATCCGTGTGTACTTTGCAAATCTCTATGTCAAACCGTAAACACTGCTACCACACTCCACTTGGTACTATTTCCAAATGGCTGTTCCAGTATACGTATCCAGATTGCTACTACTAGTCATCCGGATAGGTGTTAAAGCTTGCATCGACGTAACTCTTTACGACGAACTCTTTATCACCTCCATAATCAAGAAACATTTCCTTAGTCCTCTGGTTACTAAGGATAATTCCGACCGCTGTCCAGTGATCCACTCCTGGACCACTCTTGTACCCCTTGACAGACTCATGGCAAGGCACACACAGGTGCGGTACACAGCATGGCATAATATAGACCCTATGGCTAAGGCATAGGGGACGACGTTCGTCCTTTCTCATTCTTCTGCCGTTGTCGAGCTTTGAGTCTCACTCAACTTCACACCTTACAAATCAGATGAGAACTATTTCTCTGGCTGATCCATTTTGAACTCTTTCAAAATCTTGTCAAGGTATGCACTCATTGAAAGTCTCATCAAGCATCTTGATCTATCTCTATAGATTTTGATGTCAACAATTAGGTAGCTTTATCCAGGTCTTCCTTTGAAAAACACTTTACAAACAACCTTTTATGCCTTCTAGAAATTCTACATTATTTCCGATCAACAATATGTTAACCACATATACTTATCAGAAACTCTATAGTGCTCCCACTCACTTTATTGCAAATACAAGTTTCTCGTAAACTTTGTATAAGCTACAAAAACTTTGATCACCTCATCAAAGTGTATATTCCAACTCCGAGATGCTTGCTTCAGTCCATAGAAGGATCACTGAAGCTTGCTCATCTTTTAGCATCCTTAGGACTGACAAAACCTTCTGGTTGTATCACATACAACCTTTCCTTAAGTAAACCGTTAAGGAAACGATGTTTTGACATCCATCTGCCAGATTTCATAATTGAAAATGCAGCAACTGCTAACATAATTCCAACAGACTTTTAGCATCGCTACGAGTGAGAAAGCCTCATCGCAGTCAACTCCTTGAACTTGTCACAAACAACTTTGCAACAAGTCGAGCTTTACAAATGGTGACATTCACCATTAGTGTTTGTCTTCATTCTAAAGGTCCATTTGTACTCAATGACCTGCCGTCTAACGAGCAAGTCTACCAAAGTCTATACTTGGTTTCATACATGGATCCTATCTCGGATTTCATGGCCTCTAACCATTTGTCGGAATCCGGGCCCATCATCGCTTCTCCATAGCTCGTAGGTTCATCGTTGTCCAACAACATGATCTCCAAGACAGAGTTGTCGTACCACATAGGAGCAGTACACATCCTTGTCGACCTACGAAGTTCGATAGTAACTTGATCCTGAAGCTTCATGATCATCATCATTAACTTCCTCTTCAACTAACGTAGGCTTCACAGAAACATCTTTCTGCGCTGCGCTACTCTCTGGTTGAACAAAGGTTTAACAACCTCATCAAGTTCTATCTTCCTCCCACTCAATTCTTTCGAGAGAAACATTTCCTCGTGAAATGATCCAACTAAGCAACAAACACTTTGCACTAGGATCTGAGATTGAAGGTTCACCCAACTGATCTTAGGGTATTCTATGAAGATGCATTTGTCCGCCTTGGGTTCAACCTCATTAGGTGAAAACATTTTCCACACAAGTGTCACAGCCCCAAATATTAAGAAATGACAGCTTAGGTTTCTATCAAACCATAATTCACACGGTGTCATCTCAATGGATTTAGATGATGCCCTATTTAAAGTGAATGTAGTTGTCTCTAATGCATAACCCCAAAAATTATAGGGGCGTATTCGATAAGTAAGATTCCGCAATCAGTAAATATTTCCGATATAGGGAAGGACAGTAACCGCGTTGTTATCTTTTGTGCAAGTCTCCTATCCGGGCATCCTGAAGAGGAGATCGAATCGTACCAAGGGGGCCTGCTGAAGGAGCTGACCTCTCTCCATAAGCACACACAAGAAGAGATGAAAGGGATGGTGAAGGCACTATAGCCCACCGAACAACCACCTGGAGGGCTAGCCGCACTTGTGGATCGATTTAGGGGGGCTCGGGATAGATTTGAGCTGTGGAAGACTTCGTCCTGCCGCGAGGGAGCACGGGAGGCATGGGTAGTGGTCAAGAAGCATTTCACCGGACTTAACCCCGAGCATATGGCGTGGGTTGGTTCTATGGGATCGGGTTGAAAAGAAGTGCCACTCCACTTGGTATATGACCAGGTGATGCCAGCCACCCGTCTTTTGCAAGCAGACTGCCCCCTCAACACAATAATTAATGATCTCGATCAACAACTGCAAATGTAATTTATATGTACATGTGTATAAACAATCCGTGTTGTAAACTTTGTTTTAACCGGCCATCGGCTTCTCCCACCCGTGCGAATAGCTCGGGAGTGTTCCTCCTTATTATTCACTCACGAAAGAGCGAACTGTATTCGAGGAACTAGGCAATCCGGCCATGTGGTGCGAACAGACAGAAAGCACACAGAAAGATATGTTATATTATGATGTAGCGTAAGAAACATCTTCCGACGAAAATAGTACCTCTATCAATACCTTTCGTCGAGGTTCTATGAAGAGCGTAGATAGAAATCCGCATACTTGTAGTATGCGGCTAATTGTTCTTTGGGAAGAAAAGACCCAAACAACGGTAATAGCAACCAAATCCTTATAAGGTGTTTCCGTCATAGCCGACCAATTGTCTACGTAATATAGCTAGCTTTCGGCTTCACCCGTCTGACGTATGTGTCCGGATGACCCGTTCATAACAATCACAGAGGTGCTCCCTTTACTCTCTAGCCAAACAATCGGGAACATAGAGAGTAATCACACGAGCGAGGCAACCCAGCTTGGCAAAGTCGAATTGATGCATATGATGGCTATAACATGACAAAAGAAACATGCGCGCCCGGTAAGTACGAGCAAATAAAATTTTGGCTATTGAAAGAAGCCCCCACGTGTTGTGTTCGGATTTAACACTTTATGGTGTATGCCAATTATCTGTAGTACAAGATTGGTCCAGCCGAACACAGGGTAAGAAAAGAAAATGTCCCAATCGAATAGCAGAGTGGGAAGGGAAAAGGCAAAAAAATAACAAAAAGGGAAAGATGCAAGGGAGTTTAGACGACACCGGTTTATCTGTAGAAGCGCCGAAGACGAGCTGCATTCCATGGGTTTGGTTCAAGGCGGTTATCGGATGGACTCCGCAAACGATAGGCCCCTCCCATGAGCACTTCATCGATAATGAAAGGACCCTCCCATTTGGGGTTGAGTTTGTGCTTCTGTTTCTCCGGGAGCCGTAGAACGAGTTATCCTACGTTGTATGCTATTGCCCTGACCTCCCTACTTTCGTCCTGCCGAGCTTGCTGTTGATAAAGAGTGGACCAAGCGAGAGCTATGTCCCGCTCCCCCTCCAAGGCATCTAAGTCGTCCTACTGATACAACTCGGCCTCCTTTTCCTTGTACATGCGCACTCTTAGTGCGTTGTGCATAATATCGCAGGGGAGAACTGCCTCTGCCCGATAGACCATAAAAAATGGTGTGTAACCCGTTGATCTATTCGGGGTGGTATGCAGGCCCCATAGAACGGAGTCGAGTTCCTCCACCCAATGACAATCGGACTCGTGAAGAGATCGGACCAAACGTGGCTTGATGCCGCTCATAATGAGACTGTTTGCTCGCTCGACCTGTCCATTGGTCTGCGGATGATAGACCGATGCATAATCAAGCTTTATGCCCATTTTTGTGCACCAGTCCTTGACCTCTTGGGCCGTGAAGTTGGATCCATTATCCGTTATTATACTATGCGGGACACCGTAACGGTGTACTACTCTAGATATAAAGTCAATCACTGGTACGGATTTAGCCGATTTAACAGGCTTTTCTTCTATCCATTTGGTGATCTTGTCAACCATGACTAGTAGGTATTTATTTTTCTTGGTTCCCACTTTAAGGGGTCCGACCATGTCCATCCCCTAGACCGCAAAAGGCCAGGTGATCGGAATAGTTCGAAGAGCTGTAGGGGGCATGTGCCTTTGATTTGCGAAGACTTGACACCCAACGCAATGTTGAACAAGTGACCGAGCATCCGTCCGCGCTGTAGGCCAAAAGAAACTGGCTTGGAAGGCCTTGCCGACAAGGGATCTTGCCACCCATGCCTGCATGGATTTTGGCGAGGAGCTCCCGTCCTTCTTCCTCAGAGATGCACCTCTGTAATAATCCGGTGGTGCTTTTCTTGTATAACTCTCCCTCGTGTACTTTGTAGGCCTTGGATCGCCAAACTATGCGCCACGCCTCAGTTTGATCGTCGGGGAGTTCCTTGTGAAGAAGGTAAGTGAGGAAGGGCTCTGTCCATGGTGCAATTACTGCCATTACCTCATGAGCCGAGGGCGTATCATTCATCGTTGAGCCACCGATAATGCCATCATCAGGCTTGTTTATAGGGGTAACAACTCTGTCCGCCATATTCGGACCGACACCATTATCGTCGTCCTGCCACACTACGGAGGGCTGGAAAAGCTGCTCCAGGAAGGTGTTTCTCGGGATGGGATCGTGCTTGGCTCCCATACAGGCCAGTACATCGGCGGATTGGTTTTTGTCTCGAACAACGTGGTGGAATTCCAACCCCTCGAACCGAGCAGATATCTTGAGGACGGCGTTTCTATATGCCGCCATCTTCAGATTTTTGGCGTCGAACTCGCCGTTAATTTGGGATATGGCCAGGTCTGAGTCTCCCCGTACCTCTAGCCGTCGTATGCCCATTAACACTGCCATCCGAAGACCATGAAGAAGAGCTTCATATTCGGCGGCATTGTTGGAGTTGGCATACATGATTTGCAACACGTATCTTATGTTGTCGCCTGTGAGGGATGTGAGGATAACTCCAGCCCCCAGACCGGCCAAGGTCTTGGATCTATCAAAGTACATTGTCCAATGGGAGTATGTGTTATATTCCTTGGGGAGCTCGGCCTCTGTCCATTCAGCCAAGAAGTCCGCCAGTACTTGAGATTTAATGGCGCGGCGTGGCTTATAGGTTATTTCAAAGGGAAGGAGCTCAATGGACCATTTGGCTATGCGACCGATGGTGTCCCTATTGTTGATTATATCATTCAGGGGACTTCCGATACCACTGTTACCGCACACTCCTGGAAGTAGTGTCTGAGTTTCCTTGATGCCATGAATATTGTATAGGGTATATTTTTGATAATGTGGGTATCTAGACTTGCACTGCGTTCGCACCTCTGACACATAATATACCGGCTTCTGAGTCCAGAATTTATGTCCCTCCTTGTCTCATTCAATGACGAGCACCGCACTAACGACTTTGTTGGTGGCCGATATGTATAACAACATGGGGTCACTGGCGCCTAGTGTTGTGAGTATGGGTTTGGTTTCCAGTAGTGTTTTGCTTTCTTCCAACGCAGCCGCTGCTTCATCAAAATTGTTGGTCCATTTCAGCAGCTTATAGAGCGGCAAAGCTTTTTCTCTAAGGTGCGAGATAAAGTGGCTTAACGTTGCTACGCATTCGGCTAGCCTCTCGACATGCTTCAACTCTGTGGGGATTGCAAGTTCTGATAGAGCACGGATTTTAGCTGGATTTACCTCTATTCCTCTATGGAAGATGATGAATCCAAGCAGCTTACCAGAGGGAACTCTGAATACACATTTTTCCGGATTGAGCCGTATATCATATTCGCGTAGATTAGCGAAAGTTTGACGTAAGTCGTCGATCAACTAGTCGACGTGTTTGGTTTTGATTACCACATCATCAACGTATGCCTCAACAGTCTTTCTGACTCGTGTCGCGAGGCATGTTTGGATCATGCGCTGGTATGTGGCCCTGACATTTTTTAGCCAGAAGGGCACCGTGTTGAAGCAAAATGGCCCGTAGGGGGTGATGAATGCAGTAGCCGCTTGATCGGATTCCTTCATTTGAATTTGATGGTATCTGGAGTAAGTGTCGAGTAAACACAACAAATCATGTCCGACTGTGGCATCGATGATCTGGTCTATGCGTGGTAAGGGGAAAGGGTCCTTGGGGCATGCTTTGTTGAGGTCTTTGAGATCGACACACAACTGCCATGACTTGTCTTTATTAGGTACCATCACCAGGTTTGCTAGCCACTCGGGGTGTTTAATATCCCGAATAAATCTGGCATCGAGCAATTTGGCTAATTCTTCACCCATGGCTTGCCGTTTGGGCTCGAAGAAGCGGCGCAGGGTCTGTTTCACGGGCTTAAAGCCTAGAATAATGTTCAAGCTGTGTTTGGCGAGCCGACGTGGGATTCCAGGCATATCGGAAGGATGCCAAGCGAAAATGTCCCAATTTACATGGAGGAAATTCCGCAATGCTTCGTCCATAAGGGGATCGAGTTGGGCTCCAATGGACGCTGTTTTATTGGGGTCCGTTGGATGCACCTGAAATTTAATGATTTCCTTTGCAGGTTTAAAGGACATGGACTTGGGCCTTTTGCTAAGGACACATCGTCCCTATTGACTGTCGACCGTAGAGTGGTCAACTCTTCGGTGGTGAAAGTTTTCGCTAATGCCTCGAGGGCGAGCGCTGTCATTTTGTTTTCGTCCCGAAGGGCTATATTCGTATCACTGGCGATCGTGATCACTCCATTTGGTCCTGGCATTTTGAGTTTCATGTACCCGTAATGGGGTATGGCCTGGAACTTTGTAAAGGCATCGCGTCCCGATAGGGCGTGATAGCCACTTGGGAAGGGGACGATGTGGAAGAGAATTTCTTCGGATCGGTAGTTTTCGGGCGTGCCGAACACAATGTCCAGGATGATACATCCGGAACAACATGCCTCTTTCCCTAGGATAATTCCCGAGAAGGTTGTGTTGCTATGTTTGATGCAGGATCGGTCAAACTGCATTCTTTCCAAAGTGGCCTCGTATATGAGGTTAAGACCACTGCCACCGTCCATTAGCACTCTATGTAGCCTGTATCCATCAATGATGGGATTCAGGACTAGAGCGGTCGGTGAATGGCCGGGAAGGATGGGTGGTTGGTCAGTATCCTTGAAAGTAATCGGTACGTCTGCCCATGGGCTAGTAGCTGCCATGTGGTAGACTTGCTCGTGCTCCCTAAGAGCTCTTTTATGCCTGCTCCTCGAGGGGAAGATCTCATAGACCATCAGGACTTTAACATTAAATCCAGGTGGCGAAGGAGACCGCCTTTTCGACAGAGGTGCATCAAGGATGGCCTCGCCACTTTTTGCGACTTGACTGACGACCCATCAAGCTCAAAGGCTATGCGTAGGGTTTGTGTTTAACAACACAAAATGAATGGGGCAAGGTTTATCCAAAAGTCCGTCGAGGACGGTGCCGGTCCCAGAAAAGGACTTGTTTCTTTTTTCGACGGGTTCACACCTGGAAGGCCGATTTGGAGGTATCCTCTTTTTCTGAGCTCCTCTAGTCTTTTCAGAGAAAATTGGTTCCGAAAACAACCGCTCGGATTGCCAGACACTCTCCATGGCACAGTACTTCTGTACCAATTTGGATAACTCTAAAAAGTCGCTTATGCGTCGGCGGGCCGGGGCATTAAGAATCCTTTCATAATGACATTTGCGAATGAAAATTGCCATCACATCTTGGTCACTAAGACCATTTACTCTGCTCCTAGCGAGTAGGAGTCTTGCCCAAAAGTGGTGGACTAATTCTCCTTGTATTTGCTTGATATCCCGAAAGTCCGAAGACATGGGCTTTGGCGCGGTACTTGGATAATCCTCTTGGGCGGTGGGTGGGAAAAATTTTGGTTCCCCTGTCGCAACGAGTGTTCGGAATTGCAGTTTCCGAATCGTGCGACAGATCCTGGGCCGGTGATGGTCCGGCTTTAAAGCGATTCCCTACCTCTGATTCGCCGACGGGGTCTTGGAGATCGAGGACTAGAGTATAGACGGATTTCAATTCTGACGGTCGGGCAGAATCTGCGGCGTAGCGACAAGGTGGGTGACCGGAGGGACATGAATCTCCCTATCATCGGGTCTGATACCAAGACGATCATAGATCATAACCTGGTCAACCGATATACGCATAGCTTCGATCTGATCGAACAACTCGTTTAAGAACGAGGCGATGGCAGGATGCGTGTCACTGATACGAGTGGATTCGTCAAGCGGTGTGACGGTTCTAGAGTTACGCTGAAGCAGATCTGTGTTCTGTTCCACCGAGGGACCTGATGTCTTGGACGTCAAAGCATCTGGACTTATAGGTTTTCCTTCAAAGGTTGAAGTTTCCATTGGAATGAGTGTTCCCCATGAATCAGCCACGAACTCTAGGGTTCCGAACTTGATACTATGATTGCGGGAACTTTCCGATCTGGCCATGACGACCGACCGGGCCGGCATGCGACAAGATGTCGTTGCCGATGAAACTCTGATCGGGGGCGAGGGATGCCTCGATACAGATCTCGCTACTGACAACGGGGCGAGCCATCGATTCCTTCGGTGCTCACAGAGGAACTCTTAATGAAAGCATCAATGTCGGTGTCAAAACTGGAGGATCTCGGGTAGGGGTTCCTGAACTGTGAGACTAGGATCAATAGTAACATGAGACAAAGGGGACATAGGTTTACCCAGGTTCGGGCCCTCCTATGGAGGTAATACCCTACGTCCTGCTTGATTGTATTGATGGTGTAAGGGGTTACAGAGTTGATCTACCTCGAGATCGTATGTCTAACCCAAGATGAGTTGTTCTCTCTATACCCTAAAACCCTCCGGCTTATATAGACGCCGAGGGTATCCTGGGCTTACACATGGTCGGTTACATCCCGAAGAGATAACATGCCTAACTACGGCTAATAACTTGGAGAATACGTCACGACTCCTCGAAGCTTCCATCTGGCGCAGGTGGTCTTCGATCATCCGATGCCCTCCTTGCGGCCCATACAGTCCGGCCCATGACAATAGGTCGGCTATCCAAGGACCTCCTAATCCTGGGATCCCTCACCGGTGACGAGATTGAACTAGGTATAGAGATACCGACGATCGAATCTCGGGCAAGTAACATACCAAAGAACAAAGGGAACTGCATACGGGATTAATTGAATCCTTGACAAAGAGGTTCAACCGATAAAGATCTTCGTGGAATATGTAGGAACCAATATGGTCATCCATGTCCTACTATTGGTTATTGACCGTAGAGGTGTCTCGGTCATGTCTACATAGTTCTCGAACTCGTAGGGTCTGCACACTTAACGCTTAGTGACATTTTGCTAGTATTGAGTTATGTATGTTGGTGACCGAAGGTTGTTCGGAGTACCAGATGAGATCTCGGATGTCATGAGGAGCTCCTTAATGGTCTGGAGGTAAACATTGATATATAGGAAAGTGGTGTTTGGACTCCGGAAAAGTTTTGGGAACTTTCGGTAGTGTACCGGGAGTGACGAATGGGTTCTGGGGGTCCACCAAGTGGGTCCCACTCACCCTAGGGACCACATGTGCCTAGGAGGTGGTGCACCAGCCCCTGGTGGTCTGGGCAACCAGCCCCTAAGGGCCCATGCACAGGAGGTGGGAGGAGGCCAAGTGGGGAAATAGTCCACCCAAGACTCCACCTTCCTTGTGGGAGGAGTCCTTGTTGGGGGAGCCCCCCTTGGTTCGGCCGAAGCCCTCCTTGGAGGAGGGTCTAGGGTTGCCTCCCCCTCCCCATCCTCCTATATATAGTGGGGTGTTTTGAGGGCAGCCACACCTAAAAAGCCACGTGTTTCCCTCCTCCCTCTAGATCATAGTTCTCCTCCAAATTAATTCAGAAGAAGCTCGACAAAGTCGTGCCGGATTAGTTCACCACCGCCGCCACTACGCCATTGTGTTGCTGGAGAACTCATCTACCTCTCCACCATCGCTTACTGTATCAAGGAGGTGGAGATCATCATCGAGTTATACGTGTGTTGAATGTGAAGGTGTTGTCCGTTCGGCGCTAGATCAAGAGGACCGTGATTGGATCGTGGGACGGATCGTGATTGGATCATGGGACGGATCATGATTGGATCGCGGGATGGATTGCGATTTGGATCGCGAAGACGTTTGACTACATCAATCGTGTTTCTTAATGCTTCCCGCTTAGTGATCTACAAGGGTATGTAGATCCACTCTCCCTCTCGTAGATGCTCATCCCCATGGATAGATCTTGCGTGTGTGTAGGAATTTTTTTGTTTCCCATGCAACGTTCCACAACATTGTGTGCCTGGACCTCTCATGGAGCGACAGGGGCGGTCAGTATCTTCCATGTTAAGCGGGTTATTCTTGTGATGAGTGTTTATTAACTCGTCTTTGCACGAGAGGGGCGGTAATAGGTATTCCTAGTCCGGAAATAAAAAATGCAAATAATTAAACAAAACTCCCCTAGGAATGTTGTTGGTATGGATGATACCCGTGGATTCGGATAGATGTGGAGTGTGTTTGTTGGTGGAGGGGGAGTAAACCTTTACTTTTACCACTTGGGAAACGCCGCTAATGTGTTTAACATGGAATATATTGATAACTCTTGGTCGTAACATTGACAGGAAGGGTGCACCTCCCAAAAATAATTTTATCTTTGTTTTAAACAATGAGCTCTCGCACATATGCAAATCTCTGCTTCCCTCTGCGAAGGGACAATCTATTTACTTTCATGTTATTTTCTTTTCACGTTGAGTCAACTTCTTATTCCAACCTCAATCTATTAGTTGGTAAGCACCATGTGGTGGGGAAAGATCTAGGCACATATTGCCAGTTAAATATATTTGATCATGACTTATTATTTTTGACAATTATCTTTATGATAACTATGTTGGGAGGGGAAATATTAAGCCCCTATCTTTCTATGTGTTTGATGGATGCCATTTGTTGTAAAAATATGCTTTGAGTACTAGCAATCACAGAAGACTATATGATGATTGAGTATGTGGAGCTCTTACTTAGACTTTGTTGGGAATAAGTTGAATTGCAATTGTTTCGTGACTAAGAACATAGGTTGTTAAGTCTCAAGAGAATATATTGTTTGAACCATAACATGTGAATTGGTTGCTACTTTATGATGATGAGTTTTATGAGAAAGAGTTGATGTTATGATGCTAGGAAAAGTGATTGAAATTATCATTGATCAAACTTATGCACTATGCTAGCATTCACAGTTCATAAATTATTTCTTTTATCATTTACCTACTCGAGGACGAGTAGGAATTAAGCTTGGGGATGCTGATACGTCTCCAACGTATCGATAATTTATGAAGTATTCATGCCATATTTACCTATGTTTACAATACTTTTATATGGTTTTGATGCACTTTATATGATTTATTTAGGACTAACCCGGATTGACATTGTTTTCAGCAAAACTATCGTGGTGTTGTTTTTGTGCAGAAAATGAAAGTTCTCGGAATCGCCTGAAACTTTTTGACAATTTTTTTTGGAACAAAAGAGGCACTAGATGCTTCATGGGAGAGCCAAAAGAGCCACGAGGTGGGCACCACCCACCAGGGCACGCCAGGCCCCCCTAGCGTGCCCTGATGTATGTTTCTCACCTCGTGGCCCACCTTCGCATGAAACCAACACCGAAATTTTCTATGAATATGGAAACCATCAGAAATAACCCTAGACTCCTCGTTCCATCGCTGCAACCCTGTGTATCGACGAAAAACCAATCTGGAGGCGTTCTGATACCCTGCCAAAGAGGGTAGCTCATCTCCGGTGCCATCTTCATCATCCCGGCGGAGGCCATGATGAGGAGGGAGTAGTCCACCCTAAGGGCTGACGGTTTACTAGTAGCTATGTGTTCAATCTCTATCTCTCTCTCATGTTCTTGAGATGGCACGATCTTGATGTATCACGGGCTTTGTTAATATAGTTGGATCATATGGTGTTTTACCCTCTCTATCTTGTTGTAGTGGATTGAGTTTTCCCTTTGATATTTTGTTATTATCGGATTGAATACTTTTATGTATTTGACAGTACTTGATATATGTCTTGCATGCGGATACCCGTAGTGACATCGAGGTATTCAAGTAATTCACTTGATGTATGTTCTGGTGTCAACTTGCGGATTTCGATGACCTTGGGATCTATGCACACGGGTTGATCACATGTTTTAATACCTTGTTCTCCGATAGAAATCTTGGGGCACTCTTTGAGGTTCTTTGTGTTGGGTTAAGTGTTATGAATCTGAATTTTTTTGATGCATATCGTATAATTAACTCATGGATATTTGTGGTGACATTGGAGTATCTAGGTGACATTGGAGTTGGTTGATGCGTATCATATGGTGTTATTCTAGTACGAAGTCTTAGATAGATCGGTCAGAAAGGAAAACTTGGTTATTTTAGTACAAACTCTTATATAGATCGATAGGAAAGGATAACTTGGTTATTTTAGTACAAACTCTTGGATAGATTGATCGGAAAGGATAACTTTAAGGTGGTTTTATACCCTACAAACAATTTCTTCTTATGTTCTCCTCTAGATAAGAACTTTGGAGTGATTCTTCGTTGCACGTTAAGGGATGGTTATGTGATCCAATTATATTAGCATTGTTGAGAGATTGAACTAGCAAAAGTACGGACCCTAGGTGTTGTTTTCAAGCATTGCAATACCATTGTGCTCACTTTTGTTACTTGCTACCTTGCTGTTTTTATAATTTCAGATCACAAAAACCTATATCTATCATCCATATTGCACTTGTATCACCATCTCTTTGCCGAACTAGTGCACCTATACAATTTTCCATTGTATTGGGTGTGTTGGGGACACACGAGATTTCTTATATTTGATTGCAGGGTTGTTTGAGACAAACCATCTTCATCCTACACCTCCCACGGATTGATAAACCTTAGGTCATCCACTTGAGGGGAAAATGCTACTGTCCTACAAAACTCTATGCTTGGAGGCCCAACATAGTCTACAAGAATAAAGTGGCATAGTAGACATAACCGAACACCCGGAAGTAGTTGAGGTTGGGCTTGTTACCGATAAGAATTTCATACGGAGTCTTGTTCAAGCCTTTGAAGAGGTAGAGCCGATTGGATGCATGACATGCGGTGTTGATGGCTTAGGCCCACAAGTTGTACGGAGATTTGAATTCCGCCATCATGGTCCTTTCCGCATCCATCAACGTCCGATTCTTCCTTTCCGCAACACCCTTTTGTTGAGGTGTATATGGTGCGGAGTATTGATTCTTTATCCCCTCATCACTAAGGAACTCACTCAAGGTGTAAATCTTGAACTCGGTGCCGTTGTCACTTCTTACCATTTAAATACTTGCCTCAAGTTGATGTTAAGCTTCATTGGTGAAGCCAACGACAGTTTGTTGAGTCTCACTCTTCCTCTTGAAGAAGTATACCCAGGTGTATCTTGAGTAGTCATCCATAATCACCAAGCAATACTTTCTTCCTCCAAGTCTATTAAAATATGGGGCCCCAAAGAGATCCATGTGAAGGAGCTCCAAGGGCCTTTTTGAGTAGATGATAGTCATGGGTCGGTGAGCCTTCTCATGTAGCTTTCCTTTGATACAGGCATTGCAAGCACGATCTTTGGTAAAACTCACATTTTCGATCTAAGGATGTGATCCCTTTTGAGGAGACTTTGCAAAGATATCACATTGACATGGGCTAGCCGACAATGCCAAAGCCAACCCACATCAACTTTAGCCATTAGGCAAGTCGCGGTCTTAGTGGGTCGCTCCGAGAAGTTAACCATATAGAGACCATTTTCGACATGCCTAACAAAGGCTACTTTAAGAGTCTTGCTCCACAAAAGGGCCACGGTGTCAACACCAAAGAAGGTACAAAAACCCATGAGTGCAAGTTGATGAATGGAAAGTAAATTATATGCAAGAGTCTCAACAAGCATGACATTCTCAATGGACAAGTCCGGAGAGATTACCACCTTGCCAATAACCAATACCTATGAACTTGTATCATCACCAAATGAGACTTAAGTGGCCAAAGATGGATTGGTATGAACGTCCACCACCAAGTCCTTGCTTCCGGTCATATGATTCGTTGCTCCACTGTCAAGCAACCATGACACTCCTCCGGAAGCAAACTCCTACAATAGATCAATGCTTGTATTTAGGTACCCATTCTTTAATGGGTCCTTTCATGTTAATGACAAGGGTCTTAGGAACCCAAATAGACCATTCAATGTACTCATAAGAAGAACCAACATATTTGGCATAAACATGCCCATCACTAGCATGACATAAAAGACAAGAGGGGTTAAAATCGCCGACTTTGTTGGAGTGGGTGGTATTCCCCTTCTTGGCATTACCATCCACAACCTCGTGCTTATTCTTCTCATGAGGACCATCCCCCGCTTTGACAAAGGTTTCCTTTAGCGGGGGAACTTGCTTGGTCTTCACTTTCTTCTTCTTCTTCTTCTTCTTCTTCTTCTTCTTGGTTTTGGGAGCAAACCCAACACCTTACTTTGCAATAACTTCCTTTTGATTGCTCAAAAGGTCATTGAGATTCTTCGCACCTTGGATACATGTCACAAGGCCTTTCACAAGTTGCTCTTTCAACTTAGCATTCTCCTCCACAAGATGCGCATGCTCACAACAAGAGTTGGTAGAATTGGCACTATCAATTAACAAAAATGGAGGACATGTAGCTATTTCCTTAGTAAGTTTTACTCAGAGTTTATCATGAGACTCTTTGAGAGAGGCAATAGCACTCTTCAATGCCTTGTGAGAATTATCTAGAGTGTCAAACTCTTCCTTGAGTCTACCCTGGTCAACCCCAAGTGTATCCTTCTCATATTTAAGCACATGATTAATAACAATAGCATGATCATGATCCTTATGTAGTTTAGCTTGGTCAACGTATGGTGACTCCTCAAGAGTCAAACGAAGACTTTGCTCTTCCTCAAGAGCAATGGAAAGATCCTCTATTTCATCGGTATAGTCACGGCTATGCCCCCTCAACTCTTCGAGAGATTCCGCTTGAGACTCAATGATGTCATTGGCCTCCCCAAGTTGTTCCAAGAGAGCAACAAAGTGCTTCTTGGGTTCACCTTTGAGTTTACACAAGAATTTGTCAAAGTCATTCTCATCCTCCTTTGCCACCTCATGTTCATCACACAATCCAACAAAGAAGGAGTGGTAGAAATAGAAGTTGTAATGTTCGAGGTTTTGATGTGGGAGGTTAGTTTGGTGATAACTTTGGCCATAAGGCACCTAGCAATGTGGTCCTCGTTGGGGGCACCGAAGAGAGACGTCTTAGTTGGGGTAGAGGATGCAATAGACACCGAATCCATTGCCATCCCTTCGCCACTAGTTTCTTCATCATCAACGTCATCATCGAAGGCATACTCTTATTGGGACACCAACAACTTCTGAGGCACCTTCTTGGTGAAATTGTTCTTGTTGGGCATGGACTTGGCCTTATCTTTGCGAATGAGTTTGTCGCCATTGTCTTCCCTCTTATCATAAGGGGGAATCCACCACAAAGTGACTCACATTACCACAATTGTAGCACGTACTCACATGTTGCTTTCCTTTTGATCCACTTGAGTTGTTCTTGGAGAAGTTAGGCTTTGAGTTCCTCTTGTTGCCCCAAAATTGCCTAGGCGCAAGAGCCATGTGCTCGTGGTAACCATATTTGGTGTCTTTGGGGCAAGTCTCTTCTTCTTCCTCCTCCTCTTCTTCTTGAGTGACTTTGGCCTTCAAGGCAAGGTTGGGTGAAGCCTTCTTTGACAGTTGAGCATGAGCTAGAGCGTTGCCGGCAGTCTTGTTCAAGATGTTCACAACAATGAATTCATCCAACACATCACCCAAGGACAAGGAGTGAAAATCCGGCCTTTGACGGATGAGGGAGGACATGGACTTGTTGAATCACATGATGGCCTTGAGGAACTTCCGCTTGATCCATTTTTCATCCATATCCTTGCTTCCATGATCTTTAAGAGCAACAACAAGAGTTATCACTCTCCGATACAGCTCACGAGGTTCTTCATCATCGAGCATCACAAATTCATCGCACTCATCAAGAACCACTTCAAAGTTGGACCGTCGAATGCTTGAGCTACCCTTGTACATGGTGACAATGTTTTCCCAAAAATCCTTAGCACGAGTGAAAGGACACAAATGAGCAAGATCTTCCACGGGGATAGCTGCTTGAAGGATGAACAAGGCGGAGTGCTTGAGTTGATTGTAAACCTCTTCTCTTGGAGTGAGGTTGTTTGGATCATGAGGGTAGTACCCTTGCTCAATGATTCTCCAAAGTTGTGTTGAGCTATGATTCAAATGAGACTTGATATGAAAACCCAATTAGCAAAATAATTCTTAACAAGCTTAGGAGGAGGACCAAGATTAACTATATGTGGCGGGCGCACTGGTCCTCCATTGACCGCGGGAGGGGGTACCGAGGCAAAGGTACCCATCCCACTAGTTCCTTGAGGTAGCTTGTTCTTCTCAGTGCTAGCCCCTCCTTTTCGGAGTGGACATGCGATGACGAGTTAGTGGGATTAACCACTAGCAACGGATCGGTAGAAAGTCTGAGACCCTCAAGGAATTCTTTAAACATGGACTTGACCTCAGTCGTCATGGAGGATTTAAGTGAGGACATAGTCTCTTTCAAATCCTTGCGATAGGCCGTGTTCACACCCACGACCTCGAGGAGTTCAAATGTCCGCTCCCCATCGTCAACCATACTCTTCAGGTGGTGAAACCCTTAATAAAGAGACGAGGCTCTCATACCAATTGAAAGGATCAATATGGTTGACTAGAGGGGGGGTGAATAGGCAACTACCAATTTTTAAGCTTTTCTTAGCAAATTAGGTTTAGCAACAAATAGGTTGACTAGATATGCAACTAGGTGAACAACCTATATGATGCTAGCAACAACAACAACAACAAGATATAAGCTTGCACAAAGTAAAGAGAAGAAATAACCACAAGTGGAACCGTTGGAGATGAGGATGTGTTGCCGAAGTTCCTTCCCTTTGAGGGGAAGTACGTCTCCATTGGAGCAGTGTGGAGGCACAATGCTCCCCAAGATGCCACTAGGGCCAACGTATTCTCCTCACATACTCACCCAATGCAAGATGCCATGATTCCACTAGTGGTGCACTTCAAGGCGGCAACCAGACCTTTACAAACAAGGTTGGGGACCTCTCCACAACTTAATTGGAGGTTCCCAATGAAACCATGAAGCTTCAACACAATGGAATATGGCTTTGAGGTGACCTCTTCCATCTAGGGTTCTCAAACACCCAAGAGTAACAAAATCCACACAAGAACGTATAAGGGAATCAATTTTGCATTGGTGGAAGTGTATATCTAGGTCTCCTCCATAATCCCTAGCAAATCAACAAGCTTGAGTGGCTAGAGAGAATGACCAGGAAAGAAAGCTTGGTGTGCATTAATGGTGGAGAGAGAGATGTAAGAGATAAGATGGATGTGTAAGAACCACCCCTTTATATATGGCCCCACTTTCCAACCATTACAGCCATTTTACATGCCAGCGGTACAACCGGTGATGTGGGCGGTAAAACCGGTAGGACCGATACAACCTCCCAATAACCGGCCAACCATCGAATCAAAACAGAACCTGAGGTGGTGGTTCCTCCCCGGTGCAACCGCTCGACTCGAGTGCTGGACACGGCAAAGTCCCGAATGGTACAATTGCTTGGGACACCGGTAGTATCGGGCTATAGTAATATCGAAGTACAACCATACCACGTTCGCCCAACAACCGCAACGCAACAAAACCGTGTCTGGTTGAAGCCCGGTGCTGAGCTGGTACAACTGCCCAGGACTGCCACGTAGGTGACGGTGTCCTGGACTAGGGGGTACTCACCACGTCATCTCCCGATAGATGGGTCAGGCCCTGATACATCTCCAACGTATCTATTTGATTGTTCTATGATATTATATTATCTGTTCTGGATGTTTTATATGCATTAATATGTTATTTTATATTATTTTTGGGACTACCCTATTAACCTAGAGCCTAGTGCCAATTTTTGTTTTCCCCTTGTATTTAAGTATTGTAGATAAGGAATATTAAACGGAGTCCAAAAGGAATAAAATCTTCGCGGTGATTTTTCTTGGACCAGAAGACATCTACCAGACTTGGAGAGGAAGGCTGGAGGCCTGCCAGGAGGTCACAAGCCACCCTGGCGCGACCAGGAGGGCGCCCCTAGCTTGTGGCCCCCAAGCTAACCCTAATATTTGGCGTACAAATTCCCAAATATTCCCCCAATACCAAAGGGAGCCATGAAAATACTTTTCCACCACCGAAAGCCTCCGTTCCCGAGAGATCAAATCTTGGAGCCTTTCCGGTAATCTGCCGGAGGGGGATTCGACCACGGAGGGCATCTACATCAACTCCATTGTCCCTCCGATGATGCGTGAGTATTCCACCACAGACCTACGGGTCCATAGCTAGTAGCTAGATGGCTTCTTCTCTCTCTTTGTGCTTTAGTACCATGTTATCCATGATCTTCATGGGGATCTATCCGATGTAATACTCTTTTGCGGTGTGTTTGTCGATATCCGATGAATTGTGGGTTTATGATCAGCTTATCTATGAATATTAGTTGGTTATTCTCTGAATTCTTATATTCATGAATTCATATCTTTGCAAGCCTCTTCGAGTTATTGGTTTGGTTTGTCCAACTATATTGGTAATTCTTGCAATGGGGGAAGTGCTTAGTTTTGGGTTCAATCTTGCGGTGTCCTCACCCAGTGACAAAGTAGGGGTAGCGAGGCACGTATTGTATTGTTGCCATCAAGGGTAAGAAGATGGGGTTTTGATCATATTGCTTGAGTTTATCCCTCTACATCATGTCATCTTACTTAATGTGTTACTCTGTTCTTCATGAACTTAATACTCTAGATGCAGGCAGGAGGGTCGATGTGTGGAGTAATATTAGTAGATGCAGAATCGTTTCGGTCTACTTGACACGGACGTGATGCCTATATGCATAATCATTGCCTTGGATATCGTCATAACTATGCACTTTTCTATCAATTGCTCGAGAGTAATTTGTTCACCCACCGTGTTATTTTCCTTCAAGAGAGAAGCCTCTAGTGAAACCTATGGCCCCGGGGTCTATTCCCCATATTATATTTTCAGATCTATATACCAAAAATACCTTGTTGCAATTTATTTACCTTTTTTTACTTTCCACAATCTTCCATATCTATCTCTATCAGATCTAATCCTTGCAAGTAATTGTGAAGGGATTGACAACCCCTTTATAGCGTTGGGTGCAAGTGTTTGATTGTTTGTGTAGGTGCGTCTATTGGTGACTTGCTTATTCCTCCTACTAGATTGATACCTTGGTTCTCAACAACCGAGGGAAATACTTATGTACTTTTTGCATCACCCTTTCCTCTTCAAGGGAAAACCAATGCAAGCTCAAGAAGTAGCAAGAAGGATTTCTGGTGCCATTGCCGGGGAGGATACACATCAAGCCCACCAAGTACCCAGCACAAAATCATTTCTTGCATTTACATTATTTGCCTTTTGCCTCTCGTATTCCTCTTCCCCACTTCACCAATTTGCCATTTTATTCGCCTTCTCTTTTTCGTTTGCCCCTTTTCTTGCCGGATCTTTTGCTTGTTACTATGACTAGCGTTACTACCTCCCCTTTGTCACGAGACTTTGAAGTTCTATACTTCAAGCAAAAACAAGGGGAAAATCTGAAAGATGTCTGGTATAGGCTAATGGAATCCCATCGTATTTCCAATCTAAAAGTCGATACAAAAGTTTTGATTAGAATTTTTTACATTGGATTGGCTTTGCATCATAGAAAGCTTTTGGATTTTGCCTCAGAAGGGAATTTTATCGAACTTGATGCAAGTGCCGCTTATAAAGTTTTGGAAGGGATTTTGGGAGTTCTCCCACAAAAAGGGGCCTGCCTTTTTCACAAGAGGGAGTTCAAATTCTCGACGCATTAGGTGACTTACATAAACACTTAGTCGAGTTACAAAAATATCACGAACCCCTTAAACACATTAATGGGAATTTCAGTCGCTTGAACACTTTGATTACCCTTTCAATAAGTGTTTGGATATTTTGGACCTTAAGACGGTTCCTTTGCCCGAAAACACGGGGAAGCGAAAAGAGCCCCCCCAGATTCGAGAAGGCCCTCACAAAAGTTGCTAATACCAAAGATGACAATACCTAGATCTATTGCGTTTTGCCTAGCTAGGGGCGTTAAACAATATCGCTTGTTGGGAGAAAACCCAATTTTATTTTCATGTTATGTTTTTTGCTTCTGTTTTTGAATGTTTCACACATTATTACCTCTGTAGTAATAGTGTTTTGGTGTTTTAATTAGTGTTTGAGCCAAGTAAGACCTCTGGGACGGTCTATGGTGATTGTCGATTTGACCTTGTTGAAAACAGAAACTTTTGCGCCCAGTCTAGGAATTTTATAAATTTGTCAGAGCGTTGAATGAGTCCCTAAATTTTACAAAAGATTCCTATACAAATTCCTCAGGTTTTACTAAAGTTTCAGGCTTTTGTAATTACATAAGTATACGAAGTTTCCAGATTGCTACAGACTATTCTGTTTTTGACAGATTCTGTTTTATTTGTGTTGTTTACCTATTTTGATGTATCTGTGGGTCGTATCGGGGGGGGGGGTATGAACCATGCAGAAGTTGGAATACAGTATATATTACACCAATATAAATAAAGAATTATTTCACAATAGTACCTAAAGTGGTGATTTATTTTCTTATACTAACGGATCTCACGAGTTTTCTGTTGAGTTTTTTGTTGTGAAGTTTTCAAGTTTTGGGTAAAGATTCGATGGACTATGGAATAAGGAGTGGAAAGAGACTAAGCTTGGGGATGCCCAAGGAACCCCAAGGAATCAAGGATGCCAAAAAGCCTAAGCTTGGGGATGCCCCGGAAGGCATCCCCTCTTTCGCCTTCAATCCCTCGGTAAATTTACTTGAGGCTATATTTTTTATTCACCACATGATATGTGTTTTGCTTGAAGCGTCTTGTATGATACGAGTCTTTTGTTTTTAGTATGTCACAATCATCTTTGCTTCACACATATTTTGAGAGAGACATGCATGAATCGTGAATTTATTACAATACTATATGTGCTTCACTTATATCTTTTGAGCTAGGCAATTTTGCTCTAGTGCTTCACTTATATCCTTTTAGATCACGGTGGTGTTTTGTTTTATAGAAATAATTGAACTCTCGTACCTCACTTATATTATTTTTAGAGTCTTTGAACAACATGGTAATTGGTTTATGTTATGTCCTAATATAATACATCCAAGAGGGATATAATAAAAACTTCCATATAAAGTGCATTGAACATTATGAGAAGTTTGATTCCTTGCATAAAGTTTTGAGATATAAAGATGGTAATATTAATAATTATGTTAGGAAGTAATTGTGAATTGGTAAAAATACCTGTGTAAACGTTTCTGATTCCTGTAGCATGCACGTATGGTGAACCGTTAAGTAAGGAAGTCGGAGCATGATTTGTTTATTGATTGTCAACCTTTGTGTGAGGGTCAAGGCGCGCGATGGTTTACTCCTACCAACCTCTCCCCTAGGTGCATGCAGCTAATAATTTTCTTCGGTGACTAATAGACTTTTGCAATAAGTATGTGAGTTCTTTATGACTAATGTGAGTTCATGGATTATACGCACACTCACCCTTCCACTTTCTATAGTCTCTCTAGTACCGCGCAACTTTCGCCGATGCACTACACCCACCATATATCCTTCCTCAAAACAGCCACAATACCTACCTATTATGGCATTTCCATAGACATTGTGAGATATATTGCCATGCAACTTCCACCATTCCGTTTATTATGACACACACCATCATTTTCATATATCTTTGCATGATCGTAAGATAGCTAGCATGATATTTTCATGGCTTGTCCATTTTTTTGATGTCATTTGCTATGCTAGATCATTGAATATCTCGGTACACCGCCGGAGGCATTCATATAAAGTCATATTTTTGTTCTAGATATCGAGTTGTAATTCTTGAGTTGTAAGTAAATAAAAGTGTGAAGGCCATCATTACTAGAGCATTGTCCCATGTGAGGAAAGGATGATGGAAGCTATGATTCCCTCAGAAGTTGGGATGAGACTACGGACTTCATTAAAAATAAAAGAGGACAATGAAGACCAAATAATAAAAAAAGAGGCCATTGATTCCCACCAAAATAATAAAAAATGAGAGAAAAGAGAGAAGGGATAATGGTACTATCTTTTTTCCACACTTGTGCTTCAAAGTAGCACCATGATCTTCAGGATATAGAGTCTCCTATTTTGTCACTTTCATATACTAGTGGGAATTTTTCATTATATAACTTGGCTTCTATATTCCGATGATGGGCTTCCTCAAATTGCCCTAGGTCTTCATCAGCAAGCAAGTTCAATGTGCACCCACTTAGTTTCTTTTTGAGTTTTCATACACTTATAGCTCTAGTGCATCCGTTGCACAGCAATCCCTACTCACTCACATTGATATCTATTAATGGGCATCTCCATAGCTCGTTGATATGCCTAGTTGATGTGAGACTATCTTCTCCTTTTTCTTCACAACCTCCACCATATTATATTCCACCTATAGTACTATATCCATGGCTCATGCTCATGTATTGCGTGAGAGTTGAAAAATTTCGAGAACATAAAAGGTGTGAAACAATTGCTTGACTTCTCAACGGGGTTGTGCATGATATAAATACTTTATGTGGGGAAGATGGAGCATAGCTAGACTATATGATTTTGTAGGGATAACTTTTTTTGCCATTATATTTTGAAGAGATACAATTGCTTTGTTAGTATGCTTCAAATATTATTGTTTTTATGTCAATATTAATCTTTTGTTTTGAGTCTTATGGATCTAAAAATTCATGCCACAATAAAGGATATTACATGGATATATATGTTAGATAGCATTGCACATCAAAAATTCTTTTTTTATCATTTACCTACTCGAGGACGAGCAAGAATTAAGCTTGGGGATGTTGATACGTCTCCAACATATCTATAATTTTTGATTGTTCCATGCTATTATATTGTCTGTTTTGGATGTTTCATATGCATTAATATGTTATTTTATATTATTTTTGGGACTAACCTATTAACCTAGAGACTAGTGCCAGTTTCTGTTGTTTCCTTGTTTTTGAGTATTGTAGATAAGGAATATTAAATGGAGTACAAATGGAATAAAATCTTCGCGATGATTTTTCTTGGACCAAAAGGCATCTACCAGACTTGGAGAGGAAGGCTGGAGACCTGCCAGGAGGTCACAAGACACCTTGGCGCAGCCAGGGGGCGCACCCCATGGCTTATGGCCCCCCAGCAGGTCTCCTAACCCTAACATTTGGCCTATAAATTCCAAAATATTCCCCCGATACCAAAGAGAGCCACGAAAATACTTCTCTATCGTAGGAAGCCTCTGTTCCCAAGAGATCCAATCTTGGAGCCTTTTCCGGTAATCTACCGGAGGGGGATTAGAATCACGGAGGGCATCTACATCAACTCCATTGCCGCTCCAATGATGCGTGAGTAGTCCACCACAGATCTATGTGTACATAGCTAGTAGCTAGATGGCTTCTTCTCTCTCTTTGTGCTTCAATATCATGTTTTCCATGATCTTCATGGGTATCTATCCGATGTAATACTCTTTTGCAGTGTGTTTGTCAAGATCCGATGAATTATGAGTTTATGATAAGCTTATCTATGAATATTATTTGGTTCTTCTCTGAATTCTTATATGCATGATTTCATATCTTTGCGAGTCTCTTCCAGTTATTGGTTTGGTTTGGCCAACTAGATTGGTAATTCTTGCAATGGGGGAAGTGCTTAGTTTCGGGTTCGATCTTGCGGTGTCCTCACCCAGTGACAAAGTAGGAGTAGCAAGGCACGTATTGTATTGTTTCCATCAAGGGTAAAAAGATGGGGTTTTCATCATATTGCTTGAGTTTATCCCTCTACATCATGTCATCTTACTTAATGTGTTACTCTGTTCTTCGTGAACTTAATACTCTAGATGCAGGCAGGGGTCGGTCGATGAGTGGAGTAATAGTAGTAGATGCAGAATCGTTTCGGTCTACTTGACACGGATGTGATGCCTATATTCATAATCGTTGCCTTGGATATTTTCATAACTAAGCACTTTTCTATCAATTGCTCGACAGTAATTTGTTCACCCATCATGTTATTTTCCTTCAAGAGAGAAGCCTCTAGTGAAACCTATGGCCCCCGGGTCTATTTCCCAAATTATATTTTTAGATCTATATACCAAAAATACCAAAATGACCTTGCTGCAATTTATTTACCTTTTTTACTTTTCCGCAATCTTCCATATCTATCTCTATAGAATCTAATCCTTGCAAGTAATCATGAAGGGATTGACAACCCCTTTATAGCGTTGGGTGCAAGTCTTTGATTGTTTGTGTAGGTGGATATATTGGTGACTTGATTGTTCCTCCTATTGGATTGATACCTTGGTTCTCAACAACTGAGGGAAATACTTATCTACTTTGCTGCATTACCCTTTCCTCTTCAAGGAAAAAACCAATGCAAGCTCAAGAAGTAGCAGGCCGAAGATCCCTAGGGCGGTTCATAATGGGCCAGTTCGGACAACCCATGATGCATACGAGGAGGATTCCACAAGACTTGGTGATCAAGACAAGGACTCCTCTCCACCGACGTAGTCGACTAGGACTCTTGTTATCCTAGTCCTCTAGTGTGTTATATAAGCCGAGGTCAGGCTAGTCATTATGGACAATCAGATCATCCTAGATCATATCATCATACGAGCATAGCTCTTAGGGTTTAGACCACTACATACGATCTCAAGGTAGATCAAATCTGTACTTGATACACCATCATCAATACAAACAAAGCAGGACATAGGGTTCTACCTCCATCAAGAGGGCCTGAACCTGTGTATCTACTGTCTCCCTTGTCTCCTGTTACCCATCAAACCAAGACCCACAGATTAGGACCCCCTACTCGAGATCCATCGGTTTTGACACCGACATTGGTGCTTTCATTGAGAGTTCCGCCGTGGGATCGCTAGAAGGATCAATGGCTCCTCTGCATATTGCAGTTTTTCTGGACAGCGAATTTGTGTTCATCGTCCCCGTTTCCTCAAGCGTCGCTTTGATGATTGCTTCAGTGAAATTGTGTCAAATTGTATTTACAACAACCCAGAATTTTTTTGTCGCGTTACGATTGAGGAATCTATGGTAATCTCCAATATACCAGAGCCATGTCGAATCTGGACGGGAATCTAGATGAGTTTAGGGCGAGGTGTCCAGTATCTAGCTCGGACATCCGTTGGCAAATCCCACCATTCACCGGCTCCAGAATTCCTATGCCGATCACCCATCAGAATTTCAGCTCGATCCGACCATCCAAACTCCAGGAAATGTCTGATGAATACAACAAATTTTGGATCTATTTTCTGCATGAAAACGAATTTGACCCGAGTTCATCTTTTTCATGAACGGGATATCAGACGCCCTTTTTGAAGGAAATTTTTTCATCATCTCGGTTAGCCGACCAAGAGTTTGGCATCACGAGTGCCGAATAATCATCAAGAAAACATCATTATCCGTAGGTTGTATGGGTCGGGCGCTTCGTTGCTTCACTAATCCAGCATTGATCACGTCACAAATTTTGACCTGCGTCAGCATTGCCGTGGTGTCGCTTTTTCAAGCCAACGCCCACCACGCCGGCCTGCTTTGACACGTCGGTTGGCATGGGGCTCTAGCGTCATCTTACCGACCTGCTCCGTCACCTCGTCTAGACTGGGGGCTTCGTCATCTCCTCATCAACCTGCTCTGGGGACTTTGGCGTCACCAGCCGACTTGCTTCGACACCTCGGCTGGCCCAAGACTTCGGCATCACCAGCTGACCTGCTTTGACACCTCGGCTGGTCGGAGACTTCGGCGTCACCAACCGACCTGCTTTGACACCTCGACTGGCATGAGACTTTAGCATCACGAGCTGACCTGCTCCTTCACCTTGGCTAGACCGGGGGCTTTGACATCTCTTCACCAACCTATGCCAGGGACTTCGGCGTCACCAGCCGACTAGCTTCGCCATGTTAGCTGGACATGGGACTTCACCTCGCCACATCGACCGTGTAGCGTCGCCACTTCGTCAAGCCAAACTCTTCGTTGGCCACCTTGGCGCCCAGGCCATATTCTTTTCATAATTTTCTTCACTTAAATTAACTAAATAGAAGAATTAAAAAAATATTATTACCTTTATTTGTTATTACTCTTGGCTTGCACTATATTGTGTGCACAGGTAATCGACTTCGACTGTGTCATGCGGTCACCTTGGCGTGCCTACATTGTTGTCCTGCCTCCATGAACCAAATTGTGTCGTTGACATGGTCGACGGACATGGGGGCTTCGTCGTCACGCTGTCGAACTACTTCGTCTGCTCGACTGGACTAGGGGTTCCTCCTTGTCCCTTCAGAAGTATTGTGTTGTCACTTCATCAAGCCAAGCTCTTCTTGGGCTACCTCGTGACCGGCTTGGCGGCTGGGACCTTGACCCACAACAAGCTCGACACACGTCACAAGCACATTAATCAGCTAAGTTGCTTTCATGCTCAACTTTTTTCAATTTTTAACTTTTATTTGATTCGACCAAGCATTATATTTGTGTTAAATAAAAAAAATTCTTTATTAAAACACTTTCGTTTCCCATGATAATTTGGGGCTTCATAGTCACGCTGCGAAACTACTCTCCTCGCCTGGACCGGGGGCCTCACCACAACAACCGTGTTGCGGTGCCACTTCTCGATCTGAGCTCTTCGCTCGATTACCTCGGACTTGGGGGCTGGGACATCGGCCAAACCGAGGACTACGTCTTCGTACCACCACAACCCCGAACCGCACCGATCACATTAACCAGCTAAGTCGTTTTCGTCCTCAACTCTCATTGAAATTTTACTTTTTGTTCAGTGTAACCAAACATTATATTTTTGTTAAACAAAAGAAACTTTGTTTTTTAAATTTTTTATTTACCCAATTTAACCGGGGGCTCTTAAATTTGTATGAGCCATTTTATAATAACTGTGCTTTCTTCTTAGTCGTTCCAAAGTCTTTTCTACTACTCCTTTTTCCGACACTAGCATGCGGTCAATAGCTGGATAGCCTACTTTCTTTCTAAGGCTGCTCAAGTTTAGTTCGCTAAACAGGCCTCAGAGAAACACTCTGCCTTCGGGATATGGAGGTTGAAGCCAAAGGCTGACTCGCTTGGAGTCCGGAGATTGGATGTATCATGTTAAAGCACGACCGAGGCACACATTAAATTTTAGACCAATTTTGGATTGACACAGTTTTCTTTTGTCTAAACATGAAGTATTTTTTGCATAAGTTTTTTGTTATTTCCGAGCATAATTCCTGTAGTACAACGCCAGATGCATTTCACGCATCAACAATATTAAAGGGGGTCCGCGGTTAACACCGAACCCACCAAACACCGAGGTACTCCATGGAGTCCTCGGCAAAATGTCCTCGGTATTTCACATTTATATGCATTGATTTCAAGTTGTGTCTTTGGTCTATAGCTGGATTGCCCGACTCCTGTGCTGACCTCTTACGTTTCCGCTTTGTTCGTCTAAGGGGTAAAGGGAGAACCACTGCAATTGTCACTTCCGGTTGAACTTGTTAAGTGTCTCAGTTGGTGAAAGCCGAAAGCTGACTGTCACAACAAGCGTAAATCGGTCAGCGAACTGCAGGTGGTGTTCAACCAAATATAGCCGATCGAGGTTATCCGAGTAAAATGAAGGGCCTTTCTTTCTTGAAAAGGCCAAGTTGTGGGTGGTTCGAGCTCGAATAATCTGAGGAGTACCGGGGGATATTAAGTTGCCCCCAAATATAAAGCTCGGATATCTGATTATATGCTCCTATATCTGATTATATGCTCAAATATTAAGTTGCCCAAATATATGCTCCTATGACTAAGTGAAAATTATAAAGCTCGGATATCTGATTGCATTATTTTCGCTAACACAACCGCCTCCGAGCACCGAGACGTCAGCTAAGGGTTGTCTTGTTATTGGGGAAACACCTTGCATAGCATCTACAATGGGGTAGAAGCCGACGATGGGCCACTCTCAAATGATAAACGGTCACAAAGGAGTCAAAATAGCATATAGAATAAAAGCATTTGTATTCGATATGTGAGTGTTGCCTTCCCTAATCATCATTATAAAGCCATAAATATGCATCAATTTGATTTAAGATTTTGGCCAAGCTGGGTTGCCTAGCTCATGTGCTTATCCCCTACGTTCCCGATTGTTCGTCTAGGGGGTAAAGGGAGCACCTCTATGCTTTTTACTTCTGGGTCATCCGGGATAGTACCTCAGACTGGGTGAAGCCGAAAGCTAGCCATCTTAAGAATATAATTGGTCGGCAACGACACATGTACAAATTTTGGTTCATGAAAGACCACAAAGTTCGGGAACATTCGACGAACTAAATCCTCAATTTTTTTCCTCCCGCATTGATCGGAGTTGGGGTTGCATGATCATGGTCAACATGATATCCTGGGAAAAGGAACTTATAAATGAACTGTTTCTCCTAGAAGATGTTTCTTACATAGTGATATAACATATCTCTCCATGTACCTTTGCTTATAAAACCGTATGGCCGGATTGCCTTGTTTGCCGCAAATCTTTGCCGTTATAAAGGCATTAGAAAGTAGGACAAACACTCCTCAGCTACTGGTCGAGGAGGTTGAAGCCAATGGTCGGTTAACAAAGTATTGTACAATGGGGATCTGAGCATTAATGATGTCAAGAACTTTGATACATAGAATCATTACACATAAATTGTGTCAAACCTAACAAATTTTGTATCAAACAAATGTCGATCCTTAATTTGACCACCCGTGCCCAAATTAAGGCTCGGGGGCTACTGCATTGCCTATTCAATGCAGCAAATTCAAAGTGCAATACGGTTTCTGAGGAGATTTGATCCTTAGGTTGGTTGGCCGCACCCAACCCGAGTCTCAGAAACTACGATGTACCGCGTTTACATCCCTAACGAATAACGACGAGCAAGAACTTGATACTCAGGTCGATTTTGCAAATCGGCCTAAGTCTCAGGGGCTACTAGGGTTAGTGGTTTTATTTTGATTATTATTTTTTCCTTCATGGGCATTTCAGGTTTTAGACCGACACGCACCTTCAAGGCTACTGGCTATATATCTCGATAGAGAATAAACTACACCAATTGAAAATATCCACAAAAAATCAGCCCGAGGTCGGGGTGGTGCACCACCTCGGAAGTAGTCCGGCATAAAGCTTGGGCGCATGTGGCTGGCTTCTGAGTGGGCATTTCCGGCATTAAGCTCGGCTAAATTCGTTCAATCTTTTAAAGACCGAGGTAGTTTATGACACCTCGGATGCTGATCATCGTTGGAGCTCGGATGCGGTCTGGCGTTGGAGCTCAAAAGCATTCCGGCATAAAGCTTGTCGTCGTTTTCTCATGACAGATGCCATGGGTAGGCTTATCGAAAGGTGGTTGCGGCCGGAGGACGCCGACGGGCTTCTGGTGCGGGATTAAGAACAAGCGGTGGTGACATGCGATGTACCCAGGTTCAGGGACCTCCGTGGGAGGTAAAAACCCTAGTCCTGCTTGGTCTAGTTGATGGATGGGTATGTTTACAAGGTTGATCCTGGTGCTGTTGTCTAGAGGAGGAAGAGGGAGCAGCCGGCTCGCCTTCCTCCGCTATGAAGGTGGATGTGTGGGAAGCGTCCCGTGGGAGTGTGTGTGTGTGTGTGTGTAATATCTCGTCCCCATTGCATGGGGGGCTCGAGGGTTTTATATGCCAAACCCCCGGCTTACAATATTCCTGGGGGTACAAAATAGGGGGACCTGACTGGCAGCCTCTCCGGTTGGCCAGGGGGGCCCACCCGTGAGCCGTCTCGTCGCCTGTAGGGCCCACCAGTTGCACAGTCCCATTGCCCGCTGGGGCCAACCAGCCGGCTCCGTGATTGGCCCCCGCCCACTTGCTACGGCATGGGCCACCCGAGCGGCGGCGTCTTGCGCCTGCCGGCCGAAGTCGCAGGTACGGCTGGCCGCACTATAGCCATGCCAGAGTAGGTAATTGAGTGGGCGGAGGCGTGCCGGCAATGTTCCCTGCCCGATCGCGGTTGGACAAGGTCAGCGGTATGACCGACCGAACTGTAGCCATGCACACCCGCGCATCAGCGGTCACTGTGGCTACACTGGCACCTGTCGTGGGGGTCCCGTCCCGTCGTCGTACCTGCATGCAGAGGGATGGGACGGGGGCTTGTCCACCCAAGGGTCAACGGAGGAGGCAGCTCAAGGGTAGCCGGCTACGTCCAGCCGGCCGGGGGCCGAGCCGGCTCTTTGACCTGCCGTCCCTGATCCAACCGGCAACGCACCTGCCAGCTATGCGCCAGCCGGCCAAGAAGCATCCGACAACGTACTTTTTCTTGAAGCGGGGGAGAGAACCCCGTTGCATTGGCCTACCCAGGGGTAATAACCCCGTCAGCAGTCCCTGAAGCCGGCGGGGGCCCACGTCTACCAGACGGAGGGGTGTCGGTGACCTCCCCCTAGCGGTACCCGCCTCTGGCACGAAGCCAAACAGCCAGCCGGGTCGGCGGCCGTTCCGACGCCTCGGGTCCTGACGCGACGCCCTAGGACACGGGCCGGCCCGAAGCGTGCCACGCGGCGAGTAATGATGCTGTGGGTCCCGCGCACGCGAGCGGACGGGACGCTGCCGTGGGCCTAGCCCGCTAGGCCTCGGGCATAGCCCAGTAGGCCTCGGGATGCAGGCAAAGATCTTCTGTGCCCTGACGCGACGGTTACGGCCAAGGATGCCCACGCGAGCGCGGAGAATCCGGGGGAGTGGGCGCAGTTAATCCCCACGTCCCTCGGTCGTGGCCTCCCCTTTTAAAAGGGGAGGGAGGGCAGAGGGCGGAAGCACCCGCGCCCCATTTTCCCCCTCGTCTCCCTTTTCTCGTCTTCTCCGCTCCCTTGCGAGCCGTCGTTCTCCTTGCTCGCGACCCCGCTCGCATGCCCTCCTGCGTAGCCCCACCATCATGATGGACGAAGGGCGCTCGAGGAGCTGAGCCGGTTCCATGGTCACGGAGGCCACCATTGCGGAGCTCCGCCATGCGCGCATGCTGTCGCCGGTGGAACGCGTGACCGCCCGCGCACCGAGCGACGAGGTGGTGCTTGAGCCACAAGTGGGGGAGTTCGTCGTCTTCTCCTGCCACTTCTCCCGTGGCTTCAGGCTCCCGGTGAGCCATTTCTTCCTTCTCATGATGGACACCCTTTGACCTCCAACCGCATCATCTCGGCCCCAAAGCCATCCTCCACATTTCGGGTTCGTGTCGCTGTGTGAGGGTTACTTGGGGATGCTCCCCTTCGTGGACTTCTTCAAGGCGCTATTCTACCTCAAGGCGCTGAAAAGCGCCGTCTGCGAAGATATGGGGGTGTGCTACCGCGGTTCGCGATTCCCGCACTTCAGCCTCATCGACTCCGTCAAGGGCTGGCATCGGACATTCTTCTTTGTGAAGAACGCCAACCCGCAGCGGGATTACATCCGGCTGCCGGAGTACGTCAACGCCCCGTCCTCCGGGGTGAACTAGTCGGGGACCGCCCCGCGCGGAACCACTCTTGCAGAGCTCGGCCGGCTCGTGGAGCTGAGGAGCGGGGAGGGGCTGGTCGCCTCCGATCTAGTGGCAGCCTTCATCATGCGTCGGGTGCTGCCTCTGTAGATGAGGCCGCACCGGATCTGCGACATGTCCGACCACCGGGACCCTTGTCGGCTGACGACCGTCGACCCGACGCCGGCTTAGGTGGTGAAGCGGGTGAATGCCATCACAACTTTCAAGCTGGTGCCAACGTCATGGACCTTCGGCAAGGAGCCGTACGACCGACACCATCGAGCGCCCCTGGTATGTTGCGTCGAGACGGCCCTTCTTGTTCAAACCTCTCCAGCTAGGATTCGTTCTTACTTTTCTATGCTGACCGCAGTTGTTCGTGCGACAGAACACATTGGATGGCCCGCACCCCCAGATCTTCGAGGCAGAGCGCGACCATTCTGACACCGAGGACTATGAGAAGGGAGGCCCGCCCGAAGAGGGGGTTGATTCCTCAGGAGAGGTCGAGGAGGTGGCCGACCCGAGAGCCGGCGGTCCCAACGTAGCCGGAGGGTCCAGCACGGCCGGAGAGCCCAGCGGAGCCGATGAGTATCCTCCCGGTCCCATGATCAGGGACTGGACCGATGATGATAATGATGATGATGATGATGATGTTCGGATCTTGAACGCGTCTCCCCCCTTAGTTCAGCAGGGTCGACGCGGGCGGAGTGAGGAGCAGTTGGCTCATGCCCTGACGGCCGGAGCCACCAGCCAGGGGAAGAGGCCGGCTCAAGAGGAGCAGGCGGCCCCGCCACCTGCCCGCAAGCAAGTGAAGGCGGTCATGCCGAAGCCACCGGTGCGCGCCAGGCGGGCTCTGCCCGTCACCGGGTAAGTGACCTTCTTCTAGCGTGGGTTCCTTTCCTGGTGGTGGGTCGGCGGGTGTTTGACACCTATGTGCTTCAGAGACCCCATCAAACTCCATGACGTGGAGTCAACGGTCGACCCGAAGGAAGCCGCCAGCCGACTGACCTGCGAGCATGCGGCCACCCAGCATGAGTAGAGGCGGAGGCTCGCGGATCTGTGGGCCTTGAAGTTCGGAGCCCAAGGCGAGGCCTCGCGCTCCGGGACCTCGAGCGGCGGGAGTCATAGGAGGTGCGTGGATCCCGCGTGAGCGTCTCACTCAGCGGCAGAATCGACTCGCATGTCAAGGCCCCAGTCGAGCGAGCTGTGAGGGGCGGCCACGGAGCCGGCCACGCCCCCGTCTGCGGAGGAGGCGGCCCAACCGGGGGCGGCGGCTATGGAGCCGGCCCTCGAGGAGACCCGGCCGATGGTGCCGGACGTGACGCCGCCCACGACCGAGCCGGCCCGGGTCGACATGTCGGAGGTTCTGGTGGCCCCGGAGGGGGCACCGGAGGCGCCGGCCATGGAGACGGGAGCACCGTCCATCACGATCGTTGCGCCGAGCCGGCAAGAGGAGGGGCGGCACCAATGCCGAGCGAGGGGCAGCTAGGGACCGATTCCCGCGCCCTCGCCGTTATCAATCCTCCCCCGGTAGCCGGCGCCATGACGAATGCCGGGATGGGTGGTGACGATAGGCGGATACGATGGTCCATGCTAGAGGTGATCAGAGACTGGGAGGCGCTGGCACGGGTCCCTACCCTTCCGGCTCTCCTGACAGGCATCCCGGTCCCCGTGCTCGGGGAGCTGGGGAGCATCCTGGAGCGGTGCCGCTAGGAGCTGGCCCAGTTCGCGGAGGCGACCGACAACACCCTGTGGCGCACGAAGGTAAGCATCGCTTGTCCTTGTTGAAATTTTTAGTGGGGACGCGCGAGCGCACCCACTGGGTGTAGCCCCCCGAGATGCGAGCCGGCTGACCGGCTTTGGGGCAGCCGGGCCGGATCTCCTTGTGCGCCTTTTGATTTTGACCTCTTGTGGCAGGCGGAGAATGCCCGGCGGCAGGAGCTGTTCGAAGAGGCGGTCGCCATCCACAACCGCGGCAAGCATGGCTTCTACCAGTTGGAGGAGGAGCTGGAGAGGGTGCGAGGTATGTTTGGTCTTGTGGGGGGTGCGTAGCCCCAGGGAGCCGGGCCGGTTGCTTAGCAGCCGGGCCAAGCCTAGAATGTTTGGCTGACGCAAGTTTTGCCTCGTAGGGGAGCTGACCACCCTCCGGGAAGAGAAAACCGAGGCAGTCTCCGAGCGGGACCGGCTGTCACAGAGCGTCCAAGCAGTCACCCAAGAGAGGACCGGCTGTGCGCCTTGCTGGTTGATGGACAGGTGGCCCAAGATCGCTTGAGAGCCGACATGGCGCGGGAGGTGACGGACAAGCATAAATCCGTCAAGGAAGCGGCTGACGCCGCCCAACGGACCGCCGCCCTCCAAAACGAGGTGACCTGCCTTGAGAGGACGCTCGGGGAGCGCAGGGTTTCCCTCGCCGAGGCGGAGGTGGCGCTGGTGTTGGAGCGGGACTCGTCGCTCCACTTCGCCATTGAACTAGACGACTCCATTGAGCGTAAGTACCAAATTTTCTTTTTCATCCGGCTGCTTTCTTCTTGTCCTTGAGTTGCCCTCTTCTCATTCTTCCGTTCTTCTTTAGGGCACTTCCCAGAAACTCAGCGCCGTGCCGAGCGTGTCGCCAAGGAGCACCGAGAATATCTCCAGGCGCATGGGCGCACCATCGAGGGGGATGCCACTTGGGATATGGCAGAGCTTGGGCACGCCATCGAAAACGACTAATCCACCTCGAGCGGAGTGTGGAGCGGCTGAAGACGACCGGCAAGGAGGTCATTGCTGCCTTGTGGCCAGGTCGTGGGGCTCCAGAGAGCCGCATGGCTTTGTGGCTAGAGAACGCCATGGCCCGGCTCGAGGTCTAGAAGGCATCAGCAGCCCGAGTCGGCGCATAGATGGCGCTCCGGTTCGTCACGTCATGGTACCGCGGCATTGACCTGGACCGGCTGGCCACCATGCGGGATGAGCCGGCCGATGAGCGGGCGACACACGAGCCCGTCCTCGTTTGCCGGTGTAGGATTGAAAGTAGGTCTGGAGGGGGGTGATCAGACTACTTGACCAAATAAAAGTTTTGCCTTTTCCCAATTTTAATTCTTGGCAAGTTTTAGCATTGATAGCATATCAAGTAACACCCTACTCATGCATGTCTAAGAGTGTAGCAGCGGAAAGGAAAGACATTGCACATGTAAGTAAAAGAGGGTTAGGAATGGAAACACAAGTGATGACACGATGATTTTTCATGTGGTTCCGATAGGTGGTGCTATCGTACGTCCACGTTCATGGAGTCTTCAACCCACGGAGGGTAACAGTCGCGAGAGTCCACGGAAGGCTCTACCCATGGAGGGTTCCACGAAGAAGCAACCTTGACTATTCCATGTGGCTTCTGTCCACGAAGGACTAGCCTCGCTATGGGTAGATGTTCACGAAGTAGGCGATCTCCTTGCCCTTACAAACTTCTTGGTTCTCTCCACAACATGAAGTAGGAGGCTCCCAAGCGACACCTAACCAATCTAGGAGGCACCACCCTCCAAAAGGAAATAGGCTCGGTAATGACGATGAACTCCTTGCTCTTGTGCTTCAAGATGATAGACTCCTCAACACACAATCTCTCTATCACAGATTTGGCTTGGTAGAAGAGATGGGATTGGTGGAAAGCAACTTGGGGAGGCTAGAAATCAAGATCCATATGGTTGGAGTGGAAGATCTTGACCTCAACACAAGGGTAGCTGGTTCTGTCTCAGAAAACTAAGTAGGATAGGTATGTAATAGTTTTGAGTGCTTATCTTTCGAGTGGGTGGTGGTGAAGGGGTATATATAGGCATCCCCAAAAATCCAACCGTTACACACAATAAGTCAGACTCGGTGACACCGATGTGTAAATCTCGGTGGTACCAAAGTGACTAAAAGTGGCAACTTTTGAATCTCGGAGGGACCGATATACAATTCTCGATTGCATCGACAAGGTGACCAACGGTCAGATTTACCAAACAGAGTGACTCTAATTCACCATTCTCGGTCGGACCGAAAATGAGAACTTGCGTAATAGAATCTTGGCAACCCAACTCGGTGGCACCGAGTGTGGTGTCGGCTGCACCAAAGTGTTAGGGTTTGGCTGAGTCTGTCTAGGGTTTGGAACTCGGTGGCATCAGGAGAGGAATGTTGGTTGCACCAATTTGGCATATTTGGCTTAGGACAGACTTCGGTGGGAGAGTTTGTGGGTGTTTTGGTGACCGTCACTTGTGCACGTATGAGCATATTGTTCACCATCAAAACTTCACCCCCTTTTAATAGTATTGGCTTTCCTATAGACTCAAAGTGATTTCTCACAAATGTAAAATGTAGAGTCCTCTTGCTTAAAGCTTGGCCAACCTATTTCCTTGAATCTTGGGGTGATTCCACAATCCTTTAGCCATTCCCATCATTGAACTTTTCCTGAAATATACTTGGCGAAGACATTAGTTCAATGACTTATATGTTGTTATTAACTACCAAAACCACCAAGGGAGCAAATGTGCTTTCAATCCCCCCTTTTTGGTAATTGATGACAACATATATATCAAAGCTTCGATAAAGATATAATCATGGAATATAATCGTCGCTTTGAGAAGTATGTGATAAGCAAGAGCTCCCCCTAAATTTGTGCATTATTTTTAATTTGTCTTTGAATGCAAATGCACAATCGATTAGGTACATGGGTCACTTCTTATATGTCACATACCACTTGGTGGTGTGCGAGAGTAATTGGAATGAATATCATAGCACAACACAATCAACCAAAGGTTAATGATCATCACATAAGCATTAAGATGATAGGAAATAGTAACATCACACATCACAGCGTCATCAAGCGTGTAACACAAGCAAAACAAAAGAGTATCACGACAACCAAAAGTAATTGTTTTGTGAAAAAGCAACAAAATACCAAATGCTCTCTCTCTCTCTCGAAGCCTAACGATCTATATACACTTCTCCCCCTTTGGCAACAAGTTACCAAAAAGTTCAAAGGTATCTATCTAAGCATTCTTGGGCTGATCTCCTCCGGTTGTTGATGAAGGAGTCGAGAGTACGACATCGGTGAAGATCTCTTCAGATGTCGTGGAAGGAGTTGGAGTGGACACTGGAGGAACTGGAGCTGATGGAGTAGGAGCTGAGCTGACAGTAGCTAGGGCTGATGAAGAGGGCCTCGATTCTGGTGCAGGCACTATGCCTGATCTCATCTGAGTGGTGAACTGGGTTCCTGGACCGAGAGGTGATTCATCCTCCTTCTCCTCATCATCATCAGAAGTAGAAGAGACCCAAGGGATGTGCACGGAGTCAACTTCCTTCTGGAGCTCTATCACTGTCTTGGACAACTTGTCCACCTTATCACCAAGCACCTTGATCCTTGACTCAAAGATCCTCACTAGACTGTTTTGGTTGTCCAGAATCCCCTTGATATCCTTCTTCATGCCCTGGACGGCTGTGATCAGAAGATCCATTTGCTCGTTCTTGGATCTGGGGGCTTGAGCACTAGCGGCTCGAACAACTTCTGCCTCTGCCTGTGTTGTAACGGATGTGGGATGATCTGGGTCCATCACCACCTCATTATCTTCAAACTCTGGCTGTAGGGGTAGATGTGGACGATCAAGAGAAAAAATGTGCTTCTCCAACTGAGAGTTGATGAGTAATTGGATGCAGGGTGCATAGCAGAAAGAGCGCTTCTGGTCAGCAGCAACCCTCTTGATTGTCTCAACAACCAGATCCCTTACTCTAATCCTGGTGTTCCTGTCAAGGTGGATCAACATGTTGATGGAGTAGCCTCAGATCATCTTGTCATCTCCTGACTTGGGCATCAAGGTATGCCTGAGAATAGTGTTCATAGTCCAGCGTCCTACTTGCAGATAATAGATGGATCCTAGCTTGTGTGATTGCACCTTGTCTGCGGGGATAGGAGTATACATGTCTTTCGTGGCATTGTGACTTGCCTTGGGTTCAGAGTATACATCCAGATCTCCTTCTTGAGCTTATGTAACTTCTAGAAGACCAGCCCATTCCTCAACAGTAGATTCATATCTAGCACCTTCAGTCATCCATACAATTCTACCATCTCCATAGAAATGATCAGTGGAGTAGAATTGCATGATCATCTCATCGTTCCATGTAGTAAGCTCTCTGCCAATGAACTTGTTCAGAACAATGCAACGGAAGTTGTCTTGGACACTCAGGAAGTAGTCCACATTGTCCTTAATGAACTTCCAATCGACATACCTCATGTCACTAACAGCTCGGCTCTTGTCAAGCAACACGATCTCATAAAAATCATGTTGCTCTCTTATGTAAAACCTATAGTCAACAGCAGTTTTCCTCCTCTGAGCATAAGGATCTATGGCTCTCCAGGCTCTCAATCCTGAGTCTTTCCTCTTCTTCATGTCCTCATCAACTAAGTGTCTGGCATCATGCACTAGAAGATGTGTTCTGAGCTTCATCAAAGTAGTCAAGTCATCATCATCTTCCACTCTGGAGACAGTCCCTTTGTTCTTCTCTGAAGTTGGGATGTCTCTGGTAGTCCTCTTGGACTTCTATGCAGCAGCTTTCTTGGAAGTAGGCTTGGTGCTCTTGGAGGTGCCAGTCTTTGGCATAGCATCAGCCATAAGCTTCTTGGCTTTCTTATTGGGAGGGGTAATCTCAACATGTTCTTCCTCCTCCTCCTCAGCAGAAACACCAGCAGTCTCCTCTGGATCTTCAAGCATAGAGGTAGGTCTGTCAATCACATGGATAATCCTCTTACTGGACTTTTTCTCCCCTGCCTTCTTAGGCATAGCCTTCCTTGGGGGATCAACAGAAATAGTGGCTCTTGCACTCTCATGTGCCTTGATAGTTTTAGTAGGTGCATAAACTTTGCTGACAACTCTCCAGGAAGAAGTAGCTTCAGATGCTGACTTCTTGGCAGCCGTTTCTTGCTTCTTAGCAAGAATCTCCTCAGGAATGCAATCTGAATCTTCTTCATTGAGCTTCTTCCTGGTCCTGGTGGCAGCCTTGGGCAACCCATGAGAGTTGGGGGTGCCTAGATCTAAGAAAGAACTGGCTTCTGGGCTTGTTCCACAACTCATGTCAACTCCCTACTCTGCCAAATTCTGACTGTCCTCTGAGCCTGACATACTGACCCTGTGAATAGAGTATAGGAGAGCAGAAGAAGATGATTCATCACAAAATGAGGCTGGTTTTTGAAATTTGAACAATGAATTTTCAAGATTTTTGCATTCTGTCAAATAAATATCGGTGCAGCCAAAACAGAATTTTTGATGAGGCCGAGACTGACTCACTCACTAACCGAAACTTGGCAGCCTTTTCGGTCAGACCGAAAAGAGCAACTCGGTTCCACCGAGTCAGTTCTCAGCCACACACAAAAGCATATAGGTGAGACCGATATTTCCGTTTCGGTTCCACCGAGATTTATTGGGCGCATGGCAAAACCCTAGAAAATTCATCTTTCTCGAGATTTTGGAGTTTTGAGAGGATAGGAACATGTGCAAAGGGTGTAATGACGATAAACAAGATTCTAATGCGCAAGAATCAGACGAGGAGCACAATAGAGATCCAATTCGTACCATAGCTTAGCGCGGATCCTCTATGGCGGCGACGAGGGAGAGGAATTCGTCGGCGACAGCGATTCCCAGGAATGGAGGAGCACGGGGACACAAGGGCGACAACCAGGGGTCTTCGGAACGGCAACTTAGGGATTTGGAGCATGACGGATGAGATAGAAATTCAAGGCGTCGGGGTCCACAGCCTTTATACCCACCACTGTTGGTGACACCGATTCTAAGTTTTTGGTGTCACCGAGTGCCTCAACTGTCAGCTGACAGGCACACTCGGTGTAACTGAGAAAATGGAATCGATGGTACCGAGATTGAAAAACCAGATCAACCCTAGACATTCAGTGAGACCGAGATTTTTGGTTGGTTCCACCGAGATGCACTTGGGAGGTTTTAATGGTCAGTCCTTGTCGATACGGAACTCCGAGTGCTCCACACACAGAGGGATCGAAAAGCACTTGTTCAAATTTTGTGATGCAGCATGAATGGAGTATGAGGTGAGAAAGCATGGATAGCTAAAGAAGTGGTCCTAGGCATTCTTGTATATCCAATTGGCAAAAGATAAATCAAAAGCCAAATAGCAACAATTGGATATCCTCGAATGAGAAAATAAATGCAGACCAACATGCTCACACAATAAGATGTCAAATGAAATCATGGCAAACAAGCACAAACACTCTAGCATCTAACAAGCACTTGGGCGATGACGGAGTCATCTATATATGAGTATTTGACTTAGGAGCCAAGTAAGAGTACTTGATCATAGGTCATACTCATCGTTTAAGCACAAGTGGGTTTACCACTTTTTCATAAAGCATTTAATTTGTCACATACTAAGAGATGCTTTGACTCAAGTCTTAGAGTAAAGCTCCCCCTTGATGTGACATCCCCTCATAAGAGGGATAAACTAACCTTGGGTTTTGTCGATGAAGACTTCATGTTGGTGAGGTAGTGATGGATGCTCAAGGTTGATGAAGATCACCAAGAGTTGGGAGCATCCTTGTTGTTTCCTTACTCTTCTCACCTACATGGGTTAGTCCCAACACACAGGATACAAATACAAGGATATCTATGGACATGGAGTGCAAAGCATGTGTAATGATGTCCATTGATTTGTTGATTACCTTGTCCCTTGCTTACCTTTGAGGGAATGTGTGACTCCTTGATCTATTGCATAGGGTTGATGTTGATTGCAAATAGATCTTGCCAATAATGAATATAAGTGAATTTCATTGGCAAAGTCACCCCTCAAGAACTCTCTAGTTCTTCTTCTTGGGAATCCACATTAGGGTTATGGGGATCCTCGGTGTTGAAGTAGCACTTGTAGAAGTTGAGCTTGTAGTAGCCTTGGGAACCCACTTCACCAAAGCTTGGGGTTCATCTTCGTAAGAGTCAAAGTCCTCTTGGAGCTTGTTCTTGCCCTTGAGCTTGGTGTCTTGTGGTGGAAGGTCATCTTGAGTGTTTGTCCTCTTGGGAAGATTATTTTCAAACTTATCCTTTTGAGGAACAAACTTGGGATTGGGATATTGACCTTCTTCCCATTCAACTCCATTAGCGTTGAAGTAGCCAACACCACGATTCTTCCGGTATCCTCCGTGCTTGCGTACAATCTCATCATATTGTTTGTACCCTTCAAGACTCTTGTAGATACCTTTCTCTATAATTCCTTTCAATAAAGCATTTTCTTGCTCAAGTGTAACTTGGCTAAGAGAATCATCATGAGTGGAATCAATAGAACTACTAGGAGCAACATCATTGGGTTTAGCATTTTTATTGTTGCTACTAGATGAAGAACCTTTCTTTTCTTTGTTACTAGTTTGCTTAGATTTGACTTGTGGCATGAATGTAGACAAGAGTAGTCGATTGGCAATATAAGATGAAGTCTTCTTTCGAAGATCATCATTGATAGCTTTAAGAAATTCATGTTCTTGCTCCAAATTGAGCTTCTCGAAGCGTAGCTTCTCATGAGTTCTTACAAGCTCTCCATGATCTTCAAGAGTAGATTCATGAGTTAACGTAAGAGTGTTGAGTTCTTTAGTTAGTTCTTCTATTTTCATCTTATCATCATCAATTGACTTATCTTGACTAGTATGAGAAATATCAAGTTCATTATGATCACTAGTTTTATCACATAGCAAGTCATCATCCTAAAGCAAATCATCTTCATCACTATCGAAATCAAGATATTCGGGATGTGATACCTTGGGGCCTTTAGCCATGAAGCAACTTCAACCTCCTTCATTTGGTGAATCAAATAGACCATAGGAGTTGGTTGTCACTAGTGCAATTCCAGCAACACCATCATGTTGACTATAGTCGGAGTTGGAGTGATAGCTTCTCTCGGAGTGGTTGTCGGAGTCGGAGCCGGAAACCCATTCACCAACATGAGCTTGATGCTTTCTTCTTGAGTATCTCTTGGTGTGCTTGTCCTTCTTCTCCGAGTCCCTACTTCTCCTTGAGGGTCTTTGTTCATAACGATCATCTCTACTCCTTCTCTATCGGGACCCTGATCCTAAACCATAAGAATCCAGTCTGTAACACATCACATCACTTTGCGGTCTCACACATGGTTATCTCCACGATTGCCACCTTACTTGGGCCGAGACCATTTGCATCTTTTGACTCAGTATGGGAATGTGTCGCTAGCATTCAAATATCAAAGAACCCGGGCCGACATGACCAGTCGTAGAACCCAAGTGGCACATCCGTACAGGGACAGGCATACGTAACCCAGCAATGCAGGTGTCGATATCTAGCGTGTGTAGACGAGTCATAGCAAGCCACAAGGACTCCATTACACCATGGGACATAAATGTCATCACTGCATGTAGACGAGTCATAGCATGCTACATGGACTCCATTACACCGCGGGACATTTCCCCGAAGGGACAGACACAACAGCAAAGAAGAATACATGCCGGTCAATCAATGTGTTCGGAGCAGTAGCAAGCTACCAAGGCTCGGTGGAAGCACAAAGAGGCATTTCCCCGTAAAGAGTACTACTAAAGGCACACAACTAGTTTTCGGATCCCATACATACCATTGCATGTCACACGTACGCACGACATGCCCGATATGCATAGATACAACTATGGCATCACAACATAACCATACAACATTACAACATTTACTTAGAAGGCTCGGAAGAGCCAATACAATAATATGTTACAAACAGGGGTCACAAGACCCAACATTCAGAGCATTCAATCAAACAAGTGGAAGTTTAAATATGTCTGGGTACAGACATCTATAAAAGTTGCTGGAGGAGCCTGAAAAACTACAACGACCCTACCGAAGGAACCAGACCTCTGTCTGGGATTCCCAAGCTAATCCGGTCAACATTGAATTTCACGTCAAAAATACCACTAATGAGACTGACGTCTCCTTTGAAAAAACATAAATTAAGCAAACGTGAGTACAAGGGTACTCAGCAAGACTTACATCAGAACTAACTACATATGCATCAGTATCAATGAAGGGGGGGTTGGGGAGTTTATTGCAGCAAGCCAGCTTTGACTCTTGGCTAACCTATACTACGACTACAAGTAGTATCTTTGAGGTGGGATAGCGCACACGAGTCCACATATTCTCCAATCAATACACCACTATGGATCCACTTCCATCTCCCTATGAGAAGGCCATCCATAGCACTCATGCCTATCTTGCGCATTTTAGAGTATCCACTTCAAGTTGTCTATGAACCACATAAGTTCTCCAAGTAGTCCATATTCGAGGACGCGGCTATTCGAATAGATTATTTCACCCTGCAGGGGTATACTTCTTCACACACGCTCTCGCCACTTATCACCATATGCACGTCATGCATCTCGGCAACCTTCAAGCAGAAGCACTGGCGTGGGCGTCGGCCACGACCGTCAACCATACAAGGCCCTAGTCCAGGTTTATCGCCTATTTGAGACTGAACCCGCACGGAAGTCCGGCCAAAGTTTCCGCTACGGCCTCAAATTATGTGCGCAGGGTTCCTAAGCCCACTGTTCGGGTGCCACTTGGTACACCGTGCCACTGTGCATCTACTGCATCACAGCCCACCCCGTCGGGCAGCGCTATGCATGGCCGCCATCACTTTTCCTACAAACACCAGAAACTAGTTGTGACTCCTGGACAGAGGTCTAGGTGATTAATAAGACGAGAGGGGTCGAGTTACAGGAGCCCAATGTGTGGTAGTAACTGTCTTGGATCACAAACATAGAACTCAGTTCTTAAGGTCGGCCCCAATGAGACAGCCCGCCATGTACTCCTACATGACCTCTCATCGCTACCTTTACCAAATTGTGTTCACACACTTAGCTCTCACACAGTACAACATGAACACTGCCATTCTGATGCATCACCCGGATGGATCAGACCCGACATGACACGACTCTAAGAACATCAGGCAGAGTAAGTAAGCATGGATGAGTAAGCACAACAAGGCTCAAGCAGTTGCTACTCATGCTAAGTGGTTCCAACTATTTACTATGGCAAAGACAGGTCATGCAAAGGAATGGGTTCAACTACCAATGACATGTAACAGTTGAATTGTTGTTGTCCTAATGCAGTAAAGAGAGCAGGAGCAAGAGAGTGGGTTCATATCAGTATGCTCAAGGGGGTTTGCTTGCCTGACAGTCCAGAATATATCATTTCTCTTCATCAGTGACAACGTTCACTTTGTCAGAACCATTGTCTACCGAGAGGGAACAAACACCGGCAAACAAGAAAGGAACACATTCAATGTGATGCAACAATCATGATGCATGAAATGGCATGTTAAGTTACTAAATTGACCTAGTGCTATAGGTATTCATATTAAGTGAAGTGGAATTCAAATATATACTAAATTCCAACTCCAACACTATTAATTAAATTATCCTAATCATGAAGTGTCCTAATTTGTGATGTTAACTTGCTCAAACATGCATGATGATGGCATAAACAGATTCATTGGATTTTACTGATCATTTTTCGTATATAATTATTTTCATGTGACTTACAGATTATTTTCTATGATTTTTAGAAGTTTTAAACATTTTTTGGAATTTCCTGAATTATTTTTATAATAAAAAATGATTACTACGTCAGCCTGACGTCATCATGACGTCAATAGGTCGGCTGACCCGGTCCAGGTCAAACCTGATGTGCGGGGCCCGCACGTCAGTGACACAGGGTTAATCCCCGCATTGACCCGTGCTCTGACACGCTATAGGTCCCACTGTCATACACCCAGGGCTAGCTAATTAGGCCATTAAGTGCCTAATGACGGTGCCACGTCAGCCACGCCGGCGACGAGTCGCAAGCGACCATCCACGATGGCGGAGCTCGCCAAACTTGCGCTACAGCGGCCATTCGACAAGCGGAGGACACCTACAGGTAGCCCTCGCTCGACCGCATCCAGAGGGACCACGGGAGGCCCTGGGGTCATCAAAGCTCGTCGGAGGTGAGCCCGTGACGGCGGACGGAGCTTGGCTTGTGGAAACTGTAGCTAGAGGGCACAGGAGAGCAGGGAGCGAGGGGGAAACGGTCGGTGGCTCACCGCGGGGTCGGGCAGAGGCGGCTATGGGGTTGGGGAGGCTTCAAGCGGAGCGAATCGACCGGTGGCCCTTGTCGGAGCCGAGGACGAAGACGACGTTGGCGGCAATGCAGAGGGCCTCCGGCGAAGTGCGGCTCCACAGAGAGGATGGGCGCGACCTGACGGAGCTCTGGGTAGCATGGGGATGCAAGGCATGGCCGGAGGGCACGGCGGCAGCAAACGGTGGCGATGGCTTCGGGCGGCGAGGGAGGAAGAGTAGAGGGCAGGGAGAGAACCAGAGAGGGGAGGAGAAGGGAGAGGGATCTGGGGCGACTTCGGGCGGAAGATAGGCTCGAGGGGGGCGAGGAGGCACGCAAAGAGGAGCTGGCCTCCTCAAGCACGCGCGCGGGGCACGCAGCTGCTCCTACTAGCAGAAGGTAGGAGAAGGCACCTCATGGGCTGGGCCCTCTCCTGCACTGGGCCAACAGGTGAGATCTCTCTCTCTCTCTCTCTCTCTCTTTCTTTAGTTTAGTTTTCTATTTTCTTTCTTCTGACATTTGTTTATTTTTGTTTGCGCCACAAGGACCTAGCACAAAAATACCAACACATTTTCTGGGTGTAGTTTGTATATTTCAAACCTCGTAAAAATGTTTTCAGAATTTTTGGATGACTAAAATAATTGAAATGCTTTATTAATGATTTTCAGAAACTTTCCTATTTTATTTAATTTACCAAAATAGTTGTCAAAATATAATTCACCCCTGATATGTTGTTGCCAACATTTATCAAAGAGGGGGAACATTTTTGAAGAGCATTTTGGATTCACTCAAATATCTTAATAGTTTAACTTATTTGAATTTTATCTGTGCTAGGGTTTGATCACCCCCATTTCAAATTAATTTTAATTTTAACATGATGACATGATGCACATGCTGATGTTGATGCAAACAATTCAAGCAAATTCTAGGGTTGTGACATTCTCTCTCTTCGAGGTGATTCATCTCTTGAGATTCGTCTTCTTGGTGACTCTTCTCTTTGTTTGTAGGGAGCCGACCACTCATTTGAGTAGTGTCCCGGCTTCCCACAATCATAGCAGTTTTGATCACGACTTGATGAACACTTATCTTCATATCTAGAGTTGGAGCTGCGATATTTGCTTCTATTCTCGTAGAACTTGTTGAATTTCTTGACCATGAGGCTTATCTCTTCATTTGTGACAAGGTTGTCGCTTGAGGTAGCGGGAGCATCACTTGTGGCTTTTTAAGCACCGCTAGACTTGTGATGAAGGTCTTCCTTGTCTTTGAGTGTCATCTCATGAGCAACAATTCTACCAATCACTTCCGTTAGTTTGAGATCTTTGTAGTTGGGCATCATTTGGATCAATGTGCACACGGTGTCATATCTCTCATCCAAAGCTCGAAGTATCTTCTTGATGATGAACTTGTTAGTCATTTCTTCGCTTCCTAAGATGGCAATATCATTTGTGATGAGAGCTAGCCTAGAGTACATTTCAGCGACTCCTTCACCATCCTTCATCTTGAACTTGTCAAGTTGACCTTGAAGAACATCTAACTTGGATTCTCTCACGGACTCAGTTCCTTCGTGCGTATCAACCAAAGTATCCCAAATCTCTTTTGCATGTTCAAGACGGCTGATTTTGTTGAATTCTTTAGGACAAAGGCAGTTGAAGAGTATGTCACATGCTTGAGCATTGAGTTGCAACATCTTCAATTCATCCGCTGACGCTTCACGATCCGGTTCCTTTCCATCCGCAAAGAATTTACCTTGCAAGCCAACATGAACAACAGCCCAAACGGCAAGATTATGACCAAGAAAATGCATTTTCATTTTATGCTTCCAACTAGCAAAATTAGTGCCATCAAAGTACGAACCTCTACGGTGATGATTTCCCTCACTAGATGCCATACTTCTCCTAGGTTGTGAAACCAATGCAATGGAGACCAAAGCTCCTATACCACTTGTAGGATCGAAAGTAGGTCTAGAGGGGGGGGGTGATTAGACTACTTGACCAAATAAAAGTTTTGCCTTTTTCCCAATTTTAACTCTTGGAAAGTTTTAGCATTCATAGCATATCAAGTAACACCCTACACATGCATGTGTAAGAGTGTAGCAGTGGAAAGTAAAGACATTGCACATGTAAGTAAAGAGAGGGTTAGGAATGCAACACAAGTGATGACACGATGATTTTTCCCGTGGTTCCGATAGGTGGTGCTATCGTACGTCCACGTTCATGGAGTATTCAACCCACGGAGGGTAACGGTCACGAGAGTCCACAAAGGGCTCTACCCAACGAGGGTTCCACGAAGAAGCAACCTTGACTATTCCATGCGGCTTCCACGAAGGACTAGCCTCACTATGGGTAGATCTTCACGAAGTAGGCGATCTCCTTTCCCTTAGAAACTTCTTGGTTCTCTCCACAACACGAGGTAGGAGGCTCTCAAGCGACACCTAACCAAACTAGGAGGCACCACCCTCCAAAAGGTAATAGGCTCGTTAATGATGATGAACTCCTTGCTCTTGTGCTTCAAGATGATAGACTCCTCAACACACAATCTCTCTCACATAGATTTTGCTTGGTAGAAGAGATGGGATTGGTGGAAAGCAACTTGGGGAGGCTAGAAATAAATATCCATATGGTTGGAGTGGAAGATCTTGACCTCAACTCAAGGGTAGGTGGTTCTCTCTCAGAAAACTGAGTAGGATAGGTATGGAATAGTTCTGAGTGCTTCTCTTTCGAGTTTGTGGTGGTGAAGGGGTTTATATAGGCATCCCCAAAAATCCAACCGTTACACACAATAAGTCAGACTCGGTGACACCGATGTGTAAATCTCGGTGGTACCGAAGTGACTAAAAGTGGAAACTTTTGAATCTCAGAGGGACCGATATACAATTCTCGGTTGCACCGACAAGGTGACCAACGGTCAGATTTACCAAACTCGGTGAGGCCGATTCACCATTCTTGGTCGAACCGAAAATGAGAACTTGCGTAACAGAATCTTGGCAACCCAACTCGGTGGCAGCGACTGCAGTGTCGGCTGCACCGAAGTGTTAGGGTTTGGCTGAGTCTGTCTAGGGTTTGGAACTCGGTGGCACCGGGATAGGAATGTTGGTTGCACCGATTTGGCTTAGGACATACTTTGGTGGGAGAGTTTGTGGATGTTTTGGTGACCGTCACTTGTGCACGTATGAGCATATTGTTCACCATCAAAACTTTACCCCTTTTAATAGTATTGGCTTTCCTATAGACTCAAAGTGATTTCTCACAAATATAAAATGTAGAGTCCTCTTGCTTCATGCTTGGCCAACCTATTTCCTTGAATCTTGGGGTGATTCCACAATCCTGTAGCCATTCCCATCATTGAACTTTTCCTGAAATATACTTGGTGAAGGCATTAGTTCAATGACTTATATGTTGTTATTAATTACCAAAACCACCAAGGGAACAAGTGTGCTTTCAGTCGGGCCAACGAGCTCGCCACATACGTCGACCCGGACAAGCTCCTGCCGGCCCTTGGTGAGGACAGCGAGCCGGTAGCCGAGGACTCCTTCAGCAACCCCCATGGTTTGGAGGACGAGGAGGTCACCGATGAGAGCACCGACTCCAGCACTGAGACGGCTGGGACCACGAAGGCTGCCCCGAAGGCCACGAAAGCCGACCCGAAGGCCGCGACCACCTCCGGGCCGAGCGTTGAGCCGACTGGTGACACGCCGGTGGCCTGAGCCCCCGGGCATCTTTACTTTTCTTTTGTTTTCTCTGCATGTTAGACTCAAGTCCACCCAGTGGGGGTGTATTGTAATGAATCGTAATGGTCGTGGGCCTTTTTTAAATTACGAAGTTTCTGGTTGTTGCAAAGTTAGTTTTCATGCGTGTCGGCTTGCCCTTCCCTTTGTTTGCCCCTTAGGTTCCGTTAGCTCAAGTCCTTTTCCCCCTTTGTTTTGACCCCGCCAGCCCGACAGCCGGGAGCTGGTCTGTAGTTGGGACGGGGTGTCCACCTCGAGGGAGCCGACTTTGAGTTTAGGAACCGCGAGGGATTTTTTTGGTAAGGCAAGTGACAGAGGCAGGAATATGAACCGGCTAGACTTAGCCGATGACCCCCTAGTGATCGGTTTTTCATGTGAACCAAGCTTTGCCCCCGGACTCCACGAGCCGGACAGCCAGGGGCCGGTCTATAGCTGGGAGGGGTGGGAGGACTTACTTATCTTACACTACTCGATCTACCTCGAGGGAGGACATTAAGACTAGCCAGCAAGCCCCTGGGGCCAGGGCCGGATCTGGGGGCGGCGAATTGAATTGACAAGCTTTGAAGTGAAAGGGGCATGTCCCAAGAGCCGGCTTGGGGCACCCATTGCATTCATAAGCCCAAAAGGGTAATGATACATAAATACACTAGTTTTTTCAGCAGTAAAACGGATGGAGGAGCGCCGCGTTCCACGGACACTCGGTCTCCTTGCCGGAGGCGTCTCTCTTGCGCTTCTGCGGCTTCTGGGCGTTTATCAGGTGGTACACGTTGTTGTGCAGCGCCTTGCTGACAACAAACGAGTCCTCCCATGGGGAGGAAGCTTGTGCTGGCCGGCTATCCGCTGGATCCGCCTGAGCACGAGGTCTCCTTTGCGGAAGGAGAGCGGCCGCATCCGCTTGCTGTGGTAGTGCCGGAGCTTCTGCTGATAGATGGCCGTCCGGCTCAAGGCCAGGTCGCGGGCTTCTTCGAGTAGGTCGACGTTGTCTTCTCTTGCCTCCTTTGCATGCTTCTCTGTGTATAGGGCAACCCGAGCAGAGTCGAACTCGATGTCGGTGTGAATGATCGCCTCGGACCCGTACACAAGGAAGAAAGGTGTGTAGCCAGTTGATCGGTTGGGAGTGGTCCTAAGGCTCCAAAGGACAGCCGGCAGCTCGTCGACCCAGCAGCCGGCTGACCTCACCAGCGGCGTTACGAGCCGGGGCTTGATGTCGGATAGGATTAGGCCATTCTACCTCTAGACCTAGCCGTTTGACTGTGGATGAGCAACGGACGCCAAGTCGAGCTGGATGCCCTGCTTGGAGCAGAAATGCGCGAGCACGCCCTTGGCGAAGTTTGTGACGTTGTCGGTGATGATGCTATGGAGTACGCCGTAGCGAACCATGATGTCATCGATGAATCGGACGGCCGTGGGGCCATCCAGCTTCTTGACTGGCCTGGCTTCGATCCACTTGGTGAATTTGTTGATGGCCACCAGCAGATGCTTCATGCCGCCTCGTGCGGTTTTGAAGGGTCCCACCATGTCCAGCCCCCAGACGGCGAAGGGCCACGAGAGGGGGGTGGTCTGGAGGGACGAAGCCGGTAGGTGGCTTTGCATGCTGAAGTGCTGGCAGCCCTTGTTGGAAATATGCCCTAGAGGCAATAAATAAAGTATTTATTATTATATTTCCTTGTTCATGATAATCGTTTATTATCCATGCTATAATTGTATTGATTGGAAACACATTACATGTGTGGGTAAATAGACAACACTTTGTCCCTAGTATGCCTCTAGTGAACTAGCTCGTTGATCAAAGATGGTCAAGGTTTCCTAGCCATTGACATGTGATGTCATTTGATAACGGGATCACATCATTAGGAGAATGATGTGATGGACAAGACCCAAACTACAAACGTAGCATATGATCGTGTTAGTTTATTGCTACTACTTTCCGCATGTCAAGTATATGTTCCTATAACCATGAGATCATGTAACTCACGGACACCGAAAGAGTGCCTTGTGTGTATCAAACGTTACAACGTAACTGGGTGACTATAAAGGTTCTCTACGGGTATCTCCGAAGGTGTATGTTGAGTTGGCATGGATCAAGACTGGGATTTGTTACTCCGTGTGACGGAGAGGTATCTCAGGGCCCACTCGGTAATACAACATCACAATAAGCCTTGCAAGAAATGTGACTAAGTGTTTGTCATGGGATCTTGTATTACGGAACGAGTAAAGAGACTTGCTGATAACGAGGTTGAACTAGGTATGGAGATACCGATGATCGAATCTCGGGCAAGTAACATACCGAAGAACAATGGGAACATCATACGGGATTAACTGAATCCTTGACACAGAGGTTCAACCGATAAAGATCTTCGTAGAATATGTAGGAACCAATATGGACATCCAGGTCCCGCTATTGGTTATTGACCATAGAGGTGTCTCGGTCATGTCTACATAGTTCTCGAACCCGCCGGGTCTGCACACTTAAGGTTTGGTGACATTTCGGTAGTATAGAGTTATGTATGGTGGTGACCAAAGGTTGTTCGGAGTCCCGGATGAGATCCCGGACGTCACTAGGAGCTCCGGAATGGTCCGGAGGTAAAGATTGATATATATGAAGTCCTATTTTGGTCGCCGGAAAAGTTTCGGGCTAATCGGTAGTGTACCGGGAGTGCCGGTAGTGTATCAGGAGACCATCGGGAGGGGTATTTCGACCCAAGAGGCTACATGAGCTGTGCGAGAGTGAATACCAGCCCTTAGTGGGCTGGTGGAAGTCCCACACAAGGCCCATTCGTCTAGGAGAGAAAACCCAAAGACATAAGGTAGAAAAAAGGCAAAATAGGGAGGAATCCTAGTCCTACTAGGATTTGAGGAGGATTCCTCCTCTCCCACTTGATTTGGCCGAACCAAGGGCTGGTCCCGTGATGGCCAAACCTCCTACTCTCTTCCTCCTATATATACTGGAGGTTTTAGAGTTTTTGGCACTAGATTTTCAGCCACATGCTACCCGTTCCTCCAGTGCATAGTTTCTCCTTTAGATCGGATTTCTGCAGTGTTTAGGCGAAGCCCTGCCGGAATAGCTCCACCACCATCGCCGGAGTGCCATCACGCTGCCTGAGAACTGTTCTACCTCTCCGCTCCCTGTTGCTAGATCAAGAAGGCGGAGATCGTCATCAAGCTATACGTGTGCTGAACGCGGAGGTGCCCTCCGTTCGGTGCTTGATCGGAATGGATCATGATTGGATCGCGGGAAGCGATTTGGATCACAAAGACGTTCAACTACACCAATCGCGTTTCTTAATGCTTCCCGCTTAGCGATCTACAAGGGTATGTAGATCCACTGTCCCTCTCATATATGCTCATCACCATGGATAGGTCTTGCGTGAGCGTAGGAAAAAATTTGTTTCCCATGCGACGTTCCCCAAGAGTGGCATCATGAGCTAGGTCTATGTGTAGATGAGATCTCAAGTAGAACACAAAGAGTTTGTGGGCGTTGATGCTTAGATTGCTTCCTCCCTTGGTCGTGTTTTGGTTCAGCTGTATTGTGGGATGAAGCGGCCCGGACCAACATTACTCGTACGCTTACGAGAGACTGGTTCCCTCAACTGCAACTTGTTGCAAAAGATGGCTGGCGGGTGGCAATTTCTCTCACTTTAGTTGGATCCGATTCGACAAAGGCGGTCCTTGAGAAGGTTGAAAAGCAACTAATGTATCACCGTTGTGGTCTATGCGTAGGTGAGAATTGTTCTTGCTAGATACCCATAGGAGCCACGTAAAACATGCAACAACAATTAGAGGACGTCTAACTTGTTTTGCAGGGTATGTTGTGATGTGATATGGCCAATTACATGATGTTATATATGTGATGTATCAGATGATCATGTGATGTATAGAATATCACGACTTGCATGGCGATGAGTACGGCAACCGGCAGGATCCATAGCGTTGTCTTTAATTATTGTATGACCTGCGTGTCAATCTTTAAGCGCTATGTAATGATTTACTTTATCGCTAAACGGTAGCAATAGTAGTAGAAGCATGATGGGCGTGACAACCCCGACGGTGACACGTTTATGGAGATCAAGATGATGGAGATCATGGTGTCGTGCCGGTGACGATGGAGATCATGCCGATGCTTTCAAGATGGAGATCAAAAGCACAAGTTCATGGCCATATCATGTCACTTATGATTTGCATGTGATGTTAATCCTTTTATGCACCTTGTTTTGCTTAGGATGACTGTAGCATTATAAGGTGATCCCTCAGTTATATTTCAAGATGAATTGTGTTCTCTCCGAGTGTGCACCGTTGCGAAAGTTTGTCATGTCGAGACACCGCGTGATGATCGGGTGTGATAGACTCTACGTTCACATACAACGGGTGCAAGCCAGTGTTGCATGTGCAGAACACTCGGGTTAAACTTGACGAGCCTGGCATGTACAGACATGGCCTCGGAACACAAGAGACCGAAAGGTCGAACATGAGTCATATAGTAGATATGATCAACATGATGATGTTCACCATTGAAACCACCTCAGCTCACGTGATGATTGGACTTGTGTTGGTGAATTTGGATCATGTGACACTCGGATGACCTGAGGGATGTCAATTTGAGTGGGAGCTTTAGTAATTTCATTAACTAAACTCATTATCTTGAACAATAGTCTAAGTAACCTTTGCATATTTATGTTGTAGATCAATGGCTCGCGCAGTAGCACCCCTGAATTTTAGTGCATTCCTAGAGAAAGCTAAGTTGAAAGATGATGGATGTAACTTTGTTGACTGGGCCCGTAATCTGAGGATTATGCTCACGGCTTCCCAAAAATCATATTTCCTTGATGCAACGCTTGGTGACCAACCAGAAGACATGTCGTCCGAAGACGTTAAGAATGCTTGGGAGGCACGTTCTGGAGATTACTCAATAGTTCAGTGTGCAATATTGTATGGCTTAGAACCGGGACTTCAAAGACATTTTGAACGTCATGGAGCATATGAGATGTTCCAGGAGTTGAAGTTTATCTTTCAGAAGAATGCCCGGATCGAGAGGTATGAGACCTACGATAAGTTCTATGCTTGCAAAATGGAGGAGAAAGAGTCTATCAGTGAGCATATACTCAGAATGTCTGGGTATTCAAATCGTCTAGCAGAGTTGGGAATTGCCCTTCCGCCAGAGGCGATCACTGACAGAGTTCTTTAATCACTGCCACCTAGTTACAAAAGGTTTGTGATGAACTATAACATGCACGGGATGAACAAGTCAGTCGCCGAGCTGTTTGCGATGCTAAAATTCGCTGAGTCTGAAATCCAGAAAGAAGATCAAGTGTTGATGGTCAATAAAACCACTAGTTTCAAGAAAAATGTCAAGGGCAAGGGCAAGAAGGGTAAAACCAAGAAGGATGGCAAAGCAGTTGCAACTCCTGTAAAGAAGCCCAAGTATAGACCCAAGCTAAAAACTGAGTGCTTTCATTGCAAGGGAACTGGTCACTGGAAGCGGAACTGCCCCAAGTACCTGGCTGACAAGAAGGCGGCCAACAACAAACAAGGTATATATGATATACATGTTATTGATGTGTACCTTACTAGCTCTCGTTGTAATGCCTGGGTATTTGATACCGGTTCGATTGCTCACATTTGCAACTCAAAACAGGAACTAAGGAATAGACGAAGGCTGGCGAAGGATGAAGTGACGATGCGCGTGGGAAATGGTTCCAAGGTTGATGTGATCCCCATCGGCACGCTCTCTCTTCGATTACCATCGGATTAATGATGAACCTGAATAATTGTTATTTAGTGCCTGCGTTAAGCATGAACATTATATCTGGATCTTGTTTATTGTGAGACGGTTACTCATTTAAATCAGAGAATAAAGGTTGTTCTATTTATATGAGTAATATCTTTTATGGTCATGCACCCAATGTAAGGGGTTTATTCATATTGAATCTTGATAGTGATGACACACATGTTCATAACATTGATGCCAAAAGATGTAGAGTTGATAATGATAGTACCACTTTCTTGTGGCACTGCCGTTTAGGTCATATTGGTGTAAAACGCATGAGGAAGCTCCATGCTGATGGACTTTTGGAGTCACTTGATTTTGAATCACTTGACACATGTGAACCATGCCTCATGGGCAAGATGACTAAAACGCCATTCTCTGGAACAATGGAATGGGCGAATGACTTATTGGAAATCATACTTACTAATGTGTGCGGTCCAATGAATGTTACAGCGCGTGGTGGATATCGTTATTTTCTCACCTTCACTGATGACTTAAGTAGATATGGGTATATTTACTTAATGAAACACAAGTCTGAAACGTTTGAAAAGTTCAAGCAATTTCAGAGTGAAGTTGAGAATCATCGTAACAAGAAGAATAAATTCCTGCAATCTGATCGAGGAGGTGAATATCTGAGTTATAAGTTTGGCAGTCACTTAAGACAGTGTGGAATTGTTTTACAGTTGACACCGCCTGGCACACCACAGCGTAATGGTGTGTCCGAACATCGTAATCGAACCTTATTAGATATGATGCGTTCTATGATGTCTCTTGTTGATTTGCCACTATCGTTTTGGGGTTATGCATTGGAGACAACTGCATTCACTTTAAATAGGGCACCATCGAAATCTGTTGAGACGACGCCATATGAACTTTGGTTTGGCAAGAGGCCAAAGTTGTCGTTTCTTAAAGTTTGGGGATGTGATGCTTATGTCAAAAAGCTGGAACCCAAAGTGGAGAAATGCGTCTTCATAGGATACCCGAAGGAGACAATCGGGTATACCTTTTATCTTACATTTGAAGGCAAAGTGTTTGTCGCTAAGAACGGAACATTTATTGAGAAAGAGTTTCTCTCGAAAGAATTGAGTGGGAGGAAAATAGAGCTTGATGAGGTTATTGAACCTTTACTTCAACCAACAAGTAGCAGCATAAAAAGATGTTTCTATGGAACCTACGACGGTAGAAGAGGAAGTTAGTGATGATGATCATGAAGCTTAGGATCAAGCTACTATTGAACCTCGTAGGTCGACAAGATCGCGTACTACTCCTGAGTGGTACGGCAACCCTGTCTTGGAGGTCATGTTGTTAGACAACAATGAACCTACAAGCTATGGAGGAGCGGTGATGGGCCTAGATTCCGAGAAATGGTTAGAGGCCATGAAATCCGAGATGGGATCCATGTATGAATACAAAGTATGGACTTTGGAAGTATTACCTGAAGGGCAAAAGGCCATTCTGAACAAATGGATCTTTAAGAAGAAGACAGACGAGGACGGTAATGTTATCGTCTATAAAGCTCGACTTGTGGCAAAGGGTTTTTCAAAAGTTCAAGGAGTTGACTACGATGAGACATTCTCACCTGTAGCGATGCTTAAGTCTGTCAGAATCATGTTGGCAATAGCTGCTTATTACGATTACGAAATTTGGCAGATGGATGTCAAAACAGCATTCCCAACGGTTTCCTTGAGGAAGAGTTGTATATGATGCAACCAGAAGGTTTTGTCAATCCAGATAATGCTGACAAAGTTTGCAAACTCCAGCAATCCATTTATGGGCTGGTGCAAGCATCTCGGAGTTGGAATAAGCGTTTGATGAGGTGATCAAAGCGTTTGAGTTTATACAAGTTTATGGAGAAGCTTGTATTTACAAGAAAGTGAGTGGGACCTCTATAGCATTTCTAATATTATATGTGGATGGCATATTGCTGATTGGAAACAATACAAAAATGCTGGAAAGCGTGAAGGAATATCTGAACAAGATTTTTCCAATGAAGGACCTAGGAGAAGCTGCTTTCAAATTAGGTATTAAGATCTATAGAGATAGATCGAGACGCTTACTAGCACTTTCACATAGCACATACCTTGATATAGTTTTGAAGAAGTTCAAAATGGATCATTCCAAGAAGGGGTTCTTGCCTATGTTACAAGGTGTGAAGTTGAGTAAGACTCAATGCCCAGTGACTGCAGAAGATAGAGAAAAGATGAGTGTCATCCCCTATGCTTCAGCCATAGGCTCTATCATGTATGCAATGTTGTGCACAAGACCCGATGTCAGCCTTGCCATAAGTATAGCCAGAAGGTTTCAAAGTGATCCTAGAATGGAACACTGGGCATCGGTCAAGAATATCCTTAAGTACCTGAAGAGGACTAAGGAAATGTTTCTCATTTATGAAGGTGATGAAGAGCTCGTCGTAAAGGGTTACGCTGATGCAAGCTTTAACACTGATCCGGATGACTCTAAGTCACAAACCGGATACGTATTTATTCTCAACAGGGGAGTGGTAAGCTAGTGCAATTCCAAGCAGAGTGTGGTAACCGATTCTACATGCGAAGCGGAGTACATCGCAGCCTCGGAGGCGGCGAAGGAAGGTGTCTGGATGAAGTAGTTCATGACAGATCTTGAAGTAGTGCCCAGTGCACTGAGTCCAATGAACCTATTCTGTGACAACACTAGTGCCATTGCTCTGGCCAAGGAACCAAGGTTTCACAAGAGGACCAGACACATAAAGCGACACTTCAACTCCATCCGCGATTACATCGAGGAGAAGGACATAAATATTTGCAAAGTGCACATGGATCTGAATGTTGCAGGCCCGTTGACGAAACCTCTTCCAAGGGCTAAACATGATCAACACCAGAATTGCATGGGTGTTCAATTCATTACAATGTAAATCACATAGTGATGTGAACTAGATTATTGACTCTAGTGCAAGTGGGAGACTGTTGGAAATATGCCCTAGAGGCAATAAATAAAGTGTTTATTATTATATTTCCTCGTTCTTGATAATCGTTTATTATCCATGATATAATTGTATTGATTGGAAACACATTACATGTGTGGGTAAATAGACAACACTTTGTCCCTAGTATGCATCTAGTGAACTAGCTCATCACCATGGATAGGTCTTGCGTGAGCGTAGGAAATTTTTTGTTTCCCATGCGATGTTCCCCAACAGCCCACGCACTTGTGGACCAATTTCTTGGCTTCCTCCAAGGCGGTCGGCTAGTAGAAACCATGGCGGAAGGCCTTGGCCACCAGGGTCCTAGAGGCGGCGTGGTGCCCACACTCGCCCTGGTGGATGTCGAGGAGGATCTCCTGACCCTTCTCTGGCTCGACGTGCCGTTGGAAGACACCGGTGGTGTTGTGGTGGACGAGCTCACGATAGATGATGCTGTAGGCCGAGGCCCGACGCTGGATTTGTCTTGCAGTGGCCTCGTCTGGGGAGAGCTCGCCGCGCAGAAGGAACGCCAGGATGGGCTGGGCCCATGAGGGAGCCAAGACGGGGCCCGGCTCAGGAGCCCCCGGTCCTAGGTGATCAGTCCTTGGGACCGGCTCGCCAGCCCCCAGATTGGGGACAGCAGGAGGGGTGTCGACTGCCATCATGACAGCCGCGGCGTCGGAGCCGGTTGCTCTGGACGCAGCCGGCTGGGATGGCTCAGCGGGCGCTGGCAAGGTAGTCTGGGTAGGAGGAGCCAGTGGCGAAGATGCCGAGGGGGCAGCCGGAGCCGCCGATGGGTCGGCAGCGTCGGCCGGTACGAAGATGGATTTTGACTCTAGGGAAGGCTTGATTGATGGTTTGATCAGCCGCTCGAGGGAGACGCCAGCTGGGATGGCCTGTCGGGTGAAGCCGATCTTCGCTAGTGTGTCGGCCGCCTCATTGTCTGCCCGTGGGATGTGGTGGAACTCACAGGCCTCGAAGGAGCCAGTGAGTTGCTGTACAAGGAAGCGGTAGCTAGCCATGTTGGCGTCCCTGGCATCCCATTCGCCAGAGACCTGCTGCACCACGAGGTCAGAGTCGCCGAAGCATAGGATGCACCTAATGTCGATCTCCTTGGCGAGCCGGAGGCCGTGGACGATGGCCTCGTATTCGGCCATGTTATTGGAGGCGCCGAAGTGGATCTGGAGGGCGTACTTAATCTGGTCACCTTTTGGGGAGGAGAGGACTATGCCGACACCTAGGACGATCCTCATTTTTTAGCCGTCGAAATGCATGCGCCAATGCTTGGAGACAGGGGGAGGCAGCACGAACTTGGTCTCCGCCCAGCCGACGAGGAAGTCGGCCAGCACCTGCGACTTGATGGTTGTACGCGGCTCGTACCGGATCTCGTGGTCGACAAGGGCGATGACACATTTGGCGATCTGGCCGGTGGAGTCCCGGCCGCTCATGATCTTGCCGAGCAGGGCCGTGCTCACCACGGTGATGGTGTGCTCCTGGAAGTACTACTTGACCTTCTTGGCGGCAAAATAAATGCCATAGCACATCTTCTGATAGTGGGGGTAGTTTTGCTTGGAAGCGGAGAGGACCTCGCTGAGATAGTAGATGGGGCACTCGACCGGTAGGGATTTTCCCTCCTCCGGCCGCTCGACCACCAAGACGAAGCTAATGAAGTGGGTGGTCGCCACGATGTAGGCAAGCAAGGGCTCCTTCTCAGCCGGCAAGGCCAGGATGGGCGCGTGGGTGAGAGCCCACTTGAGGCTGCGGAAGGCCTCGTCCACCTCGTCGGGCCAATCGAACATGCCTGGCTTCTTTGTGTGGTCCGGCTCGACCAGAGCCGTCTTGCGAAGGAGCCCATAGAGGAGCAAGGCCTTTTCCCCCAGCCGGCTGATGAACCGGTTGAGTGAGGCGAGGCAGCCGTGAACTTCTGGACATCGTAGAGCCGGGTCGGTTTGGGCATGTGCTCGATCGTGCTGATCTTCTCTAGGTCAGCTTTGATGCCACGAGCCGACACGAAGAAACCCAGGAGCTTGCCAAGTCGGGATGTCGAACACACACTTCTCCGGGTTGAGGTTGATCTTGTACTCGCGCAGGTTCGTGAAGGTCTCCCGGAGATCGTTGAGGAGGCTGAAATGCTTCTTGGTATTGACGACGATGTCGTCGATGTAGACGTGTACGTTCCTGCCTATCTGAGGCAGGAGGCACTTCTGCATGCACCATTGGAAGGTGACGCCGGCGTTCTTCAGGCCGAAGGACATGGTGATGTAGCAGTAGGCCTCAAAAGGCGTGATGAAGGAGGTCTTGAGCCGGTCCTCCGGATCCAACTTGATCTGGTGGTAGCCGGAGTAGGCGTCTAGGAAGGACATGTCACGCCCAAGATGCGGTCCTATCCTTATTTTGGCACGAGGGCCTCGACAGGGATAGAAGCGCATCTCGTCGTGTTGCAACAATGGATATCATTACAAGTACATGTACAGAAGAGATGAGTATATGGAATTGGCTTACACTCGCCACAAGCTACATCAAGATCACATCAATACAACAACATACTCAAACATCATACATAAGAGCAGGGTCTGACTACGGATGAAAAACAAATGACAAAATGACATCCATCCTTGCTATCCCAGGCTGCTGCCTGGAACCCATCCTAGATCGATGAAGAAGAAGAACTCCAAACAAACAAACATCATGCTCACGTCAAATCATCGCATTAGCTACACCTGCAACTGTTGTTGTAGTAATCTGTGAGCCACAAGGACTCGAAAATCTCATTTCCAAGGGTATTAAGACTATTAAAGCTTAATGGGTGAGGTATGGTTAAGTGGTGAGGCTACAACAGCAACTAGCATATATTTGAGTAGCTAGTAATGATCAATAATTGATCCTGAACACCTACTTACATCAATCATAACCCCACCATGTTCTCTCTCGGATCAGGACTCATGAGAAGAGACAGCCACGGTTATGCACACAGTTGGTGTATTTTATTTGATCTCACTTCAAGTTTGCTATGACCGGGTGTTAAATAAAGTATCCAAGTTTTCCACATAACCGCGGGCATGGCTTTTTGAAATATTTAACCCTGCAAGGGTGCTCCAACTCATCCATCACAAATTAACCACACGCAGCGGGAATAACCTCGACCACGGATCTCGTGGTCATTCTAGGCAATTCCAAAGGAAATCCAACACCTCGAGATAGCCCAAAGAAGATCAGAGTTCCTCACGCAAGACATTCGAGAAAGGTAAAACAAGTCCAGCAAGGCCTCTCGACGTGTCGATGATCCTGATAGGAGTCGCGTATCTCGTTCTCAGGACACGGTGGATAAGCTATGCGTACAATGGCCTGATAGAAATCACCCAAGTTGCCCTAAGGTGGCCTCGCATAGTGCTCTAGTTTGGACCAACACTCATGAGGAGCACTGGCCCGGGTTGTTGATTAATCCACGAGATTATCATGCCCTATGCAAATTTTAGTTGTTATTAATCAAATAGTACCAATGTTGGGCCTTGCCAGACAAGCTTTATCCTAAAACTAAAATCAAGGGGGTCCCCATAACAACCCCGAGCATGTTAGGAGCGCTCAATTATTGAACATAACACCAGTTCACAAGTAACTAGGGCAGCAAGAGCGGAACAAAACACCGAGCAAAAGGCCAAGCCTTCCACCCTTTACCCAGTGTATAAGTGCATTAAATTAAATAGCAATAATATTGTGATAACAAAAGACTGTCCATGTTATCACATGGAAGCAATTGCACATGCAGCTAGAAACGCTATAAGAAGGGCTGAGCAAGCGGTAACATAGCCAAATAATGGTTTGCTGGGAAGGTGGAGGGTTAGAGGCTTTTCATGGCAATGTTGGGAGGCTTGACAAACAAGTGGTATGTAGCGAGACATAACGATAGGAAAACGAGACATCTACCATGGCAATGATAGTAGTGGTATCCAGGGAAATGTGTCATCTTGCTTGAGATCCCGCTCGGAAGAAGAACGAGTCCATGAAGAAGACGACCCAACGTAGTTGAACGAATCCTCACACTCCAAACGCTTTCAGAACTCTATCGAGAAGGAACAATACGGAAACAAAAATCAACACACGGAACACAATAACACATGCATGACATGATACGCAAACAAATATGATGCATGTCCGGTTTAATACGCAACGCAGGGCATGTCATGGCAAGCACAACAAACAACCACTACATATTAAGTGAAGTTCAATATGCAACGAGTTGCATATTGACAAAACTCCACGTTTGAATTATTTAGTTCGCTCTCGTTTAGGTACTCATCAATATTAAATGTTGTTTAACATGGCAAACGGTGAAGCACAAACAACTACAACATCTAGGCATTTTAATTGAGGCCGGAAGCAATATATATCATATCCAAAACAACCCCATATGCATGTTATGAATTTGGTCCAGATCTTTCCTAACACAAATTTATATTTATTAAACATAGAAATAAAGTGTGGCAAGGGATTCTACACGTTTTCTAGTCAACTTACATATGGGGAACATTTGCATCGGAGCTACGGTCTAAAAGTTATTAAACAATTCATTTTAACATAGCATTAATTAAAATTACAGAAAACAGCAAGTTTAAAAAGTTTAAACATGGTTGAAAGTTGCAACATATTAATCTACGCGAAATTCTAGTCAAGTTTCATATATAAAGCATTTCGATCCGAGGCACGGTTAGGTTGCTAAGAATTAATTCATTTTTAAAAAGGGCATCATCTCAATCCATGCAAACAGCGTGTTTAAATATTTTTAACATGCATGAAAGTTGAATATTAGTAAACTACACGAAATTCTGGACATCTTACATATCTACATTATTTTCATACGATGCACGGACAATTAGTTATTCGCAATTTTAAATCATGGGTTTTTCTGTAAAAGGACAATTCTCTGGATAATGCAAAATTTGCTAGACATAAAAAAATAACGACGTGTGCTGAATCCGTTGGGCGGCAGATAGCAACGCGGGCACTGGGCAAGGGATAGGCGGGGCTGTCACCTAGGGCCATCATGGGCCAGGTCGGTGGAGCGCTGTTGGGCCGGCTCGAGGCCCACCTGGCCTTGCGTTGGGAAGCCCATGCGAGAGGACGCCGCGGTCGTCGTCCTCCTCCTTGCTCGTTCCTGAGCGGGAGGCAGGGTGGTGGCGCCTGGTCAATGGCGGCGATGCGGCACGGGGAGACGGGCTCCGGTGAGGGAGGAGGCCGGGGAAAGCCGGATCCGACGAGGCCGGAGCCATTCCCGGCGGCGGCACTGCAGCTAGGGTCCACGACGGCGGCGGCCTGCAAAAGAGAGAGAGAGAGAGAGAGAGAGAGAGAGAGAGAGAGAGGAGACGTGAGAGAGGTAGAAGTAGGAGAGGAAGGGAGGAGGAGAGGGCGACCGACGACGGGGCACCGGCGGTAGCTTCGGCCTGGCGGCGGGACGGCCCGGATGCCGGCGACGGCAGCTCCGATGAGGCTGCACGGGGACGAGGAGTTCGGGCGCGGCGGACAACTATGGGAGACTCGGGCTGGCTGCGCTCTGTGGTTGCCGGACATTGTCCAGGTTGGCCGCCGGACATGTCTAGTAGGTGGGATTTGGGCGATTTTCAGCCCAGATCTCAGATCTGAGGGCTGAAATTGGCTATGGAGGTGGAATTTCGGGGCAGAGGGAGGTGGAGCCAGCAGGTGGGGTTTTTCTAGGGATGTTGCTGCAATTTGGTGAGGGGGAAACCCTAGTGGAGTGGTAGCCTCTCTCCACGAGGTGGATTATATAGGGAATGGCACTAGGGGTTGGTTGAGTCTCGTCCGTCCGATCGCGATCCGATGACCACGAACAGAGAGAGGGGCTAGTTGGGCTAGTGTATGTGTAGATGGGCTAGGTGGAGATGAGAGGGAGGTTTGCGGCCCATGACACGAGGTCTTTAAAACACCGTAAACGTCTGACGAATAAACCGATAACCACACTGCTACGACTGACCGTTCGGGTATCAAGCAACCTTGAAATGCGATGAAATTTGGCAGGCGGTCTACCTACACTATAATAAGACCGCATGCCAGGTTTGGACCCAATCCGAGAATAATTTTTTTGCGCGCTTTAAAAATGGTTTTTTAATGATGCCACGGGCGCGTGCGTGTGTGGTTGGTCGCGAAACGGGCAACGGCAAGAACGGAGAGAATCGGCGACTACAAACGGATTCAAGTTTTTGAAAACAAGTGACGATGCTATGCCGATGATGCGAATGATGCGATGATGAATGCAAAAACCAAACAAAACACATACGAGAAAGGAAATAAAAGGGGAATCTTCTGGAGCGTTGGTCCCGGGCTGTTACAACTCTCCTCCACTAGACGAGGATCTCGTCCCGAGATCTAGAATGAGAAGGGGAAGAGAAAGAGCAAGAGGTAAAACTTAGTTGCTTCTCTAGCAAACGATTGAATCCATTGATCGTTGAAGGTTGGAAAGAGATGAAGAATGACAGGATGAACAAGCACGAATTCACCAGAAATTTTGGCAGCACTTCGGTAGGATAGAGAGGAAAAATTCAATAAGAAGGAAAAGAACTTGAACATAGAACACGATATTGATAAAATGAATAAGCAAAGAAAGAACATGATATTGATAAAACAAGATGATGGTTGAAACAGAGCAACATGAAAATGCCTCCGGAAGAAAAGAATAGAAACTAGATCATTGGAAGGAAAAGAACGGAGAAGAAAATGACAATTTCCAGCACAAATGAATTTGAAAAGCATTGGTTGAATGGAGTTGATGAAGAATCAACAATGAAAAGAATAGCTTGTTATGGGCTTATGAAAAACATCTCAAAATTATGAGGTGACAACCTGCCACAACAGAAACAATTGATTGCTTGAGAGCAACAAGAGATGAAAAACTTCTTTCACCAAGAAGAGGAGGAGAAAACTTGAATCATTTATAACACCATGATAGCAACAATCCTTAGGAAATGCTTTAGGTGAAATCCAACCCAAGATAACTCCGAGAAAACAAGATGGGTTTACTTCTCTTTATTCTTGACAATTTCCCTTCGAGACTCCTCATAATCAAGAATTTAATCAGACCATCTCAAATGACAATGGACAAGGAATTGAACTTCGAAATTCAAGATAAAGAACACTTGAGCACCTCCAACAAGAATCTGCAAAACAATTCGAGAAGAATTACATCCTTAACAAACTACCATAAAACCCATCGGGATGAACTCCGGAATGAAAGGATGACAGAAAAGAATTGAAGGTTGCGAAAAGACAAGATTGAAGCCTTGCTATGAATTAGATGAAGCTTAGCGACGACATACTTGAGAAAAACTAGGAACTCCGGAAAAGAAAGATGACCACTTGGGATAAGGAATTTTATATCATGAACAACTACGGAAGAAAGATTGAAATCACTTGGATGAAACAAGAATAAGAATTATGATATGCCTATCCTACATCAAGTTGAAATGGCGACAAGCAACGGATTTCGCACACCACTTATTCTTCTTGAAAATATTAAAGAGAGAGATAGAACAGAAACTTGAAGAAGTCTTGCATGAGAACACCGGTAAGAATTAGAAACTAAAGAGGATAATACAAATGAATGATATAACATGAGAATGAAGAGAGCATGATCCACTTGGCAGAAAAATTGAACGAAGCACCGGAATACTTGAGAGACGAACAAAGAGACAACAATTGAGAAGAATTTGAGAACGAAGAAATCTTCTGAAATGATGGCCTTCGGGAGGATCGAGAAATGAGAACAACTATGAATGCACCGGATAGATATGGGAGAAATTTCTCATGAATGGAAAGAATTTGAGATGATAACAACAGCTGAAACCACGAATCTTCAAGAGAATGAGCAAAGGTTTAAGAGAACCACTCCTTCGGTCTTCAATGGTGAGAATCATAATGAGAAGCAACACCATGAAGTACTGAAATACTCCGGAATAACAAATAAGGAAAGGTTGAGCCAATGATGAAAATGATTCAAAGCGATCATGAAGAAGGAATATGACTGATGAAAATCATTCTTACATCATATTGAAAAGAACTTGAGGGCATCTCCGGAAAGATTAGAAGAGTCAGGTAGGATCCTGGGAAAAAACCTGTGGGTTATGGGCCCACTCAAAAGAAACCACCGTTGAAACAATTGATTAGAAAGAAATATTGCACCGGTATAAGCTGAAACTTGATGAAGTGAGAACCTCGAAATAATTTGGAAGGAATGAAAGAAAACACATATCTCTGAGATATCTTCAGCCTCCGGATAGAACAGAGAGAGACTAATAAACAAGAGAGGCTTGGAAAAGAAATTCCAACATGGAAACCATTGAACGAATGAGAAAGGATAAGATGAGCACTGAAGCTTGAATTGAATCCACCGGAGAAGAATAACAACAAGAACAAAGAATATGAGGATAAACCTTGAAATGGAAACTCCTGAGAATATTCACAAAGAATCACCGAAAACAAGATAGAAGAAAAGATAGCGGAAGCATCACATGAATAGAAAAGACACTTGGATGAGAATTTAATCATTGAAGAAAAAGGGCGGGAGGGTGGGAAAAACAAAGACAACTTGGGACAGATGAGTCGAACTCCGGAAAGAAATGAGAATTGATCTTGTAACATTGAAGAGGATAGAATTATCTTGAAGAGAAGCACACCGGTAGGAAAAGAGTTGATATGACAACTTGATTGAGCAAAAGAATTAGCATTCCCACAGAAATATGAGAACACTACTTTGAAAAGATATGAGATCACCACTTGACATCGAAGCAACTCGAATTACCATATTCAAAACAAAACAAAGGATGAGGCTGATGGAACAAGCCAGAACAAATACATGGCAGAGATTTCGTCCGATATTTTCATGGTAAGGTTTGCACGGGCTCGATCGTACATTGGATTGTCATATTTAAATGACGCTCGAATATGCTCCCTAGACGTAGCGAACTACAAGGCTTGACGAAGCATAAATCGATATTGTCCTCTGCAAGAAAGACTGTGAACAAACGAATCCACTAGATGTCAAACCCCAACCTCACATCATGATCTGTTGGAAGATAGCCTAGGTAACTACTTGAATTCCCACCTAAGAACTTCTGAAAACCTTCTTGGTTATGCAATCGGGTGTTGGGGATACAAGGAGGAAATATCTCACACAACTAACAAACCTACACCCCAACTGTATCCATCCTTCAATACATAACCAGAGGCTTCCGCAAGTCCATCTAACTCGGATCCTTGAAAACACAACTATACTAACCATGGTGGTACCCCGAACGCCTCCCCAGTACTGGGTAACTCCGACCTTACCTCACCACGACAAGTATTGAAGAAATTCCAAACACCCTCCGTCCTGAGATACTAAGGAAGCTGAATGATAACAATGTGCCAAGAATTTCCTGGAGCTCAACTCCCCAGAAGAAATCAAGTCAGACAGGAGGCACCAAGACAGAACTCCGTCACATCGGTATCATATAGTTTCCAACATACCCGCGTGATCCTAAATTTTTTTTGAGCGAGAAGAGGAGTAGAATCAAAATTCCTAAGTCGAATACCTCACCAGAGTATAAAAGAGGAGTAAAAAGAAAACCTACTCTCCGATATAACTAGACTCAAAATAGTTTTTCACTAGACTCAACTCGGCCAAGTTCGATCAATCAAGGGGGCTCCTAGGTCGGTACATGCTCTGATACCAACTTGTCACGCCCAAGATGTGGTCCTATCCTTATTTTCGCATGAGGGCCTCTACAGTGATAGAAGCGCATCTCGTCATGTTGCAAGAATGGATATCATTACAAGTACATGTACAAAAGAGATGAGTATATCGAATTGGCTTACACTCTCCACAAGCTACATCAAGATCACATCAATACAACAACATACTCAAACGTCATACATAAGAGAAGGGTCCAACTATAGACGAAAAACAAACGACAAAATGACATACATCCTTGCTATCCCAGGCTGTCGCCTGGAACCCATCCTAGATCGATGAAGAAGAAGAACTCCAAACAAACAAACATCACGCTCACGTCAAATCATCGCATTACCTGCACCTGCAACTGTTGTTGTAGTAATCTGTGAGTCACAGGGACTCAGCAATCTCATTTCCAATGGTATCAAGACTATTAAAGCTTAATGGGTGAGGTATGGTTAAGTGGTGAGGATGCAACAGCGACTAGCATATATTTGAGTGGCTAACTTACGAGTACAGAAAATAAAGTGTGGTGGTCTACGCATAACGGACGTGAACTAGTAATGATCACTAACTGACCCTGGGCACCTACTTACGTCAATCATAACCCCACTGTGTTCTCTCTCGGATGAGGACTCACGATAAGAGATAGTCATGGTTACGCACATAGTTGGTGTATTTTATTTGAGTTTACTTCAAGTTTGCTATGACCGGGTGTTAAAAAAAGTATCCAAGTTTGCCACATAACCGCGAGCACGGCTTTTCGAAAGATTTAACCCTGCAGGGGTGCTCCAACTCATCCATCACAAATTAACCACACGCAGCGGGAATAACCTCGACCATGGATCTCGTGATCATCCTAGGCAATTCCAAAGTAAATCCGACACCTTGATATAGCCCGAAGAAGATCAGAGTTCCTCACGCAAGACATTCAAGAAAGGTAAAACAAGTCCTACAAGGCCTCTCAACATGTTGACGATCCCGATAGGAGCCGCGTATCTCGTTCTCAGGACATGGCGGATAAGCTACGCATACACTGGCCTGATAGAAATCACCAAACTTGCCCTGGGGTGGCCACGCACAGTGCTCTAGTTTGGACCAACACTCGTGAGGAGCACTGGCCCGGGTTGTTGATTAATCCACGGGGTGATCATGCCCTATGCAAATTTCAGTTGTTATTAAGCAAATAGTACCAATCTTGGGCCTTGCCAGACAAGCTTTATCCTAAAAGGAAAATCAAGGGGGTCCCCATAACAACCCCGAGCAAGTTAGGAGCGCTCAATTATGGAACATAACATCGGTTCACAAGTAACTAGGGCGGCAAGAGCGGAACAAAACACCGAGCAAAAGTCCAAGCCTTCCACCCTTTACCAAGTGTATAAGTGCATTAAATTAAATAGCAATAATATTGTGATAACAAAAGAATGTCCATGTTGTCACATGGAAGCAATTGCACATGCAGCTAGAAACGCCATAAGAAGGGTTGAGCAAGCGGTAACATAGCCAAACAATGGTTTGCTGGGAAGGTTGAGGGTTAGAGGCTTTTCATGGCAATGTTGGGAGGCTTGACAAACAAGTGGTAGGTAGCGAGACATAGCGATAGGAAAATGAGACATCTAGCATGGCAATGATAGTAGTGGTATCCAGGGAAATGTGTCATCTTACCTGAGATCCCGCTCGGAAGAAGAACGAGTCCATGAAGAAGACGACCCAACGTAGCTGAACGAATCCTCACACTCCGAATGCTTTCGGAACTCTATCAAGAAGGAACAATATGGAAACAACAATCAACACACGGAACACCACAACACATGCATGACATGATATGCAAACAAATATTATGCATGTCCGGTTTAGTATGCAACGCAAGGCATGGCATGGCAAGCACAACAAACAACCACTACATATTAAGTGAAGTTCAATATGCAATGAGTTGCATATTGACAAAACTCCATGTTTGAATTATTTAGTTCGCTCTCGTTTAGGTACTCATCAATATTAAATGTTGTTTAACATGGCAAACGATGAAGCACAAACAACTACAACATCTAGGCATTTTAAATGAGGCCGGAAGCAATATATATCATATCCGAAACAACCCCATATGCGTGTTACGAATTTGATCCATAACTGTCCTAACACAATTTTATATTTATTAAACATGGAAATAAAGTGTGGCAAGGGATTCTACATGTTTTTCTAGTCAAGTTACATATGTGGAACATTTGCATCGGAGCTACGGTCTAAAAGTTATTAAACAATTCATTTTAACATGGCATTAATGTAAATTACAGCAAATATCAAGTTTAAACAGTTTAAACGTGGTTGAAAGTTGCAAAATATTAATCTACATGAAATTCTAGTCAAGTTTCATATATAAAGCATTTCGATCCGAGGCACGGTTAGGTTGCTAAGAATTAATTCATTTTAGAAAAGGGCATCACACCAATCCATGCAAACAGCATGTTTAAATATTTTTAACATGCATGAACGTTGAATATTAGTAAACTACACGAAATTCTGGACATCTTACATATCTACATTATTTTCATACGATGCACGGACAATTAGTTATTTGCAATTTTAAATCATGGTTTTTGTGTAAAAGGACAATTCTCTAGATAATGCGAAATTCGCTAGACAGGAGAAATAACGAAGTGGGCCGAATTCGTTGGCGATAGATAGCAATGCGGGCACTGGACGAGGGATAGGCAGGGGCTGCTCACCTAGGGCCATCATGGGCCAGGTCGGTGGAGCGCTGCTGGGCCGGCTTGAGGCCCACCTGGCCTTGCGCTAGGCAGCCCACGCGAGCGGATGCCACGGTCATCGTCCTCCTCCTTGCTCATTCTTGAGCGGGAGGCAGGGCGGCGGCGCCTGGTCAACGGTGGCGAGGCGGCACGTTGAGACGGGCTCCTGCGAGGGGGAGGTAGGGGAAGGCCGGATCCGGCGAGGCCGGAGCCATTCCCGGTGGCGGCTTGGGTCCACGGCGACGGCGTCCTACAGGGGAGAGAGAGAGAGGCAAGGTGAGACAGGGAGAAGGAGGAGCGGAAGGGAGGAGGAGAGGGCAACCGACGGCGGGGCATCGGCGGCAGCTCCGGCCTGGCGGCGGGACGGCCTGGATGCCGGCAACGGCGGCTCCGGTGGGGCTACACGGGGATGAGGAGCTCGGGCGCAGCTGACAACTGCGAGAAGCTCGGGCTGGCTGCGCTCTGTGGTCGTCGGACATTGTCCGGGTTGGCCACTGGACATGTCCGGTAGGTGGGATTTGGGCGATTTTCAGCCCCATATCTCAAATCTGAGGGCTGAAATTGGTTATGGAGGTGGAATTTTGGGGGAGAGAGAGGTGGAGCTAGCAGGTGGGTTTTTTCTAGGGGTGTGGCTGCAATTTGGCAAGGGGGAAACCCTAGTGGAGTGGTAGGCTCTCTCCACGAGGTGGTTTATATAGGGAATGACACTAGGGGCTGGTTGAGTCTCATCCGTTCGATCACGATCCGATGACCATGAACGGAGAGAGGGGCTAGTTGGGCTAGTGGTTGTGTAGATGGGCTAGGTGGAGATGAGAGGGAGGTTTGCGGCCTGCGACACGAGGTCCTTAAAACACCGTAAACGTTCGACGAATAAACCGATGACTGCACTGCTACGACTGACTGTTCGGGTATCAAGCGACCTCGGAATGCGATGAAATTTGGCAGGCGGTCTACCTACACTGTAATAAGATGGCACGCCAGGTTTCGTCCCAGTCCGAGAATATTTTTTGCGCTTTCAAAACGGGTTTTTCAACGATGTCGCGGGCGCGTGCGTGTGTGGTTGGTCTCGAAACGGGCAACGACAAGAACGGAGGGAACTGACGACTACGAATGGATGCAAGTTTTTGAAAACAAGTGATGATGCTATGCCGATGATGCGAATGATGCGATGATGAATGCAACAACCAAACAAAACACAAACGAGAAAGTAAATAAAAGGGGAATCTTCTGGAGCATCGGTCCCGGGCAGTTGCAGGACATCAAGTCGCAGCTAGCTGTGGAGTCAATCACTTGATTGATCCGCGGCAGGGTGAATGGTTCCTTGGGGGCGCCTTGTTTAGGCTGGTGTAGTCGATGCACATGCGCCAGGTCTTGTTCTTCTTCAGCACTAGGACTGGGTTGGCTAGCCAGTCCGGGTGGAAAACTTCCATGATGAAGCCGGCTGCGAGCAGCCGGGCGATCTCTTCTCCTATAGTACGCCACTTCTTCTCAGAGAAATGGCGTAGGGGTTGCTTGACCGGTTTAGCATCCGGCCGGATGTGTAGTTTGTGCTCGGCAAACTTCCTCGGAACACCCGGCATGTCCTTGGGGGACCATGCAAAGATGTCTCGATTCTCATGGAGGAAGTCGACGAGCTCGCCTTCCTATTTGCTATTGAGGCGGGAGCCTATGGTGACGCACTGAGCAGGGTTGGCCGGGTCGAGGGGGATCTTCTCGGTGTCCTTGGACGGTTGGAAGGAGGCCTCGCCGACCGACTGTGAGGGAGGAGCCGGCACGGCCGGCTAGCTGGCAGTGAGGGCCATGAGCCGGTCTAGCTGCCGCTTTTCCTCGGCTATCTCCATGGCCTCGGCCAGCCGACTACCATCTCGAGCGCACTCGAGCGACATCTTGTAGTCTCCCATGATGGTGATGGTTCCCTTGGGGACCGGCATCTTGAGCTTGAGGTAGGTGTAATGAGGGACCGCCATGAACTTGACGAGATCCGGTCGGCCCAGCAGCGCGTGGTAGGGACTCTCGAGGTCCACTACCTCGAACAACACCAGCTCGCGGTGGAAGTGACCGGGGCCGCCGAAGAGGATGTCAAGCTCAATCTTGCCGACATGGGAGCAGGACTTTCCCGGCACAATGCCGTGGAAAACTGTCCGACTAGCCTGAAGGTCTTCTATTTTCAAACCCAGCTTGTGCATCATGTCGAGGTAGAGGATGTTGATGCTGCTGCCACCATCAATCAGCACCCGTGAGAAGCGGTAGGTGCGCTTCTCGGTGGCGATGGTGGGGTCAAGGACCAGGGCGTAGCTATCGACTCGGCATCACGGTCGGGTGATCTGCCCGGATCCAAGTGACTGGCTTCTCCGACCAGTGCATGAACTGGGGAGTTGCCAGCATGGTGGCGTTCACCTCACAATGGAGTCGATGTTTAGCATGTTTGCTCTCATCTTCACTGGTGAAGATGATGTAGCAACCATCCCGGTTGGGGAATTGGTCATGCAGACAATTGTCGTTCTGGGCTGGAGCCGGCGCCGGGGCGGCAGCTGGTGCTGGGGCCGGTGCACGGGCTGGCGGCGCGGGAGGATCCGGGAGGCCGTCCCCCCAGGCTAATCGCTGTGAGAAGCTGCACTGCCGAAGCGTGTGCATGGAGGGCTTGGCCTAGAGTGGTTCTTGTAGGGGAGGTCGAGCATCTGCTCCAACGTGAGCATGGGCTGCCAAGCAGCCTTGCTAGTGCGTTGGCGTTGGCTGGAAGACTGAACAACTAGCTCCTGCTCCTCGATGGTGGCAACCTATCGGCTCCCGTAGCGGGAGTCGGCCTGGTCATTCTTGCGCTTGTTGTTCTGCGGCTGCCGGTTATCGGCAGATGGTTGGGACGTCGCCGGCATTGGCATTGCCTTGGCGAGCGGAGTCGTTTTGACCCTAATGGCGGAGTCGGCCATGGCGTACTTGTCCGCCTTGGTCATGAGCTCGGCCAACGTAGACGGCTCAGAGCACAGGAGCTTCTGCTTGAGGGGGGTGCCGTCGCGACAGCCTTCGATGAAGTACTGTACGGCTTGCACCTCGTGCATCCCCTCACAAGAGTTGCGGAGCTCGCTCCACCGGGTGAGGTAGTCGCGGAGGGACTCGTCCGGCCCCTGGACGCACATGGATAGTTCACGGGGGCGTCCAGGCCGCTTGTAGGTGTCGGTGAAGTTGCGGACAAAGGCTTCCTCGAAGTCCTTCCAGGTGTTGATGCTGCCAGCCGCCAGGCTGTTGAGCCAGGTGCGGGCCAAGCCGATCAACATGAGGGGGGTGTAGCGGACGGCTACACGCTTGTTCCCCCTGGCGATGCCAACCGTGGTGGTGTAGTCGATCAGCTAGTCTTTAGGTTTGGCGGCCCCGTTGTACTTTGGCGTGTCTCGGGGGAGCGTGAAGCCGGTCGGGAATGGCTCATTGTGGATCCGAGGGTCAAAGCACGCCGAGCCAATCGAGCCCTCCTCCTCGAGAAGGGCCGACTGCGCGAGCTGGTTGATGTGGAGACGGGGGCCTTAGGAGGCGCTGCCGCCCACCGCAAGCTGATGCTGCTGCACGTCGGCAGCATCAATGAGGTCCTTGATGTGACCCTCGCGGGCGGCACGTTCTTCGCCTTCTAAGGTGGCCAAATCCTCGTAGGCTACTTTGGCGGCCCGTAGGTTGGCCGCGGGGGTGTCATAGATGGGCATGTTGCACCCAAGATTTCGGAGACCACGCGACCACAGTCGCGCACAGCCCCACACCGGCTGGGCTCGGTGCCAGCCGGGGTGAGACCATAGGTGGAGGCGTATTCCCTCTAAGCGGCCTCCATGCGACACCGCGTGGCCATGAGGGCGCTGGCATCCTCGAACAGGAGGTGGCGAGCCGCCTCCAGGTCGGCCGTGGTGACGTCAGGGTTTGCCATTAGGGCAATGGGGGTGCTCAGGCCCCGAAGGGCCGCGCCGAGCGGATTGGAGGTGCCGACGCGGGCCGCGGCGGTGTCGGCCTCGGCCCGCGCACGACTGAAGGAGGTGGAGGAGATGATGGCCATCGCTCCCATGCGGACATGGGAGCTTCTGGACTGGGTCACAGCAAGTGCGCCCACAGCTGTGGGCGGGTCGGCGTAGTCGAGCACCTGGCTAGGGTACTCATCGGCGACCGGCGCTTCGGCAAGGCTTAGCCTGCCAAAGCGCTCAGTGAGGGCGTCGATGTCGAGCGTGAGGTCGACGACGCTGCCGCAGGGCCTGCCGGAGCAAGCCCCACGAGCCTGCGGTTTCGCCTAGACATGCGGCGACGGCGGGGAATGGCGAGGAGTCCTGCCCGGAGCATGAATCCGGCCGGTGCTGCGTACGGCCCCACGGTGGGCACCAACTGTCGTCGTTTTCTCATGAGAGATGCCATGGGTAGGCTTATCGAAGGTGGTTGGGGCCGGAGGATGTCGACAGGCTCCGAGTGCGGGATTAGGCACAAGCGGTGGTGACACGCGATGTACCCAAGTTCAGGGCCCTCCGTGGGAGGTAACACCCCTAGTCCTACTTGGTCTAGTTGATGGATGGGTATGTTTACAAGGTTGCTCCTGGAGCTGTTGTCTAGAGGAGGAAGAGGGAGCAGCCGACTCGCCTTCCTCCGCTATGAAGGTGGAGGTGTGGGAAGCGTCCCGTGGGAGTGTGTGTGTGTGTGTGTGTGATCTTTCGTCCCTGTTGCATGGGGGGCTCATGGGGTTTTATAGGCCAACCCCCTGGCTTACAATATTCCTGGGGGTATAGAATGGGGGGACCCGGCTGGCAACCTCTCCGGCTGGCCAGGGGACCCGCCGGCTGCACGGTCCCATCGCCCGCTGGGGCCTGACAGCCGGCTCCGTGATTGGCCCCCGCCCACCTGCTACGGCATGGGCCGCCTGGGAGGCGTGCCGGCATTGTTGCCCCGGCCGGTCGCGGTCGGCCAAGGTCAGCGGCATGACCGGCCGAACTGTAGCCATGCGCACAAGCGCGTCAGCGGTCACTGTGGCTACACTTGCACCCATAGTGGGGGTCTCGTCCCGTCGCCGTACCTGCGTGCAAAGGGATGGGACGGGGGATTGTCCGCCCAAGGGTGAATGGAGGAGTCGGATCGAGGGTAGCCATCCGCGTCCAGCCGGCCGGGGGCCAAGCCGGCTCTTTGACCCACCGTCCCCGATCTAGCTGGCAACGCACCTGCCAGCTGTGCGCCAGCCGGCCGGGAAGCAGCTGGCCGCGTACTTTTTCTTGAAGCAGGGAGAGAACCCCATTGCATTGCCCTACCCAGGGGTAATATCCCCATCAAAGCACAAGATCAAAGACACTTCAGAAGCCGTCCATCATAAAGCTCGAATGCGAATGGCTAGCTCCATAAAAGACTATCCCGATACTTAAGCTCGGATGAACTACTTCAAATATTCAGAGACCGAGGTATCCTATGACACCTCGGATGCCGACCAGCGTTGGAGCTCGGGCTCAAAAAGACACCTCGGATACAATTTGGCTTTGGAGCTCGGACGTAAGAGGATACCACCACACCGGGAAACACTTCGGACCCGAGTTGTGGCGTAAAAATAATGAGGCATTAATACAAGCCGGTAACTTAAAGGGGCTCTTCCACTAGTAGAAAAAAGGGCTTTTGCCCAGGCCTAAAATCCCATTAATCCTGGTTCACTCACGAACCGGGAACAATGGGGGCATCGGTCCCGGTTCGTGAGGCCAGGGCGCTGGCCGGGCCTCGTGGGCCATTTGTCCTGGGTCGTCTGACCCCTTTGGTCCCCGGTTCCAGACACGAACAGGGACCAATGGGCCTCGCTCCTGGCCCACAACCATTGGTCCCGGTTTGTTGCTGGAACCGGGACAAAATGTGGTCCTTTAGTCCCGGTTCTAGCCACAAACCGGGAACAATGGTTGGCCTATATATACCCCTGCCTGCAACTAGAGTAGTGCACTGCTCTGTTTTTTTGGCCGGCCGTGGGAGAGCTTTGTGGTGATCTAGCTCACCTCCTATGCACATGAGGTGTTCGATGAAATGCCCGAGCCACACTTAAGCTTTCTCCTCCCAAAGCTCCTTGTCCAAGCTCCATTTTCCTCAAGATTTGTCTTGGTTTGACGGTCTGTCCTGTCCCATCCCCGTCCTCACCGCCGTCGATCACCCGCGCCCATCTCGGCGCCGGCACCACCATGGTTAGCCTCTTCTTCTTATCTTCTTTCTAAAAGGAAAAAGTTCTTACTTGTATGGTTTATATAGATACTTGTGTAATTTTCTTACTTTTATTATTGTTTGTTATTATATAGTGCGACGGTTTTGGTATCTGCCTCCGTCGGCCCTCGTCCTGTCTATGATTCGGATGTGGTATATATTATATTTCATAACTATTTGTTTTATTTGGTGTTTATGACAATTATGCCGACCAACGTGACATAGATTTTTTAATCTAGGAGGTATGTGAACCGGAAGTTCCAACCGACATAGAAATTCTTGTCGAGAAGTTAAATTTGGTTGAAAAAGAAAACAATTACTTGAAAGAAAAAATATAAAGAGTTGAAGAGGAGAAGATGAAGTTGGAGTTGCATGTTGTCGATGTTGTCGACAATCACAAGATCAAGATGGATGCAATGCGCTTGAAGATTAGAAAGATTAGAAAATATGCCATTCATACTGAGGCTTGGTATCATTATGCCGTTGGATCAATTGGTACCTTAGTTGCGGTTATGATCACATTTGTTGTTGCATTTAATTTTTTTACATAGTTTCAATGTATGTTTTAATTAGATGCTCTAGAGAGTTATATGTTGTTCAATAATGAGAACTATGTATGAACTTTATGTATTTATTTTTGGTCACTAGTGTACTTTGGCTTTAATGTGATGCTGAATTTTCTATTAATTTGGTGACTTCTCTATTCATGATATTCCACCGTGGTTTTTAATACACTTTATTATATAATGCACGCAGATGAACTGGTAATGAATGTACGGTGATCGGTGCACCTCCGAGTATATTAAGGGCCTGCATAATTTTCTCGAAGCAGCTGAGGCAAACAAGCAGAATGGTTTTATGCATTGTCCATGTACTGTCTGTTAGAATATGAAGGCTTTCTCCAACTCTAAAACCCTACACTTCCACCTTCTTGAGAAGGGTTTTATGCCACAATATAATGTTTGGACCAAGCACGAAGAAAGAGGGGTTATGATGGAAGACAACAAAGAAGAAGAGGATGATGACAACTATGCGCCTCCTGAGTACGGTGATGCTGCAACGGGGGAAGCTAAAGATCAAGAGGAACCAAACGATGTGCCCGATGATGATCTTTGTCGGGTCATTGTTGATGCAAAAGACAATGCGAAAGTGAAAAGGAGAAGTTGAAGTTCGATCGCATGTTAGAGGATCACAAAAAAGGGTTGTGCCCCAATTGTGAAGATGGCAACACAAAGCTTGGTACCACACTGGAATTGCTGCAGTGGAAGGCAGGGAATGGTGTACCTGACAAAGGATTTGAGAAGCTACTGCAAATATTGAAGAAGAAGCTTCCAAAAGATAACGAATTGCCCGACAGTTCGTACGTAGCAAAGAATGTTGTATGCCCTCTAGGATTGGAGGTGTAGAAGATACATGCATGCCCTAATGACTACATCCTCTACCGCGGTGCGTATGAGGATTTGAACACATGCTCGGTATGCGGTGCATTGTGGTATAAGATCAGACGAGATGACCCTGGTGATGTTGACGGTGAGCGCCCCGGGAAGAGGGTTCCTGCCAAGGTGATGTGGTATGCTCCTATAATACCACGGTTGAAACGTCTGTTCAGAAACAAAGAGCATGCCAAGTTGATGTGATGGCACAAAGAGGACCGTAAGCAAGACGGGAAGTTGAGAGTACCCGTTGACGGGTCGCAGTGGAGAAAGATCAAGAGAAAGTGGAGCGACTTTATAGGTGACCCAAGGAACGTATGGTTTGGTTAAAGTGTAGATGGTGTTAATCCTTTTAGGGAGCAGAGCAGCAAGCATAGCACATAGCATGTGACTCTATGTATTTATAACCTTCCTCCTTGGTTGTGCATGAAGCGGATGTTCATTATGATGCCAGTGCTCATCCAAGGCCCTAAGCAACCCGGCAATGACATTGATGTGTACCTAAGGCCATTAGTTGATGAACTTTTACAGCTATGGAATGTAAGAGGTGTACGTGTGTGGGATGAGAAAGAACAGGAGGAATTTGACCTACATGCGTTGCTGTTTGTAACCATCATCAATTGGCCTGCTCTCAGTAACATTTCAAGACAGACAAACAAGGGATACCACGCATGCACACACTATTTAGATGACACTAACAGTATATATTTGGACAAATGCAGGAAGAATGTGTACCTAGGGCATCGTTGATTTCTTCCGACCAACCTGTTGGGAGACGTAGTAGTAAATCAAAATTTTTCCTACGCGTTCACCAAGATCCATCTATGGAGAAACCAGCAATGAGAGGGGAGAGATTGCATCTTCATACCTTTGAAGATCGCTAAGCGGAAGCGTTACAAGAACGCGGTTGATGGAGTCGTACTCGCAGCGATTCAGATCGCGGTAGATCCGATCAAGTGCCGAACGGACGGCACCTCCGCGTTCAACACACGTGCAGCCCGGTGACGTCTCCAACACCTTGATCCAGCAAGGAGGAAGGAGAGGTTGGGGAAGGGCTCCAACAGCAGCACGACGGCGTGGTGGTGGTGGAGTAGCAAGGTATTCCGACAGGGCTTCGCCTAAGCGCTGCGGAGGAGGAAGAAGAGAGGTAGGGCTTCGCCGTGAGAGAGAGAGATCAAATCCTGTCTCAAAACATCCAAAACCTCAAGTATATATAGGAGGAGGGACGTGGAGGGCTGGCTTGGCCTCTACTCCAAAGAGGAGATGGCCGGCCGAATTAAAGGGAGAGTCCACCTCCCACAAGGGAGGTGGATCTCCTCCTTTTAAATCCTTTTTGCCTTATCTCCTTATCTCCAGCCACATGGGCCTTTAGCAAAAGTATTTCCCAGCCCAATAAGGGCTGACACACTTTATCTAACAGCCCATGAAGTCCTCTGGTCGTCACACCCCTCCCGGGGTTCCTCCGGCACCCTCCCGGCACTCCCGGTACACTACCGATGAGCCCGAAAACTTTCCGGTGACCAAAACTGGACTTCCTATATATCAATCTTTACCTCCGGACCATTCCGGAGCTCCTCGTGACGTCCGGGATCTCATCCGGGACTCCGAACAACCTTCGGTAATCACGTATACCTTTTCCCTATAACCCTAGCGTCATCGAACCTTAAGTGTGTAGACCCTACGGGTTCGGGAGACACGTAGACATGACCGAGACACCTCTCCGGCCAATAACCAACAGCGGGATCTGGATACCCATGTTGGCTCCCACGTACTCCACGATGATCTCATCGGATGAACCACGATGTCAGGGATTCAATCAATCCCGTATACAATTCCCTTTGTCTATCGGTATGGTACTTGCCCGAGATTCGATCGTCGGTATCGCCATACCTTGTTCAATCTCGTTACCGGCAAGTCTCTTTACTCGTTCCGTAACACATCATCCCGTGGCTAACTCCTTAGTCACATTGAGCTCATTATGATGATGTCTTACCGAGTGGGCCCAGAGATACCTCTCCGTCACACGGAGTGACAAATCCCAGTCTTGATTCGTGTCAACCCAACAGACACTTTCGGAGATACCCGTAGCGTACCTTTATAGCCACCCAGTTACGTTGTGACGTTTGGCACACCCAAAGCATTCCTACGGTATCCGGGAGTTACACAATCTCATGGTCTAAGGAAATGATACTTGACATTGAAAAGCTTTAGCAAACGAACTACACGATCTTGTGCTATGCTTAGGATTGGGTCTTGTCCATCACATCATTCTCCTAATGATGTGATCCCGTTATCAACGACATCCAATGTCCATGGTCATGAAACCGTGACCATCTATTGATCAACGAGCTAGCCAACTAGAGGCTCACTAGGGACATGTGATGGTCTATGTATTCACACATGTATTACGGTTTCTGGTTAACACAATTGTAGCATGAATAATAGACAATTATCATGAACTAGGAAATACAATAATAACCATTTTATTATTGCCTCTAGGGCATATTTCCAACAGTCTCCCACTTGCACTAGAGTCAATAATCTAGTTCACATCACCATGTGATTAACACTTACATCACCATGTGATCATATCATCATGTGATTAACACCCAATAAGTTCTGGGGTTTGTTCATGTTCTGCTCGTGAAAGAGGTTTTTAGTCAGCGGGTCTGCGACATTCAGATCCGTGTGTACCTTTGCAAACTTTCCATTTCATATTTGTAGATACTGCTCCCACGCTCCACTGGGAGCTATTCCAAATGGCTGCTCCACTATACGTAGCTGGATTTCTACTAAGAGTCATCCGGATTGGAGTTAAAGCTTGCATCATCGTAACCCTTTACGATGAACTCTTTATCACCTCCATAATCGAGAATATTTCCTTAGTTCTCAAGTTACTAAGGATAACTTTGACCGCTGTCCAGTGACCCACTCTTGGATTACTCTTGTACCCCTTGACAGACTCATGGCAAGGCACACACAGGTGCGGTACACAGCATGGCATACTATATAGAGCCTATGGCTAAAGCATAGGAGATGACACTCATCTTTTCTTTATCTTCTGCCGTGGTCGAGTATTGAGTCTTACTCAATTTCACACCTTACAATACAGTCAAGAACTCCTTCTTGACCCATCTATTTTGAACTCCTTCAAAAACTTGTCAAGGTATGTCTTCGTCGAAAAAACTTATCAAGCGAATAGATCTATCCCTATAGATCTTGATGCTCAATAAAATAGTAGCTTTATCTGGGTCTTCCTTTGAAAAAAAACTTTTCAAACAACCCTTCATGCTCTTCCAGAAATTCTACATCATTTCCGATCAATAATATGTCAACTACATATTCTTATAAGAAATTCCATAGTGCTCCCACTCACTTTCTTGCAAATACAAGTTTCTCATAAACTTTGTATAAACTTAAACACTTTGATCACCTCATCAAAGCATATATTCCAACTCCGAGATGCTTGCTCCAGTCCATAGAAGGATCGCTGGAGTTTGCATATTATTAGCATCCTTAGGATTGACAAAACCTTCTGGTTGTATCACATACAACTCTTCCTCACACAAACCATTACGGAAACCTTGTTTTGTCATCCATCTGCCAGATTTCATAATCGAAAAATGCAGCAACTGCTAACAAAATTTTAATAGACTTTTAGCATCGCTACAGATGAGACAATCTCATCGCAGTCAACTCCTTGAACTTGGCGGAAACTTCTTTGCGACAAGTCGAGCTTTATAAACGGTGACATTTCACCATTAGCGTCTATGTTTATTTCAAAGGTCCATTTGTACTCAATGACCCGCCATTCAACAGGCAAGTCTACCAAAGTCCATACTTGGTTTTCATACATGGATCCTTTCTCGGATTTCATGGCTCCTAGCCATTTGTTGGAATCCGGGCCCACCATCGCTTCACCATAGTTCGTAGGTTCATCGTTGTCCAACAACATGATTTCCAAGACAGGGTTGTCGTACTACTCAGGAGCAGTACGCGTCCTTGTCGACCTACGAGGTTCGATAGTGACTTGATCCGAAGCTTCATGATCATCATCATTAACTTCCTTTTCAACTGAGTAGGCTCTACAGAAACATCTTTCTGTGTTGCGCTATTCTCTGGTTGAAACAAAGGTTCAACAACCTTATCAAGTTCTATCTTCCTCCCACTCAATTCTTTCGAGAGAAACTCTTTCTCAAGAAAGGACCCGTTCTTAGCAACAAACACCTTTTGCGCTTGGATCTGAAATAGAAGGTATACCCAATGTCTCATTAGGGTATTCTATGAAGATACATTTGTCTGCTTTGGGTTCGAGCTCGCTAGGTGAAAAACCCATCTTCACATAAGCGTCGCAGCCCCAAACATTAAGAAATGACAGCTTAGGCTTCTGTCAAACCATAATTCTCACGGTGTCATCTCAACAGACTTAGATGGTGCCCTGTTAAAGTGAATGGATTTGTCTTTAATGCATAGCCCCATAACGATAGTGGTAAAACGATAAGAGACATCATAGTACTCACTATATCCAATAGAGCACGACTACGACGTTCGAACACACCATCACACTATGGTGTTCCAGGAGGCGTGAGCTGTGAAACAATTTCCACATTGTCTAAAATTGCATACCAAACTCGTAACTTAGATATCACCTCCATGATCATATCATAGACATTTATCTTCTTGTCACGATGATCTTTAACTTCACTCTGAAACTCCTTGAACCTTTCAAACATTTCAGATTCGTGTTTCATTAAGTAAATATCCCCATATTTACTCAAATCATCAGTGAAGGTAAAACAACGATATCCACTGTGTGTTTCAACACTCATTGGACCACATACATCAACATGTATTAATTCCAATAAGCCACTTGCCCGCTCCATCATATTGGATGACGGGGTCTCAGTCATCTTGCCCAAGAGGCATGGCTCGCATGTCTCAACCGATTCAAAATCGAGTGAGTCAAAAATCCATCAGCATGGAGTTTCTTTCATGCGATTTATACCAATATGACATTACGTGGCAGTGCCACAAGCATGTGGTACTATCATTATTAACTTTGTATCTTTTGGTACCAATGTTATGAATATGTGTACTACTACGATCATGATTCGATAAACCATTTCGAGTGGGTGCATGACCATTGAAGGCATTATCCATGTAAACAGAATAACCATTATTCTCTAACTTATATGAATAACCGTATCGCACTAATCATGATCTAATCACGTTCATGCTCAACGCAAACACCAAATAACATTTATTTAGGTTTATCACAAATCCTGAAGGTAGAGAGAGCGTGCGATGGTGATCACATCAATCTTGGAAATACTTCCAACACACATCGTCACCTTTCACCTAGCTAGTCTCCATTTACTCCGTAGCTTTTATTTCGAGTTGCTAACACTTAGTAACCGAACCGGTATCCAATACCCAGGTGCTACTAGGAGTACCAGCAAGGTACACATCACTAACACGTATATCAAATATACTTCCATTGACATTACCAGCCTTCTTATCTACCAAGCATCTAGGGGTTTTCCGCTTCAGCGAACATTCTCCTCATAACAGAAGCACTTAGTCTCGGGTTCGGGCTCAACCTTGGGTTTCTTCACTAGAGCAACAACTGGCTTGCCATTCCTGAAGTTTTCCGTTCTTGCCCTTGCCTCTTTTGAAACTAGTGGTTTCACTTAACCATCAACACTTGATGCTCCTTCTTGATTTCTACCTTCGTGGTGTCAAACATCATGAACAACTCAGGGATCATCTTATCCATCCCTGGCATGTTATAGTTCATCACGAAGCTCTAGTAGCTTGGTGGCAGTGACTTGGAGAACTGCATTAATCACTATCTCATCTGGAAGATTAACTCCCACTTGATTCAAGTGATTGTAGCACCCAGACAATCTGAGCACACGCTCAGCGATTGAGCTATTCTCCTTTATCTTGTAGACAAAGAATCTTGTTGGAGGTCTCATACCTCTCAACATAGGCACGAGCCTGAGATCACAATCTCAGCTCCTAGAACATCTCATATGTTCCGTGACGTTCAAAACGTTTTGGAGCCTCAATTCTAAGCCGTAATGCATGACGCATTGAACTATCACGTAGTCACCAAAAAGTGTCTGTCATATGTTCACAACATCTACAGACAACGCTTGAGGGAGTGATGCAGTTAGCGGTACATAAAAAAACATAAGCTTTCTGTGCAGCAATGAGGACAATCCTCAGATCACGGACCCAGTCCGCATTATTGCTACCATCAACTTTCAACTTACTTTTCTCTAGGATTGTATCAATAAAACTGTGGAGCTACAGCGCGAGCTATCTACGACATAATTTGCAAGGACATTTTAGACTAAGTTCATGATAATTAAGTTCATTTAATCAAATTATTAATGAACTCCCACTTAGATAGACATCTCTCTAGTCTTCCAAGTGATACATGATCCATGTCAACTAGCCCGTGTCCGATCATCACGTGAGACGGACTAGTCATCCATGGTGAACATCTCTATGTTGATCGTATCTTCTATACGACTCATGTTCGACCTTTCGGTCTTCCGTGTTCCGAGGCCATGTCTGTACATGCTAGGCTCGTCAAGTCAACCTAAGTGTTTCGCATGTGTAAATCTGGCTTACACCCGTTGTATGCGAACGTTAGAACCTATCACACCCGATCATCACGTGGTGCTTCGGAACGACGATCCTTAGCAACGGTGCACAGTTAGGGTGAACACCTTTCTTGAAATTTTATTGAGAGATCATCTTATTTACTACCGTCGTTCTATGCAAATAAGATGTAAACATGATAAACATCACATGCAATCAATATAGTGACATGATATGGCCAATATCATCTTGCTCCTTTGATCTCCATCTTCGGGGCACCATGATCATCACTGTCACCGGCACGACACCATGATCTCCATCATCATGATCTCCATCATTGTGTCTTCATGAAGTTGTCTCGCCAAATATTACTTCTACTACTACAGCTAACGTTTAGCAATAAAGTAAAGTAATTACATGGCGTTTATGATTGACACGCAGGTCATACAATAAATAAGACAACTCCTATGGCTCCTGCCGGTTGTCATAATCATCGACATGCAAGTCGTGAATCCTATTACAAGAACATGATCAATTCATACATCACAATGCATCACATCACATCCTTTGGCCATATCACATCACAAGGCACATGCTGCAAAAACAAGTTAGACGTCCTCTAATTTGTAGTTGCAAGTTTTTACGTGGCTGCTATAGGTTACTAGCAAGAACGTTTCTTACCTACGTCAACACCACAACGTGATTTGCCAATTGCTATTTACCCTTCATAAGGACCCTTTTCATCGAATCCGATCCGACTAAGGTAGGAGAGACAGACACCCGCTAGCCACCTTATGCATCTAGTGCATGTCAGGCGGTGGAACCGGTCTCACGTAAGCGTACGTGTAAAGTTGGTCCGGGCCGCTTCATCCCACAATACCGCCGAATCAAGATAAGACTAGTAGCGGCAAGCAAATTAACAAACTCGACGCCCACAACTGCTTTGTGTTCTACTCGTGCATAGATTCTACGCATAGACCTAGCTCATGATGCCACTGTTGGGAGACGTAGTAGTAAATCAAAATTTTTCCTACGCGTTCACCAAGATCCATCTATGGAGAAACCAGCAACGAGAGGGGAGAGATTGCATCTTCATACCTTTGAAGATCGCTAAGCGGAAGCGTTACAAGAACGCGGTTGATGGAGTCGTACTCGCAGCGATTCAGATCGCGGTAGATCCGATCAAGTGCCGAACGGACGGCACCTCCGCGTTCAACACACGTGCAGCCCGGTGACGTCTCCAACACCTTGATCCAGCAAGGAGGAAGGAGAGGTTGGGGAAGGGCTCCAACAGCAGCACGACGGCGTGGTGGTGGTGGAGTAGCAAGGTATTCCGACAGGGCTTCGCCTAAGCGCTGCGGAGGAGGAAGAAGAGAGGTAGGGCTTCGCCGTGAGAGAGAGAGATCAAATCCTGTCTCAAAACATCCAAAACCTCAAGTATATATAGGAGGAGGGACGTGGAGGGCTGGCTTGGCCTCTACTCCAAAGAGGAGATGGCCGGCCGAATTAAAGGGAGAGTCCACCTCCCACAAGGGAGGTGGATCTCCTCCTTTTAAATCCTTTTTGCCTTATCTCCTTATCTCCAGCCACATGGGCCTTTAGCAAAAGTATTTCCCAGCCCAATAAGGGCTGACACACTTTATCTAACAGCCCATGAAGTCCTCTGGTCGTCACACCCCTCCCGGGGTTCCTCCGGCACCCTCCCGGCACTCCCGGTACACTACCGATGAGCCCGAAAACTTTCCGGTGACCAAAACTGGACTTCCTATATATCAATCTTTACCTCCGGACCATTCCGGAGCTCCTCGTGACGTCCGGGATCTCATCCGGGACTCCGAACAACCTTCGGTAATCACGTATACCTTTTCCCTATAACCCTAGCGTCATCGAACCTTAAGTGTGTAGACCCTACGGGTTCGGGAGACACGTAGACATGACCGAGACACCTCTCCGGCCAATAACCAACAGCGGGATCTGGATACCCATGTTGGCTCCCACGTACTCCACGATGATCTCATCGGATGAACCACGATGTCAGGGATTCAATCAATCCCGTATACAATTCCCTTTGTCTATCGGTATGGTACTTGCCCGAGATTCGATCGTCGGTATCGCCATACCTTGTTCAATCTCGTTACCGGCAAGTCTCTTTACTCGTTCCGTAACACATCATCCCGTGGCTAACTCCTTAGTCACATTGAGCTCATTATGATGATGTCTTACCGAGTGGGCCCAGAGATACCTCTCCGTCACACGGAGTGACAAATCCCAGTCTTGATTCGTGTCAACCCAACAGACACTTTCGGAGATACCCGTAGCGTACCTTTATAGCCACCCAGTTACGTTGTGACGTTTGGCACACCCAAAGCATTCCTACGGTATCCGGGAGTTACACAATCTCATGGTCTAAGGAAATGATACTTGACATTGAAAAGCTTTAGCAAACGAACTACACGATCTTGTGCTATGCTTAGGATTGGGTCTTGTCCATCACATCATTCTCCTAATGATGTGATCCCGTTATCAACGACATCCAATGTCCATGGTCATGAAACCGTGACCATCTATTGATCAACGAGCTAGCCAACTAGAGGCTCACTAGGGACATGTGATGGTCTATGTATTCACACATGTATTACGGTTTCTGGTTAACACAATTGTAGCATGAATAATAGACAATTATCATGAACTAGGAAATACAATAATAACCATTTTATTATTGCCTCTAGGGCATATTTCCAACACAACAATCAATGTCGAAAGAAAGGAAAGCATTTCAAAGGTGAGGTAGATCACCAGAAGAAGCCCGCCCTCCATACTGGTGATCACATAGTTGATATGGTCAATGATTTAAAAGTAATCTCTGGAAAGGGTCCTGGCGGACTATCTGTTCCGACTGATAATGCGGGACGTGCACCCATGTGGAAGAAGAAATCTATATTTTGGGACCTACCCTATTAGAAAGACCTACAGGTCCGCTCTGCAATCGACGTGATGCACGTGACGAAGAATCTTTGCGTGAATCTTCTAGGCTTCTTGGGAGTGTATGGGAAGACAAAAGATACACTGGAGGCACGGGAGGAACAGCAACGTGTCCATGAAAAAGATGGCATGCATGTAAAGCAGTATGAACGTCCTGCCAGCTACGCTCTTACCAAAGAAGAGAAGGAAATCTTCTTTGAATGCTTGCTCAGTATGAAGGTCCCGTCTGGCTTCTCATCGAATATAAAGGGAATAATAAATATGGCAAAGAAAAAGTTCGAGAACCAAAAGTCTCATGACTGCCACGTGATTATGACGCAACTACTTCCGGTTGCATTGATGGGGCTTCTACCGGAAAACGTTCGATTAGCCATTGTGAAGCTATGTGCATTCATCAATGCAGTATCTCAGAAGGTGATTAATCCAGAAATCCTGCCAAGGTTAAGGAGTGATTTGGTGCAATGTCTTGTTAGTTTCGAGCTGGTGTTCCCACCATCCTTCTTCAATATCATGACGCACGTCCTAGTTCATCTAGTCGACGAGATTGTCGTTCTGGGCCGTGTATTTCTACACAATATGTTCCCCTTTGAGAGGTTCATGGGAGTCTTAAAGAAATATGTTCATAACTGTGCTAGGCCAGAAGGAAGCATCTCCATGGGCCATCAAACAGAGGATGGCATTGGGTTTTGTGTTGACTTCATTCCTGACCTTAAGAAGATTGGTCTCCCTCAATCGCGGTATGAGGGGAGACTGACTGGACAAGGCCCGTTAGGAGCAGACTCAATAATACGTGCACGAGAAGCCTCTCATCAAACCTGATCCTCCTCCTCTAACAACGATGATGTAAAAATTTCATGAGTGGTACATGAAAACCTACAGGGAGTCTCGGAGAGACACTATGTATGTTAGAGTGAAACGAGAGCACGAATTCATTGGACTCAGCGTGATTCCTATTGAATTTGTGGAGTTATTTCAGTTATACAATCAACTGGCCCTCGACAAACAACTCATGACTTCCTAATGTCTGTAAGTATTACTACTATAGTTAAGTCCCTAACTCAGCTCGTTCATTGCATGTATATATAATTATCCTCACTATATTATGCAGTTTGAAGATCGTCGAATGCAAAAATGGCAGGAATCTTTGATGTTGGGTTCATTAGTCCAGATGCCGTAAATGAATGGACGGTATGAAATGAAATCAAACAGACCGAGGAGAACTTGCTAAAGTCGTTCCTTACACATCAAAACAAAAGGGAAATACTCTTTCCTTACAACTTCAAGTGAGTGTTGCTATCTTCTCTGTATACTCGGTTTCTCTTACTCGAGGTTAAGTAATGTAATTGATGAGTTATATATGCGTGCGCAATTACCACTTTATTCTGCTATCCATTAAGCTTGACGGGGCATTAGTAACTGTCTTAGACTCAAGACGTAAAGATCCCGAGAATTATGCGGACATGACTGCAATTCTCAAGAAGTAAGTTTAGTCAATACTGGGACCATATCGGCATGCAACTTTCGTTAATTTCCTGATATCAAGTAATCATTTTCTTTGCCTAGCAGGGTTTGGAAGAAGTTCACCCGAAAGGTTCCCGGTCTAAACAAAGAGTTGCAATTTACGCACTCCAAAGTAAGTAGTACTAGCTAGTTCCGAGCATATCTAATTGATTCAAATTTTCATCAATATATCATTACCATGCTTGCTTATCAGTTTGATTGAACTCTATTCTCGTAAAGTGCTTGTACCAGAAAGAAGGGACTCTTTTATGTGGATACTACGTATGTGAGTTCATTCGGCACTCGACCTCTGAGCGGGGCTTCTCTGACAAACAATTTGAAGTACGTAAATAATATTCACAATTTTATTTTATATATTACCATCAATTGTGTTGAGTTTTATTCATATATATGCATGTATTGAGCCCTTCTTTAAATTAGATCTAGCAGGTGTGGGATGAACTCCTACCACATGATCGCATACGAGCAATTCAAGAGGAATTGGCAGGATTCTTTCTTGACCTAGTCATACCTAGAGATGGAGAATACTATGTGGATTTGTGATTGGATCTTAGGGATTGTAAGAGATCTTGTATTGTATATATGTAGCTAGTAGCATCGGATAGATATACAAAAACTTGTTGTTCGACCAATCTCTCGAAGAAAGAGAGGTCGATCACTTCTCTTTGTATATGTTCATGACGATCTTGCGTACTTAATGGTTCCTTCATTTGATTACTAGCTAGCGTGTCGAGTTCTCTCTATAGTAGCTAGCGTCAACCAAGCACGAAGAAAGAGAGGACACTTCTCTCTATTAGGTAGCTAACACAATATGAAACCCCTAAACTAACCCTCCAAAAAAAACCTACCCCCCCCCCCTTCAAAAAAACCCCAGCTCCTGCCAGATGCTGACACGTGGATGCCTTTTGGTCCCGGTTGGTGTTACCAACCGGGACTAAAGGTTCTCCTGCCAGGGCAACCCGCAGCAGCCACATGGAGCCCCTTCTGTCCCAGTTTGTAAGCAAACCGGGACCAAAGGTTTTGGGCTTTAGTCTCGACCCGTTAGTCCCGGTTCCAGAACCGGGGCTAATGGGCCTCTGGAACCTAGACAAATGGGTCGTTTTCTACTAGTTCTCGGATGCCCGACTTGTGAACTCTTCGGATTCACCTCGGCGATCCTCGAGATCAGTGATGGGGATACTTATTGAACCGGTTTTCAAATCCAACGACCGAAGATGAAGAACTATTCAGAAGAACCGAGGAGCGTCCCTAACTTGAAGACTGGTTCAGGGGGCTAATGAAGGTGTCCTAAACTAGGGGGTACTCAACACGTCGTCTCCCAACAGGTGGGTCGGGCCGAGGACCCCCAGGGCGGTTCATTAATGGGCCAGTTCGGACAGCCCATGATGCATACGGGGAAGATTCCACAAGACTTGGTGATCAAGACAAGGACTCCTCTCCATCGATGTAGCCGACTAGGACTCTTGTTATCCTAGGTCTCTGGTGTGTTATATAAGCCGAGGCCAGGGTAGTCATTAGGGACAATCAGATCATCCTAGATCTTCTCATCATACGAGCATAGCTCTTAGGGTTTAGACCACTACATATGATCTCGAGGTAGATCAACTCTGTACTTGCCTTGGTTTTGTCATGAAAGATGTCCGAGGACTTAGATTCGAGGCCATCGCTAAGGTGATGGACTCAAAGGGATTGGTTGGGACGTAGGACACGAGTTTACCCAGGTCTGGCCCCTCAATAAGAGGTAAAAGCCTACGTCATGCTTGTGTTGTATTGATTGGAATATCGATTACAAGGGAGCGGATTCGCTTGACCTAGTTCTTGATTCTTCGATTTCTATCTAAGTCGCCCCGAGTCTCGCCCTTATAAAGGAGGTGAAGACCACGGGTTACACAAGTCTCATACCGACTCTTACAATGTGTCCGACTCTATCTCTAAGTCGTCTTGCCTTTCTGAGCAAGCTGTCTCCGGGCGGCTTATCCGCTCGGGTCTTCATGCCTTCCTTGTCTAGGCCTCACCTTGGCCCATATTGGTAAGCCGCCATACGTCTACGCTTATGTCTCGAGGCCCATCCTTGGTCTGGCCCATGAGCCGTCAGGTGAGACCCGGCCCCACCTGGGCGGGTCTCACTACGGGGTTATATCCCCAACATTAGGCCCCAGGTTGATTTGAGCTTGCTCATTTCAACCTTCCGTCTCACTTGGCGGCGAGTCTTGCTCTTTATCACCTGAAAGTAAGACAAAATAACCCGCAGTGACATCATACCAGATATATCAAAAAGATTCCCTGATGACCGCAATAGATATTTCCACTATTAAACATGTTGGCCCAAAAATCGAGGCGTCCATCTCGGTCAATCAACTTCTGTCACCTTGATTCTCGCGCCCGTTTCCACCTCTTGCCTATTAAATAGGACTGCGAAGGGAGGTTTTCATTTCTTCATCTGCTTGTGCCTCTTCTTCTTCCTCCCGACACCATCGCTCCAGAGTCTTCTTGCTCCGGTGAAACTTCCACTCTGTCGTCACCCCAGGCTGTTGCATCAATCTGATCGGACCAGAGCACTGTCAGCGCCCGTCGCGTCATCTCTGGTAAGTTCTTCTCCACCCCTAGATCTGCATCTTTCGGTAGGGTATTCATGGAGTTCCTCCGCCCGCTAGAACACGAGCTCTTCGCAATTTCAGATAATATGTAGATCAATGGACTTGATAATTCTCCTTTTTCCATTGTGGGAGATCGTAGGAAGTCAATAATAGCACAACACAGATCTGTACTTGCCCCTTTTTCGCTGTCTTCAAACATTGCTAGTTCCTCTGTTCGTCGCTAGGTTTAGAATAAACCCGCCTTTTTCTCTGTTTTGTAGATCCATAATTATATAGATAACCCGTGGAACCTATTTTCCACACTTATTAACTTTTGCTTTGTTTCCTTGCAAACTTAACTCACCATTGAATTTCCGACTCTCGCTTAAATTGCTCCGGTGACTTAGCCTTAGAGAACTTAGATTTCATCAGTCGTCCGTAGTTATATGTCACCTTCTAACTCGCCACACATTGTTACCTTGCACAGTTTTAAGACGCCACCATGCCTCGTGCGTCCAATTCTTGTAACTGGGTCAGCTCTGCCATTACCGAAGAGTTCTTGTAGGACTTCGTAGACACAGGGTCCTTACCAGCCAAAGATGTCATCCATTGGCGGGTTCCAGGCAATTAAAAGAAACCCATTCCTTAAGAGGGCGAAGTAGTTGTTTTCGCGGATCACCTCGTACACGGTTTCAGCCCGCCCGCCTCAAAATTCTTCTCAAACGGCCTTCATTTCTTTAAGCTGCACCCTCAAGACATCGCCCCAAACTCCGTCTCAAACGTATGCAAGTTCCAAATCCTCTGTGAAGTTTACTTACAAGAAGATCCGTCCGTTGGTCTTTTCCGTGAGTTTTTCTACGCAAACCGCCAGACGGAGGTAAAAGCTGGTCCAAGCTTAGAGCTTGGCAGAATCTCAATTCAAAGAAGACGGAACGCGACCTTTCCAGCTGTTTGGATGTCAAGTCATCCCGAGGACTAGAATAAAACCTGGTTTTACTGTAAAGACACCTCTCCAAAGGGAGAACATTCCTTGTCGGGTTATCGTCCGACTCGGCTCAAGACTTCAACCGAGCTCCCTGACCGGCTGTCAGCCTCTAAACGAGCGAAGTATGCTCTGGCTCATACAAAAATCAAGGCCCTTATGGCCAATGGTCTGACAGGGATGGATCTAACTAGCTGTTGGGATTCTTGGAAAATCCTACCTCTCAGCCAGCAAAGCCGCCTCATGTGTGAGTATACGGGTGATGATAATGACCCCCTCTGCTTTAACCCTACCACATTGTTGTTGGAAATATGCCCTAGAGGCAATAAATAAAGTGTTTATTATTATATTTCCATGTTCATGATAATTGTTTATTATCCATGCTAGAATTGTATTAATTGGAAACATGGATACATTTGTGGATACATAGACAAACACAATGTCCCTAGTATGCCTCTAGTGAACTAGCTCGTTGATCGAAAGATGGTTAAGGTTTCCTAGCCATGGACATGGGATGTCATTTGATAACGGGATCACATCATTAGGAGAATGATGTGATGGACAAGACCCAAACTACAAACGTAGCTTATGATCGTGTCAGTTTATTGCTACTGTTTTCTGCATGTCAAGTATGTGTTCCTATGACCATGAGATCATGCAACTCACGGACATCGGAAGAGTGCCTTGTGTGTATCAAACGTCGCAACGTAACTGGGTGACTATAAAGGTGCTCTACAAGTATCTCCAAAGGTGTCTGTTGAGTTGGCATGGATCAAGACTGGGATTTGTTACTCCGTGTGACGGAGAGGTATCTCAGGGCCCACTCAGTAATACAACATCAAAATAAGCCTTGCAAGCAATGTAACTAAGTGTTAGTTGCGGTATCTTGTATTACGGAACGAGTAAAGAGACTTGCTGGTAACGAGGTTGAACTAGGTATGGAGATACCGACGATCGAATCTCGAGCAAGTAACATACCGAAGAACAAAGGGAACATCATACGGGATTAACTGAATCCTTGACATAGAGGTTCGATCGATAAAGATCTTCATAGAATATGTAGGGACCAATATGGGCATCCAGGTCCCTCTAATCGTTATTGACCGTAGAAGTGTCTCGGTCATGTCTACATAGTTCTTGAACACGCAGGGTCTGCACACTTAAGGTTTGGTGATGTTTCGGTAGTTAGAGTTATGTATGGTGGTGACCGAAGGTTGTTCGGAGTCCCGGATGAAATCTTGGACGTCACGAGGAGCTCCGGAATGGTCCGGAGGTAAAGATTCATATATAGGAAGTCCTGTTTTGGTCACCAGAAAAGTTTCGGGCTCATCGGTAGTGTACCGGGAGTGCCGGTAGTGTACCGGGAGACCTCGGGGAGGGGTATTTCGACCCAAGAGGATTCATGGGCTGTGGGAGAGTGAATATCAGCCCTTAGTGCTCTGGTGGAAACTCCCACACAAGGCCCATGTGGCTGGAGGAAAAAACCCAATAGGAAAAGGTGGAAAAAAGGCAAACAGGAGCAATCTTAGTCCTACTAGGATTGGAGGAGGAGTCCTCCTCTCCTAGTAGGTTCGGCCGAAGCCCTTGGATTGGGAAGCCAAGGCTGCCTCCTCTCCTCCTCTCCTCCTATATATACTGGTGGATTTTAGGGTTTTGCACTAGTTTTTCCAGCCATGTGCTACCCGTTCCTCCAGTGCGTAGTTTCTCCTCTAGATCGGATTTCTGCAGTGCTTAGGTGAAGCCCTGTCGGAATAGCTCCACCACCATCGCCAGAGCGTCGTCACGCTGCCGGAGAACTCTTCTTCCTCTCCACTCCTTCTTGCTGGATCAAGACGGTGGAGATCGTCATCAAGCTGTACGTGTGCTGAACGCGGAGGTACCGTCCGTTCGGCGCTAGATCGGAAGGATCGTGATCAAGTTCGTGGGACGGATCGTGATCAAGTTCATGGGACGGATCATGATCAAGTTCGTGGGACGGATCGTGATCGGATCGCGGGACGGATTGTGATTGGATCGTGGTACGGATCATGATTGGATCGCGAGATGCACGGCGATGTGGATCGCAAAGACGTTCGACTACACCAACCGCGATTCTTAACGCTTCTCGCTTAGCGATCTACAAGGGTACATAGATCCACTCTCCCTCTCGTAGATGCTCATCACCATGGATAGATCTATGTGTGCATAGGAAATTTTTTGTTTCCCATGCAACGTTCCCCAACAGTGGCATCATGAGCTAGGTCTATGTGTAGATGAGATCTCAAGTAGAACACAAAGAGTTTGTGGGCGTTGATGCTTAGATTTCTTCCTCCCTTGGTCGTGTTTTGGTTGAGTTGTATTGTGGGATGAAGCGGCCTGGACCAACATTACTCGTACGCTTATGAGAGACCGGTTCCCTCGACCGCAACTTGTTGCATAGATGGCTTGCAGGTGCGAGTTTCTCTCACTTTAGTTGGATCGGATTCGACAAAGGCGGTCCTTGAGAAGGTTGAAAAGCAACTAGTGTATCACCGTTGTGGTTTTTGCGTAGATGAGAATTGTTCTTGCTAGATACCCGTAGCAGCCACGTAAAACATGCAACAACAATTAGAGGACGTCTAACTTGTTTTTGCAGGGTATGTTGTGATGTGATATGGCCAATTACATGATGTGATATATGTGATGTATGAGATGATCATGTGATGTATAGATTATCATGACTTGCATCTCTATGAGTACGACAACCGGCAGGAGCTATAGGGTTGTCTTTAATTATTGTATGACCTGCGTGTCAATCATTAAGCGCTAGGTAATGCTTTACTTTATTGCTAAACGGTAGAAATAGTAGTAGAAGCATGTTGGGCGTGAAAACCCCAATGGCGACACGTTGATGGAGATCAAGATTATGGAGATCATGGTGTCTTGCCGGTGACGATGGAGATCATGCTGGTGCTTCCAAGATGGAGATCTAAAGCACAAGTTCATGGCCATATCATGTCACTTATGAATTGCATGTGATGTTAATCCTTTTATGCACCTTGTTTTGCTTAGTACAACGGTAGCATTATAAGGTGATCCCTCACTTCAATTTCAAGATGAATTGTGTTCCCCCCAAGTGTGCACCGTTGCAAAAGTTCGTCGTGTCGAGACATCACGTGATGATCGGGTGTGATAGATTCTATGTTCACATACAACGGGTGCAAGCCAGTGTTGCACACGCAGAACACTCGGGTTAAACTTGACGAGCCTAGCATGTACAGACATGGCCTCGGAACACAAGAGACCGAAAGGTGGAGCATGAGTCATATAGTAGATATGATCAACATAATGATGTTCACCATTGAAGCCACCTCAACTCAGGTGATGATCGGACTTGAGTTGGTGGATTTGGATCATGTGACACTCAGATGAGCTGAGTGATGTCAATTTGAGTGGGAGCTTTAGTAATTTCATTAACTAAACTCATTATCTTGAACAATAGTCTAAGTAAACTTTGCATATTTATGTTGTAGATCAATGGCTCGCGCAGTAGCACCCCTGAATTTTAATGCGTTCCTAGAGAAAGCTAAGTTGAAAGATGATGGAAGTAACTTTGTTGACTGGGCCCGTAATCTGAGGATTATCCTCACGGCTTCCCAGAAATCATATGTCCTTGATGCACCGCTTGGTGACCAACCAAAAGACATGACCTCCGAAGATGTTAAGAACGTTTGGGAGGCACGTACTGGAGATTACTCAATAGTTCAGTGTGCAATATTGTATGGCTTAGAACCAGGACTTCAAAGACGTTTTGAATGTCATGGAGCATATGAGATGTTCCAGGAGTTGAAGTTTATCTTTCAGAAGAACGCCCGGATCGAGAGGTATGAAACCTCCGATAAGTTCTATGCTTGCAAGATGGAGGAGAACGGGTCTATCAGTGAACATATACTCAGAATATCTGGGTATACAACTCATCTAGCGGAGTTGGGAATTGCCCTTCCGCCAGAGGCGATCACTGACAGAGTTCTTCAATCACTGCCACCTAGTTACAAGAGCTTTGTGATGAACTATAACATGCACGGGATGAACAAGTCAGTCACCGAGCTGTTTGCGATGCTAAAAGTCGCTGAATCTAAAATCCAGAAAGAACATCAAGTGTTGATGGTCAATAAAACCACTAGTTTCAAGAAGAATGGCAAGGGCAAGGGCAAGAAGGGTAAAACCAAGAAGGATGGCAAAGTAGTTGCTACTCCTGTAAAGAAGCCCAAGCATGGACCCAAGCCAGAAACTGAGTGCTTTCATTGCAAGGGAACTGGTCACTGGAAGCGGAACTGCCCCAAGTACCTTGCCGACAAGAAGGCGGCCAACGACAAACAAGGTATATATGATATACATGTTATTGATGTGTACCTTACTAGCTCTCGTAGTGGTGCCTGGGTATTTGATACCGGTTCGGTTGCTCACATTTGCAACTCAAAGCAGGAACTACGGAATAAACGAAGGCTGGCAAAGGACGAAGTGACGATGCGCGTGGGAAATGGTTCCAAGGTTGATGTGATCGCCGTCGGCATGCTCTCTCTTTGATTACCATCGAGATTAGTGATGAACCTGAATAATTGTTATTTAGTGCCTGTGTTAAGCATGAACATTATATCTGGATCTTGTTTATTTCGAGACGGTTACTCATTTAAATCAGAGAATAAAGGTTGTTCTATTTATATGAGTAATATCTTTTATGGTCATGCACCCAATGTTAGGGGTTTATTCATATTGAATCTTGATAGTGATGACACACATGTTCATAACATTGATGCCAAAAGATGTAGAGTTGATAATGATAGTACCACTTTCTTGTGGCACTGCCGTTTAGGTCATATTGGTGTAAAACGCATGAGGAAGCTCCATGCTGATGGACTTTTGGAGTCACTTGATTTTTAATCACTTGACACATGTGAACAATGCCTCATGGGCAAGATGACTAAAACGTCGTTCTCTGGTACAATGGAACGGGCGAGTGACTTATTGGAAATCATACATACTGATGTGTGTGGTCCAATGAATGTTACAACGCGTGGTGGATATCGTTATTTTCTCACCTTCACTGATGACTTAAGTAGATATGGGTATATTTACTTAATGAAACACGAGTCTGAAACGTTTGAAATGTTCAAGCAATTTGAGAGTGAAGTTGAGAATCATCATAACAAGAAGATTAAGTTCCTCCGATCTGATCGAGGAGGTGAATATCTGAGTTATGAGTTTGGCAGTCACTTAAGACACTGTGGAATTGTTTCACAGTTGACACCGCCCGAAACACCACAGCGTAATGGTGTGTCCGAACGTCATAATCGAACCTTATTAGATATGGTGCATTCTATGATGTCTCTTGCTCATTTGCCACTATCGTTTTAGGGTTATGCATTAGAGACAACTGCATTCACTTTAAATAGGGCACCATCAAAATCCATTGAGACGATGCCATATGAACTGTGGTTTGGCAAGAAGCCAAAGTTGTCGTTTCTTAAAGTTTGGGGATGTGATGCTTATGTAAAAAAGCTTCAGCCTAAAAAGCTGGAATATAAAGTGGAGAAATGCGTCTTCATAGGATACCCAAAAGAGACAGTCGGGTATACCTTCTATCTCAGATCCAAAGGCAAAGTGTTTGTTCGCTAAGAACAGAACATTTCTTGAGAAAGAGTTTCTCTTGAAAGAATTGAGTGGGAGGAAAATAGAGCTTGATGAGGTTATTGAACCTTTACTTCAACTAGAAAGTAGCACAGCGTAGAAAGTTGTTTTTGTGGAACCTACGACGATAGAAGAGGAAGTTAATGATGATGATCATGAAGCTTCGGATCAAGCTGTTGTTGAACCTCGTAGGTCGACAAGGCCGCATACTACCCCTGAGTGGTACGGCAACCCTGTCTTGGAGGTCATGTTGTTGGAAAACAATGAACCTACGAGCTATGGAGGAGCAGTGATGGGCCCGGATTCCGAGAAATGGTTAGAGGCCATGAAATCCGAGATGGGATCCATGTATGAAAACAAAGTATGGACTTTAGAAGTATTACCTGAAGGGCGAAAGGCCATTCAGAACAAATGGATATTTAAGAAGAAGACAGACGCGGACGGTAATGTCACCGTCTATAAAGCTCGACTTGTGGCAAAGGGTTTTTCACAAGTTCAAGGAGTTGACTATGATGAGACTTTCTCACCCGTAGCGATGCTTAAGTCTGTCAGAATCATGTTAGCAATAGTTGCTTATTTCAACTATGAAATTTGGCAGATGGATGTCAAAACAGCGTTCCTCAACGGTTTCCTTGAGGAAGAGTTGTATATGATGCAACCCGAAAGTTTTGTCGATCCAGAGAGTGCTGACAAAGTTTGCAAACTCCAGCGATCCATTTATGGACTGGTGCAAGCATCTCGGAATTGGAATAAGTGCTTTGATGAGGTGATCAAAGCGTTTGAGTTTATACAAGTTTACGGAGAAGCTTGTATTTACAAGAAAGTGAGTGGGAGCTCTATAGTGTTTCTAGTATTATATGTGGATGACATATTGCTGACTGGAAACAATATAGAAATGCTGGAGAGCGTGAAGGAATATTTGAACAAGAGTTTTTCAACGAAGGACCTAGGAGAGGCTTCTTTCATATTAGGCATTAAGATCTATAGAGATAGATCGAGACGCTTAATAGCACTTTCACAGAGCACATACCTTGATAAAGTTTTGAAGAAGTTTAAAATGGATCAGTCCAAGAAGGGGTTCTTGCCTGTGTTACAAGGTGTGAAGTTGAGTAAGACTCAATGCCCGGTAACTGCGGAAGATAGACAAAAGATGAGTGTCATCCCCTATGCTTCAACCATAGGCTCTATCATGTATGCAATGTTGTGCACAAGACCCGATGTTAGCCTTGCCATAAGTATGGCTGGAAGGTTTCAAAGTGATCCTGGAATGGAGCACTGGCAAGCGGTCAAGAATATCCTTAAGTACCTGAAAAGGACTAAGGAAATGTTTCTCGCTTATGGAGGTGATGAAGAGCTCGTCGTAAAGGGTTACATCGATGCAAGCTTTGACACTGATCCGGACGACTCTAAGTCGCAAACCGGATACGTATTTATTCTTAACGGGGGAGCGGTAAGCTGGTGCAGTTCCAAGCGAAGCATGGTAGCTGATTCTACGTGCGAAGCGGAATACATCGCAGCCTCGGAGGCGGCGAAGGAAGGTGTCTGGATGAAGCAGTTCATGATAGATCTTGGAGTAGTACCCAATGCACTGAATCCAATGAGCCTGTTCTGTGACAACACTGGTGCCATTTCTCTAGCTAAGGAACCAAGGTTTCACAAGAGGACCAGACATATAAAGCGATGCTTCAACTCCATCCGATATTACATCGAGGAGAAGGACATAAATATTTGCAAAGTGCACACGGATCTGAATGTTGCACCCGTTGACTAAACCTCTTCCAAGAGCTAAACATGATCAGCACCAGAACTACATGGGTGTTCGATTCATTACAATGTAAATCACATAGTGATGTGAGCTAGATTATTGACTCTAGTGCAAGTGGGAGACTGTTGGAAATATGCCCTAGAGGCAATAAATAAAGTGTAATATTATTATATTTCCTTGTTCATGATAATTGTTTATTATCCATGCTAGAATTGTATTAATTGGAAACATGGACACATGTGTGGATACATAGACAAACACAATGTCCCTAGTATGCCTCTAGTGAACTAGCTCGTTGATCGAAAGATGGTTAAGGTTTCCTAGCCATGGACATGAGATGTCATTTGATAACGGGATCACATCATTAGGAGAATGATGTGATGGACAAGACCCAAACTACAAACATAGCTTATGATCGTGTCAGTTTATTGCTACTGTTTTCTCCATGTCAAGTATGTGTTCCTATGACCATGAGATCATGCAACTCACGGACATCGGAAGAGTGCCTTGTGTGTATCAAACATCGCAACATAACTGGGTGACTATAAAGGTCCTCTACAGGTATCTCCGAAGGTGTCTGTTGAGTTGGCATGGATCAAGACTGGGATTTGTTACTTCGTGTGACGGAGAGGTATCTCAGGGCCCACTCGGTAATACAACATCACAATAAGCCTTGCAAGCAGTGTAACTAAGTGTTAGTTGCGGGATCTTGTATTACGGAATGAGTAAAGAGACTTGCCGGTAACGAGGTTGAACTAGGTATGGAGATACCGACGATCGAATCTCGGGCAAGTAACATACCGAAGAACAAAGGGAACATCATACGGGATTAACTGAATCCTTGACATAGAGGTTCGACCAATAAAGATCTTTGTAGAATATGTAGGAACCAATATGGGCATCCAGGTCCCGCTATTGGTTATTGACCGTAGAAGTGTCTCGGTCATGTCTACATAGTTCTCGAACCCGTAGGGTCTATACACTTAAGGTTTGGTGAGGTTTCGGTAGTATAGAGTTATGTATGGTGGTGACCTAAGGTTGTTCGGAGTCCCGGATGAGATCCCAGAAGTAAGTAGGAGCTCCGGAATGGTCCGGAGGTAAAGATTCATATATAGGAAGTCCTGTTTTGGTCACCGGAGAAGTTTCGGGCTCATCGGTAGTGTACCGGGAGTGCCGGTAGTGTACCGGGAGACCTCCGGGAGGGGTATTTCGACCCAAGAGGCTTCATGGGCTGTGGTAGAGTGAATATCATCCCTTAGTGGTCTGGTGGAAACTCCCACACAAGGCCCATGTGGCTGGAGGAAAAAACCCAATAGGAAAAGGTGGGAAAAAAGGCATAAAGGAGCAATCCTAGTCCTACTAGGATTGGAGGAGGAGTCCTCCTCTCCTAGTAGGTTCGGCCGAAGCCCTTGGCTTGGGAAGCCAAGGCTGCCTCCTCTTCTCCTCTCCTCCTATATATACTGGTGGATTTTAGGGTTTTGCACTAGTTTTTCCAGCCATGTCGGAATAGCTCCACCACCATCGCCGGAGCACCGTCACACTTCTGGAGCAATCCTAGTCCTACTAGGATTGGAGGAGGAGTCCTCCTCTCCTAGTAGGTTCGGCAGAACCATAGGAGCCTTGGCCCTTGCGCCAAGGCTCTCCTCCTCTCCTCCTATATATACTGGTGGGTTTTGGGGTTTTGCACTAGATTTTTCAGCCACGTGCTACCCATTCCTCCAGTGCATAGTTTCTCCTCTAGATCGGATTTCTACAGTGCTTAGGCAAAGCCCTGCCGGAATTGCTCCACCACCATCGCCGGAGCGCCGTCACGCTGCCGGAGAACTCTTCTTCCTCTCCACTCCTTCTTGCTGGATCAAGACGATGGAGATCGTCATCAAGCTGTACTTGTGTTGAACGCGTAGGTGCCGTCCGTTCGGTGCTAGATCGGAAGGATCGTGATCAAGTTTGTGGGATGGATCGTGATCAAGTTTGTCTGACGGATCATGATCGGATCGCGGGACGGATCGTGATTGAATCGCGGGACGGATCGTGATTGGATCGCGGGACGCACGGCGATTTGGATCGCGAAGACGTTTGACTACACCAACCGCGTTTCTTAATGCTTCCCGCTTAGCGATCTACAAGGGTACATAGATCCACTCTCCCTCTCGTAGATGCTCATCACCATGGATAGATCTGCGTGTGCGTAGGAATTTTTTTGTTTCCCATGCAATATTCCCCAATAGTTGTCAGAAGATAACATCGTGGCCGCCATCAAAAGCCTTGCTCATCAATTTGAAGGATCTTGCCGCGCCATCGGGTTAGCACCTTTCTGCGTGGCAAACCGGGTCCCAGGCGTAAGGGCGACTCTCGATCTCCTTACTTCCGCGTTAGCTATCCATATATACTTTGCAATCTTTTGACCTCTTTCAACGGCTTTCACTTTCAGGCCAATTCCAACTTCTGGAAAAAGAAATACGTTCCTCCTCCAAAGAAATCAAAGGAGAAAACCGACGGCCGAAAGAAGAAAACCGCACCTCAAGAACAACCAGAATCTGACGACTCAGAGGTAGAACTTGACTCTCTTGGTCGTATCTTCATGCACCTTATTGACAATAACAATTCTCAGGACGAAATGGAGACAAGCCATGCCAACGTTCCTGAGGTAACTTATGTTCCATCTGACTCAGAACATCTTGCACCACAGAAGATACGGCGGGTCATCCGAAAGGTCCCACTTTCTCATCCTCTTGCTTACTTAGACCCCCACTTTTCTTTGAAAAAGCAGCAGCAACTCTCCTGACGCTAGACCCAGAGTACCGGCTCTAACGACCTCATGGCCGGGTTATCTCATTCTCTGGCTCAACGAAAACGGCCAGTTGAGGTATTTATTTCACTTGGCTTAAGTTTGTCAACCTTGCCTTTATGATTTGACCCTGTCTTATATTGCCTTTACTGTTTTCAGGAATCACCCCCTTCCTTAGGCGACTCTACAGCTATTGCTCTTCCACCTATGAAGATCAACCCAGAGTACGTGCCTTTCATGCTTGCATTGCATCCTTTGTTAGCTGTAAAGCTTATACCATGACCTTCTGTGCTTTCTAGGGCTCAAGCGAAACAAAGGAAGACTGGCGGGTCTACCCCTGCTCCCAAGGCTCGAGAGATGGAGCCTGCCAAGCCGGACTCTCATGCAGCGCACGTTGATCCCTGAGATGCGCCTGAAGAAGCTCGTCGTTCTACCGAGTCGGCGGCCCATGACATGATTCCTGAGAGTCCTCCGAGGACCAACTCTAAGTTGCCGAGCAATTCAACAACTGTTGACGATTCAGTTACTCCGGACGTCACCATTACTGGTGTCGGCTTCCACACTCCTCAAGCTCATGTGTTGACAAAGCACACTGAGAAGCCTTAAGCCGCCAAGAAGCTGGACTTTGAACTCCCCGCGCTGGAGAAGTTAACCGCTGATGAGCTGCGTGCTGGTTATCTGAACCACCTCTCCACCAACCGGAACATGGAGCTCAAGCTTGTTAGCTTGATGAAGAAAAAATATGAGGTACTCTTGCTCTCTTTTCCTTATACCCTTACGTAGCCCCCAAGAGCTGGTTTAGCATTTACTAGTGGTAAAACGGGTCTTTGAGTCTTGTTATAAATAGAAAACACTTAGCCTGTAGCTCTCATTTATCGGCTTAAGACCTAAATATTGAGCCAATGCTTTAGTGCGTAAGTAGTTGTTCAAAAAGCCATCTGTAGCCCCCAAGGGCCGGCTTAACTTGATGAAAGATGAGTCGGAACTTTGGTATAGATAGATCAGAAAGCCATATGTAGTCCCAAAGGGCCGGCTTAACTTGATGAAAGATGAGCCGGAACTTTCTTGTAGATAGAGCAAAGAGCCATATGTAGCCCCCAAGGGCTGGCTTAACTTTGATGAAGATGAGCCGGAACTTCCTTGTAGATAGAGCAAAGAGACATATGTAGCCCCCAAGGGTCGGCTTAACTTTGATGAAGATGAGCCGAAACTTCCTTGTAGCCTTGGAGAACAAATAGACATTAGCCCCCAAGTGTCGAGCATATTGCTTGCAATCTGCTTGAGACTTGCATTTGTATTGTCTGAATTTTCATCGTCTAATAATATACCATCCTGGCAACTTAGCCCTCATTTTGCTTTGTTATATGTCCCAGGAGGCGTTAACCAAGGCCGAGTCTGAAGTGACCGGTTTAAGGAGCAATCTAGCCACTCAACAAGCCACCCAAAGCGAAGTAGATGAGAAGTATCGGCTCGTCACTGAAGAACTTACCAAAGTGAAAGCAGACTTCGCCGCTTTCAAAAAATCTGCTGAGACGGAACAAACCGCCCTAGCTCAACAAGCAGACGATGCTGATCAGTGGCTCATGGTTGTGTCCGATGAGCTACACGCCCTGAAGAGTCAGATTGCGAATATGTCTGCCGCCATCTTTGGTAAGTACTAAATACTTAGCCAATACTCTTGTGTGAATACTTATACCGGCGACTTATAACCGAAAATCCGTCTTATGCAAGTCAAAGGAGCCGTCAACTTGCTACTGATAGCCTGTTGCCATTGAAAGCCGTCTATACTTTAACAGAGCAACTGTATTGTGGAGCTCTCTGCAAAATCAAGGCGGTGCTCTATAAAGATAGTATTCCCCTAACTATGAAGGGAGTCATAGAGTTGCTATCCACCCTGCCTAAACAAATCCAGGAGCTCAAAAAATCAGCCGCCAGAAAAGGAGCTATCGCAGCCATAAGTCGGGCTTTAGCTTTTGCCCCAGAGCTGACTCCTGAAGACATGATGGACGGGTTTCCCTCAAAGAAGTATGACGGCTCAGAGTTCACGGAGGCTTACTATGCTTGTTGCATGAAGGCTTCCAGAGTCCTCGCATCAGTGTTACCAGAAGAAGTGGACTTGTCAACATACTAGGCGGCTTACAATGCCGAGCAGAAGAGAGTACGCGGCCCAACCTTTGAAGCCAAGGACTTAACGCCTGCACGCCGTAAGCACCTCTTTGCTCCTGATCTTGACCCGTCCCCCCTCTTTGAAGAGGCAAACTTTGCGGCTTTAACCAACTACAACTGGGACGTGGACAATCTCCAGATCATGGAGGTCGAAGACCCGCCGCAGGGTGACCCACCATTCAACTGATGACCTTGGTAACACCATGGATAATCGGGCCTTGTGACCCGCCATAGGGCAGTGTAAAAAACTTTAAGTCCTCACTTTTGAGCTCCACAGAGAGCATTGTAATAGGCTTGAAGTAAAGTTTGCCTTGCCTGAACTGTGCCATCATGCACATATGAAATTGTCTGGCTTAACATATTACATCTGCCTTGTGCCTTCAACTCATACCAGATGTTGTGGCGGCTCTTGGTAATTAACCAACCTGCAAGAATAGACTAATCTTCGCATTGTCATGAGGACGGCTTAAGATAGCACCACCCAAAGATGCTATATCTTCCCCGACTTGCCTCTTTTTAAACTCATGTGCCGGTTCTTCTGGATTGACTCGCCACTTAAAACTGCTTAGTAGTACAAGGTCTCTATCGAGATTGGCCGTCAATTCCTTTGAGCGGCTCAGGGTCTCTAAGTGAGATTAACTGACAGGAAGTGTGATGTCCCAGAAGAGACTCGGCAGGGCATGAGTACCCTGGTAGCCCATAAACTGCCTCTCACATGACATAAATCCGTCGTTTTAACCTTAAACAGTGTAGGGTCCTTAAAGGATTAACTGTCTAAGAGTACGCACGGGCCACATAGCGGAGAGTCGGCAGTAGATGGGAGGGTTTATCCTTGCTTTCCGTAAGCCAGCCCTCACGTGACAAGAGTCACTGTTTTAACCTTGAACCAGTATAGGGTCTTTATCAAGATTGGCCGTCAATTTCTTTGAGTCGGCTCAGGGTCTCCAGGCAAGATTAACTGGTAAGGGTTTGGCGGGTCACCTAGCGGAGCAGCATCAGCTTATAGGCACGTTTAACCCTGTTTGGTTTAAGAGCCGATCAAGAGGGTGTGTAAGCTAAACCCGGTGGGTTGGAAGCCCCAAGTGACCTTTATTGACAGAGTCAACTATTTGGCTTAAGAGCCGACCGATAGGGTGTGATAAGCTAAACCCGATGGGTTGGAAGCCCCCTGGATGATCATGTTGACAGAGTCAACTATTTTGGCTTGAGAGACGATCAATAGGGTGTGATAAGCTAAACCCGGTGGGTTGGAAGCCCCCTGGTTGACCTTTTTGCACAGACTGGGATATGTGAAACGGCAGAGGCCCCGGCTTGTAAGGATGCCAACTTTATTCATATATATATATGATATGTACAATGAAGGTGTACAATGTCAAGTCTTGACAACTTAAGTATAGTAAGGTCGTAGATGCGCTATGTTCCACGGCCGGCGGGTCTCCTGCCCAGAAGTGCCTAAGTCGTCTCGGATGTCAATGAGATAATACGACCCATTGTTGAGATTTCTGCTGACCACGAAAGGCCCTTCCCATGGACGGGATAGTTTGTGGGCATCTGTCTGATCTTGAATCAACCGCAACACTAAGTCGCCTTCTTGAAACGTTCGGGTCTTGACTCTGTGGCTATGATAGCGACGCAGGTCTTGCTGATAAATCACCGATCGAGCCGCCACCAGATCACGTTCTTCCTCCAAGGCATCCAATGAGTCTTGACATGTCGTTTCATTATCCGCCTCAACATAAGGCGCCACTCATGGCGAGTCATGACGGATATCGCTTGGTAACACGGCTTGTGCACCGTAAACCATGAAGAAAGGTGTATAACCCGTTGATCTGTTGGGGTGGTCTTGACGCTCCATAAAACGGACGGCAACTCCTCCACCCAACAATCCGGCGTTCGCCGGAAAGGAAACATAAGCCGAGGCTTGATACCTCTCAAGATTTCTTGGTTTGCATGCTCTACCTAACCGTTTGACTGTGGATGAGCAATCGCAGAAACATCGAGTCTGATGTGTTCACTTTCACACAACGCTTGCATAGCCCCCTTGGATAGGTTTGTACCATTATCAGTGATGATACTGTGAGGGTAACCAAAATGGTAGATCAGCTTCTTAACAAACTGAACCGCCATAGCCGCGTCACACTTGCCAACCGGCTCAGCTTCTACCCACTTGGTAAATTTGCCAACCGCCACCAAGAGGTGAGTCTTCTTGTCCTTGGATCTCTTGAAAGGCCCGACCATATCAAGCCCCCAGATAGCAAACGGCCAAGTAATTGGAATCATGCGCAACTCTTGAGCCAGGACATGAGCACGCCGGCCAAACTTTTGACATCCATCGCACTCGCGGACCAAGTCTTCCGCATCCTTATGGACCGTCAACCAGAAGAAGCCATGTCGAAAGGACTTGGCCACCAGGGGTTTTGAGCCGGCGTGATGACCACAATCACCTGCATGAATTTCATTCAAGATTTCCTTGCCCTCTTCAGGTGAAACACAACGTTGAAACACGCCAGTGATGTTGCACTTATGTAACTCGCCATTGACTATCGTCATAGATTTAGACCGCATGGTGATGTGTCTGGACAAATTTTCATCATCAGGTAACTCACCGCGAGTCAAGTATGCCAAATAAGGCATAGTCCAGTCAGGAATTGCATGTAGAGCCTCCACAGCTGTCCCTCTGGGTCAGGAATAGCCAAGTCTTCCTCTGAAGGTAACTTAACTGACGGGTGATGTAGTACGTCTAAGAAAGCGTTAGGCGGCACCGGCTTACGTTGAGAACCCAGCCTTGATAGGGCGTCAGCCGCCTCGTTCTTATGACGATCAATATGATCCACCCGATAACCCTTGAAGTGACCAGCGATGACATCCACCGCCTGACGATAAGCCGCCATCCGCAGGTCCTTGGAATCCCAAGTGTCTGAAACTTGCTGGGCTACGAGATTTGAGTCACCGAAATATCGAACCCGGCTCAGGTTCATCTCCTTAGCCACCCTGAGGCCATGAAGCAGAGCTTCGTACTCAGCTGCATTGTTAGTACAAGGAAACATCAACCTTAGCACATAACAGAACTTATCACCTTTGGGGGAAGTTAAGACAACCCCTGCCCCTGATCCTTCCAGTTGCCTGGATCCATCAAAGTGGATTGTCCAGTATGTGTTGTCCGGCTTCTCCTCGAGCGCCTGACACTCGGTTCAGTCATTTATGAAATCCACTAAGGCTTGAGACTTGACCACCGTGTGAGGTATGTATTTCAGATTGAGAGGTCCAAGCTCCAATGCCCACTTAGCAATCCTGCCAGTAGCTTCTCTGTTTTGAATTATATCTCCCAATGGGGAAGAGCTAACTACTGTAATCTGGTGCCCCGGGAAATAGTGCTTTAGCTTGCGATTGGCCATGAACACCCCATACACCAACTTCTGCTAATGTGGATACCTCTGCTTGGATTCTGTCAGGACCTCACTGATATAGTAAACCGACCTCTGAACCGGATATTCCTTCCCTGTTTCCTTATGCTCGACAATGACTGCGGCGCTGACATCCCTGTTATTAGCCACCACATATAAGAGCAAGGGTTCTTTATCAACCGGAGCGGCTAAGATCGGCAGCTCAGTGAGCTGTCTCTTGAGCGCCTCAAATGCTTCACCCGCCACCGTACTCTAGACAAAGTTGACCATCTTTTTCATCATCTGGTACAAAGGGATGGCCTTCTCACCAAGGTGGCTTATAGATCGGCTTAACACAGCAGTCCGTCCCGCCAGGCGCTGAACATCATTGATGCATGCTAGCTTAGTCAGGGAGGTGATAGCCTTGATTTTATCCAGGTTAGCCTTAATGCCATGATCAGATACTAGAAATGTTGGAAATATGCTCTAGAGGCAATAATAAAATGGTTATTATTGTATTTCCTAGTTCATGATAATTGTCTATTGTTCATGCTATAATTGTGTTAACCGGAAACCGTAATACATGTGTGAATACATAGACCACAACGTGTCCCTAGTGAGCCTCTAGTTGGCTAGCTCGTTGATCAATAGATGGTCTCGGTTTCATGACCATGGACATTGGATGTCGTTGATAACGGGATCACATCATTAGGAGAATGATGTGATGGACAAGACCCAATCCTAAGCATAGCACAAGATCGTGTAGTTCGTTTGCTAAAGCTTTTCAATGTCAAGTGTCATTTCCTTAGACCATGAGATTGTGTAACTCCCGGATACCGTAGGAATGCTTTGGGTGTGCCAAACGTCACAACGTAATTGGGTGGCTATAAAGGTACGCTACGGGTATCTCCGAAAGTGTCTGTTGGGTTGACACGAATCGAGACTGGGATTTGTCACTCCGTGTGACGGAGAGGTATCTCTGGGCCCACTCGGTAAGACATCATCATTATGAGCTCAATGTGACTAAGGAGTTAGTCACGGGATGATGTATTACGGAACGAGTAAAGAGACTTGCCGGTAACGAGATTGAACAAGGTATGGGGATACCGACGATCGAATCTCGGGCAAGTACCATACCGATAGACAAAGGGAATTGTATGCGGGATTGATTGAATCCCTGACATCGTGGTTCATCCGATGAGATCATCGTGGAGTACGTGGGAGCCAACATGGGTATCCAGATCCCGCTGTTGGTTATTGGCCGGAGAGGTGTCTCGGTCATGTCTACGTGTCTCCCGAACCCGTAGGGTCTACACACTTAAGGTTCGATGACGCTAGGGTTATAGGGAAAAGGTATACGTGATTACCGAAGGTTGTTCGGAGTCCCGGATGAGATCCCGGACGTCACGAGGAGCTCCGGAATGGTCCGGAGGTAAAGATTGATATATAGGAAGTCCAGTTTTGGTCACCGGAAAGTTTTCGGGCTCATCGGTATTGTACCGGGAGTGCCGGGAGGGTGCCGGAGGACCCCCGGGAGGGGTGTGACGACCAGCGGACTTAGTGGGCCTTTAGAGGAGGTGTGCCAGCCCATATTGGGCCAGCCAAGACCTCCTAGAAGGGCCCATGTGGCTGGGATCTAGAGATAAGGGCAAAAGGGGTTTGAAAGGAGGAGATCCACCTCCCTTGTGGGAGGTGGACTCCTCCCCCACTTCGGCCGAACCTCTCCTCCTTGGAGGAGGGGCCAAGCCAGCCCTCCCTCTCCCTCCTCCTATATATACTTGAGGTTTTGGCCCTTTGAGAACAGATCTGAACTCTCTCTCTCTCGGCGAAGCTCTACCTCTCTTCTTCCTCCTCCGCAGCGCTTGGCGAAGCCCTCCCGGGATACCTTGATACTCCACCACCACCACGCCGTCGTGCTGCTGCTGGAGCTCTTCCCCAACCTCTCCTTCCTCCTTGCTGGATCAAGGCATAGGAGACGTCACCGGGCTACACGTGTGTTGAACGCGGAGGTGCCGTCCGTTCGGCACTTGATCGGATCTTCCGCGATCTGAATCGCTGCGAGTACGACTCCATCAACCGCGTTCTTGTAACGCTTCCGCTTAGCGATCTTCAAAGGTATGAAGATGCAATATCTCCCCTCTCGTTGCTGGTTTCTCCATAGATAGATCTTGGTGACACGTAGGAAAATTTTGATTTACTACTACGTCTCCCAACAAGAAATCCCAAGAGCTTGCCTGCCGGAACGCCAAAGACACACTTAGCCGGGTTAAGCATCATCTTGTAGACCCGTAAGTTGTCAAAAGTCTCCTTTAGGTCATCAAGCAAAGTCTCCTTCTTCCTTGACTTGATCACAATATCATCCACATATGCATGAACGTTGCGCTCGATTTGGCTGTGAAGACAGTTCTGTACACAACGCTGGTAAGTCGCCTGGGCACTCTTGAGCCCGAAAGGCATAGACACATAGAAGAAAGCACCAAAAGGCATGATGAAAGTCGTCTTCTCTTGGTCCTTGACTGCCATCTTGATCTGTTGATAGCCAGAATAAGCATTTAGGAAGCATAAACTCTCACAACCCGCCGTTACATCAATGATCTGGTCAATACGAGGGAGAGCAAACGGGTCAGTCGGGCAGGCCTTGTTAAGATCCGTGTAATCCACACACATACGCCACGTGCCGTTTTTCTTGAGTACTAGCACCGGGTTAGAGAGCCACTTTGGGTGAAAGACCTCGACGATGAAACCCGCCGCCAGAAGCCGGGCTACCTCTTCCCCTATGGCCTTGCGTCTCTCCTCATTGAACCACCGTAGAAACTGCTTGACTGGTTTAAACTTAGGATCCACATTAAGGTGGTGCTCAGCGAACTCTCTCGATACACCCGGCATGTCAGAAGGTTTCCACGCGAAGATGTCCCGATTCTCACGGATGAATTCGATGAGCGCGCTTTCCTATTTGGGATCCATATTACCTCCGATAGTGAATTGCCGAGATGAGTTGCCTGGAGTGAAATCCACCAATTTGGTATCATCCGCCGAAAATTTGAGGGGCGGCTCAACCTCTGTGGTGGGCTTTTTCAGCGGGGTCATGTCCTCCCGGTCAACATTTTCCTTGTAAAACTTGAGCTCCGCCTCAGCACAACTGGACTCTGCATAAGCCGCATCTCCGTCCTCACACTCAATAGCCATCTCTCGATCACCATGCACCGTAATCGTACCCTTTAGGCCTGGCATCTTGAGCTGCAAGTACACATAACAAGGCCTAGCCATGAATTTGGCGTAAGCCGGACGTCCAAACAGAGCATGATACAGACTTTTGATCTTGACCACCTCAAAACACAAGGTCTCCACCCTGTAGTTGTGCTCGTCACCGAAGGCGACTTCCAAAGAGATCCTCCCCACTAGATAAGCTGACTTGCCAGGAACCATGCCGTGAAAAACTGTTGAGGACGGCTTAAGATCCTTATCAAGCAACTTCATCCGGCGAAAAGTGACGTAGTACAGGATATTGATGTTGCTGCCACCATCCATAAGCACTTTAGTGAACACATATCCTCCCACTTGCGGGGCAACCACCAGGGCCAGCTGCCCCGGGTCATCAACACACGATGGGTGATCCTCCCGTCGTATTGTGGTAGAGCCGGCGTGATCGCATTAACCGCCCGCTTGCAAAACTTCTGATCTCGCCTGTCAAGGCTGGTCATAAAAACATGATACTGACCCGAGCTGAGCTGCTTTGGATTACTCTCATATCCAGATTAGTTATTCTATTGCTGATTGTTGCCACCAGAGTGATGATGATGTCCTCCTTGGTTGCCCTGGCCATGATGGCCGGATCCTAATCCGCCGGACCCAAACCCGGCTCCTGACCCGCCTGGTCCTGCGCCGATGGACGGGCCACCATCGTTATTATGCTGTCGTAAGCTATAGTCCTTGAACTTTTGCATAACGTGGCAATTACCCCACGTGTGACCCACCGGTCTAGCAGGCCGACTGTGCTCTGGACAAGGTTTATTGAGCATCTCCTCCAAATTAAAAGGAGTCTTGCCCTTATTAAAAGGCTGCTTGAACTTCCCGTTACCCTTAGCACGATTGTTGTCAGTGCTAGCATTGGCCACCAGTTCTGACCCGCCATCCGGGTTCTTCCTCTTGCCTTGGTTACCATTGCCTGTCGCACCCTTGCCATTGCTATTCTTCTTACTCTGACCAGGCTTCTCCTCATCAGAGCCCGGATCCTTTGTATTATCATAGTCGGCGTATTTCGTGAGAGCAGCCATGAGCCCCCCCCCCCCATGTCTTGACACGTGCGCTTGAGTCGGCCAAGCTTTTGCTGCAAAGGTGTAAAGTGGCAATTCTTTTCCAGAATCAAGACCGCTTGAGCCGTCGTAATCTGCTCAGACGAGTGGATGATAGTCGAAACCCGCCGGACCCAGTGATGAGCCGACTCATTTTCCTGTTGTACACAGTGATCCAAATCCACAATCGTCATGGGCTGCTTGCACGTTCCTTGAAAGTTTTTGATGAACTTCACTTTTAACTCAGCCCAAGAATTGATGGTATTGGGTGGCAAACCCTTCAGCCACGTGCGAGCCATCCCTTCTAGCATCATGATAAAATATTTCGCGCACACTGCATCATTGACGTCCAACATCTCCATGGCTAGCTCATAGCTTTCAATCCAAGCCTCCGGGGGCAGGTCAGCAGTGTAATTTGGGACCTTGCGAGGGCCCTTGAAGTCCTTCGGTAGGCACTCGTTCCGCAAAGCCGGCACCAAGCATGGTAGTCCCACGGCCCTGGTGGTTACTCCCTCTCCAACTGAGACGGAAGGCACAGGCTCTTGATGAGCCGCCACTGCCAGAGTCATCGCCTCATGTTGTGCCCTCGCCCGATCTACGAGCGCCTGAGCATCCAAAGCCGCCTCGTCGTCTCGCAGTAGGCCCCGGTGCCGATCACTGCTAGAAACCGCCGGTGACTCATAGCGTCAGCTGAAGCTCCGGCTGGGGATGGGGGTTGAATGCACGGGACTCCAGCTGTAGGTATATTTCTCCTGCTAGGCCATCACCGTTTGTAGGTACCCAATAGCCCTCCGCACCTCTTCTGCGAAAGGTGCCTCGTTAGGAATAGGGATTGTTACAAGTCGGGTTGCCACCGCCACCATGTTCTCTGTCGGGTTTGAGTAGTGACTCGTCGGCGTTGGAAAAGCCATTGATGAGGTCTGGTTCCATCGGGGCGGGTTAAGTTGTTGCTGAGCCGCCGGCTGACTTCCAGGTGCTTCCGTTATCCTACCCGTTCCTAGCGTGCTAAAAAGGTTTTTGGCCTCATATTTCTATGGTAGGCGGGACTGATGCCTCATCCGCCGCACCACGGCTGCCGACTGCTATTCTAGCTCAAGGCAGAAAGCAACCGTCTTAAGGCGCTCTGCCTCCGCGTCCATCTGAGCCTTTAACGCACCGATCCCCTATTGGACTTCTGTCGTCTGGTCCTTTAGTCTTGTGATCTCCAGGTTTCGGGCGGCTTGATTCTCAGGCGTGACTTCAGTCGCCATCAGGGTTGTGAGCTCGTTCATCAGATCCACAAGAACCTGAGTTGGCGGCGGGTCAGACCCTATGTCTGCCGCCTCGGTAGCTACATTGCTTGGGCCCGGCTCTGTTCCCGCCATGAACACGGCTGCATGAGTCTGCAAGCCATGATTGTCCGGCTCAGACCACTCTGACTCAGGGTAAAGCTCGTCGTAGCCCCCGAGCCCGTCATTGTGAAGTTGGTAGATTGATTTCACCTCTCCGCTCGAAGATCCATCCTCTGAACAGATGAGAGTCTCCTACGACATAGAAGCCTCAAGATCCATACCTTGAGTGAAGCAAACGAAGACATGCTTCCTGCCCGAGTCAGCACGGTCGGGTTGCACATGTCGGGCGGGTTGCACGCGCCGAGTCGGTTCAACGATGTCGGTGCAGACGTCGGCCCGGGTGTAGATCCGCCAACTTTGCCGATGAAGACGTGGATTCCGCCGAAGGGAACCCGAAACCCGTACTCCACAGAGTCGGCATCAGGACCCCAGCCGGCATCGTCGATGTAGAGCCGGCCGCGGCAACTTTTGTTCATCCTTCCGATCACGTATCCCTCGATCTCTGGAAGAGAGCACTTTGAGAACTCAACACCACCGAGCGCTAGCCCCACGGTGGGCGCCAACTGTCGTGGTTTTGTCATGACAGATGTCTGAGGACTTAGATTCGAGGCCATCGCTAAGGTGATGGACTCAAAGGGGTTGGTTGGGACGAAGGACATGAGTTTACCCAGGTTCGGACCCTCAATAAGAGGTAAAATCCTACATCCTGCTTGTGTTGTATTGATTGGAATATCAATTACAAGGGAGCAGATTCGCTTGACCTAGTTCTCGATTCGTCGGTTTCTGTCTAAGTCGCCCCGAGTCTCGCCCTTATATAGGAGGTCAAGACCACGGGTTACACAAGTCTCATACCAACTCTTACAACGTGTCCGACTCTATCTCTATGTCATCTTGCCTTTCTGAGCAAGCCGTCTCCGGGCGGCTTATCCGCTCGGGTCTTCATGCCTTCCTTGTTTGGGCCTCGCCTTGGCCCATCTTGGTAAGCCGCCATACATCCAGGATTATGTCTCGAGGCCCATCCTTGGTCTAGCCCATGAGCCGCCAGGTGAGACCCGGCCCCACCTGGGCGGGTCTCACTACGGGGTTATATCCCCAACAGTACTCGATACACCATCATCAATACAAACAAAGCAGTATGTAGGGTTTTACCTCCATCAAGAGGGCACGAACCTAGGTAAATACCGTATCCCTTGTCTCCTATTACCCATCAATCCAAGACCCACAGATTGGAACCCCTACCCGAGATCCGCCGGTTTTGACACCGACACGAGGGTCACCCAGCTGTGGGCGGTGCAACCGCTGGGGACTACTTAGTGGCAGCACCCCCAGGGTATCACCCTGGAGTGGTGGTTAAACTATATGATACGAGTGAGCGGTACAACTGCTAGGGTTAGCGGTACAACCGGCCTACATGGAAGGAAAGTAGGGCTTCTCTCTCTCTCTCTTTGATGGAAGGGAATGAGGTGGGTGCTAAGGATGTGTGTGTATTGATTCACCCCAAGACCATCCAATGAGGATTCCCTCTTAATAATACGAGATCCCTATGACCAAATAAAATAAACACGTAGAGAACACCATCTTTGTTCTTTTTCGTCCAAAGGGAATGCCTAACTGTCTTGTGTCTCAGATATAATACCTGAATAACTTGACACACAGTTAGATAACATAGTGATGTGTCATCATCACCAAAACACTAAGGTAAGTGAATGCCCTTACACCCCTCCCTAGTTTCTCTCACAAGCTACCCTCTTCATTCGTTTCTATAATATTGTGAACAAACTAGTTTAACTATACGAATGAATGAAGAGGGCAGATTCTGAGAGAAACTGACGATAATATAAAAAAGAGTTGTCCCATGGTTATACACCATTCCAACACAAATGTGATTTCGTGATTAGGGTGAAAGGGGCACAAATGGTACTCATCCACTTGTTGTAAGTCCTCGATGTTGGCGGTTACTATTAATGCTTGTTGCCACCTCGCAGATGTCGTTAGCATTAGACAATGTGTTTTTGATGTAGTTCTCCTTCATTTCCTAGTATCGCAACCCTCCCACCTCCCAAATCAAGATATGATCGCATATTCACTCTTTAAGACCAAACATATGGTTAGTATTCAGATGTTCTGCCCAAACAAAGGCGGACAATATGATACCTTCAACACCATGGGGTCAATGAATGCACTAACCTTACATATCTTCTTTGTATCAGAATTGGTGTTTTGCGTCAATGTCAATACTGTCATATGTAAGAGCAACAAAGGATGCACTGACGATAATTTTAGTTGACGTAAGACAACCATCTAAGTAGTGGCAATGGCACTTGTGGGAAGAGAATAAATAGGTGATTAGTCGCAATCGATTCATATTAACATCATTTTTTGTGCATTCTGGGGATTTAAAAATTTAATTTTCCGTTGCTTTATTAAAATGATAATAATTACGAGTGTTGCCCAAAAGTTGAACCATTGGCGACTATTTTCAATGGCTGGTGACGTTTTCTGGCAATAGACCAACGTTTAAGCCTAGGGGAAAACAACTTTTGTAAGCATATGTTCTTTTTGGATGTCAACATAGAAGATGTAACATTGCTTGAGTTGACACCTTACCATGTTTCGCCAACCTTTTTAACAATGTCTGGTGAAGGTCTCTTTGGCACTAGAAGGTGGGAGGAAGTTCACTTGTGTGTTCTTGGTTAGGGTTATGGTGTCGATGTTTCATTTTGACGGGCGTCACCTTCATATCCGGTGAATTTTCAAGCATGTTTTTTGAACACATTACAAACATAAGCGCTCATATATATGCACATACACTCACCCATATGAACACACACTCCTCCCACTGAATGCACATTACCAGAAATCCTGAAATAAATTCAGAAAATAATGCAAGCACCAGGACTTAAGCTCTGATGGGCTAAGGATACCATTGTTCCCCTCAGAAATCATTTGCGCTCCCCCTCCCCTTGCGCCGCCCTCCCGAGGGCGACCCGAGGGTTCCCTCCCCTCGTCCGCCGCCACCCCCATCTATGGATCTCCCTTCCTCGCCGTCGCCGGAGGCAGTCGTCGGGTCCCTCGTGCGACTGCTGATGAGGGTGGCAGCAGGGTTCTCTGCTGCTCTGCCGCTGGGTGACGTCCCCCGGCGGCGGGCGGCGTCCTTCGGCACGGTGGGATGCCTCTGCTCGACCGTGTGGGCGGCGGGCCAATGGTGGATGCGAACGGCAGGGGGACGGCTCCCCGTGGTCGTCCTGCTCCTGCAGATCTGAAGATGCCACCTTGGTTTGTGTCGTGGATTTGTCATGGCAGATGTCCGGGTGAACGGACTTAGGTTTGAGGCAGAAACGCAACTATGTGGCGGCTTGAAGGGGTTGGTCAGAATCGAGAGACGCGGAGTTTACCCAGGTTCGGCCCCTCCGATGGAGGTAAAAGCCTACGTCCTGCTTGTCTGGTATTGATGATGAAGAAGATCTCTGGTTACAAGGGTGTTGTTTTGCTGCCTCTAATCACGAGAGTCTCTAATCTCTTGTCTATCTAAGACCTGTCTATTGAGACGTCTAAAAACTTGACCCTCTCGGGGTGACCCGCCCCTCCTTATATAAGTTGAAGGGGCGGCTTACATGTAGAGTCTAAGTCGGATTGAGACTTATCTTATTATGACTTCCTATCGTGGGCTTCTCTTCATGGGCTTCTGAGTCCCGGGCTTCTGAGTCACCGGGCGGCTTACACCAGGCGGCTTACAACCGGGGACTCATTTTCAGGGACTCATCCTCAGGGACTTACAACCGGGGACTCATCTTTAAGACTCATCTTCAGGGACTTACAACTGAGGACTCATCTTTAGGGACTTACAACCGAGGACTTATCTTCAGGGACTCATCTTCAGGGACTTACAACTGAGGACTCATCTTCAAGGACTTACAACCGGGTTATAACTGTTTCCCGGGTCATACCACGGGGTATATCCCCGACATTAGCCCCCAGGTTAGCTTGAATTTATTCATGGTAACCTCCTGAAATGAGAATAGTAAATATGTTAAGTGGCTGGCTTGATCCTTTGGCCGGCTTATGAAGTGGCTTCTCAGAAATCCGGGTCTTTCTGCGTATAAATGAGTCATCTTGAGAATCGTCTTGCTTGTCAATGTCCTTTGAAAAATATTAGGAATAGAATACCCGTATGCCATTGAGTTGGCTTCCAATACTTTGGCTTAATGAAAATCTTGAAAATAAGAAATCCTCATGACATAGATCCGGACTTCCATTGTTGTGAAGCAGGGCGACTTATATAAACTCTGGTGGGTTATGATCTTTTATAACGCCAGGTCATGAATGTTGGTGACGCCGGGTCTAACAACTAAACTCCATAATTAACATCTTGAAAATTCTCCTCAAAGTTTTTGATATGTCCATATTACCTGTAGCCCCTAAGCTCCAAGATTATCCATGATAACTTGGTGCTTTGCAATAATATATTGGACTGTGTATCCCCCGAGTGCCGAGTTGTCCTGCCTGCAGCAACCTGGGACTTATAACTATCTTATACCTTATGAAACTTCAGCAGGTGTAGCCCCCAAGGGCCGGCTCATTAGAACGTGATGTGTCGGGTCTTCAATTTGAATCTCATAATCTATTTGAATAGCTGAATACTGCAACCCCCAAGTGTCGGGTCGCACGCCTGCGACGACTTGGGACTTTTAGAAAAATTGATCAGAGCAGTGTAGCCCCCAAGTGTCGGGTCAGTAAGAATTACTGGGTTGGGACTTAGAAAAATGTAGAAAGGCCGGCTCATCTCCTTGAGATAATATGGTCTTGCTGATGATGTAATGATTTGAAAACCGGCTTGCATTAGCCCCCAAGTGTCGTGGTACGTGCTTGCAGTGACATGGGACTTGCATACTTGATATAAATTGGACTTGAATAATGTAGCCCCCAACTGTCGGGTTGTCTGCCTGTGGCGACTCGGGAGTGTGTGAGAATAATAACTCATCATAATGCACTTCAAAAGTTCTCTTGGAACTAATATTGATCTGATTTGAATGAATTTTTTACCGTGGTTGTAATATAACCCGAAATGAATATCCTGGAATAATTCCTTTGACTTTAACACGAAATCCCTGCTCACGGTTGCGGTGCAACCCGACAAATATATATTTGATAAATCCATGAGTGTTGTAGATTACTACAGAGCACGATTGAAGAAATCTGAGAGCCGGTCAATTAGATGACACGACATTATATCTGATAGGGTGGCTCTTCAAGAATAATGAATTCTTCGAGATGGTTTGAAAACCCCAATAGTACCGGTTATGATAAACCATGAAGATCCAGCCAAGTTGGCTATTAAAGATCCATTTGTTCTTTGTAGAAGTTTTTCATCATACTTAATGGCAGCTCATCTTAAGAGATAAGACCTGCAAAAACAAACAAGACGGGATATATTCTGCATTGTTGTACGGGCGGCTTAAAAAAGCACAACTCAGAGATGTTATATCTTTCCTGATATGTTTTTTGATTTTTTTTGAACAACTCGTGTGCCGGTTCTTCTCGATGGACTCGCTAATTAAAACTCCTAATCAGTACAGGGTCTCTATCGAAATTGGCCGTCAATTTCTTAGAATGGCTTAGGGTCTCTAAGAGAGATTAACTGATAGGAAGTGTAACGTCCCAGAGAGAGACACGGCAGGGCATGAATACCCTGGTAGCTCATAAACTTCCTCTCACATGACATAAATCCGTCGTTTTAACCTTAAACCGTGCAGGGTCTTTAAAAGAGTAACTGTCTAAGAGTACGAACGAGTCACATAGCGGAGAGTCGGGAGTAGATGAGAGAGTTTATCCTTGCTTTCCGTAAGCCGGCCCTCACGTGACAAGAACCGCCGTTTTAACCTTAACCAGTACAGGGTCTCTATCAAGATTGGCCGTCAATTTTCTTTGAGCCGGCTCAGGGTCTCTAGGCGAGATTAACTGGTAAGAGTTCGGCGGGTCACTTAGCGGAGCAGCATCAGCTTACAGGCAGGTTTAACCCTGTTTGGCTTAAGAGCCGATCAAGAGGGTATGTAAGCTAAACCCGGTGGGTTGGAAGCCCCCAAATGACCTTTGTTGACGGAGTCAACTGTTTGGCTTAAGAGCCGATCGATAGGGTCTGATACGCTAAACCCGGTGGGTTGGAAGCCCCCTGGACGATCATGTTGACGGAGTCAACTATTTGGCCTAAGAGCCAATCAAGAGGGTGTGATCAGCTAAACCCGAGGGGTTGGAAGCCCCCTGGACGATCATGTTGACGGAGTCAACTATTTGGCTTAAGAGCCGATCAAGAGGGTGTGATAAGCTAAACCCGGAGGGTTGGAAGCCCCCTAGTGACCTTGTCGATGATATCAACTTGTGCACCATCTTGTAAATCACCCTCTTGTATGAAGAAACGGCAGAAGCCTCCAAGTGACTTTATGATGATCCAATATATATCTGGGCACCCGTGTCTGAACGGTGTATCTCAGCGGTTCATCCTCTTGGGCAACTTTTTAATTATTCCGCCAATAATATAATAGCCCCCAGGATTGGGTTTTTTCTTGCAAAGACCTAGGGTTCTCATTGAAAACGACCAAATGAGTCTCGCCATGTCTGTAGCTCCAGAGTCTGAAGTTGACTTGAAAAGGCGGCTTGAGAATCTCCATTGAAAGTTGAGGTTGGCCGTGGCGGGTTATAGATGATATTGTATGATTTGTTTGAATAATACAGTCGATGGTTGATCTTGGCTGGTTGTTGAAGTGAACCAAACTGTAATGGCGGCGACTTGTGCGCCTGTCCATCGGGTGGCTCGTATAGGCGAGCACCGCACCAATTTGCTGATGTAGATCAGACTATGGGCGGCGTCTTGCACGCGTCTGTTGGGCTGCTCGTACTGGTGTGTGTGGCCCCTGGTGTGTTGATGATCTTCGCGACACTTATTGTATATCCTTGGTGTTTATAACACGATGTGAACCCACGGAAGGTTGAGGTCGACCAAGGTGTTATAAGCACCGATGGGAGAGTCAGCCGTGGGCATTGTAGGCCGGCATGAATGGGTGACTCGGCCGCAGATATTATAAGACGGCGTGGATGGGTGACTCAACCGTGGGCGTTGTGAGCCGGTGTAGACGGGAGAGTCGGCTACGGCGTGTTGATGCTGGATCGGACCATGGGTGACTTCCGCGCGTCAGTTGGACAACTCATACAGGTGGGCGCTATCGTGAGCTTTGTATCCGCGGTACGACTGTCACCTTGGCAGTCCTGATTTGTTCAGATGGCAGATGATCGTAGCGTCCGTAAATTCCCTTGTAGTACTGTTGTCGAATTCTTTTTGATCCTTATATGTCTACAAAGGATATTTTTGTTGTCCCCCTCAAAGACTGTGACAGCCCAAGTGCTGTCCCTACCTTATTTGGCATGTAACCCATGTATGAACCTTGTGTCATGAGCTTATGAGATGTATGTTTGCTCCTTGTCATTCATGTGTGTTGCATTCATGCATCATCATGCATCATTCTCATTTCATTCTTTTCTTGCCATGTGACTTTGCAAGTGCCTTGGTATGATGTGAGATGGTGGTGTTGGTTTGATTTGTGATGTGGGAGATGTTTGTGTGTGGTTGGTTCCATGTGTGCTCCTCCTCTTCTTCTTCCCCTCTCTTTTCTCCTTCACATCCCCTCTCATCTTTCCCCCTCTCTTCACATTTATTTTATGAGCAGAGTTATTTGCCTCTTTAAATTGTTTAAAAATGTTCATGAGGTAGCCCCACATGTTTGATGATTTGTGGTTGTGTTTGGTTGGATGTTTGGGGGTTAATTGTATTTGTGATTTTATTAAAACAGGAGCTGCATTTTTATATATTAAATAAAATACTTGCTCCATAATTCAACTTAATTTATTTATAAAATAGGGCTCTTTATTTCATCCACAAAATATATTTTTCTTTCCCCAAAACCTTTTCTTTTTCTCAGGGTTATTTTGTTTTGTGTTGCTGGTTTTTAAAAAAAAATAGCAACACCCCCTTCTTGTTTTTTCCCTGAGAGTTTGAGAGAGGGAGTGGGCCGCGGCCCAGCCCACGTGAGTAGGAACGGCCACCTACTCCCGTCTCCTTCTCCGTCAGCGAGGTTCAAAGAGCGCGTGCGTCGCCGTCGCTTTTCCGCCGCCGTCGCCGTCAGCCTGAGGCTATAAAGCCTCCCCTCGGCGTCCGTGTCGCTCCGCTAGGGTTCCCTCTTCCTCCCTTCGCTGCCGCAGCTCCCCTTCTTCCTCTCTTCTTCCTCCTTCCTCTCTTCTTTTTCCCCTGCGAAGCAAGGTTCAGAGAGGTGCAAAGGGTTCGCCGCTCGTCGTCGCCTCGTCTCCGGCGGGTCTCGTCCCCGTTGGCGATGGCGTGCAGCTCGTGGGGTCTCCCGCCGTTCCATTCCCGCCACTAGGAGATGAGGAGCACCTCCCGGCGGTGCGAATCATCGTCGTCGTCGCCGCAAGGAGCAGGGTGTCGTCGGGCCTTCTTCTTCCTTGTCGCCGTTGCGTCCCCGCCTCTCCTTCCTCTCCGCGCGTCAAGGTCGCCGCCGTCCTCCCCTAGGTGAGCAGTCGACGCGCCGTTCCTTTCCCTTGTTGCCTGCCCATTGTCATCGTGTTCGTCACCGCCGCGCCCCTGTTCGAGCTCGAGGTGCTCGATTGCCGGGGTCTCCTCCGTGTTCGAGTGCGGGTATGGGGTCCCCGTGCTTCCCGCGTGCCTCGCGTCTTCCCTCTCGTGTCGTAGTTGTCGTAGATAGCCGGAGCAGCTCGCCGCCGTTCGTCTGTCGGCGCAGCTCTGCCTTTCTTCTGTTTCATCAGGTTTCGTGCATGTGTGTGTGTATTAGAGCAGCTGCATCCCTCCTCTGTTAAGATTCGGTCAGGTAGCGCAGTGGTAGCACAAGGGGGTTTCAACCCAGAGGTCAGGGGTTCGACCCCTGAACCTCCCCCTTTTCTTTTTTGTTTTGTTTTGTTTTCTTCTTTGTTTTTCTTTTCTCTTGCTTATATACATGTGTGTGCATTTCCTGCATGTATGTGTGTGTGTTGTTTTCTTTGCCATGTGTATGTGTGTATGCACAAGTGGCATACATACACATGTATGCATATTTAGTGTATGAGTGTGTGTAGGTGCCCCCTTTTTATTTGTTTTGTTGTGTGTGTGAGGTGAGTGTATGTGTGTGTTGCACATATGCATGGGTGCACATGTGTGTGTGTATGCTATGCATACATACCTACATGTGTGTTTATGAGTTGTGAGTGTGTGTGTGTGCATGTAGGTGTGTGGTGCACCATGCATGACACATGTGTGTGTGTGCTCTTTGCACACCCATACATGTGTAGTGTAGGCTATGCGTGTGTGCTTCTTGCATACACCCATTGTTGTGTAAGTTGAGTAGCTACAAGTGTAGATGTTCTCTTTTATGTGCATTACAAGCATAGTTTCTCTTCTAGATAGTTTCCTCCTTGCAAATGATGCTATGCCATGATATCATGTCCCTAATATGCTAATTATCCATTTCCAACATGTATCTATAGAGCACAAGCCATTTTGTGGCATTTTCATTAAGTTACATAAGTGACATAAGTCACCCTAGCCCTTAGTGGGTCAATTTCGACCTAGGATTTCTCCCTATTGCTCCATACAAGTATATGGGTATGAGTAATGATTTTGGGGTAGAATCAACCCAGGAATGCATCTGTGAAGTCAGATTTGACTTTGGGGCAACTTGACAAAACTGCATTTTTATGCTGTGATGCCCTTTTGTCTTTTATTTGTGAATTAATCTATGCATGGTTTTAAGTTCTTGCCAACATGAGATTGCTAGCTAAAGTTGCTGGGAATGTCCCGGTATTTTTGTTATTTGTGCTAAGTCACCAGATAAGTGGGAACCATGCTGTTTAGAGAGCAACTTTATGTTTCTGTCCAGCTTGTTTATAAATGACCAAGTCTGGGAGAACTGCTGTTATTGTTTTGCCATGAAGAGTGGGTTGCATCTACTGATATGTTTGGAATTTGCTCATGCTCAGTGTTAGTTATTTCTAGTAGATAATGTCATCTATCATCCTATTAATTTTCATGCCGATAGGAGCTCTCTAGCATAATTAACCATTGCTGTCAACTTGCTACTTTATTAACCCAGATTCCAGAAAACTGGAATTTTCACCAAGTCCCAAAAAACCGATTCATCATGCCAACTTGTTTGATTCATGCCTAGTGATGTGTGCCTCTTTTGCTGATTGCATAGTTGGATAAGTTGATTTGGATGTTGAGTAGATTCTGTCCATATCTTGTTTGTGGCTATAGGATTCCTGTAGCTCAAGTTGAGAGCTTTTCAAGTTGCTAAAGTTGTTGTTTAGTGGCAGATTTAGTGTTTTATTGTTTTGTGGATTGTGGGAGCTATGCTCCATGGAATTGATTGATTCTTGAGTCTATTGAGATTGATTTTTCATCACCTGTCCAGTGGCTACCTTGGGATGCCAAGAATTAGCCCAGGTCTTGATTGTCTTGTGTTTTGTCTCCGTACCTTGTCGTGAGCGTATCTCGAGAACCGTAGCTCCGTTTCTTGCGATCCTTATATGCATTTCCATCGATTTTGCATGATGCATCCATATTTGCCATGTTCATGCATGTCTAAATAACTTCACATGAGGTTCTGTCCAGATTCATTAATATACCAACTTTGCACGTGAAACTTGACTAGTTTGGGATTGCCATGTTAAATTCTTCATAAAATGAATCATGCATCATCTTGATTGTGCATTGCACCTTGGTTGGTTATTTATTTATTGTTTCTCTTGGGTAGACGCGAGTGCCGATACTGAGTTCGAGGACCCTGGAGAGTACCACTACAAGGATCCCGCTACTTGTTCCACTAAAGAACCAACAGGCAAGATGATCGTACCCGGATCCCGATACTATTTTTGCTTGCTAGTTTCTCGCTCTTATCGTTACAAATGCGCTACCTACCACTTGATATCAGCCCCCATGTTGCCATGTCAGCCTCTAACCTCCACATCCTAGCAAACCTTTGATTGGCTAAGTTACCGCTGCTCAGCCCCTCTTATAGCATTTTAATTGCAGGTGCAGGTTGTTCCATGTGATAACATGGATTGGATATCACATTAAATTATGTTATTAATTTAATGCACATATATATATATGGTATTGGTGGAAGGCTTGGCCTTTTGTTAAGTGATTTGTTCTGCTGTTACCACCATTAGTTCCTTGTTATCGGTGTTATGTTTCCATATTTTGCGCTCCTAACACGCTTGGGGTTGTTATGGGGACCCCCTTGTTCATTCGGTTGAGATTAAAACTTGTCTGGCAAGACCCAACATTGGTACTTCATTTGAAAAAAACTAATTAACTTGCATAGGGCTTTGCAACCCCGTGGATAATTTAATCAACCCCCGGGCCAGTGCTCCGCATGAGTATTGGTCCAACCCAGAGCAGCTTATTAATGCCGCCCGGGGCAACTTGGTGATTGGCGTGGTAACCATCACTCATCCGTCGTGTCCTGAGAACGAGATACGCGGCTCTTATCGGGTTCGTCGACACGTCGGGTGGTCTTGTTGGATTTGTTTTACCTTTATCGAATGTCTTGCGTGTGGACTCTAACTTTCTTCGGGTTTTCTCGAGGTGTTGGAAATCCTTTGGAATTATCGATGAAGTCCACGAGATCTGTGGTCGATGAATTCCCGCGGAGTGTGGTTATTTGTGATGGACTAGTTGGAGCACCCCCTTTAGGGTTAAATCTTTCGGAAAGCCGTGCCCACGGTTATGTGGCAACTTGGATATTTGTTTAACACCCGGTTATAGCAAACTTGAAGTAAACTCTAATTAAAATACACCAACTGTGTGAGTAACCGTGATCGTCTCTACTCGTGAACATGATTCGAGAGAGAACACGGTGGGGTTATGATTGATGTAAGTAAGTGTTCAGAATCTCATAGAGATCATACTAGATTCGATCGTTCTTCGTAGGCCACTCATATTTATTTCATGTTGCGTAAGCTAGCCACCATATATGCTTAGCGCTGCTGCAAACTAAACACTACCCCTTCCCAACCTTTAAGCTTGAATAGTCTCGGTACCCGGGCACATGATAGCTGAGTCCTTTGTGGCTCACATTTTACTACAACACTCCAGGTACAGGTTCAGATGAGTACGTGCAGGATGATCTTACCTAGCTCCAGTGGGAGTATGACGAGAAAAGAGGCAGGATGTACATGACGTATCCGGATGAGTAGAGGACCTGGTCGTGATCTTTGGGGCAGCGAGATAGTTTCATTTGCAACTGTTTATCGTTTGATTTCGTCCGTAGTCGGACCCTGTTTTCATCTTGATGATTGAACTCTGAGTGGAATTGTAATTTAGCATGTGGCGAGTGTAAGCCAACTTGTATACTCATCTCTTCTGTAATGTATGATGCAATGTTACTATACTTGCTAACAGCAAAATGCGTCTCTATCCCTTGCGAGGCCCTCGTGTCTTAAAATGGATAGGCACGCATTTTGGGCATGACAAAGACCCTACCAGATGCTGCTACAGTTTTTCAGCCGCTCCGCACCGCTCCCCTTTTTTCCTTATCCTCTCACCACCCGTACAATGCGGGGCTTAGATGCGAAAGCCAAGGCAGAGGCAGTTTTGGCTGAGGTGGGGTGCAGTCGCGGTCGAGGGCGGACTTGGCGCAATCGTGGGAGGGGCAAAGTGGCGGCGGAGCACGCGTGGCAGGGCAGAGCATGGCCCGAGCGGCTCAATAGCGCAGTGGGGAGCCGGCCAAACACGCGCGAGACCCGGAGGCCACGGGAGAACCGGCGGCGTGGAGGCTGGCCTCCACTGAGGCGAAACGAGGGCAAGCCGGAGGCGCGACTCTGTGGTGAGGTAGAGGCGGAGGGTGGAGCGGCTCATACGACGGCAACAACATGGGGCGGCTGTCGACGAGGAGTCTAGGCGGGGGCAGCGACTCTTGACAAGGCCCGTAGTGGAGGTGATTCGAAGGCGAGGCCCCCGGCCACCGAGTCCGTGCTGGTCCGGCGAAGCAAGACGAAGCCGACTAATGCCCGACGGCGGCTCGCCACGGGAGGCGACTCGGATGGGAGGCGACTCTAGGGCTGCGAGGCCCGATGGCGGCTCGGAGCAGAAGCAGAGGCGAGGCCAACCTCGGAGGAAATGGCTCGGAGCAAGGCGAGCCACGACAACTGCCGGCTCGGCAAGCGGGCGAGACAGGAGCGGCAGCTCATGATGCGAGCAGGTGGGGCGCAGCTACGGCTGCCGGGCCAAGAGCCACGCGGTGGGAGCGGAGGCCATAGCGGCGAGGTGGAGCCGGCCCAGGGCGCTGGCAGGAGCGACAATGGCAAGACGAAGATGAGCCGGGGCGCCGGCGGCCGGTGTGGCGAGATGCGGGCGGCTGGGCGGCTCGACGAGATGGAACTGCGAGGGTCGCGGTGGCCAGGCGGCTCGAACACGGATGACCGGGCGGCTCGACGAGATGGAACTGCGAGGGCCGCGGTGGTCAGGCGGCTCGAACGCGGACGATCGGGCGGCTCGACGAGATGGAGCTGTGAAGGCCGCGGCGGCCGGGCGGCTCGGAAACGGAAGCCGTGCGAGACGAGGCTGTCCGAGCTGGCCGCCCTCTCCCCTGGTGCAAACGTGGAGGCGCTGCATCCTGGAATCGGAGCCGGCTGGGCCAGCAGGAGGTGGAAACGAAATCTTTGCTTTTTGACATGTTGACCCACCGCGTATCCATCGTCCCTTGACCAAAAACCTTTGGGTTGTATATATGATATGCTATAGGGTGGTTGATTACTTCTTGTATCCGAAAGTGGGGGATTAAATTCCGAGATCTGATGTGTGGATCCATGCACCTTAGATTAGTTGATCCCTTGAAACTTTTGAACGGACATACTGATATCTTGGTTATATGTGCTCAGGTAATTGTGAATTGATTTGCAGGCTTCATGCGATGACATGCCAACTGGTTTCAGATTGATGTGGTTGCGTCTCTGTTTGTCCCATCGCAGGAACCGAAGGCTGCCATGATTTTGACGACAACGCATGACCAATACACATCGGCCTCGGCATATCCATCGTATAGACCGAGGAGGAAAAACTGTAGGGAAAAGTGATCTTGGTCTCGGGTGAACCTTGCGGCGGCAGCGAAACAGACCACAACTCTAAATTTTCTCTCAACCTTGTACCTACCAACTCCAAAGTTTAAATCATGATATGATTACCAAAGGATAACGTTGCCAGCTCTTCCGATTGTCCTGTGGTGGTTGTCCCATGGCGGTTTAACTTGTGTGATTGTTCCACGCTGGCTCTTCTCTATCCGGCGTATCGCGAGCTTCTCGATCCTTGGAAGAGATCCTTTCAAGAACTCAACACCACTATGTGAAGCCCCACGGTGGGCGCCAACTGTCGTGGATTTTGTCACGGCAGATGTCCAGGTGAACGGACTTAGGTTCGGGACAGAAACGCAACTATGCGGCGGCTTGAAGGGGTTAGTCAGAATCGAGAGACGCGGAGTTTACCCAGGTTCGTCCCCTCCGATGGAGGTAAAAGCCTACGTCCTGCTTGTCTGGTATTGATGATTAAGAAGATCTCTCGGTTACAAGGGTGCTGTTTTGTTGCCTATAATCACGGGAGTCTCTAATCCCTTGTCTATCTAAGACCTGTCTATTGAGACGTCTAAAAACTTGACCCTCTCGGGGTGACCCGCCCCTCCTTATATAATTTGAAGGGGCGGCTTACATGTAGAGTCTAAGTCAGATTGAGACTTAACTTATTATGACTTCCTATCGTGGGCTTCTCTTCATGGGCTTCTGAGTCACCGGGCGGTTTACATCGGACGGCTTAGAACCGGGGACTCATCTTCAGGGACTTACAACCGGGGACTCATCTTCAGGGACTTACAACCGAGGACTCATCTTCAGGGACTTACAACCGAGGACTTATCTTCAGGGACTCATCTTCAGGGACTTGCAACCGAGGACTCATCTTCAGGGACTTACAACCGGATTATAACTGTCTCCCGGGTCATACCGCGGGGTATATCCCCAACAGTTTGTGCTGCGGCCTCTCCCACGCCTTCTCTAGCCGGATCCGGTCATTGGAGCCGTGGTGGTGGGGTAGTGAGCCCTGGATCGGGGTAACCTCTTGGCCGGCGACGGCGGTCACATCATCGGCGGCGCTCCGGGCACCGCTTCCCTTCCTGAAGGCGACTTTGAGGTCCATCTCCAGCTCTTCCTCCTTCCCCTGCTCCCGGGTGAAAATCCACAACCTTGGTTGGGCGGCGGTGGTGGTGCTGCATCTCCTTCTTGAAGACGTCGTTTTGGGTTTGTGGGAAGGAGGGTGGTCTGTAGCAAGCCTTTGGTGTTCCTGATGGCGACGACTCCTAGTTCCAGCGGTAACTCCCCGTCGTGGAGGACCAATGTCCTCCTCAAGCCACTTCATCTCCCTCCCTGCACAGTCCAGTCTGTCCGGTGGGTCGACGCCCTCGGCCTGGGCGAGAGGGGATAGTGGTTCCCTCTACGACATTCTGGTAGCGCCGTTGGAGGTGGATCGCTGGTCTTGGCGTGGCTCGGCTCTCTTGGCGGCTTCGTTGCCCATTGATTGCCGTGTCTTCTTCAAGTGCTCTGATCCCCTGGCTATAGTCTTCGGCTTGCTCCTCATGCGCAAGACGTGAATCGTGGCCTCGGGTGTGTTGGAGTGGTTGCCCTATTTCAGGTGTTCGTGCTTGCTCTGGTGTGAGCAGCTCCACTTTGCCTTCGGCGTCTAGCGCATTCCCTCCTAGCCCGTGTTAGGTCCCCTAGTTGTTTTCTTTTTACTCTTTAGCCGTAGATTTTAGCTTCCACAACGCCTTGTATCTGCTGCCTTGGGGTTGCATCCCCATTTTTCTTTTATTTTTTCGGTTGTTTGTTGTACTACTGTAATCCTGACCGTTGATGACTTTGTTAATTCAAAGCCAGGTGAAGATCGAGCCCTACTCGGGTTCGGTTCGATCCTTTCATCTTAAAAAAACACCATCATCGTTAATCTAACCATCCAATGATGGATTGGTTCGCAGCATGTTTTTTTTATAAACTAAAAATGATATAGTCACCCGAAAAAAGAAACTAAAAAAGGTATAGTAGCTTTGTTTGTTGGAGGATTTTTGTTCGACAGGTTGTTTGCTGTGGGGCCTTTTGGGGAGCCGGCTGCACCTGCGAGCCTCTCTCGTCCCCTCGTCCCCTCGTCCGTTGATCGGCAACACATCGTGGGTCGGTCATGCTTAGCCAGGTTTGGTTTGGTCCAAGTCACGCTCGTCTCTCCTCGTTGGGTTTCCATTTCCTCCTCCCACTCCGCCCCGACGCAGCGCCGTCGCGCACGCACGCGGGTTGCGGGCCGCACGCAGCCAGTGAGCCACTATCCCTCCCCCCGCCTTTGCGTCGGCTCCACCGCACCGCCCCTCCCTCGCCCCCCGCCGCCGCTCCCCCCCCCCCCCCCCCCCCCCCCCCCCCCCGCGTTGCCACCAAACCCGCCGCCGCCGGCCGCCGAAGCAGCTAGCTCGCTCGCTCGCCCCGGGAGGACCGGATCGTCCACCTCCCCGCCGCCGCGCCCGATCCGGCCGCGGCCCGCTGCTTCCGTCCTAGATCTTACCGGCGTCCGTCCTTCTCTCCGTTCCCTGTCCGCCTCGATCCCCAAATCCGTCGCCCCGCGCGCCAGTCCAATCTCCGATCCACTCCCGCTGGTGCTGGACTGGCGTGGAGCGGATAAGATCCGTCCGGACGCGATTCCCGTCGCTGGTAAGGAAGCCCTATCTTCGCTTTGTTTTTTGTTTTGTAATAGGTTTTGGAGTCTTCTCCTTTATTCAGTATCCAAAACAGATCTTTCTTCTCCAAATCGATCGCAGTTGGACCCGTCACATAGGACTCCACGAGGTTCCGTGAGCTAATGCTACTTGTAGAGGTTTACGTCGATCCAATTTGAGGTTCAGCCGAACCCCTGTGCCCCCCCCCCCCCCCCCCCCCCCCCCCCTGTTAAGCCTGACATATATCGGTGGCTTGGTGGTTGTGATCCCTGAGTGCCTGAGTTGATGAAAAGTCGGCGTCTTGCCTGTGGTTCCATTATCGCGTATTAGTCTTTGGCAAGTCAGATATCGCTGTGTGTTCTAGGTTGTCATTGGGTGACGCAACTGAGTGTCAGTTTTGTTGGTATTACTAGTACTCCTATGTGTAGCATATAGCCATATAGGGAGTTGTACTGTTGCTCATTGATCAGTAGAACCGTTTTCCAGAATACTGATATTGATCCAAGGTACTCCAGAGTGCCATCTCTCAGTTAGCATAATGTTATCCCAGCCGCAAGTCTTTTGCTTTGCACTGTACTGAGTATGCGAATGTTGTTTACTAATTTCTGAATGCCCAGCGTGCACGTCCTTCAATTTCTAGTGTTCTCTATTGGATGTTGGCCTGTTAGTATATTTCTAACATACATAATTTTTTGCAGGCAGAGGCTGTGCGAAGGTGGTGTTGGATTAATTTAGTGTCTGGCTAATTATGCTGCTCACTTATGACTTATGTTTCTGTTTGTCCACGCCACTCCTTATCGCTCATTGTCAGTGTCAGTGATCTCTAAATAGTTTCCTCCTCGACTACAAAAGAAGCAGCTATGCGGCTTTCTTCTTCTCTTCAAGATTTGCCAACTTTCTCCAGAATTGATACTTTAGAAAGGGGCTCTAGCATTGGTGGTGATCTGAGCTCAGGGCGTGCGAAGCCTGTCCGCACACTTCAAAGAGAAGGTCCTGTAGCAAGCTTTTCCAAAGAGAGAACGCCCCCATCATCACCAACAAATCGAAAGAAATGGATGAGAACAGTTGGTTGGGCTGTTGCTCTGATTCTATTGGTGTGCTTCATATATGCTTCTTTGAGATATTTCCATGTCTTTCTCTCAGAAGGTAGCCCTGAATACTATGTGATTCTTGATTGTGGCAGCACTGGTACAAGAGTGTATGTTTACGAGTGGTCCGTCAATCATAATGATGGAAATTCATTTCCTATTGCTTTGAAACCTTTAGGGAATGCTCCTAAGAAAAAATCTGGTAAATTGATTGGGCGTGCCTATCAACGAATGGAAACTGAACCTGGGTTGAGCAAGCTTGTTCACAATGAAGCTGGAATGAAGAAGGCAATAGAGCCCCTCCTTCAAATGGCTGAGCGGCAGATCCCTAGACATGCACACAAGCACACTCCTGTTTTTCTATATGCCACAGCTGGTGTCCGCAAGCTACCAACTGCAGATTCAGAGTGGCTCATGGATAAGGCTTGGGATGTGCTGAAGAATTCATCATTTTCTTGTAGCAGAGACAGAGTTAAGATCATCACTGGCATGGAAGAAGCTTATTATGGATGGGTAGCCCTTAACCACCACCTGAACATGCTTGGCACATCATCTTCTGCTTCTGAAATGACTTACGGCTCACTTGATTTAGGCGGATCATCATTACAGGTGACATTTGAGACTGACAAAGCCGTCCAAGGTGACTCAGGCGTTGGTCTGACTATTGGTTCTGTCAATCATCAACTTAGTGCTTATTCTCTTTCTGGTTATGGATTAAATGATGCATTTGACAAATCTGTGGCACATCTGGTGAAGATGCTGGGAGGAACAGCTGGTAATGGCAAAATTCAGGTCAAACATCCTTGTCTACAAACTGGATACAGGGAAGATTATGTTTGTTCTTATTGCCAGCCCCTCAAACAAGATGGAAGTCCCAGTGTTTCAGCGAAGACAACAGGAAAAGAGAAGCAGGGGACAGCTGTTGAACTGATTGGTGCGCCTCAGTGGAAAGAGTGTAGTGATCTTGCAAAAGTAGCAGTGAATCTTTCAGAGTGGTCCAATTCAAGTTCTGGACTTGATTGCAACCTTCAACCTTGTGCTATTGCTAGTACCTTTCCGCAACCACATGGTCAGTTTTACGCAATGTCTGGTTTCTATGTGGTCTTCAAATTTTTCAATTTGACTCCTGACGCTACTCTCGTTGACGTTCTAAAAAGAGGTCAGGAATTTTGTGAAAAACCATGGGATGTTGCAAGGAGTAGTGTTCCACCACAGCCTTTCATAGAGCAGTATTGCTTCAGGGCTCCTTATATTACATCACTTCTGAGAGAGGGACTGCAGATCAAAGATAACCAAGTGATAATTGGTTCAGGTAGTATCACTTGGACTCTTGGTGTTGCTTTGCTAGAGGCTGGGCAGGCACTGTCAAGGATGGATATTCAAGGATACATTTTACTACACCGGGAGATAAACCCAAATATTCTTATTGTATTGTTTCTGATTTCAATCGTGTTGGTCGTATGTGCAATATTGTGCGTTAGCAATTCCATCCCAAGGTCATTCCGCAAGTCCTATTTGCCGCTTTTTAGGCCGAACAGTGGAGGTAGTTCTGCGCTTGGTATGGGATCGCCTTTCAGATTTCATTTATGGAGACATATTAATTCAGGTATGTGCTCAATTTTTTTTGTATCGAGCTTTCATCTTGTGTTTATTCCTCTATCGTGTAAGGCTGCAATGCTAGTATTGTTTTACTCATATTTCTATTGACCATTATGTACCATTTTAAGGACTTCGAGCTATTTAATCTATTATCCTGCTTTATTTTGAATGTTAAGTTTGTTACACCACTTAACCTACTAAGAGTGCTTCTAAGAAGCAGCAGCACATAGAAATCTTGCATGTTGGAACACCTAGGTTCTTTTGTTTCACTATACTTCATTCGATATGAGTTCTTGTTATATTCTTGTAATGAGACTTCAGTGGGTCATTCTGCCTATTATAGCACTGTAATTTTGTAACGCTGTTATATCAAAATCAGTAATGTTGTTGGAGGATGTGTATATATTTGCTGAATTACATATAATCAAACATTTTGCAAATTCTTTTTGATTGTTACACACTTTGCTTTATTCTTAAGATATCAAACTTTTGTGTTTGCTTCACTTTGCCTTCCTCTCTGCACAGGTGATGGGAGAACAAAGACACCATTGAGCCCTACTGTTGCTGGGTCAGAGCCCCATCCATTCAGCATGACTCATGGATTAGGAGGCAGCAGCGTCCAGCTTATGGAATCTTCCAGGCAATCGCTGGGTGTATATCATAGCTATTCAGTTGGGAGCTTGGGTCAGATGCAGTTTTCTAGTGGATTACGGAACCCCACCAGAGGTCAGACAACACTTCAGAGCCGGAGATCCCAGTCGAGAGAAGATCTCACCTCTTCGTTAGCTGATCTTCATGTTCAAAAGGTGTAGATCATTACATTCAGGATGACGTGACTAGTATGTGATCCCCAGGCCGTAACAAACTCCATGTAAATAATAGTGCTCCAGACTGCTCGATTTCTTCTTCTCTAGCCAGAAGTCAATTTTGTCGGCACACTGACAATCCAAAGGTTTAGGATTCACAAAATTTAAAGTATATGACTTGGTGCCTCATGGACACAATACATCCATCCCTTGCAATGTACCATTCATGCAATAGAATCATGCCATACAAAAAGATGATCTTGCAAGCAGCTGGGTGTTGTACCAGAAGGAATGTTTGCCGACGTGGTTGGGCCTTGGAAGGTTACCAGCTCAGCTCGGTAGCCCCAAACATCAAGGCTGCCAGATGATATTGATATCACTGCATCCAGCCGGGACGTATACTCTTCAAAGGTTCTTAATTATTACTGCATTATTTGTTGTTTTACTTACACATAATAAAGATAGCTGTGTTCTTGTGTACCATCATTGATGTATCATCTATCTTGTCAGCCTTCTTTTCTTTCCTTGTAACACCATTTGGTTCATATACTTAATGCAATCTGGGATGTCAGTTGGAAATTGAGATCATCGACTTGACCACTAACTGGATTGCCCCTTATTTTATGTGGTCCCGGGGATTCTGTTTTGGTCATAAGTTTTTCATCTGTGCAACTTGTTTCATTTTGTTTTGTCTACAAGCTTTTCATCCGTGCAACTTATTCCTATTTACATGCTGAAATTAACACTGTTGTTAGGGTGCATCTTATACAGATAGCAAAGATCACTACCTTCAACTAGGATGTGATGTAAAATAAATTTATCCTTAAGATCGTCATCTGATTTTGATATCTTAAAGTTTCTTTTTCTGAAAGCGATGGATGATAACCGGTGCTTACCACGGGTAACACAGCCCTGGGCTTATTGCGTCCTTGGGCGATGGAGGTGGATAAGGTGACGGGACGCCAAGCGTCGCCACTGGATAATACTTCCTCCATCACAAAATAAGTGTCTTGATTTAGTACAACCTTTGAACGGAGGGAGTAATTCACAGGAAGAAAGTAGCCGGGTAAGCATTGCACTTAGCGTCAGGAAAAGATTCAGACCATCGCGCGTGTTCGTTTCATCTTGGACCTCGCTCTTAATATACACTGGTCTACAAACACAAATCATAAGATACTTTCTCAAAAAGAGAGTGAAAACTTCCCAAATTTCAAATGGGGCCTCCCGAAGAGGGAAGAAGAAACTGGGGACCAGCCTTTACAGCTACAAGGATCATTGTAGAAGGCGTTGGATGTTCAAAATAATAATTTAAAAAGAGGCGTTGGTGCCGCTTTGTCATGTGCAAAACTGCCTGTACCACTTAAAGTCTAAACGAACTCTACCTGGCGATTCATCATTTCATGTATAAAGCAGTATTCTTTTCATCGGGTGTGACAATGAACACATCAATTTTTTTCAAAACATTTTGACCTTGGCAAAATACATTTTTAGCGTGCAGGAACATATATACTCCCTAGAACCAAAAGCAATACAGTACGAAACAAACACCAAAAAAATTGCTGGTCTGCCTGAGAGAAGCTGCCTCATCAAAATAAAAAACAAAATTTTTTTGAGTCTAAATAAAAAACAAATAAATCAAAAACACTCTCGCCAAGGCGCACGCGGCAACGATGAACTCATGGGCCGTGGGAAGGCCCACCCGATCGATCGATGCGAGCGACCGGTCCATGGGCATCGCAATAACCTCCCCTCGAAAAAAAAGCATTGCAATAGGCGGGCAGCGCTAGAGGAATCTCTCTTCCTCTCACGCCGCCACGCCGCCACTCCTGCTGTGTGCCGCCCTCAGCTGCCGCCGACAGCCCCGCCACCCGTCGCGCCGGCCGTACTCCCAGCCGCCCCTCTCCCTTTCCTTCTCTCCGAAGCCCACCCCCCAGCTCGGCTATCTTCCCAGCGTACAGCGTACATCAGCCACCCAACTCCGACCATGGGTTTCGCGCAGCTCGTCATCGGCCCCGCCGGCAGCGGCAAGGTGATTGATTGTCTCCGATTCCCGCCCGCTCCCTCTTTCGCTCCATGCTTAACTCAGTCTCCAGCTTTAATTTTACTGGGGACGGATTGATTCGTCGCTCTGACCAACTAGGGTTCTGCCGCTGCTTATTTTGCGTGGTTGCACTCCTGCTTTGTTTTAATACCAAGTTTGTGCTGTGCTTGATGTGGTTTGGTCCCTCTTTAGACGTTATTTCAGACCAAGTAATGCAGTACTCATCTGTTTTTTTGACTATACCTGTATTGTATGTATATTAGTATATATTCCAAAGAATTTGAGTGATTGATTGGAGTAGGTTGCACGGGAGGTTAGTTAAGAGTATGCTTATGGAGAAGCTGAGAAATACGTAGTGTTTTCTTATCAGTTGTTAATCATATGCAGTCGACCTACTGCTCTGGTCTCTATCAACATTGCGAGACGGTGGGCAGGAGGATTCATATGGTCAACCTGGATCCAGCTGCAGAGCACTTCAGCTACCCTGTGTCTACTGGTAAGATTACCTGCACGCTGTTGTGCACATTACCCTTTTATTTACATAGGGCTCTTACTCACCTTTGTTTGGTATTTTTGTAGATATTAGAGAGCTCATATCACTTGATGATGTGATGGAGGAGCTTGGGATGGGGCCAAATGGCGGCCTCATCTATTGCATGGAGTATCCTGTTGTTTGAAAGCATGTTAATTTGTTGTCTTCCAAACTATTTGGTTATGAAGGGACCCCTTATGGCATATCGTCTACAGTGTATTTCTGTTCTTTATTGGTACTTATAAGCGGGTTGGAGGCGCGACATTTCACTGCTGGAGCTGAACTGGTCCTATAGCACATCCTTGCAATTGTTCCTCTAGTATAATGATGCTCACAGATTTATTATGTGTTAGTTTGAAAGACCTACTTTTGCGTCAGTTTTTGAACTGGTGCATCATCTAGATCATACTTCATTACATCTTTCTGCGATTTTTGCACATATACTTTGTTATGTCTAGAATTGAACCGCCTTCTGTTTTGTTTTCACCAGCAAAAGTTACATGTAGATGCTCCAGGAGCAAATAGTTTTGCTGTACCTGCATGATTTGTTATCTGGATAGTAGATACTATGATGCTAAGTTATAGTTCCAATTTGCTGCTATATTTGTTTAAGTCATTTGCACGGATGCTGCCTTTCACACTTTGGATTGAATGACACTGCCATGCTGTGAATTTATTAGTGAATCAAGAGCTCTATTTGTTATCTATAGGATCTGGCTGAACTCATTTTATGCAATTTGAAGAGGATGTGAATACTCTTTATTAGCATAAAAACTACTCCCTCCGTTCACGAATATAAGATGTTTTGGATATTTCAGTATGGACTACATATGGACTGAAATCCGATTCACAAAAAAGTTAGAACATCTTATATTTGTGAACAGAGAGACTATCATTTTAGGATCTTATGCTGGCAGTTGTTGTTTCCTTAAGAAACCCTTAGACACCTTGAGGACAATTTGGATGATTGGTTGGATGAACAATTGGAGAACTACTTGGATGATGACTATCTTGTGTTTGATTGTCCAGGTAATATTCTTAATGCATGTTTGCATGCTCTCATTATATCTTGTTAGTTAGTCGAACTATTTCATGTCACCTACAATTCTTGCCACGTACATGGGCCTAACGTAATGAATTTCCTTTTACTTCTTATATGTTAAAATTACGCACTACTGTTCACCTACAATTTCCTTTTACGCACATGGTGCCATCTTATTTATGAAAAATCTGAGATACCTAGATTGCTTAACATTACATGAAAGCAGTTAACCCAAGGTTCCACATCTTGCTTTGGCAGGCCAGATTGAACTCTTCACTCATGTTCCAGTTCTGCGTAACTTTGTTGAGTATCTGAAACGGAAAAATTTCACTGTTTGCGCTGTGTACCTTTTGGATTCACAGGTTTGAATCACCAATATAGTTTTCCTTTACGACAACACTGAACTCAAACCCCAGACTGATATCTGTTTGTTTTTCTTGGTACAGTTTGTCAGTGATGTCACAAAATACATTAGCGGTTGCATGGCTTCTCTTTCTGCTATGATTCAACTTGAGCTTCCTCATATCAACATCCTTTCAAAGATGGACCTGGTTTCCAATAAAAAAGATGTAGAAGAGTATGTTCTCTTTATTATTTTCGCCCATACTTAGCTGTAACATTTTAAAGTTGCCTTTTTTTTTACTGATGATGCTTTTTGTATTTTAGCTATCTGAACCCCGAGGCACAGGTTCTTCTGTCACAGCTCAATCGGCAGATGGCACCTCGGTTTCACAAGCTAAACAAGGCTCTAGCTGAACTGGTATGCCTTCCATGAGGCTGTAAACTAAATAAAAATCTCATGCTTTATGAAGCCCTATAACTGTCAATATACCGTGGTAAACTATGTCTTTGTTATGTCATAAACCCATAATTGCTGGACGTGTCTCTCTTGCTTTGAACTGTTATGTTTCTGATGAAAATTGTTTCTTAAGGAAAGCTCTGTGTCCTGTTTTGGTAGGTAATTTGCTCTAATATAGTATCTGCCTCCAATATTGATGTCAGCACTAACATCATGTAGGTTGATGATTACAACATGGTGAATTTCATACCACTTGATTTGAGGAAGGAGAGCAGGTATTCCTGTTTGTTTTCTTGGTTTAATTAAAATCTCAGCCCTTCTTTACACGCCTAAGCATTCCTTCTTTTCTGCTCAAGTGATCGAAGAAGCCCTTTGCCACTTGATTTTCTGATCCTTAGACATGCTAGTTGTACTAGTACGCTTGTGGATGCAACTTTAACATCTATCTGGAAGACACATTCCCTCCTTGCCAGATTCAAATTTCTGGTGGGGTGGTGGTATAATAGAAAACTTAACAATTTGCTCTGCTACTTTTGTGCTGTTGTTCCATTCTTTTGCTGTCATATACTTGCCTGGTCTTTCTGGAAAATAGTACTGCACTAATAATTATGGAATCAGCACTATGCTGAGCGGAAAAATTTCACCTTGAGATGACAGTTGAGTTGAAATTTAAGTGCTATAGCTTGTTTAATTTGAAGTATAGTGCTGCAGTGAAACAAAACGCTCGAGCAACACCGAAGTGCATCTATCTGGTTCTGTTTGTCATGCTGATATTAAGTTTCCAGTTATTTCCATAGCATGTATGGACCAGTTAGCCTAGAGTCTTGGCAGATTTATCTATCTGGTTCTGTTTTTTCTTATCCCTGACCGTCCTTGCTTTTTGCAGCATTGAGTATGTGCTGTCAAACATCGACAACTGCATCCAGTACGGTGAAGACGCCGATGTGAAGGTTAGGGACTTCATTCCTGAGGAGGAGGATTAACCATTGATGAAGCAGAAGCAACAAATTAGTCAGTATCATGCAGTGTGGGTCCATGGGAGGAGGAATTCACCGCACGCGGTAGCGCTATGTATCTGTTTCAATCGTTGGTCGAAAAAACGACGAATGCATCTGCAAAGAGTGCGTGAGTCACCTTGTTATGCTTGTGACTAGCAATTGCTTGTAAACAAACCATCCTCTTCCGGAGCTCTTGAACGGCATTAGACATGAGCGGTAAAAATGCCTAAAATAGTGTATGCGCCAATGCACCAATTCTGCTCCTTTCTTTCTGAACACAAGGCCGTGCGTGAATTCTCGTCAGCGTAATGTCATGTCAGTTATATTTTGGAGGCGCTAGGTTTCGGAAAGTCTGTCACATTGTGTAGCATAGCTCTTCCTTGCAAGGTTATTCCTTGTTTAGCATCGCATTGCAATCGATCGCTGCCCCTACACACATGAAGTCGTACTCTGCAAAATGTCTTCCAAAGTTTCAATGGACAGAGTGACAGCATACGCTAGATCTTTGTCTTCGGTGCGCCTTACGTTTATGCATACGACATCCCAGTTTACAAGCTCCCCGTCACCTGCCCGAAAACCAGGGGCTTCGCACTGTTTCTTTTCTTCCTTTCTGCCAAATTTCCAAGAATATCTACCAAATTGACATGTATAACTGGCAAAGTAAATATGCAGAAAAAATGATTTAAATAGCATGTTTGTAGTGCACAAATATTCTTTAGAAAAGGAGGATCATCCTCGGCCTTTGCATCATTACGATGCATACAACCGTATACTCCCTTTGTCCGGAAATACTTGTCTTAAAAATGAATAAAATGGATGTATCTATATTTAAAATAAGTCTAGATACATTCATTTATAGGACAAGTATTTCCGAACGAAGGGAGTATTATTTATTAGAGCTCAAGTATCTGGTACTGAAAAGTATTGATGGCCAAACGGGCCGGGCTAAACAGGCTAGCCCGGGAGCACGCCGGCACGCGGCACGCCTCGGGCCATGCCTGGGCCTGGAGGCTGGACACGCGGGCCGACACGGCATGACCCGTTTATTTTTTTATGTATTTTAGATTTATATATATATATATATATAAAATATTTTCCAATAGGCCTAAATATGAGCCCAACAGTCTGAAAAAATATAGCCCATCGTGCCAAACGGGCCAACGTGTTGGCCCGTTTAGTAATCGGGCTGTGTCAGGGCCTGGAAGCGCAGCCCACGGGCCGGCACGACACGACCCGTTTACTAAACGTGCCTGGGCGGGCCAGGTGATGCCGGGCCCATTTACAGTCGGACCGCGCCGTGCCGGGCCGGGCCGACCCATTTGGCTAGGTCTGCTGAAAAGTACATGAATGAATGACAAATAAAGAAGCCACAATCAGCAAAAATGGAAATACATGCCTACACATATAGCCTGCCATTCCAAACCCTTTATATGTATTCCATACTACCAATTCTCACTAGTTACAAAAGTACACATATCATCTTACAAGTGAAACCAATGCTCGGTACAAATTGGAGCCTCTTATAAGGTTTACAAGCATAACTAGGGCATGAGCTACGGGGCAGTACCACCCGGGTGCCCCAGCAATAAAACTAGATAAAATAATTAAGGCGACTGTTCGATTACACTTTCATCCAATGAAGGCAGTGATGTAGTTCTCAGGTGGGACAGCCTTTTCTCTCTACGGTTGGGTGTTGTGGTCGTGTAAAATGAAGCAGTGGTGTTGTCCAACGCTTGTCACAACAGCTCCCTCAACACTTTTGTCAGAGGAGAACCCGGCTCTTCTGGATCACGTCTTGGCTCTGCAAGCTACACCTTTTGACAAGCTGGACTCTCCGAGCGGACGTGGCAGGCTGGGGCAGCAGTTCAGCATGGCCCATAATTCATGCCCTTAGGAACATGCTCCCTCTGTTTTTATTTATTTTTTATATTAGTTTTGTCTTAAGTTAAACTTTATAAAGTTTGACTGGCTTTGTAAAAAACATTATGAACATTTGTGTTAACAAATATATATGATGTGAATATTTCCAGTGATGAATATGATGATATTGATTTTGTATTATTGATGTTAATAACTTTTTCTATAAACTTAGTCAAAATTTGAAAGTTTAACTTAAAGTAAACCAAATATGCAGAGTAGACAAAAATAGAGAGTGTTTTGTTACTATAATACTCCCTCCCCAATCATGATACTTATTTTAGGATGGAGATAGTTCTTCCTCTAAAAACTAATCTAAAAACGTTTAGATTACTAAAATAGTATTCTAAATGCTTTTATATTAATTTATGGAGGAAGCTATTTACAAGTTTTCTAGTTGCTAGCAAATTGGGAGCCGTTCACCAGCCCCATTTTGACTTTTTTAGGCAACTTCTCGAGGGATACTTGTATTCTCTTCGTTCCAAATTAGTTGATTTGAATTTATCTAGATACGGATGTATCTAACACTAAAACATGTCTAGATGTATCCGTATCTAGACAAATGTGAGTCAACTAATTTGGAACGGAGGGAGTACCAGTTTGCTTGGTGATTCGGTCATATTCCTTTCGTCTCAAAATAAGTGTCGATGATTTGTGACACTTATTTTGAAACGAAGAGAGTACATAATTATACCCCTCTTTCAGCTCTGAGCCGCCGCCACTGTGCACGAACACGCACGGCCGATCCTGTCGAACAAAGCTGGCCTTTTGCGCTTGGAATTTGTTCAGTCGCTTGGCCACTTGAGCAGAGCGATTCCGCGTGGTGGTTGCTTTCGGGGGAGCAACAAAGTCCAAGAAAGGCCTGAGAAATCAAACGCGCCGAAGATGCTAAATGGGCCTACGTTGCGTGTCAGGTCGCGAGTTCGCGCCCTAATTTGTTTAGAGCTCGAAGGCTACTGAGTTGAGAGCTAAGATAAGAGTAGGAACCTTTTGTTATATAAGTACTTGCACTTGCTTCGTATGATATCATTGTTTCTTTTCTCTTGTTACTTTGGGATTCTTATTATGAAGATTGTTCCTCAAACGAAGCAGAGCGGCTATTTACTTGCAGGACACAGGATACAGAAAGGGGAATGCATGCAGTGATGCAGAGTGTTAAGCTTAAGCAACCTCAAAGAAGAAATGCAGAGGTTAAGCAAAAACATGACAGAAGTCGAAGCAGGATTCTGATGGCCAAACAGGTTCCTAATTAACACGGAATGCTTCATATTGATTTGACAATTAAGAAGGGAATCAGTACATATATCCAGTAGGAGCACACAAGCTGGAAAGACGGACCGAAGTAAACGAATCAGACCATAGTAATAAGGCGCCGGCCCAAACTTTCGACCGGCGCCTAGCAGCGGCAACACATCAGGAGGTTAAAAGCATCTCCAGCCGTTGGTTCCTAGGGACCCGAAATAGCACCTGCCTGGAGGCGAGTCGACGCTAAAATCGGTCTAGGGGGCTCGGTTTCCCAGTCGCGTCCCCGGGGTTTCGGCCCAGCGTCTGCAAATTTTAAACATTTCATTTTCCGCGGGCCTAAACCAGGACATGGGTTCGGCGTCATGCCACAGTTCGGCGTCATCGTGCCATCGGCCGGCGATCGATCTCCACAGGTTCGGCGAAACATGTCAATAGTCCGGCATACAAAAAGAAGATAGCGAACTCTTCGAGCGGCCTGCTCCCCGCCGTCTGCCGAAGCTGTCGGCGTAGCGGTCGGCGTGGGCGAGGTCGGCGTAGCGGGCACTTCCAACCTCGGAGACGCGGGCGGAGGGCTCGGCGGCGGTGTGGGCGGTGCGAGTGGCTGCATCGGCATGCGGTTAAGGATGAGGTCGCGCTCCGTCAGGTACCACGCCTTAACCAGCGGGTCCATGTCTGTCATGACGCCTCCCATGAGGAACGTCAAGTCGGTATTGCGCTTCTTCGCGACGACGTTGGTCCTGAGGAGGTCGAGCTTTGCGTCCTGCTTCGTCAAGAACGCCGACCACCTCGCCTCCGTCTTCTCCTCTCTCAGGGCAGAGTGGGTCTTTGCATCGACGATGCACTGCTCGATCGACGCCTGCAGGCGGCCGATTGACGAAGCAGGACGCAAAGCTCGACCTCCTCAGGACCAACGTCGCCGCGAAGAAGCGTAATACCGACTTGGCGTTCCTCATGAGAGGCGTCACAATGGACATGGACCCGCTGGTCAAGGCGTGGTACCTGGCGGAGCGCGACCTCATCCTCAACCGCATGCCGATGCAGCCACCCGCACCGCCCACACCGCCGCCGAGCCCTCCGCCCGCGTCTCCGAGGTTGGAAGTGCCCGCTACGCCGACCTCGCCCACGCCGACCGCTACGCCGACAGCTCCGACAAACGGCGAGGAGCAGGCCGCTCGAGGAGTTCGCTAGCTTCTTTTTGTACGCCGGACTATTGGCATGTTTCGCCGAACCTGTGGCGATCGATCGCCGGCCGATGGCATGATGACGCCGAATTGTGGCATGACGCCGAACCCACGTCCTGGTTTGGGCCCACGGGAAATGGAATGTTCAAAATTTGCAGACGCTGGGCCGAAACCTCGAGGGGCGCGACTGGGAAGCCGAGCCCCCCTAGAACGATTTTAGCGCCGGCTCGCCCCCAGACGGCGCTATTTCTGTGTTGCAAAGGAAGAGGGCCTCGCCGAACGGTCACGGACGAGCCGGAGTACGTCGGCGAGGGCACGTAGCCGTACTGGGCGTTGGGGTGGCCGGCGGAGAAGGCAAAGGGCGTGCGTGGAAAGGTAATGTTGGGGTTGAACCCGCCAAGGGCGTCGTCGTCGACGTACTCCGGCGAGGGCGCGTACCCCCACCCCGGCGAAGGGATGGTCGAGAAGGAAAGTGCGGGTCGCCCGGGGCGATTTGATGGCCGGCGCCGTGGGGTAACGGGCCCGCGGGCCGTCTCCCCGGGAAGATCGGGCGGCGACACGACACCTCCTGCTCAACCGTCGCCGTCGCCGCTGCCGCGTCCCAGGCTTTCTTCATGAGGAGCCTGTTGCGGTGATCGGCGGTCACCGCTTCCCTTCGCTCGACGTCGGTCTTCCACTCGGCGTTCGTCATCCCCGCCGGTCTCGCCATCGACGCGCGGGGCTTGCGGGGCTTGGCGACGGCAGGGCCGATGGCTTGGTGAGGGGCGGCGTACTTCATCGACGGCATGGCGGCGAAGAAAGAGAAAATGAAGGGAAATGGAGAGAAACAACGGGGTAGAGGGAAAATGAGGGGGAAGTGGCGGGAAGTAGCAGCCGGTGTCGCCGACACCTCGGTCCCACTCGCTTTTTCGCTTCAGCCGGCGCGTTCAGGAGACCCCAACGTCCTGGGTTCGGCCTGGTTTCGTCGGTCCAAAAAAGCCTCAATCGAAGAAAAACGACGTTTTAAGACCGCGGTTGGGGATTTTCTTGGCGGTGATAAAAAAGAAAAGGTCGTTTGAGACCGCCGCTGGAGCACTTGAAGACATTCGCAGCCTCCCGATGTGCTAGCAGCTGGGCCTTCACCACCAACCACAGCCTGCAAGTAGATGTAGATCACCGAGACGGAGCCAGTTCAAGACGAAGAAACTAGGGACGGATGGACCAGTTGCTTGCTCAAATAATACAACTGAATCCATCCAGATCCAGGACCGACGCGACAGCAAATTAATAATACTAGCACTAGTATTTTGCTCCGGCCTCTGCTGCGTGCACTAAAATGAGCACAGAGTAACAGCAGAGGAAGAGCGGTTCACTTGGCGTCGGCGCCGCCGTTCTTGTCGACGCTGATGAGCCCCGCGGCCATGTTGGCGACCGCGGTGACCACGTCCTTGATGATCTTCTCCTTGATCTGGCCGCGCCTCGGCGGCGGCATGCCCCAGCTCGTCCCCCTGTTGCCACCGCCGGCGCGCTCACCCGCCGCGGGAATCGCCGGAGCCTGAGCCCGGTAGCCCTTGGTGTCCATTCTGCGAGGCCGAGGTGATTCCGGCGGCTGGGGAGTGACAAGAGAGAGGAGGGGAGAGGGTTGTGGGCTTGGAGTGCTCGAGGCTGCGCTCTGAATAAAAAGGCGGCAGCGAGCGAGCGAGCGAGCAGAGCTGAGAGGCGAAAGCGCCGAGACGGCGGGTCAGAAAGCACGCGGGCGGGCTCCACCGCCGTGGACGTGTAAGGCGGGGTCCCGACGCTACAGCACGGGAGCTTGCACGTTCCAATGACGAAGTGGGGACGTGGGGTACTCCGGCATCAACCTAGGTGGGGGCATACATGTCAGTGACTGGGTAGGATGCCCAGATTTTTGGCCGGTCGATATGTGGGCCCGTGGCGTACTTTCCACGTACGTACAGGCCCACTTGGTGGTGCCAGTGCGAGCTGGCCGGCGGCCGGCGGGATTGGATTGTTGATGGAAGAAGAAAGGATCTGGAGAGGTACTTCTCGTCCGTGAACTCGTCACGTACCTACGATGTGAAGCGGGCTGGATCGGCGCGATGGATTCGCATCTTCCCTCTCCTGCCTGCGTGGTGCTTCACGCGCTTTCGCTTTCTTGCCACCAGAATGATAGCTCGACTCGGTGGATGGGGCGGCCAAATCGCACCTCGGACATACGTACGTCCACATCGTTTGTAGTACTTGCGATAAGATAAGGCGATAAGCTTCTATCGTGGATCCTCGTAAAAAATTAGCTTCTATTCTGGACAAAGAAGAGTACTCTTTTTCGTTACAAAATTCGTCAAATTGTTGTTATAATTACTTACTTAGAGCGTCTATAGACAGACTTGGTAAATCCGTTTCCCCCGTACGTCCGTGGGCGCGTCCGCAAACAGCGTCCATTGGTCCCTCAATGTTACGTCGCATATCCAAATACTTCAAATGCCAATCCTCAAATTCATGTAATTCATGCATGTCGATCATCCGATACAAATTGTTTCAGTTCAACAATTCAAAAAAAAATCTAATCGTAATTCAATAAACCGGACATGTCAAAATGAAATCAATGTCCGAGTGAGAAGGAGTGTTTGTTGGATCACTGGCCGGACGCGGCCATCCATGCCGCCTGCTTGTCCAGCTCGTCATGCTCCGCCTGCATCTGGGCTGCCAGCTCCGCTTGCATCTTAGCCGCATGACCCGCTGCAGCTGTCGCCCTTGCCGCCTCCTGCACCCTACGGTCGTTGATTTCCTTCTTCTTCTTCGCAAGGCACTTCTTCACATGCTCATTTAAGAGAGTTTTGTCCGCCAACGTGATCTTCACATCCTTCACGTCCCGTGTCAGTTGCAACCTCTCCTTCTCCGGCTCAATCACTTCAAATGTCTTGGCCTTCTCGAGTTCCCATTTGATCGCCGCCTCTTGCTTCTCCAACTCGATCTTCTCCCTCTCAATTTCCAGTCTCATCTCCGCCTTCGTCCAGTCCCACTCCACCCTCTCCTTTTGCGCATCCAACATGAGTTTGTACCTCTCATTTTTCTTGATCTCCCTTGTCAAAAAATGCCCATCCAGGTGGACTACATTTTTGTAGTCATGGCATCATGGAAGATTCTTGCCTTCTCCCACTTGTTTCCCATGACTTGTCGGTTATCCTTTGGCACGGTAGCTCTTCCATACGTGATGAGAAAATCGTCTTCTTCATCGTCCAACCCAATGAATTGATGGGATCTTGAGCCATCATTCCTCTTCTTGGCAGTTTTGAGATCGACCACAACTTGTGTCCAGTTTGGATTGCCATTCATGATCTAACAATGGCTAAAATCAAATGGCTTCTTCTCTAGCTCGTGATACATAGTGACCGCCACCGCCGCCTAGGAAATTACGTACGTATAAGCACAAGAATGCAAACACAAAAAGCATATTCAAATGACAAGAAGATGAGGCAATTGAGCTTGCATGAGTTGCCACTCCCATGAGTTTGGTAACTTGTGAGTAGTAGCCACGTACTTGTTCACTTACCCTTAAATGATCCCCCATCGACGTTGAAAAGATGCCACATTGCGGACATAGTTTGAAATAGCGAAGATAGCATCCTCTATTGCGTCTGCAATAGCGCTAGCGCAATAGCGACCGCTGTCACTCAAATTAAATATCATTACTTTTTCTTCATGTTCTAGTGATATAAACAAGAATCTAGTGTATTTATGAACCCGCTACATGGACATAGTGTAAGTGCATCTAGTGCCCCTTAGTGATTTTGGTGTATTGAAGACTTATAGGTTAAGGAACTAATGTGTTTGTGAGTGTACATATGCTCTATAAGTCGACGAGGAGTTTGATATATTCGGAGATTATCGACCCCTAAAAATGTATGTCTTCAACTGAAGACTTTGCTGAAGACTTTGGTATTCCCTGAAGACTTTGAAAATGAAGAAGTTGGTGTGACCTTGAAGATATGAACGAGGACTATGAAGCATGAAGACTTTTGTTTTCGTAGTTTCATTTCCTTTCTTTGAGTCATAGGAAACACCGCACTGTTAAAGGGGGCCGAGGTAGTACTAAGGAAAATTTCCAACTAATGCTCAACTCAAAATCCTCAACCTATCCAATCCTTCGAGTGAAGCCTTTGGAAATCTCTTGCGGTTCAGTCAAGTTCTTCAGTGACAGAGACGAAGTTCTTCTGGTCTCTGAGAAAACTGATCTGACTAAGGAGTTAGGATTTTGCCAGTGCAAATTGCCTATAAGTGATGAACATGATATGTCTGAGGACTTTCATAGTTCAAAATTCCGACCATTGCTATGCTTAGCGCCAACTGTCTCCAATCATCACATCCACATAATGGTCATATCATTGGGGGCATTTATGTCTTATCATATCAGGTTGCACCCTGGTTATAAATAGCCACCCCCACAACCACTAGTTGGTTGGCTGCTCCGAGAGAGAACTGACACTTGTCATTTGAGAGCAACCCATCCTCCGAGGACTTTGAGAGAAAATCATCAGTGAGGAAATACACACAACCAAACCACCAAACCCATAGTGATTGAGCATCACTGAAGAAATTCCTGTGTGGAACCGACGCTTGTTACCTTTGAGGACTGTGCATCCTCCACACGGTTAGGCGTCATGGTCTAGTGTATCCTGCAGTCAATTGGGGATAAAGAAGTGACCTTGGTCTAGAGCATCCAACAGTACATTGTGGATTGCCAGGTGACCAGTTTGTGAGGGTTTTAGAAGTCTACCCTGAAGACTTACCACGAGTGTTGGGCGAGGGCTGTGTGACCTTAGCTCAAGGAGAATACGGTAAGGACCGTGTGTCCTGGGACTGTGTGTCCTCTGGTTTAAATACCAGGCCGCTCCAAACCAGACGTATGACTATCACAGCAGTTGGAACTGGGTCATAAAACCATTGTCTTCATCGAGCTACTTGGTTCTATTTCATCAACCCCTCTATTCCTTGTATACCTGTTGATGAAATTGATCGTTATTGTTTGAAGGATTTGACTAAAGACTTTCACAATTTCCTCACCTCAAATTCTTCAAGTTACCTTGTTCCTCACCTGCTTATCCTGTATCACGCTACTTGTAATCTGTGCATGTTTCATTTCATCATGATGACTTTGGTATCGCTATGTTTCTCATGCTCCTGAGTACTTAATCCACTGCTAGTTATTCATCACATTTCAAATTCCTCAAGTGATGAATTTGTAAAAAATCACCTATTCACCCCTGCTCTAGTCGGTATAACGCACTTTCAATTGGTAGCAGAGCGAAGTACTCCCTTGTTCTGTGTGATTTTGGTTTAACCACCTAGAGTTCTAGTTATGTCGACTACAGGTATGATCAAGGTTTCCGTGGGATGTCCTACCTTCGATGGGACGGACTACCCCTACTGGAAGAACAAGATGCGCATTCATGTTCAAGCTATTCACAATGATCTCTGGTACGTTGTGGAAAATGGTGTTCCCTCTGTTACTCCCACGGTCAATGTTGCTGACGTGAAGAGATTCAAGCAACTCGATTTTCAAGCGAAGAATATCATCTGTGGCCATCTGAGCAAAGGTTAGTATGGCAGAGTGAGTGCATTGGAGTTTGCTAAGCTTATCTGGGATAGACTGTCCAAATTCAACGAAGGTGTTTCCACTCAACATGACTCTCGTGTTGATGTTCTTCGCAATCTCTTCAACCGCTTCAAGAGACTCGACAATGAAAATGTTCAGCAAACTTTTGATCGTCTCATTGATATCTGCAATGAGCTTCAAGCACTAGGTGCCACCGATATCACTAACCATGAAGTGGTGAAGAAACTGCTAAGATTTCTTGACTCCTCATTCGATACTCTGGCTTTGATGATTCAAGAACATGGAGACTACAAGTCACTTGATCCTGTTGATAGTCTTGAGAGACTCAATACTCATTAATTCCAACCAGCTGAGAAGAGAGACCTCTACGGGCCCAGCTATGGAAGATCTCGTGCTCTGAAGGCAAAAGAAATTTCCTCATCCGAAGACGAAGATTCTGACAGTAGCCTTGGCAATCCTGAAGAACTAAGTCAGGAGCTACCATTCCTCGTGAGGAAATTCCAGAAGTTTTCAAGGAGAGGTAGATTTAGAAAGTCATCAAAGAGTGGTTTGAGGAAATCAGATTCCTCAGATGAATACAAGAAAAGAACCTGTCACCGTTGCAAGAACCCTAGTCACTTCATCTGTGACTGTCCTCTGTGGAAAAAAGATTCAAAGAAGAAGAAGAAATACAAGGATGACAGTTCTGATGACTCGAAGAAAAAGAAGAAATCTTCAAAGTAATCATTTGTAAAGTCCTCATATTCAAAGTCCTCAAAGCACAAGAAGAATGGTTCCAGAAAGGCTCGAGCGTTCATTGGCAAGGAAATGGATTCTGAAGAAGAATCTGAAGAATATGAAGAAGAGGAAGAATCTGAGGTGGATCAAAATCTAGTGTTGCAAGCCTTGCTCTCGCCACTGCTTTCGTCAACAAGTCCATCTTCAACGATGAAGAAAATGACAACTCCAATGACTTTGATGTCAGCAATGATGATTATCCTCCCACCTATTGCTTCATGGCAAAAGGCTCAAATGTACACAAACATCATTCCTCATCTGAATCAAGTGAAGGTGAATCTGATGATTATGTGAAACCTAGCTATGCTAAACTTGTTAAACTTGCCACTAAGCAACAAAGTGCACTAGGAAAGCTTTAGAAAGTGCTAGAAAAAAGCGATGATCTATTGAACGATGAAGTGGATCGGTCTCTCTGACGATCTCAAAAGTGTTCAGACAAAGTATGATAACCTTCAGAGTCATCATCATGCTCTCTTAGCCGATCATGAGAAGCTTTCTTATGAATTTATTCAAAGAAAGCACGATCTTGAGAAACTAAGGGTGTCACATGAGGATCTCCAAAGGGAAAGCGATTCCTTACTGGCTCAACAGATCAGTACCGCCCAGGAAGAATTTGTTCCACCTTGTTTGAAATGCATTGAACGCGAGACTGCTAATTCTTCACCTGAATGTTTAAATGCTTCTATTGCTGCAAATTCTTCAACTATTCTAGTGGTCTCAAATTCCTCATCTGAGGATACCACAAGTATCACTGACGAAAATGCAGGGTTGAAGGAATTGTATGTGACGGTCATGTACAATAGTCTCAAAGGGCATCAAACCCTTTGCGATGTCCTCAAAAAGCAGATTCTGAACAGGAACCCTAGGAAAGAGGGTATTGCCTTTGTGAGGAAACTCAACACTGATGGATCCTACTGGAAACCTGAGCAGTACCCAAAAACCTCATGGGTTGTTGCGAAAGGACCTCCTGTAGATCCATCCACTTTATCTGGCTTTACTTGTGAAACTTCATATTCCTCTGATGAGTCACTTGACTCCAACTACAAATTCTTCAAAAATCAGGAAGGTGAAGTATTTGCTAGATTTGTTGGAACTAACTGCAGGAATGGTTCTCCTATGAAGAAAATCTGGGTTCCCAAGAGCTGCCTACAAAATCTTCAAGTGAATGTCCTCACGACACCACTCATGAAGAATAGGAACCCCAGATCAAATTCCTCATATGGACCAAAGTCTTCACTCGGACCAAATTCCTCAAATGGTCAAAGATATCATTCTCGTGCTAATGCATCTGTTTCGCAGGGAAAATCTAAGAGTTCTGAATATGTGCATTATTCTTCAAATCATTATGTTCATAAGTCCTCGAAGAATTTCTCTGCTTATTCATACGAATACTCTAACCCTCTCCCTGTGAAATGAAGCGCACTTGCTTCAATGCCTCCCTTCTCATATGGTGCTCGCAGAATTATGAACTCTTTGCCACCCCTCCAGATGTGGGTGGTGAAGAAACTAAACTAATTTATTATGCAGGGTTAGGTCTCCAGATGAACTTGAACATCTGATGAATTTGCTGGAGACATGAGGAAATGCTTGAAAGGACGCAAGCTAACCATGTAGAAATGAATTCCTCATTTCTCACGTCCTCACACTACTTGCCTACTATCTGGTGATGAAATTTTGTCTGATGAAATTGATGTCATATTCTTCACTCTGAAGCATATGAGTTCGTAAGTTGTACTAATTCATCTGCAGGATGAACCTCCAAAAGCTACTGAGTGGGTCCTCGATAGTGGATGCACAAACCACATGACTGGTGACAAGAGTCTTGTGATGAATTTGCCACTTGCTCCATCTCATCTGAAGCATATCACCTACGCAGACAAAGGAAAAAAGCAAGCTATTGGGTCTAGGTAAGGTTACAATCTCAAAGGACCGAACCATGGATAAGGTGATGCTTGTCTAATCCCTTGGGTTCAACCTTATGTCTGTCTCAATGCTTTGTGATCTTGATATGGTTGTCATATTTAGAAAATATCATTGTGTTGTTATCATGGAATCTGAAAATTCCAAAGTCTTCGAAGGCTTTAGGAGAGGAGACTTGTATATTGTTGATTTCTCTACAGGTCCTCAGCCTGCCACATGCCTACTTGCCAAGTCCTTAGAAGGCTGGTTGTGGCATCGACGACTTGGACATGCTGGTATGAGGAACTTGCACACGCTCGTGAAGAAAAAGCATGTCATTGGCATTGAAGGTGTCAAATTCCTCAAGGACCACCTCTGTGGTGCATGTGAGTCTGGGAAGATGACCAGATCCAAGCATCCCTCGAAGACAATCATGACCACGACTCGACCCTTTGAATTGCTTCACATGGATCTCTTTGACCCCACTCATTACTCCACACTAACAAATTCTTCAAGTTTGTATGTCTTTGTCATTGTTGATGATTACTCTCGTCACACTTGGGTGCATATCATTCTGTACAAGTCTGAAGTGCAGGATGTCTTCAGACGATTTGCTTCAAGGGCCTCCACCAACTTCGGCGTCAAGATCAAGCACATTAGGAGTGATAATAGGACTGACTGAGTTCAAGAACACCAATCTTGATGAATATCTTGATGAACTTGGTATTACTCATGATTTATCTGCCCCTTATACTCCTCAGCAGAACGGCGTCGTGGAGTGCAAGAACAGGACTCTTGTTGAGATGGCTCGCACCATGCTTGATGAATACAAGACTCCTCGTCGCTTCTGGCCTGAGGCAATTGATACTGCATGCTGCATCATTAATAGGGTATATCTTCACAAATTCTTCATGAAGACTTCATATGAACTTATGACTGACAAGAAACCCAATGTAAGTTATCTCAAAGTCTTCGGTGCAAAATGCTGGATTAGAGATCCTCACCATAGTTCTAAATTTGCACCAAAAGCACATGAAGGTTTTATGCTTGGTTACGGAAAGGACTCACACACCTACAGAGTCTTCAACACCTACCACCACAAGGTTGTTGAAACTAGAGATGTGCAGTTCGATGAAACTGATGGCTCGATGTAACACCCTGTTACGCCTGGCGGGATCTAGACTAGCCCCACAAACCAGTACTAGTCTTTCCTGCACACTTTGTCCTCACTCGTGTGCACCCGGGACCAACTTCCCGGTTGGGGACCAACTTCCCAGTCGGTCACCCATCTTGTTGATATGAGTAGTCTATCATTCCTATTAAGCCAGGCTCTCACATACACCCCCACTCAAAGGAACCGACGTCCTCGTCGGCCCATCAGGAATGTTCCCTTTTGGCACACGTATGCGCGTCAAGTCCAGCACATGTGCCATGTTGTGTGCCACGACGGGCCACACACGCCATGCACCACATGCCCGTGCACCTGGCCCGTGCATGCCCATATTACCGCAAGGGTCGGCTCTGATACCAATTGTAACACCCCGTTACGCCTAGCGGGATCTAGACTGGCCCCTCAGACCAACAGTAGTCTTTTCTGCGCACTTTGTCCTCACTCGTGCGCACCTGGGACCAACTTCCCAATCGATCACCCATCCTAGAATCGCTCCAAGCCAAGCACGCTTAACTTTGGAGTTCTTTTCGAGTAGGCTTCCGGAAAAGAAGGAATTCCTTGTTGATATGAGTAGTCTATCATTCATATTAAGCCAGGCTCTCACACTCACAAAGAGAGCCCCTGCCTTCTGTGTTAGATGAACAGTCTCCCGAGGAATCCATTAAGCTTAAGGCTACTTAAGACATCATACCCACTAAGGAAGTCATTCCAACGAATGAAGACATTCATGTTGATACACCTGAAGAAAATGGTGCTGATGAAAATCCTCAGCCACGTCAACCTACTCACCCAAGAGTTGCAAATGAAGTACATATTGACAAAATCATCGATGACATCAATGCACCAGGTCCCCTCACTCGCTCAAGAGCTTCACATTTGACTAACTTTTGTGGGCACTTTGCTTTTGTCTCTATCATAGAGCCCACCAAAGTTGATGAAGCTTTCAAGGAACCTGAGTGGATTCAAGCTATGCAAGAGGAATTGCATCAATTCAAGCTCAACAACGTGTGGGAACTTGTCAAGCGGCCAGATCCTTGCAAGCATAACATCATAGGTACCAAGTGGATCTACCGCAACAAGCAAGATGAAAATGGCCTTGTGGTAAGGAATAAGGTTCGACTTGTGGCTCAAGGCTACACACAGGTTGAAGGAATTGATTTTGATGAAACTTTTGCACCTGTGGGTAGACTTGAAGCTATTCGTATATTGCTTGCTTATGCTAACCATCATGATATCATATTATATCAAATTGTAGCGGCCCGACTCAAAACGAGTCAAGCCTGTGTGTGTTCCATGCCATCCCTGGATCAGTATGCTGGCACACACAGTACATCAATGTATATATCAAAGTGCAATCACATGTAAATAACGTAATATTGATATATACCTCGAAATCTCAACGGAAACAGTCAACAGGAGTGGAGTCCCAATAACACCAACGACAGGTTGAGTGTAGACCGTAACCCTGAATCATACTCTTACTCGTCGCAGACCTTATCTGTAACATAAGACGTTGCAGCCGTGTAGGTCAGTACATTGAATGTACCGGCAAGATCACCATAGCAAAACAGAAGATAAAGACTATTCTATATGCAGTAGGGCTTTGTGGCTCTATGTCTAAGTTTTTGCATAAAAGCTGATTTTATTTTCTTTTCCTACAACAAAGGAATATCAGGAGTTTTCACTACAGAGTTATCTATCATGACATGGTTCCACCAACCGATTCTTAATGCTCACAAGTATCATAAGTTGCCCACAATTAATTATCAGTCCGGTGTTGAGAGTTCAGAGATAGATCCAAGTCTAGAGGCTCAAATTGTCCGTAACTGGGGACACGGCTAATAGATTAGGTTTAACTCTGGAGAGTGTTGTGTACTTTACCCACAAGATTCGTTCCCTCCTTGTAAGTCCTCGCACTGCCGGGTGTTTGAGAACAGGACGAACGAAACATGGTCTTTCAGAGTGTTTCCCTGACTACTGTCAGTGCCCATCCAATCCTAACATCGACTACAGCTCGTAGCACTATCCAGCCAGAGTCACAACAAAGATCAACCAAGCCAGAGCCCATAATGACTTGTGGCTACATAGGTAAGCTTCCGGACATGAAGTATTCATCCGTCTCTTTGAATCTGGGTGAAGCTTTCTGCAAGATGTCATGGCGCTTCTCCATGCATCCCGGCCATCCACTGTTTACTCCAGGGTGCCCATCAAATCCATCCTTCACCCAGTAGTGTGTATTGAAAACTTGTTTCTTGAGTCTCGAAGTCTTGAGGTCTTGAAGATGCAGGACTTGAAGATGCCTTCACGAAGTTGTCGTTTTGATGTGGAGTCCTCCTTCTCACACCACTCACGAATACTCATACCAGACCCCATCTACTTTAGCATGGCATTAAAATAACTAGCATTCCCGGGGCTTTAGTAACAAGTGGTGGGTTCCTACCTCATGCATTCTACTCAACTACAAGAATTTCAATAACACTACTGGAGGGATTTTTTGAATGATGGCACCACATGCAATAAAACATAGGTATGAAATAGATGGTCAAAGTGAACTTGCCTGGTAAGATTGATGAAGACAATATCGCTCTCAGAAATAACTTGATAGAACTATTCGTCACTCTCCGACGAAAATCTATATAATCAAACATTGCACTCATATAAGCAATCATACTAGCAATCAATACTAACAATCAATAAGCAACACAAAAAAGAACACAAAAGGGTTGTGATGAAGGAAATACTTAAGACAAAAGTTAAAATAACAAAACTTCATAAAATCAACCATGTGTAGTTTTCCCTACAAATAACCTATTTTCAAAAGTAACAAAACAAAACAAAATAAAATATAACAAAAGTATTTTAGTAAATATTTTACTAGCAAAAACAATTACTTTTGAAGAACAACTAAGAACTAGGATAAAATAATACACTAAACAACATAAGTTTTTGCCTAATAAACCTAACAACAAGAAAAAAATGAAATAATAAAATAAGATAAAACAAAGTATAAAACAACTAAGTTAACAGAAAGTAAAACTTATAAAACAATTTATGAAAATACTTTCAAATAAGAAATCAAATTAGCAATGAAATCAATTTGCAAGTTATTATGAAACTAGAATTGATTTCATGATATAAAAATAATAATTCACATAAAAATAACTTGGTTGAAAATACTAATGTTTACTAACATAAAACAATATAAAAATAGTCAACTAAAATAAAAGAAAATAAATTAGAAACAATTAAGACTAAAGAAATAGAAATAAATCTAAAAAAGAACTAAAACAGAATCTGTTTTGCTTGAAACCCTAATTTAAATTATATAAAATTCTCAAATTCTACCTACTGATAAATAAGATCACTAGTTACCAGTAGCAAAAAGAATCAACTAAAAATATATTTTTAAATTCAAGATATTCAAATTCTAGTGATTTGAGAAAATTCAAGAGACTTCAAATTTAAAAGTTTCAAATATGGTAAAACTTTGTATCTACAGAAACTAGAATGAATTTGTGACACAATGAAAAACAATAAAATTAAAACAATTAAAAAGATAAAAGATATAAAGAAAACAAAACAGAACTATTCTGTTTTTAAAACAGAAAACAAAAAAAAGAAAAATCTAATCTAGCGGACAAAGTGCTACGTGGGAGTTTCTCATTGGCTACGGGGGGGGGGGGTTGCGCGCTAGATGCAATGGAGCGAACGACCGGTAACTAAAGGAAAACGGTTCGTCTATTAAAATAAAAGACACGATCTAATCCTATTCGCTCATTTATGATCCGATGGGGGAGAGAGCTTCTAGTGCTCACCGTGGTGGGGTTGGAGTTTGGCGAGAGCTCCGACGACGTCCGAGGCGGCAAGGTTAGCGGGGACGGCGCTCCTATGGTCCTCCGACATCGGGGTTTGCTCTGTTAGATGTGGGTAAGGATGGCGACGAGGTAGCTGGTGTCGGCGAGGCTCGAGGTGCATGAGCACGACGACGGCGAGTGTGGCTCCGGCGATGGCTTTCGGTGGTTGGTCGCGGTGGTGTCCTAGTGAGTGTGGAGCTCTTGAGAGGGTACTGGGTGATGCAGACGATGGAGGCGGAGCAGCTGACGGGCACATACGGCATCCGGGATGTCTAGGTGGAGTGGTGATGCGGCAATGGCGTGGCGGCGGGGGTCTACTCCGGTGAGCAATTACGAGAAGGGGAGAGCGTCAGAGATGGGGGGTTCGTGAGGGAAGAGTGCGGGAGGCCTCGGGTTTTATAGGGGGCGGCTCGGGGTCGCCTAAATGGCAAGGTATCGCCTTGGTGATCGGCTCCGATGCGGCTCCGGTGAAATATGGAAGGAGGAAGAAAGAAGGAAGGGGGTGACCGGCGGGAGGGGGCGGTCGGGCGGTGGGACCAGGGGTCAGAAAGAGAGAAGGAGGGGCGAGGGGATCGGGCACCGATCCGAAACCCTTTCGGATCTGGCAAGGGTGATCCTGGTCGGATTTATTCCTGTTGGGCCTCAGGAAATTTCCTAATAAAAGAATTTTTCCTATTTAATAAAAACAGAGAAGGAAAATAATGATTTGGAGGATCAAATAAAATCCATATATAAAATTTTTATATACCAAAATTACGAGAAAAATAAATCCTACAACGTGAACATATTTCCACTGCCACACAAAATTCCGACAAAATCAGAAAACTGAAACAGTACTACTCTTGCAAATAAAATGCAAATAAAACATTTTAAAAATACCAAATGGCTTCAAATTCATTTATCTCCATTTTTATACTCAAGGGAATCAGTTTACCCTATTTTACATATATTTTATTTTTGGAGAAAAATAATTTTTTAAACCAATTTCAAAAATGGCTTTGAAACCTAATATGAAATATTCAGAAATAGTTTTATGAGTTTTATAAATTCAAATAAGATTCAAATGGCCCCTGGTTTGGAGTGTCATATTACTCCTCTCAAAATTGTGTTAAGGGAATTTGAATTCTTTCAAACTTTAAAATGGAACCAAATATGAAATGAACTCCATAACAGAAAGATTTCAAAATAGTTTTCAAATTCACTTTTCAAATGTTTTATTATGAAGAAGTCATGTCATCTTCTCTCACTGATTTGGAATTGGATGAATTTGAAATCAAACACAAAGGGGAAAGTCATGTTATTCCCTCTCATTCAAAAGTTTCAAAAAGTTTCAAATTTCACTCAATTTCAGTCACTCAATCAAACAAACAATCGTTCTATTAATTAATATAACATTCCAAAATTTGGGATGTTACACAAATGGATGTGAAAAGTGCATTCCTCAATGGTAAGCTTGAGGAAGAAGTATATGTTGCTCAACCCCCAGGTTTTGAAGACCCTAAGCATCCTAACAAAGTCTTCAGACTCAACAAGGCCCTCTATGGCCTCAAGCAGGCCCCTCGGGCGTGGTACGACACTCTGAAGGAGTTCCTCATGCAAAAAGGCTTCAAACCCGGTTCACTCGACCCAACTCTTTTCACAAAATCATATGACAATGAACTGTTCATATGCCAAATATACGTAGATGATATTATGTTTGGCTGTACTGACAAACATTACAGTGATGAATTTGCCTATATGATCAGTGAAGAATATCAAATGCCTATGATGGGAGAGTTGAAATTCTTCTTAGGTCTTCAAATTCATTAGCAAGACAATGGCATCTTCATCTCACAAGAGAAATACCTCAAGGATGTTCTGAGGAAATTCGATTTGCAAGATTGCAAAGGCGTCAAAACTCCAATGCCTTCAAAAGGCCACCTCTACACTGACAAAAATGGTAAAGATTTCGATCAGAAGGTATATCGCTCCATGATTGGCTCATTATTGTATCTGTGTGCATCTAGGCCTGATATTATGCTGAGTGTTTGCATGTGTGCCCGATTCCAAGCAACACCGAAGGAATCACACCATAAGGCTGTGAAACATATTCTTCGATACTTAAATCACACACCAACGCTTGGATTATGGTATCCCAAGGGCTCAAATCTTCAGCTCATCAGATACTCTGATGCTGACTATGCTGGAGATCATGTGGATCGCAAGTCAACCTCAGGCACATGTCATTTCCTCAGACGATCTTTAGTCTATTGGTCCTTAAAAAGCAGAACTGCGTCTCACTATCTACTGCTGAAGCTGAGTACATTGTTGCTGGTTCATGTTGCGCTTAGTTGTTGTGGATGAAGCAAACCCTCAAGGACTATGGCATCAAGTTGAAGAATGTTCCTCTCTATTGCGACAACGAGAGTGCCATCAAGATTGCTTACAACCCAGTTCAGCATGCCAAGACCAAGCACATCCAGATTCATCATCACTTTCTTCGAGATAATGTACTCAAGGGCGACATCTCCATCGACCACATCCCCACTAAAGAACAACTGGCCAATATCTTCACAAAGCCCTTGGATGAAAAGAGATTTTGCAAGTTGCCGTGTGAGCTAAATATCTTAGAATCTTCGAATGTTCTTTGAAAAAGGACACACATCCTAACACTTATGAAAAATTGATGACTTAGATGTGCAACACATGAAGTAATGTTTTTCTTCAATCAATGAAGAATAACCCTCTAAGTGTGAACAAATTAATGAAGAATTTTATTCTCACAACCCTACGACAATTGTACGCGGTGTCTGAAGTCATCATTCTTATATGGTGGGTTACGCCACCAACCAAAGTTGAAATTCTTCAAAGTTGATTTTTTCGTCATTTTGCAAATTCTTCAACTTTTCAAATTCCTCAAGTTTGCAAATTCCTCAACTTTTCAAATTCTTCAAACTATGAAACTCATGTTCTTCATTGACTATATATATATATATGAGTTTTCAATGTCCTCAACAACATTCACTTATTGCTAAATCTTCAAGTTGATTTTCATCTAAGTGAATGTGATCGGACCCTTTTCCCTCTATGCTAAACTCAACCCAGTCTGTTCACAAATTCTTCATATGTGTTCTACTTTGAAACTCGTTCAAAGTCTTCACCGTGTCCTTGACAGCTGAAGAATTTGCGAACGGAAACTTTAAAATTTTCACTATCAATTTTTTTGGCGTTTCCCGCTCAATTGGTTCCAATTTCCATGACTGGATAACCCCCGATCCCCCACTATCACCACTACTCAGAACGTGGGTGACACATGTCACGAGGAGAGCAAGGGTCAGGGGCAATCTGGTCCAAAATCTTCGGACGGATTGGTTTTCACCTCCACTATAAATACCCGTCCCCTTTCACTGTGCTTGGTTACTCCTCACTCCTACTCTCTCCCGAGCTCCGACCTAGCGCCTCCGCTAAAATCATCGCCGCCGATGTGGAAGAGCTTACCTGCCTCGACCTCGTCGTCGCCGTACTCGCATCGGCCGCGGAAGTCTTCATCCATCCGCCACTATAGCTGTCTCCCTCTGTCGAGCTAGGGTGTGGAAGATCTGTACATACGAACTTCCTCAATCTCATCTCACAGTTCGTCGTGTTCTTCATCAGGGTAAATAAAATCTATTTTTACTAGCCTTGTTTGATCTTCAGTTATTCCTCATTTTTCTCAAAGGTGTTTATTCTTCAAGAATCTCATTCTAAAGCACCTTACATGTTCATACACTTCATGATTTTCCCTAAGTTATGATTTTGTTCAAGATTCCTCAATTGTGTGAATCCTCAAAATTTGCACGACTCTGGAACCCAAGAAAAAGAACACTTAGTGAAATTCCTCAAGACACCCATGGTCAAATTCCTCACACCTAATTTTACTAAAAATTTCTTAGAACGCATATGACCTCTTCAAATTCCTCGCACCTATACTTTGTTCACAGGTACAAACATGTCCGCTGACGAATCACTAGGTTCTCATCAACTTAACTCATTTGCAGCATTTCTTGAGGAAAAACTATGCACTTCTTCAGAATCTTCAAGAGTTCAAAATCCTCAGCTGAAAAAATGGCTGATGGGAAGAAGCCAAACAAAGGTGGAAACAAAGCTAAACACAATACTGCTTTTGAGATACTTGAACATTTGTATGCTAGTTACTGTACATGAGATGAGTCCATACACGGCAAAGAGACAAGAGAACAGAGGAAAATCAGAACTCAGAGGATTGAACGGAGGTGGGTGTGGGAATGGAAAGAATATTTCTATGTCACTCCCAAATATATGAAGAAAATCGCACTTAAACCCCCTTGCAATAGGGCTCCTCCTGCTGATGATCAAGAGGTTGATCCCACAAGTGTTGCTCGCGGTGAAGACTTTCCCGTTGAGTGGGCAAAGCTTCAACTAAAACTTCAGAGGACTGCCGAAGCTGCAGTGAAGACTCTTCTGCTGCTGCTGCTGCCGGAGCCTCTGCAACTGCTCTGAAGAAATCAAGGATGAAGAAATCTGCTGTGAAATCAAATTCTTTAACTTCAAAATCATCACAGCAGATTCCTTAAACTCAAAGGCCTCAGCCTTCAAAGGCCTCAGTCGTTGGTACGGTTGCTTCTCAAGCCTCAACTGTTGCTACAAAGTCCTCAACTCCTATGCATCTTGCATCTTGTGAGAGGACAAAGGGATTCTCAATTGCTTCAAAGGCCTTAGCAAGTTCCTCTGCACAAGCAAAGTCTGCAACCAGTCCTACTGTGTTGAAACTTAAGAAAACTACTGGACGAGGTCAAGGACCAAGTCCTCACACAAGCAAAGCTGTGGTGACTGTACCCTCAGGATCTAAGGCTGATGATGAAGAACTGGAAGAAATCAATAGAGAAAGTCAATAAAAGGCTGCAATGGCCAAAGGCACCTCTGTTCCTCTCATGCTGGATCCCAAGATGATCCTCAACTTCATTGACATATGGCATATGAGGATCCAAGCACCCCACTTTCCTCACTAAACCTGCCCCTTCGTGTGGACCATGTCCCCACCCACTTTATTGCTGAGGAAAAATGGAAAAGAGATCAAGCTCAGAGAGCTGAGAGGAACAAGGCTCGAAAAGAATTTTTTTTGAGGAATAACATGATGAATTTAACTCCAAACTCATCACTGTTCAGTCTGAAATTCGCTCCCTATCTGAGGAACAAGAAAAATACGATGCTGAATGGAAGGGCACCAAAGTGAGATTCGCCAGGGCTGCCCAAGCTGCTGTTAAGGACCACAACACAAGGGTTGCAGCTCGATCGCAAATACAAATTCCTCAGGCTGAGGAAACTGCTTAGCCTACTCAAGAAACTGCCAATGCTGCTGAAGAAAGTCAGACTGCTAAAGAACCTGCCAGGACACCCTCCACTGGCGCGCCTGATGAAACTGAACCCACAAGGACGACTACATCAGTCGTGCCTGAAGAAACTGCTGCCACTTCACCCTCCTCGGAAATCCCCAAATCTTCAAAGATGAAGACAATCAACCTTCCTTCTGCATCAGAAGTGAAGAAAACTAAGGCTGCTGAGAAGAAGGCTCTAAAGAGAAAAGCTTCAACTTTAGACTCCTCAGCCATGAAGAAGTTGGAGACTCTGCCAAAGTCTTCAACTGAACTATTAGATGCCACTCCACTCTCCTCAGCAGCAGCCTATGAGATCATTCCATTTGGCGTTGACTATGTCATCCCAGATGTTGAAGAAGAAGAAGATCATTCTGCTGGTTCGACAGAGCAGATTGAGGAAGACATTGAAGTAGAAGCAAATGCTTCAACTCCCCAAGTGTCATCACCCCAGCCTCAGTTTACTGCTCAAGAGGCCGGCGTTGAAGAAATTGATGAGGATGTAGACATTGGCAATACAACCCCTGTCATCAATGACGAATATTTGGAGACTGCTCACCCAAATTCTCCAATGACTACTCCACTGTCACAGATTCCTCAGTCCCGAGCCTAGACTGAAGAAATTCATGAAGGATCTGATGACATGGCCACTCTAGCCACTGAAGAAATTCCAACTGCATCAGCTGATGACTTTGCTGCTCCATCTGCTACCGAGGAAAATGCTCCGCAAATTCCTCAGTCTGAAGAAATTCCTGCTATGCCTAAAGAGATCAAGGGCCGCTTCAAGCCAAACGTTCAGCCGAAGCCAAGGATGCCATTCAAAGGCTCAAAGCACCCCAAATTCCTCAAGTCAAATTTCTTTGATGAGCACATATTCTTCACTGGTCCTAATCCATATGACTCGGCAAGGGTCGGTTGAACAAGATTCTGGACTCCAGCTCAGATGAATTACTATGCATCAGTTTTGTTCGACAAGAAGAAAGTCTTCGAGCACCACCAAATTCCTAATGCTGATATGGAAAAAATTCCATCCTTCACACCGGTGCTTTCAGTTCTTCATGATGCAGGAATCCTTCCCTTCTGTGTGGATATCTGCGACTGGAATGAAGAGCTAATTCTTCAATTTTATGCCACACCGCACATCACCTGTGATGCCTCTGACATTAACTCCTGGGTCTTGGATTGGATGACCGGATCTACTCAGCTCACAGCTCCAGCATCTGAATTGCTTCAACTTCTTCAACTTCAAAATCATCATAGCAGATTCCTCAAGCTCAGCCCTCAAAGACCTCAGGCATTGGATCAGTAGCTGCTCAGCCCTCTGCTGCTGCTGATAAGTCCTCAACTCCTATGCATCTTGCATCATGCCAAAGGACTGAGGGATTCTCAATTGCTTCTGTGGCATCAGCAAGTTCTTCAGCCCAAACACATTCCTCAAGCGGTCCTTCCCTGAGGAAAATGAAAGCAACTGTTGTACGAGGCATTCGACCTAGTCCCCAACCCAAAAAGGTGGCATTCACAATACTATTAGACTCCTCAGATGAAGCTGATGATGAGGAACTGGCTGAAATCATCAGAAACAAGCAACAATGAGTGGCTCAAGCAAAGGACACTCAAATTCCTCTTTTGCTTGATCCAAAAATTGTGTTGAACTTCATTGACATCTGGCACAAGGATCCCAAAACGCCCATTGATGACTTAAAGCTGCCTCCTGGTCCTGATCATGTCCTCACAGCTTTCATAGCTGAAGAAAAATGGAAGTACGAGAAGGCCAGACAAACCAAGAAGGCTCGATACAAGAAAGAGCATTTCTTGAAGAAAAATGTTATGAATCTGTCTCCTGAGGAACTTGTGAAGATGCGGTCTGAGATCAAAGACCTCAGTGAGGAATTCAATTCATACTATGCTGATTGGCAAGGCGCCAAGGTTCGCTTCGTCAACATAGCTGATAAAGTCATCAATGATCACAACTCAAGGGTTGCATCTCGTTCCCAACCACAAATTCCTCAGGCTGAGGAATCTGCTCAGCCTACTGAAGAAACTGCCAGCACTGCTGAACAAAGTCAGACCACTGAAGAACCTACCAGGGCAACCTCCACTGCTGTCCCTGATGAAACTGAACCCTCAAGGACGACTACATCAGTCGTACCTCAATCAAAGAAGACCATGGCTGCTAAGAACAAGGCACTGAAACGGAAAGCAACAACTTCAGATTCCTTAGTTGCGAAGAAATTGAAGACACAACCAAAGTCTTCAAAAGAACCAGTTGATGCTACCCCAATCTCCTCAGCACCAGCCTATGAAATTGTGCCATTCGATGTTGACTACGTCATCCCGAATGATGATCAAGACGAAAAGGATCAATCTGCTGCTACCTCAAAGCGGATTGATGAATAAATTGAAGTGGAAGCAAAAGCTTCAACTCCACAGGTATCATCGCCCTAGCCTTAGTTAACTGCTGAAAAGGCCGGCGTTGAAGAAATTGATGAGGATGTGAACATTGGCAATACAACTCCTGTCATCAATGATGAATATTGGGAAGTTGATCAACCCAATTCTCCAATGACCACTCCTCTGTCTCAGATTCCTTAGTCCCCAGCCTAGACTGAAGAAATTCACGAAGGATCTAATGACATGGCCGCACCAGCCACTGAAGAAATTCCAGCTGCATCATCTGAAGACATCACTGTTCCAACTGCCACTGAGGAAACTGCTGAGCAAATTCCTCAGTCTGAAGAAATTCGTCCTATGCCTAAGGAGATTAAGGGCCTCTTCAAACCAAACCTTCAGGGGAAGCCAAGGATGCCATTCAAAGGCTCAAAGCGTCCAAAATTCCACGAGTCAAATTTCTTCGATGAGCACATTTTCTTCACTGGCCCTCATCCATATGACTCATTAAGGGCCGGCCGCACTAGATTCTGGACTCCAACTCAGATGAATTACTATGCATCAGTTCTATTTGACAAGAAGAAAGTCTTCGAGCACCATCAAATTCCTCATGCTGATATGGAAACAATTCCATCCTTCACACTCGTGCTCGCAGTTCTTCATGATGCAGGACTTCTTCCCTTCTGTGTGGTCATACGCGATTGGAATGAAGAGCTAATTCTTCAATTCTATGTCACTCTACACATCACAAGTGATGCCTATGACATCAACTCCTGGGTCTTGGATTGGACGACCGGATCTACTCACCTCACTGCTCCAGCATCTGAATTGCTTTGGTCAGTCCGTGTCCCAATTCCTTCACAAGAAGCGCGTTGCCTGTTTGATGAACCTGCTCCACCCCACCAACTGATGCAAGTGTTGATGAAGCCTTTCGCTCCTGGAAAACCTCAATGGACAACCTTCCTTGTGAAGGATTTGCTCTATGTGCCCAGGACGGTCTAACACATTCTCACCAATACCCTATGTCCTCAGAAGGGCCACAATTCTAAAGAAGAAAAAGTGGAGGGAGTCATGAAGAATATGATGTTTAACATCATTCATGGGATTCACATCAACTTCCATGATTTCTTCATGAGGACATTGGCGAATGTTGCTCTAGCCCCGTTTGAACTGAAGCCTTATGCTCCTTGGATCATGAAGTTCATCAGATCAAGGTCTTCAGTTCCCTTCAAGGCGGACTTCCAGAATCACTTTGGCTTCTTGCCCCCGATTGAAGTCCTCAAGAGCACAATTGCCTCAGTTGAAGGAAAAGGCAAGGATTTCATTGATGAAGGCACTCGTCCATTGGATGGTCAGTTTCGCAAAGCTGCATCCTTCTCGACCAATGATGACACTACAACCCAGGATTCAGAAGCAAAGGCCTCCGCGCAAAACCCCCAAGAGTCTGCCCCTCATGTGATGACTGATCGTGTGCTTCTCATAAGTCTTCATCAGAAGGTCGATCGCAATCACAAGTGGGTAAAGCGTCAGTTGGCTTCCATAGTTCAGAACATGACTATGATGCAGAACTCAGTGAGGACAAATCACAACTATGTGCATGAAATCTTCGATCGTGCATGAGCCATTCTCGCACACCTCAAGACTCCCGAGGAACTCAAGGACATGGACTTTCAGCAAAACTTTGACTGGTCTCACCTTCCTCAGAAGAAATTCAAGAAGGTTCAAGTTCCTCTAATGGTTACAAGTTCATATTCTTCATCGCGTGAGACATATGAAGCTGAGGACATTGACGACACTGCGATAGGCCCTGCATCGACAAACGACCCCGACAACGCTGGCGCTCCTTCCTCACCAACAAGATGAAATTCTTCAAGGGGCGTTAGTCCTCACTTTTTCATCCCTTTTGGTCTTTGATGACAAAGGAGGAGAAAATTTGAGTTAGTCTTCAAGCGGGTCTCTATATATGGGCTTATTTTCGTTTAAGTTACAACTCTGTCTCTTTTGAAGCTTTTGTTGGTTGAGTTGTAAACTTAAGTTTGATGCTGGTCTGAATCTTCTGAACTGCTTTACGCATGCTTATTTCCTCAAGTATCTTAATGCACACATGCTGAATTTCGTGAGACACCATTTTTCATCATGCATTTCAAATTCTTCATATCATATGTTAAATGCGTGTATGAATTGCAAGATATAGGGGGAGTTCTCCATGCTTTTCAACCTTCCATGTGCATTTGCAGTCCAAAGCAAATTCCTCAAATATGCAAATCTTCAGGGGGAGTTCTTCTATGTCTTGCAATCAAATTCCTCAAAACTCAGTAAACACTTCCTAGTATTATCCCCGTTGAAAACTTAACCTATTTGTCATCAATCACCAAAAATCTGGAGAGGTACTTCTCGTCCGTCAACTCGTCACGTACCTACGGTGTGAAGAGGGCTAGATCGGCGCGATGGATTCGCATCTTCCTGCCTATGTGGTGGTGCTTCATGCGCTTTCGCTTTCCTGCCACCATAATGATATCTTGACTGGGTGGATGGGGCGTCCAATTCGCACCTCGGACATACGTACATTCACATCGTTTGTGGTACTTGCGATAAGATAAGGAGATAAGCTTCTATTGTGGATCCTCGTAAAAAATAGCTTCTATTCTGGACAAACAAGAGTACTCTTTTTCATTACAAAATTCATCAAATTGTTGTTATAATTACGCACTTAGAGCGTCTACACGCAGACTTAGCAAATCCGCCCCCTATACACTAGTGGGCGCGTCCGCAAACAACATCCATTGGTCCCTCGATGTTACGTCGCATATCCAAATACTTCAAATGCCAATCCTCAAATCCATGTAATTCATGTACGTCGATCATCCGATACAAATTGTTTTAGTTCAACAGTTCAAAAAAATCTAATCGTAATTCAATAAACCGGCATGTCAAAATGAAATCAATGTTCGAGTGAGAAGGGGTGTTTGTCGGATCACTGGCCAGACGCGGCCATCCATGCCGCCTGCTCGTCCAGCTCGTCATGCTCCGCCTGCATCCGGGCTGCGAGCTCTGCTTGCATCCTCGCTGCATGACCCGCTGCAGTTGTCGCCCTTTCCATCTCCTGCACCCTACGGTCGTTGATCTCCTTCTTCTCCGCAAGGCACTTATTCACATGCTCATTTAAGAGGGTTTTGTCCGCCAATGTGATCTTCGCATCCTTCATGTCCCGTGTTAGTTGCAACCTCTCCTTCTCTGGCTCAATCACTCCAAATGTCTTGCCCTTCTCGAGTTCCCATTTGATCGCTGCCTCTTGCTTCTCAAACTCGATCTTCTCCCTCTCAATTTCCAGCCTCATCTCCGCCCTCGTCCAGTCCCACGCCACCCTCTCCTTTTGCGCATCCAACATGAGTTTGTACCTCTTATTTTTCTTGATCTCCCTTGTCAAAGAATGCCCATGTAGGTGGACTACATTTTTGTAGTCATGCCGTCACGGGAGATTCTTGCCTTCTCCCACTTGTTTCCCATGACTTGCCGGCTATCCTTCGGCACGGTAGCTCTTCCATATGTGATGAGAAAATCGTCTTCTTCATTGTCCAACCCAATGAATTGATGGGATCTTGCGCCATCATTCCTCTTCTTGCCAGCTTTGAGATCAGCCACAACTTGTGTCCAGTTTGGATTGCCATTCATGATCTAACAATGGCTAAAATCAAATGGCTTCTTCTCTAGCTCGTGATACATAGTGACCGCCACCGCCGCCTAGGAAATTACATACGTATAAGCACAAGAATGCAAACACAAAAAGCATATTCAAATGACAAGAAGATGAGGCAATTGAGCTTGCATGAGTTGCCACTCCCATGAGTTTGGTAACTTGTGAGTAGTAGCCACGTACTTGTTCACTTACCCTTAAATGATCCCCCATCGACGTTGAAAAGATGCCACATTGCGGACATAGTTTGAAATAGTGAAGATAGCATCCTCTATTGCGTCTGCAATAGCGCTAGCGCAATAGCGACCGGTGTCACTCAAATTAAATGTCATTACTTTTTCTTCATGTTCTAGTGATATAAACAAGAATCTAGTGTATTTATGAACCCGCTACATGGACATAGTGTAAGTGCATCTAGTGCCCCTTAGTGATTTTGGTGTATTGAAGACTTATAGGTTAAGGAACTAATGTGTTTGTGAGTGTACGCATGCTCTATAACTCGATGAGGAGTTTGATATATTCGGAGATTATCGACCCCTAAAAATGTATGTCTTCAACTGGAGACTTTGGTGAAGACTTTGCTGAAGACTTTGGTATTCCCTGAAGACTTTGAAAATGAAGAAGTTGGTGTGACCTTGAAGATATGAACGAGGACTATGAAGCATGAAGACTTTTGTTTTCGTAGTTTCATTTGCTTTCTTTGAGTCATACGAAACATCGTACTGTTAAAGGGGGCCGAGGTAATACGAAGGAAAATTTCCAACTGATGCTCAACTCAAAATCCTCAACCTATCCAATCCTTCGAGTGAAGCCTTTGGAGATCTCTTGCGGTTTAGTCAAGTTCTTCAGTGACAGAGACGAAGTTCTTTTGGTCTCTGAGGAAACTGATCTGACCGAGGAGTTAGGATTTCACCAGTGCAAATTGCCTACAAGTGAGGAACATGATATGTGTGAGGACTTTCATAGTTCAAAATTCCGACCGTTGTTGTGCTTAGCGCCAGCTGTCCCCAATCATCACATCCACATAACGGTCATATCATTGGGAGAATTTATGTCTTATCATGTCAGGTTGCACCCTGGCTATAAATAGCCACCCCCACAACCACTAGTTGGTTGGCTGCTCCGAGAGAGAACTGGCACTTGTCATTTGAGAGCAACCCATGCTCCGAGGACTTTGAGAGAAAATCATCAGTGAGGAAATACCCACAACCAAACCACCAAAGCCATAGTGATTGAGCATCACTGAAGAAATCCTTGTGTGGAACCGACGCTTGTTACCTTTGAGGACTGTGCATCCTCCAGACGGTTAGGCGTCATGGTCTAGTGTATCCTGCAGTCAATTGGGGATCATGAAGTTACCTTGGTATAGAGCATCCAACAGTCAATTGTGGATCACCGGGTGACCAGTTTGTGAGGGTTTTGGAAGTCTACCCTGAAGACTTACCACGAGCGTTGGGGGAGGACTGTTTGACCTTAGCTCAAGGATAATACGGTAAGGACTGTGTGTCCTAGGACTATGTGTCCTCTGGTTTAAATACTAGGCTGCTCCAAACCAGACGTACGACTGTCACAACAGTTGGAACTGGGTCATCAAACCATTGTTTTTGTCGAGCTACCTGGTTTTATTTCCTCAACCCCTCTATTCCTTGTATACCTGTTGATGAAATTGATCGTTACTGTTTGAAGAATTTTACTAAAGACTTCCACAATTTCCTCACCGCAAATTCTTCAAGTTACCTTGTTTCTCACCTGGTTATCCTGTATCACACTACTTGTAATCTGTGCATGTTTCATTTTATCATGATGACTTTTCTATCGCTATGTTTCTCATGCTCTTGAGTACTTAATCCGCTTCTAGTTATTCCTCACATTTCAAATTCCTCAAGTTAAAATTCCTCAAGTCATGAATTTGTAAAAATCGCCTATTCACCCCCCTCTAGTCGATATAACGCACTTTCACATAGCACCCGCAATATCGCCCGCCATCCGCATTCCGCTACGCGGAACCCAATCCGCTACCAGCCCGCTATCTGCTATTTTAAACCATGATTGTGGGTGGTCATGGATGCGGCTCCACATACTCCATTTGTTGTGATACTCCTTCCAAATCTTCTCGCAATACGTGGTCCACTTTTTATCAGGGTCTGTTTTCCGGGATATAATTTTCCCGACAAATGACCCTTGTGCCATCAATAGGCCCAGGATTACTGTTCGTTGGTGGACACTTCCTTGATACAGAATTCCAAGCAATACAAGAATTCGAGTACAAGACCATGAAGGACCATTGAGTACTATAACAATTTCTAGTGGCTAATGGGGGAAACGACTCGTGGATCTCCAGCGTCTATGGGACTCCATTCCCATAGGAACAATTGTCCTGGATAATTCCTATCTCGCGGGGCTGCTATCTTCGATGCCTAGGTTGCAGGGTTGCCATCATTGTGCTCCTCTCCAAATACATGATCTAGCCAAGACAATAGCCAGTGACAAGCCAGTGAACACGTTTTAATGTACTTGCAAACATCATGAAAACATATATTATAAAGCAGAAAACATATATTATAAAGCAGGTGAATTACACACACTAGAACTTTAATGATATTCAATGTGCCATACGATTAATTCATGAATGCAAATATGCATATAATTTATCCATACCAAAATTAAATAAATAATAAGGGAAGGTAAAATAAAAATGGAACATCGGGCGGTAGTCCTCCCGAGGATTCCAAGAAAATTAAAATGTGCCAATCGGGTGTCTAAAGCGACACCTCAAAAGGAAAATGCAGAACATGCCTCGGTAGGGTGTCTGTGTGACACCGCATAAAGGGCTTATATCAGAAATAAATACATGAGTGCCACAGTCAAGCGTCTAAGGCGACATCACATAAAGGGCTTATATTGAAAATAATAACATGAGTTGCCACAGTCGGGCGTCTGAGGCGACGCCGCATAACTTATATTGAAAATATGAACATGAATATCCGGGTGGCAGAACCTTTCGAGGGATACTCAACAATTCATATAAGAGAAAAGGTTAGTCCATAACAAAATTTGTAATAATGATCACCCGTCATGATTCATGATCAACATCATGGTTCAATTAATTCCTCCGAAGACCGACACTAAGACCGATACTTGACCTATCCCAGACTATAGTCCTTAACTACGGACATGACTATTTGAATAGATGTTATACTTTGCAGAGGGTGTATTCTTTACCCACAAGTAATAGAGTTCTTTAGTCAACTTGAGATCTTGACTAATTCCTATTACGGTCTTTGAGTTGAAAACACACCTCACCTGCACACACCAGCTTAACTATTCGATGCGTGGAATCACCCAAGTCAACCGTTAACTAAAACTCTAAGTGGGGAGACCCTGTCTTGATTAGAAAGGGATCAAAATGTTTATAAGGCGTGCAAACACGGGCGCTACCCCCTCGGCCCAGCTGGAACACTCATGCCCCCAGACCAAGTGACATGCCTACCAAGGGCCACTGGTATCTTTCACTATGGCCTCTCTGTACTATGTGTGTGCAAGGAAAGGGGTTAGCGACCTAATGAATCGTACCCTACCTGTGGTAGGGACAAGTGGTAGAACGGAACAAGTATGGGGGTTACCGGAACAAGACTCGATCTACGGTCGACTTAGGAGGTTTTAAACTTCCTTGTAAAGGTTAGCACAACATATTTACTTCGTAGTACCCAACAGAGTCACCACTTATCATGCCCCAACATGCTTTCACTGATCATCCTCGTCACTACGGGATATCAATTCCACGGTCATGTTTACCCGAGACAAAAACCTTCCTCCGGAATTTGTCCGAACCAACGTAGGCATGTGTGGCATGAGGTAGTATCCTATTTAGCATGTATCTCATGTTTAACAAAAAATAATTTCTACCAACAACCCATGCATGAATATTATCCATATGCAATGCTTTTATTTCTATTAACATAGTCATATTTAATTTACCCTAGCAAACAAACAACCAACTTATATCATAGGGACATTTACATTTTTCCCTAACTTCACCCCAACCTCATCTTTACCCCTAAAAAAACTGGTGCTCAACTATATCCCTCTTCCATTTATGATGCTTTTGAAAATACCCCTTCGTACCCTTTCCGTCTATTCAAAGTGCTTTGACCATGTTAGTTAGTTATTCTGGACATCCTTGCCCTTCCTTCTTACATGTGGGGACACGCATCTCTCCAACCCCATCCCATTCCCCCTCTCTCTCTTCTTCTGCCCTCTCTCGCGACAAACCCTAACCCTAGTTCATCGATTCCCCTATCTGCAGCTGCTCCCGAGGGCGAGCTCGTGGATCCATATGCGGAGGCGGTGGATCTGATTGCGCTGCTCATCATCGGTCTTTAGAAGTGGTAGAATAGGCGACGACCAGACAGAATGGTCGTTGTTCGTGGTAGCGGAGGGGGCGGCAGAGCAGAGAGCTCACAGACCACGGCGGCAATGACAAGGGCGGTTCCAAGAGGGTATGTCTCTATGCACATGTTGGAAATATGCCCTAGAGGCAATAATAAATTAGTTATTATCATATTTCCTTGTTCATGATAATCGTTTATTATCCATGCTATAATTGTATTGATCGGAGACTTAAATGCATGTGTGGATACATAGACAAAACCATGTCCCTAGTATGCCTCTAATGGACTAGCTCGTTGATCAAAGGATGGTTAAGGTTTCCTAGCCATGGACATGAGATGTCATTTGATAACGGGATCACATCATTAGGAGAATGATGTGATGGATAAGACCCAAACTACAAACATAGCATATGCTCGTGTCAGTTTATTGCTACTGTTTTCTGCATGTCAAGTATATGTTCCTATGACCATGAGATCATGCAACTCACGGATATCGGAGGAGTGCCTTGTGTGTATCAAACGTTGCAACGTAACTGGGTGACTATAAAGGTGCTCTACAGGTATCTCCGATGGTGTTTGTTGAGTTGGCATGGATCGAGACTGGGATTTGTTACTCCGTGTGACGGAGAGGTATCTCAGGGCCCACTCGGTAATACAACATCACAACAAGCCTTGCAAGCAATGTGGCTAAGTGTTAGTCATGGGATCTTGTATTACGGAACGAGTAAAGAGACTTGCCAGTAACGAGGTTGAATTAGGTATGGAGATACTGACGATCGAATCTCGGGCAAGTAACATACCGAAGAACAAAGGGAACGTTATACGGGATTAACTGAATCCTTGACATAGAGGTTCGACCGATAAAGATCTTCGTAGAATATGTAGGAACCAATGTGGACGTCCAGGTCCCGCCATTGGTTATTTATTGTAGAGGTGTCTCGGTCATGTCTACATAGTTCTCGAACCCGCAGGGTCTGCACACTTAAGGTTCGGTGACGTTTCGGTAGTGTAGAGTTATGTATGGTGGTGACCGAAGGTTGTTCGGAGTCCCGGATGAGATCCCGGACGTCACGAGGAGCTCCGGAATGGTTCAGAGGTAAAGATTCATATATAGGAAGTCCCAGTTTGGTTTCCGGAAAAGTTTCGGGCTCATCGGTAGTGTACCGGGAGTATCGGTAGTGTACCGGGAGTGCCGGTAGTGTACCGGGGGACCTCCGGGAGGGGTATTTCGACCCCAAGAGGTCCATGGGCTGTGGGAGAATAATAACCAGCCCTTAGTGGGATGGGAAAATAGTCACAGAGGCCCATGGCGCAGGAGAGAAAGTCCTAAACAAAAAGTGGAAAATCAGCCAATAGGAGGCAATCCTACTCCAACTAGGATTGGAGGTGAAGTAGGATTGCTCCCACCTCCTATTTCGGCCGACCCAAAGGCCTTGGCTGCCTCTCCTCTCCTCTCCTCCTATATATACTTGTGGATTGGGTGGTTTTTGGACAGAATTTCCGGCCACGTGCTACCCGTTCCACCGGTGCATAGTTTCTCCTCTAGATCGGTTTTCTGCAGCACTTAGGCGAAGCCCTGCCGGAATTGCTCCACCACCATCACCGGAGCTCCGTCACTCTGCCGGTGAACTCTCTCTCCTCTCCACCTCCTCTCGCTGGATCGAGACGGTGGAGATCGTCATCAAGCTGCACGTGTGCTGAACGCGGAGGTGCTGTCCGTTCGGCGCTAGATCGGAAGGACCGTGATCGAGATCGCGAGACGGTTCGTGATGTGATCACGGAACGGATCGTGATGAGTTCGCGGGACAGATCGTGGTCAAGATCGTGAGACGGATCGTGATGAGTTCACGGGACGGATCATGATGTGTTCGCGGGACGGTTCGTGATTGGATCGCGGGACGCTCGGCGATTTGGATCGCGAAGAAGTTCGACTACACCAACCGCGTTTCTTAACGCTTCCCGCTTAGCGATCTACAAGGGTACATAGATCCACTCTCCCTCTCGTAGATGCTCATCACCATGGATAGGTTTGCGTGTGCGTAGGAAATTTTTTGTTTCCCATGCGACGTTCCCCAACAGCACAGTCATCATTTGTTTGCATGCGTGCTCATTTAGGTTAATTTCATTAATAGTGCTTGTGCTCTATTCATGAACTTGATTTTTCTTTTGAATATTTGTCGTAGGATAGACCCAGCTAGAGCGTTTAATCTGAACTATAGCATGGAAACAAGTGTGTTAGGCAGTTCTGGTACAAAAGGATCTGGCACATGGTTTTCTTTCCCATTGGTTGTTGACTGTACCTCAACTTTTATCAAGTTTAGAAGTGCTATCCCAGAGAAATATCCATGGGGGTTATATGAAGATGTTGAAATTAGGTATTGGTACATGGCAAATACTGCTTGGGTGCATGTCTAGTGTGATGATGAGCTAGCTACCATGTTTGGAATATATGCAGAAAGTAAGTCAATAGAGACTGAAATCAATGTAATACAAAGAAGTAGAGGAGAGATTGAGAGGAGAACTACTAGATCACAAGCTAACAGTTCTCAAGCTAGGTGCAGCTAGACAAGAGGGAGGGGTAGAAATGCAGGTGGGAGAGGAAATGCATGTAGCACAGGAAGTTCTGGTGGAAAAGGTAGTTCTGGTGGTAGGAATGCAGGAAATTCAGTACATGATCCAACTAGAGCTGGTCCTAGCAGTAGCAAACAATCAGATGCTGCTCCTATCATAAAAGAGGAAGCCCCCGATGATCTTCTCACAGATGATGAGGATGAAATCTTGCATCCAGAGTTTGTAATTGGGAAAGTGTCCAAGGGGAAAGAGGCAGTTCGAGAAGATCAAGATTTCTTATGGTGTGCTAGAGGTAGAGAGCATAGAGAGTTGGACATGGTTTTTCCAGCACTTGAAGGACCTCATAGGGCACCTAGAAGGTTTTTTCATACACACTGATGCATGTAAAGGACTTGAATCAGCTATAGATGATGTGTTCCAAGGAGTAGAGCACAAGGAGTGCATGAGGCACCTTGCTGCTTGTTGGAAATATTCCCTAGAGGCAATAATAAAATGGTTATTATTACATTTCCTTGTTCATGATAATTGTCTATTGTTCATGCTATAATCGTATTAACCGGAAACTGTAATACATGTGTGAATACATACACCACAACATGTCCCTAGTGAGCCTCTAGTTAGCTAGCTCGTTGATCAATAGATGGTCACGGTTTCATGACCATGGACATTGGATGTCATTGATAACGGGATTACATCATTAGGAGAATGATGTGATGGACAAGACCCAATCCTAAGCACAACACAAGATCATGTAGTTCGTATGCTAGAGCTTTTCTAATGTCAAGTATCATTTCCTTAGACCATGAGATTGTGCAACTCCCAGATACCGTAGGAATACTTTGGGTGTGCCAAACGTCACAACGTAACTGGGTGGCTATAAAGGTACACTACGGGTATCCCCGAAAGTATCTGTTGGGTTGGCACGAATCGAGACTGGGATTTGTCACTCCATGTGACGGAGAGGTATCTCTGGGCCCACTCGGTAATACATCATCATAATGAGCTCAATGTGACTAAGGAGTTGGTCATGGGATCATGTGTTACGGAACGAGTAAAGAGACTTGCCGGTAACGAGATTGAACAAGGTATAGGGATACCGACGATCGAATCTCGGGCAAGTAACATACCGATGGACAAAGGCAATTGTATACGGAATTGATTGAATCCCCGACATCGCGGTTCATCCGATGAGATCATCGTGGAGCATGTGGGAGCCCACATGGGTATCCAGATCCCGCTGTTGGTTATTGACTAGAGAGGTGTCTCGGTCATGTCCACATGCCTCCCGAACCCGTAGGGTCTACACACTTAAGGTTCAATGACGCTAGGATCATATGGGAATAGTGTACGTGGTTACCAAAGGTTGTTGGGAGTCCCGGATGAGATCTCAGACATCATGAGGAGTTCTGGAATGGTTCGGAGGTAAAGATTCATATATAGGAAGTGAGGATTTGGTCACCGGAAGTGTTTCGCACATCACCTGTAATGTACCGGGACCACCGGAAGGGTTCTGGGGGTCCACCGGGAGGGGCCACTGGCCCCAGGAGGCTACATGGGCCAAGAGTGGGAGAGAACCAGCTCCTAGGTGGGCTAGTGCGCCTCTCACCTCATCCCAAGGCGTAACTAGGAGGAGAGGGGACAAACCCTAGGCGCAGATGAGCCCTAGGCCCACCCTTGGGCGCGCCACCCCTCTCTCCCTCTCTTAGCCGCCAGCCATCCCCATCTAGGGCTGCCACATCCCCTAGGGTGGGAACCCTAGAGGGGGCGCACCCTCCTCCCCTCCTCCTATATATAGTGAGGGTTTTTCGGGCTGACGACACAGATCTCTCTCTCTCTCTCGGCGCATCCCTACCTCTCCACCTCCTCATCCTCCATAGTGCTTGGCGAAGCCCTGTCGGAGTACCGCGCTGCTCCACCGTCACCACACTGTCGTGCTACCGGAGCTCTCCCTCAACCTCTCCTTCCTCCTTGCTGGATCAAGGCGTAGGAGACGTCACCGGGGCTGCACGTGTGTTGAACGCGGAGGCGCTGTTGTTTGGCGCTTAGATCGACATCCACCGCGATCTGAATCGTTGCAAGTACGACTCCACCAACCACGTTCATAGTAATGCTTCCGCTTAGTGATCTTCAAAGGTATGAAGATGCTCTACCCCTTTGCTCGTTGCTGGTTTCTCCATAGATTGATCTTGGTGACACATAGGAATTTTTTTGAATTACTACTACGCTCCCCAACAGTGGCATCATGAGCTAGGTCTATGCGTAGATTCTATGCACGAGTAGAACACAAGTAGTTGTGGGCGATTATTTGGTCAATTTGCTTGCCGTTACTAGTCTTATCTTGATTCGGCGGCATTGTGGGATGAAGCGGCCCGGACCGACTTTACACGTATGCTTACGTGAGACTGGTTCCACCGCCTGACATGCACTTGTTGCATAAGGTGGCTAGCGGGTGTCTGTCTCTCCCACTTTAGTCGGATCGGCTTCGATGAAGAGGGTCCTTATGAAGGGTAATAGCAATTGGCATATCACCGTTGTGGCTCTTACGTTGGTAAGAAACGTTCTTGCTAGAAACCCATAGCATCCACGTAAAACTTGCAACAACAATTAGAGGACGTCTAACTTGTTTTTGCAGGGTATGCTATGTGATGTGATATGGCCAAAAGGATGTGATGAAATATATATGATGTATGAGATTGATCATGTTCTTGTAATAGGAATCACGACTTGCATGTCGATGAGTATGACAACCGGCAGGAGCCATAGGAGTTGTCCTAATTTATTGTATGACCTGCGTGTCAACCAAAAACGCCATGTAATTAATTTACTTTATTGCTAACCGTTAGCCATAATAGTAGAAGTAATAGTTGGTGAGACAACTTCATGAAGACCCAATGATGGAGATCATGATGATGGAGATGATGATGATGATGGAGATCATGGTGTCATACCGGTGACAATGATGATCATGGTGCCCCGAAGATGGAGATCAAAGGAGCAAGATGATATTGGCCATATCATGTCACTATATGGTTGCATGTGATGTTTATCATCTTTTACATCTTATTTGCTTAGAATGAAGGTAGCTTAAATAAGATGATCTCTCACTAAAATTTCAAGAAATGTATTCCCCCTAACTGTGCACCGTTGCTAAGGTTCGTTGTTCCGAAGCACCACATGATGATCGGGTGTGATAGGTTCTAACGTTCGCATACAACGGGTGTAAGCCAGATTTACACACGCAATACACTTAGGTTGACTTGATGAGCCTAGCATGTACAGACATGGCCTCGGAACACGGGAGACCGAAAGGTCAAACATGAGTCGTATAGAAGATACGATCAACATGGAGATGTTCACCATTGACGACTAGTCCGTCTCACGTGATGATCGGACACGGGCTAGTTGACGTGGATCATGTGTCACTTGGATGACTAGAGAGATGTCTATCTAAGTGTGAGTTCATTAAATAATTTGATTAGATGAACTTAATTATCATGAACTTAGTCTAAAATTGTCTTTACAATCTATCTTGTAGATCCAATGACCCACGCTAATGTTGCCCTCAACTTCAATGCGTTCCTAGAGAAAACCAAACTGAAAGACAATGGAAGCAACTATACGGACTAGGTCCGTAACTTGAGGATCATCCTCATAACTTCCAAGAAATTATATGTCCTTGACGCACCGCTAGGCGACGCACCTGTTTTCCTAGCAACTCAAGACGTTATGAACGCCTGGCAGTCGCGTAGTGATGATTACTCCCTGGTTCAGTGCGGCATGCTTTACAGCTTAGAACCGGGGCTCCAAAAGCGTTTTGAGCAACACGGAGCATATGATATGTTCCGAGAGATGAGAATGGTTTTCCAAGCTCATGCCCGGGTCGAGATATATGAAGTCTTCGGCAAGTTCTTTAGTTGTAAGATGGAGGAAAATAGTTCTGTCAGCGAGCACATACTCAAAATGTCTGGGTTGCACAACCGCCTATCTCAGCTGGGAGTTAATCTTCCGGATGACTCGGTTATTGACAGAATCCTCCATTCGCTTCCACCTAGCTACCAGAGCTCTGTGATGAACTAAAATATGCAAGGGATGGAGAAGTCCATTTCTGAGTTATATTCAATGCTGAAATCAGCGGAGGTGGAAATCAAAAAGGAACATCAAGTGTTGATGGTGACCACTAGTTTCAAGAAAGGCAAGGGTAAGAAGAACTTCAAGAAGGACGGCAAAGCAGTTGCTGCACTCGGTAAGCAAGTTGCCAGGAAAAAGAACAAGAATGGACCCAAGCTTGAGACTGAGTGCTTTTATTGCAAGGGTACCGGTCACTCGAAGCGGAACTGCCCCAAGTACTTAGCGGTAAGAAGGTCGGCAACATTAAAGGTATATGCGATATACTTGTTATTGATGTGTACCTTACCAACGCTCGTAGTAGCTCGTGGGTATTTGATACCAGTGAAGTTGCTCACATTTGTAACTCCAAGCAGGAGCTGCGGAATAAGCAGAGACTGGCAAAGGACGAGGTGACGATGCGCGTTGAGAATGGTTCCAAGGTCGATGTGATCGCCGTCGGCACGCTACCTCTACATCAACCTTCGGGATTAGTTTTAAACCTTAATAATTGTTATTTAGTACCAACATTGAGCATGCACATTGTATCTGGATCTCGCTTGATGCGAGATGTCTACTCATTTAAATCTGAGAATAATGGTTGTTCTATTTATATGAGAGAAATGTTTTATGGTCATGCCCCGCTGGTCAATGGTTTATTTTTGATGAATCTCGAACGTGATGTTACACATGTTCATAGTGTGAGTACCAAAAGATGTAAGGTTGATAACGATAGTCCCACTTACATATGGCACTACCGCCTTGGTCATATTGGTGTCAAACGCATGAAGAACCTCCATGCTGATGGACTTTTGGAGTCTCTTGATTTTGCATCATTTGACACATGCGAACCATGCCTCATGGGTAAGATGACCAAGACTCCATTCTCCGGAACAATGGAGCGAGCAACTGACTTGTTGGACATAATACATACCGATGTATGCGGTCCAATGAGCGTTGAGGCTCGCGGTTGCTACCGTTATGTTCTCACCCTCACTAATGACTTAAGAAGATATGGGTATGTCTACTTAATGAAACACAAGTCTGAAAGCTTTGAAAAGTTCAAGGAATTTTAGAGTGAGGTAGAGAATCAATGTGACAGGAAAATAAAGTGCCTACGATCTGATCGTGGCGGAGAATATTTGAGTCACGAGTTTGGCATGCACCTAAGGAATGTGTAATTGTTTCACAACTCATGCCGCCTGGCACACCTCAGCGGAATGGTGTGTCTGAACGTCGTAATCGCACTCTATTGGATATGGTGCGATCTATGATGTCTCTTACCGACATACCGCTATCATTTTGGGGATATGCATCAGAGACTGCTGCATTCACTTTAAATAGGGCACCGTCTAAGTCCGTTGAGATGACACTATATGAATTATGGTTTGGAAAGAAACCTAAGCTATCGTTTCTGAAAGTTTGGGGATGCGATGCTTATGTGAAGAAACTTCAACCTGAGAAGCTCGAACCCAAAGCGGAAAAGTGCGTCTTCATAGGATACCCCAAAGAAATAGTTGGGTAAACCTTCTACCTCAGATCCGAAGGCAAAGTCTTTGTTACCAAGAATGGATCCTTTCTAGAGAAAGAGTTTCTCTCGAAAGAAGTAAGTGGGAGGAAAATAGAACTTGATGAGGTAATTGTACCTCCACTCGAACTGGAGAGTAGCGCAGCACAGGAAGTTGTTTCTGTGGAGCCTGCACCGGCTAGAGAGGAAGTTAATGAAACTGCAGATCAAGTTGTTATTGAACCTCGAAGGTCCACAAGGACACATTCCGCACCAGAGTGGTACGGCAACCCTGTCCTGGAGATCATGTTGTTGGACAACGGTGAACCTTCGAACTATGAAGAAGCGATGGCGGGCCCGGATTCCAACAAATGGCTCGAAGCCATGAAATCCGAGATAGGATCCATGTAGGAGAATTATGGACTTTGGTGGACTTGCCCGATGATCGGCGAGCCATAGAAAATAAATGGATCTTTAAGAATAAGACCGACGTGGATGGTAATGTGACCGTCTATAAGGCTCGGCTTGTCGCTAAGGGTTATCGACAAGTTCAAGGAGTTGACTATGATGAGACTTTCTCACCCGTAGCGATGCCGAAGTCCGTCCGAATCATGTTAGCAATTTCCACATTTTATGATTATGAGATCTGGCAAATGGACGTCAAAACATTCCTTAATGGTTTCCTTAAGGAAGAACTGTATATGACGCAGCCGGAAGGTTTTGTCGATCCTAAAGATGCTAACAAAGTATGCAAGCTTCAGCGCTCCATCTATGGGCTGGTGCAAGCATCTTGGAGTTGGAACATTCGCTTTAATGAGGTGATTAAAGCGTTTGGATTTATACAGGTTTATGGAGAACCCTATATTTACAAAAAATTGAGTGGGAGCTCTGTAGCATTTCTCATATTATATGTGGATGACATATTGTTGATGGGAAATGATATAGAACTTTTGGAAAGCATAAAGGCATACTTGAATAAGTGTTTTTCAATGAAGAACCTTGGAGAAGCTGCTTGCATATTAGGCATCAAGATCTATAGAGATAGATCGAGACGCCTCATAAGTCTTTCACAAAGCACATACCTTGACAAGATATTGAAGAAGTTCAATATGGATCAGTCCAACAAGGGGTTCTTACCTGTGTTACAGGGTGTGAGATTGAGTACGACTCAATGCCCGACCATGGCAGAGGATAGAGAAAAGATGAGTGTCATCCCCTATGCTTTAGCCATAGGCTCTATTATGTATGCCATGTTGTGTACCAGACCTGATGTGAACCTTGCCATAAGTTTGGTAGGGAGGTACCAAAGTAATCTCGGAGCGGAACACTGGACAACGGTCAAGAATATCCTGAAGTACTCGAAAAGAACCAAGGACATGTTTCTCGTATATGGAGGTGCCAAAGAGCTCGTCGTAAAGGGTTACGTCGATGCTAGCTTCAACACAGATCCAGATGACTCCAGGTTACAAACCGGATACATGTATATTTTGAACGGAAGGGCAGTCAGCTGGTGCAGTAGCAAGAAAAGCGTTGTGGCGGCATCTACATGTGAAGCGGAGTACATACCTGCTTCGGAAGCAGCACATGAAGGAGTCTGGATGAAGGAGTTCATCACCGACCTAGGAGTGATTCCCAATGCGTCGGGCCCGATGACTCTATTCCGTGACAACACTCGAGCTATTGCCCTTGCCAAGGAGCCCGGGTTTCACAAGAAGACAAGACACATCAAGCGCCGCTTCAACTCCATTTGTGGATATGTCTAGGATGGATATATAGACATTTGTAAAGTACATACGGATTTGAATGTCACGGATCCGTTGACTAAACCTCTCTCACGAGCAAAACATGATCAACACCATAACTCTATGGGTGTTCGATACATCAAAACGTAACTAGATTATTGACTCTAGTGCAAGTGAGAGACTGTTGGAAATATGCCCTAGAGGCAATAATAAAATGGCTATTATTATATTTCCTTGTTCATGATAATTGTCTATTGTTCATGCTATAATTGTATTAACCGAAAACCATAATACATGTGTGAATACACAAACCACAACATGTCCCTAGTGAGCCTCTAGTTGGCTAGGTCGTTGATCAATAGATGGTCACAGTTTCATGACCATGGACATTGGATGTCATTGATAACAGGATCACATCATTAGGAGAATGATGTGATGGACAAGACCCGATCCTAATCATAGCACAAGATCGTGTAGTTCGTATGCTAGAGCTTTTCTAATGTCAAGTATCATTTCCTTAGACCATGAGATTGTGCAACTCCCAGATACCGTAGGAATACTTTGGGTGTGCCAAACGTCACAACGTAATTGGGTGGCTATAAAGGTACACTACGGGTATCCCCGAAAGTATCTGTTGGGTTGGCACGAATCGAGACTGGGATTTGTCACTCCATGTGACAGAGAGGTATCTCTGGGCCCACTCGGTAATACATCATCATAATGAGCTCAATGTGACTAAGGAGTTAGTCACGGGATCATGTGTTACGGAATGAGTAAAGAGACTTGCCGGTAACGAGATTGAACAAGGTATAGGGATACCGACGATCAAATCTCGGGCAAGTAACATACGGATGGACAAAGGGAATTGTATACGGGATTGATTGAATCCCCGACATCATGGTTCATCCGATGAGATCATCGTGGAGCATGTGGGAGCCAACATGGGTATCCAGATCCCGTTGTTGGTTATTGACCGGAGAGGTGTCTCGGTCATGTCTACATGCCTTTCGAACCCGTAGGGTCTACACACTTAAGGTTCGATGACGCTAGGGTCATATGGGAATAGTGTACGTGGTTACCGAAGGTTATTCGGAGTCCTGGATGAGTTCCCGGCCATCACGAGGAGTTCCAAAATGGTCCGGATGTAAAGATTCATATATAGGAAGTGAGGATTTGGTCACCGAAAGTATTTCGGGCATCACCGGTAATGTATCGGGACCACCGGAAGGGTTTCGGGGGTCCACCGGGAGGGAACCAGCTCCTAGGTGGGCTGGTGCGCCTCCCACCTCAGCCCAAGGCGTAGCTAGGACGAGAGGGGGCAAACCCTAGGCGTAGCCCACCCTAGGGCGCGCCCCCTCTCTCCCTCTCTTGGCCGCCAGCCATCCCCATCTAGGGCTGCCGCACCCCCTAGGGTGGGAACCCTAGAGGGGGCGCACCCTCCTCCCCTCCTCCTACATATAGTGAGGGTTTTGGGGGCTGCCGACACAGATCTCTCTCTCTGTCTCTCGGCGCAGTCCTACCTCTCCACCTCCTCGTCCTCCGTAGTGCTTGCCGAAGCCCTGTCGGAGTACCGCGTTGCTCCATCGTCACCATGTCGTCGTGCTGCTGGAGCTCTCCCTCAACCCCTCCTTCCTCCTTGCTGGATCAAGGCGTAGGAGACGTCACCGGGCTGCACGTGTGTTGATAGCGGAGGCGCCGTTGTTTGACGCTTAGACCAAAATCCACCGCGATCTGAATCGCTGCGAGTACGAATCCACCAACCGCGTTCATAGTAACGCTTCCGCTTAGCGATCTTCAAAGGTATGAAGATGCTCTACCCCTTTGCTCGTTGCTGGTTTCTCCATAGGTTGATCTTGGTGACACGTAGGAAATTTTTTGAATTACTACTACGCCCCCAACACTGCTAACTTCTCCAAGAAGTTTAAGGGAATTATTTTTATGAGAAGTTGTGGCCCTGTTCCCTAACTTATATCAGTAAAAAGCATAACTACCATATGAGGCAGTTGTATAGCAAGCCTGATGTGAATGATTATTTAGATGAGCATCACACCAAGATATGGGCCAGGGCACTTTTCAACGAGTTGTACAAGTTAGATTATGTGAACAATAACCTTGCAGAGTCGTTTAATTCCAAGATATGAAAATGGCAAGGATTGCACATTGTAGACCTGTTTGACAAGATCAGGCAATATTTGATGGAGAAATTTGACCTGAGGCAAAAGCATTGTTGCTGCTGCTTATGTAGGGCACATCATAGTCCCTAAAGTGATGAAAATGCTGTTGCTAAAGTCCAAGGGCTTGGGCATGAACATTGTGAAGAGAAGTACATTTCAGGCAGAAGTAACTGCAGTTGACAAAGAGAAGAGGGAGTGGAGGTATCCCGTGGATCTGCAAGCAATGACATGTAGTTGTAGAAAGTGGCAAATTATTGGACAACCTTGCATACATGCTCTCTATTTCATTACTTCAATGAGAGGTCCAGTAAGTGAGATAGATCAGTATGTGCATGAACTTTACTCAGTTAAAAGGTTCAATCTCACTTATGCTGAAAATTTGCCTACAATGGGGGGAAAGCAACAGTGGGACATTGTTGACCCTGGGTTTAAACTCTCTGCACCTATGCAGCACAGGCCTCCTCACAGACCAAGGAAAACTAGGATAAGGGCAAAGTCTGAAGGAAAGGCCTGGGAGGTAGGAGACACAAGTGCTCTCGTTGTGGAAGACTAGGACACCGTGGGACCCATTGTGAAGAGTCCATTGATCTTGCTTTTGGAGAAGATGAGCATTGGGGTGCTGATGATGCTGGAACAAAAGCTCCAGAATCTGCTCAAGCAATTGCCCAAAATGAAGCTCCAAAACAAATTGCATGTAATGAAGCTACAGAAGAAGGAACATAAGCTCCTAGCTCTCCTGCTGCTCCTAGCTCTCCTCCAGCTGCTACTAGCTCTCCTCCTGCTCCTAGCTCTCCTCTAGCTGCTACCACCTCTAAGGCCGTTGATAGTGATCTTGCTAGGTATGCAATATATTGTACTGCATGTACATGCATTAATTCTGTAGCTATTTTTTTGCCGACTGATCTTGATTGTGTTCATGTTTCTCAGCCCAAGGAAGAATTTCAAAAGGCCAGGTACAAGAGGTGCAAAGTGGGGTTCACCACGGAAGAAGGCGAAAGGCGGCATACAACCAACTGTAAGCACAAGGAGCAAGGCTACTGATCCTACAACCAACACAAGGAGCAAGATGGGCAAACTGAATCGATCATGTTGTGGAAACTATTCTGTTTAATGTTAGATGTTGTCAAACAAATGTTGATTTGTAATGCTGGAGTGTGAACTGTTGTCTTAATGTTATCAAACTGATGTTTAATGGCTGGTGTGCTAGCTAAGACGAGCCTTTTTTGTAATGAATTGCCTTGAACTACCCCTACTCCAGTTTCATGTGCTGCAAAATGCCCCTATGTTCTTAAAATTGCATGTATTTGGTCCCTGAACTACTAATTTGTGCTCATATTTTGCCCCTAGCTATCTTCTGATTGCCACTTTTGCCCCTAAATATCTTGCCAGGTGCTCGGAATTGCACCTTTTGCTGTCATTCTGTGCTGAACACTGGACCACACATGTTTTTTTACTACCAGGCAACATTGCTGGCAATGTGAACACAAATTCTGCAATACCAAACAGTGCACAAATGATAGAATTACATTTGCTCAAGTTCACAACATTACATGTACAACACACTAGCAGAAACATAGCACACACACTGCCACTTAATTGGCTTGCTTAGACCAAATAGAAACTAAACTAGCCACAATGTTGATGCCAAGAACAAAGAGAAAACTCATTGTTTCCATCAGCTCATTACTTTTCTTCAACTTCAATTGCATTTTCTTGTTTTCACTGTTTAGATCCATAACCTTCCTCTCCATCCTACTAGCTTTGATCCAACTACGTTCAAGGCCACCATGGAGCTCCTCAAAAGCTTGCCCCACTATCTCCGTGGGAGGGGGTCAATCCAAACAACCCATTCACACTCATCAGGAAGCTGTGAAATCAAGAGTTCACATAATTAGGTCAAATTCATAACTTTGCAACAAATCGACAAAAACTGAGTACCAGATGATGCTTTGAGTTCAGATCAATTACTTCTTGTGGACAATCCAAAAACTTCTTCCCGTGCTTGCTCCACCCTAAAAAACCCGTGGCATGCGATAGGAAGGAGAGAGATGAGGAAGAATAAAACGGTGTTGGACACTCGATCATCATTGGATGTTGATCGGGGCGTTTCATAAAATAGTCTGACCGCTACAAAAAAAATTCAAGCACGTGTTAAATAGGTGCTCCCGATGATTATTGACATTGCTGGGCGGACCCGGCCGGCTTTTTCAGTTGCTGGGCACTTGAGCAGAGATACTGAAACAGAGATACCGCGTGGTTGTTGCTTTCAGGGGAGCAAGAAAGTCAGGCCATGGAAAATAACCAAACGCTGAAGCTGCTATTGGGCCTTCGTTTGCGTGTCACGTCGCGAGTTCGCGCCCTGATTTGTTAAGGGTTAGTTTGCGCGAGGTTGTCAAACCAAGCGTTTGTTTGGTATCGGCAGCAAGTTGATGGCGGGCGGTGACTTGACTTGAACCAGCGAGGTCTGCGGGAGGTCCATCATGAGCTGGGAGGCTACTGACTTGAGAGCTAAGATTAGGAACGCCTTCGTTATAGTTGCACTTTCTTCGCATGATATCAACATCTTCCTTCTTTTTCATCTTCTCCCTTGGGAATAATACCACGATTGCCCCTCAAACAGAGCAGAAAGTTTTTTTTTCCTCTCCCGCGGCACACAGGATATGATATAGTAGACAGGGAGTTGCGCTTATCAGGCAGAGTTTAAGCAAAAATGTTGCGCAACTTGCAAGCAGAATCCCCTGATGGCCGAACATGTTTCTCATTAACACGAAATGCTTAACATATATTGATTTGACAATACTACGAGCACAGAAGCAAGAAGGACGGACGGATCGGACCGTAATACTCGCTGATCCATCCCTCCTTTTTACAGCACCGTACACAAAACACAAGCACACAATCAAACCCAAGCAAGCAGCAGCACTCAACCTGAAAAGACCTAGGATCGACCAGAGCAAGCTCGAGGAGCAGATGAAGACGCAGCGGCAAACATATCAGGAGGTTGGCACTTAAAAACATTCGCAACCTCCCGAGATGCTAGCACCTGAGACTCCACCAATCACCAACAACCAACAGCAAGAAGATCACCGAGACGGACCCAGCTCAAGACGCAGAAACTACGGATGGTATGGACCAGTTGCTACCTCAAATAAGGCAACTGAAGCCATCCACCACTGACGCTGACGCTGACGCTGACTCTGACGCTGACGCGACGGAAATTAACAATACTAGTAGTAGTATTTTGCTCCGGCCTCTGCTGCGTGCACTAAAATGAGCACAGAGTAGCAACAGAGGACCGACGAGAGCACATCGACCGAGCGGGTGGAGGACAACGGGGGCGGTTCACTTGGCGTCGGCGTCGCCGGCGGCCGGGAGACCGCCGGCGCCGTTCTTGTCCGCGCGGACGAGCCCGGCGGCCAGGTTGGCTACGGCGGCGACCATGTCCTTGATGATCTTCTCCTTGACCTGTCCACGCCGCGGCTTGCTCCCCTTCGGCGCCCTGTTGCCGTCGCCGTCGCCGCTGCCGGAACCGGCGGGCCCTCCCGACGCGGGCATCGCCGGGGCTTGAGACTGGTAGCCCTTGGTGGCCATTCTTCCGGCGGTGGGGAGGGGAGAGGTTGGTGGATTGTTTCGCCGTCGAGGCTGGATATCCTCCAGGCTCTGTCTGAGACCGGGATTAAATAGGCCGGAAAAGAGCAGAGATGGCGGGTCCCAAAGCGCGCCCGGGCGTGGGCCCCAAAAGCGTATTGGTGGGCTCGGGCTTACTGGCGAGGAGCTCGCGCGTCCAGTGACAGGTGGGGTAGGCCAGTGTCAGGTGGGGACGTGCCAGTGACTCGGCACGGCAGAATGCGTGCATATCCAACTAAATTTTGGACGGTCGACTGTGGGGCCCGCTTTGTACTTTCCACGTTACGTTGGGTGCTGCTGCTAGTGGCTGGCTAGGCTTGGATGGCAAGTAAGTAGTGCAAGGTTTCTCGAAGAGACCTGAAGCTGAACGACGATAGTAATCGCGTTGTCGCTCGTCAAGTCGTCACACACTGATGCTGGGAGTGACGCGGTCATGCAGATGCAGGCAAATCATGAGGAGAAGCAGATTGGATCCAATCTGCAGGATCGATCCGCATCTTCATGCGCGGATGTGCTTTCGCTTTCTTGCTACCAAGTCATAGTTTGAGGTGCGGATGGGGCAGCCGGCTGATTGGCCAAAGGCGCGTTCAGATTACGTAAGAGCAACTTTAATGGGGTGATTCATTTCGTCTATTGACGTCTGTTTGGCTCGATGCGAACATAAAAGGTGGCCCAACGCGTCGACCCAAACGAACGCGCGTCCATTTGGCGTTCGTATGGCGACCCATTTCCGGCCTAATTTTGAGCCGGATTTACGTCGGCGCGAACACGAGACGGACGCGACGCACGCCTACTCCTCTCCTCGGGCCCGCCGGTCGGTGGCAGCCACCACTATTCCCTCCCTCATTTCCACCAAAAACCTTTCCGCCCGCACGCTTCCGCCGCACACCCGCCATGGACGATGCCATCGACCTTGACGCCGCCGGCGGCCTTGCCTCCCTCGCCTCGTCCGGGAAAGGCAAGCCTCGTGCCCCGCGCAAGACCGCCGCGGCGACCAAGCCAAAGAAGGCGCTGACGCCCGAACAACGGGCAAGGGATTCGGCCAAGAGGAAGGACCGGAGGCATGCCGCGGACCCGAGGGTTGAGGCTGCCCCGCAGGCCGCCGTCGTCGCCGCCGCGCAGCAGGAGGTCACCAACGCCCGCGTCGCCGCGGCAATGAGGGAGGCGCTCTACATACTAGGGTTAAACCCTAGCCAGCACGGCCTAGTCCAAGCCGTCGTCGCCGCGGCCAGCACCAGCTCGTCGGCGTTTCCTCGGATGGTGTTGCCCGACTCGCCCCATGCGTCGGCTTGCAACCCGATCCCCGGCTTCCACGTCTACCCGCAGGCCTCCCGCCTCTCCGGGGAGTGCTCGCCAGACATGAGTGTGGTCACGCCTTCCACGCCCGCGCCCGCGCCCATGGACCTCAACGCCACCCCGGTGGCAGGTGGCTCGTCATCCGGCGGCGCGAGGAAACACACGCGGCAGACGCCGGCCGGCGTGCTCCCAGATGCCCGCAACCTGTTCGAGGGAATGTCGTCCGCCTTCGACGAGGACTACATGCAGAACCTCATCTTCGAGGGCGGTGCGCCGGCCGCTGGCTACGGTCCCGACGTGACACAAAGCCAGGACGGCCACGGGGCGTTCACGCCGGCCGCTGGCTATGATCCCGACTAGACGACATTCATGCGTGATCAGGTCGGCATCGACCTGGACGGCTTCCCACTCGATCACGAGTTCCCGGACGACTACGGGCTAGAGAAAGAGGACGAGTGCGACATCGAAGCGGAGCCTTTGTTCGAGGACGAGCTCGCCAACCAAGCCGCCGGTCCTAAGCCGAAGCGCAAGAGTAAGTGCACGAAGGCATACACAGCGGTCGAGGACAAGCTTCTTTGCGAGTGTTGGCGAGACATTGGACAAGACCACAAGACGGGCGCCGAGCAAAAGCATTCAACATTTTGGATTCGTGTCCACCGAGAGTTTCACGAGCGCAAGAAGTTTTCGCCATACCAATTTGTGAGCACGCGCGGGTGGGTCTTCATTTCCAAGCAATGGAGGGTGATCCAACAAGAGTGCAACAAGTTTTGTGCCACTCTTGAGAGCGTCAAGGCCCGCCCCGTGAGCAGCATCGGCATGCAAGACATGGTATGATAGCAAGCCGCCCTCTTTTGTGTCATCAAGTTCATCCTTTGCGTGTTCATTTGCATATCATTTGCCCATATTCTTGCATGGAAACATTTGAGGCATTTCAAGCTTTGGAGGCATTCAAGGTTCAACACAATGGCAAGTTCTTCAACCTCTCCCATTGCTTTCGGGCCGTGAAGGATGACGAGAAGTTCAAGGCGCAATATGCCGCACTCAAGTCATGTGGGGGAAGCAAGCCGTGGAGGATGTTGGGGAGGGCGAACCGGCATGGCCGTGGGGGAAGAACAACTCCAAGAAGGAGGACAAGCGGGATGCGGCCTCCAACGCCTTGATCACAAGCGTGAAGGGCATGATGAATAAGGACTCAAGGGAGGAGGAGCGCCAACGTTTCAAGGCGGAGCAAATGGACGCTTTCATGGAGATCCAAAGAAGGAGGCTTGAGATGGACGCCGAGAAGCAAGCCAAGATGTTCAAGCTAGAGGCGAAGAAGCAAGCCAAGATGCTAGAGATCAAGGCCGCCAACGCCAAGACCAAGGCGAAAGAAGTGGCTCTCGCGAGCATGATGACCGGGGTGGAGATCATGAAGGTGGATCTCAACATCGTGTCGCCAAGGAAGAGGCCATGGTTCGAGAAGATGCAGGCCGACATGCTCAAGTTCGACAACGAGTGATCTATGGCGGCGAGCGCCATCTTTTTTGTATGCCGGCAGGTGTGCTGGCATGACCACGAGAGCCGCGATGGCGTGGTCAAACTCAAGTCCCACTCTTCTTTGTGTGTTGGCATGTGTGCCGACCGGCTGGCGAGTGCGCCAGCATGAACTGTGGTGATATTTTCTGAAGCCGACATTGTATGCCGGCGCTGGCATGGTGTCGGCATGAGACATGGCCGCTGGCATGATCGGCCGCGGGCCTTTAAAAAAAAATTGAGTGCAGACATGAAATGGGTCGGCGCGTTGGGCGCACTGCCGACCCAAATGCAAAACTAGGCGGACACCGGGCGGACGGCCGACCCAAACGGACAAAAAACGGACAAATGTGTCGTCCGTTTGGGTCGCCCCATTGGAGTTGCTCTAAGTACGCTCCCGTTCGGAAATACTTGTCCCAAAAATGAATGTAGCTAGATCTATTTTAATTATAAATACATCCATTTTATTCATTTTTAAGACAGGTACTTTCGGACGGAGTATAATATAAAAGCATTTTTTTGTTTGTTTGAAACAAACTGTAGGACTGATTTGCAAAGAGCCAGTGACACAACACACCCCAAAAATTAAAAATAGATCCTTGGTGAGCCGATTCATCAAATCTACCAACGCGAGATACCTGTGCGCCGCGCCACCGCTCCCTCTCGGGGCAACCATTGAATAAGCGGATGGACTTTTGACGGACGAGAAATCTTTATCGTAGGTCAAAGACCAGCACACTGGCTTTTACCCAGCGCCACATCACCACCACTAGAACCGTCGGCTTGACACAACATAAACACAGTGTCACGCAACCACCAGCAAGAGCAATCAGACCTCAAACCCACAAACATACTAGGCCAACGCCACCATCACATAAGAGAAAGGCAGAAAATATTAATTTTTTGTTTCTCAAGTTTTGATGAAGTCTAGATTTGATTCTTAACTTCAAAACCGGACAACTTGCACCCCAAATTCTTGAAACCAGACAAGTCTCGGCCCTCAATCCAACCAAAGCTATTTTTGAGCTGACTAGGTGTGGTTTTGACTGGTTCAGGTACTTCTGAACTGCCCCGGGCAGGCATCGGGTCTTCGTTGCAACTTCGCCAAAAGCTCGGTCTCGTCGATCCGATGTGCGGTGGACGACCTGCAGGACCTCATAGACGCGTCGGGCTGCTGCGTCAAAGAGCTGCCGGTCACTTACCTCGGGCTCCCCCTCTCCCTCGTTGCGTTCTACAAGGCGCAGCTCCAGCCCCTGATCGATAACATCGCGGCGCAGCTGCCCACCTGGCGCGCCTCGCTCCTTCGCCGCGCTGGGCGCCTGGTGCTCGTCATCTCCAAGCTCTCGGCTATGCCTATCTTCCACATGATGGCCCTTGATCTCCCGCCATGGTTTTTCAAATGTGTCGACAAGCTTCGTCGTGGTTTCTTCTGGCGTGGTCTCGAGGACGCAAGGGGTGGTTGCTGCTTGGTCGCGTGGAATATTGTTTGCCTCCCCAAGCCCTATGGTGGCCTTGGCGTGCTCAATCTGCGCTTGCTCAACCAGGCGCTGCGTCTACGCTGGCTCTGGTTCGAGAAGTTGGGCATGGACAAGCCTTGACTCGTCCTTCCCATGCCTCTCCGCCCTGAAGCCCTCCACCTCGGCCGCGCGGCCATGCATTGCTCCCTTGGGAATGTGCTGGGATCAACTTCTGGTCTGATCGGTGGATCGACGGCCGCAGCATTGAGCAGCTCGCCCCCAACCTCATGAGCTTCATTAGTCCGGTGGATCGCCACCTTTTTGTTGCTCACGCGCTGCCTGACAGTAAGTGGATCGAGGCCATCAGAGCCGCCCCTTCGGTGCCAGCAATCGCAGAGTTTCTTGACATTTGGAAACGCTACATCACTTCCAAACCACGGACTCGTCAGATTCCTTCACTTGGAGGTTGTCGTCAAAAGGGTCCTACTCCTCTCGCGACACCTACCAGGCCTTCTTCTTCGGCCACGAATTTGCCCCATGTGCGTCTGAAATCTGGCACTCCTGGCCCCCCTTGAGATCAAGATCTTTACTTGGCTCGCCATTAAGAAGCGGCTCTGGACCGCTGATCGCTTGGCGCACCGCGGTCTGCCCAACACCTCGCCATGCCAGTTGTGTTGTCAGGTGGACGAGGACACCACGCACATGCTCCTGGGCTGTCCGTTTTCGCGGGAAGTTTGGTACCACTCCATCCGACCGCTGCGCCTCCATCGCTTCACCCCATCTGGCACACAGGAGCTCCAAGACTGGTGGCCACAGGTCTCCTCCGCTGTCCCTCGTTCTCATCGCAAGGAGATCAACACGGTGATCGCTGCCACGCTACGTTTCATATGGCTTGAATGGAACAACATGGTTTTTGAGCACAAGGTGTCCTCCGTGGCCAATGTCATTGCGCGACTTAAGGTAGAGCTAGCGCTATGGAAGTCGGCGAGGACTGAACGTGGGCATTACTTTCAAGTGCACTGAGTTTGTGTGTGTCCCTGTGGAGGGTGGTCTCATATTGTAATTAGAATGTGGTTGTAAACTCTATTTCCCTATCTTAATGGAAAGACATGCAATGCTCTTGCATGTTCTTGAAAAAAATCTTCCTGTTGATTTATTTTATCTGTTATGTGGACATTCTATCAAGCACTTGGCGTGCAAGGTCTAGAACTGCTGGCGATGGTGAGCTCTTGGAGGAACAGGACCACGAGCCAGTCGGTGCCGCCAGTGCCATCCATGGCCACGTTGACTAGTGACACCATCACTGCCATACCTGATTCATCGTCGGAAGACTTCATGAGGAAGACCACGAAGCAGCCACATTCGAGGAGCGAGGTTGTCCGGCATCAAGCAGCGGTGGCGGTCAAACTCGTCCTCATGGCGCTGTAGGGCCTGTTTGGTTGCCAGCCCCAGCTTGCCACGCCTAACATTAGGTGAGCCACAAGTCCGTAGACGTGTGTTTGGTTCTGTGCTAAGGTTAGGCTCGCCACAACATCGAGGGGACTCTGCCGTAGAAATTTTCGCCAGATGTGTGGCGCCCATTTTCCCGTCACACCACCCGCAGCATGCCAACGCAGCCTAGAAAAATCCCCGTCAAGCTGGTTAAAGTCACCCCTTCCTTTTCCCCAGCCTCCAGTTCGTTGCCTCACCTCCCCCTCACACTGTTATGACCCCATGGCAGAGAGTTTCCCCTGAATCTCGTTGAGGATAAGCTGCATATTATACTCGCTGGTAAATTCGTCCCTTCCACATCAATCATCTCATCCATCTCCTCTCTCCCTTGGCTCATATTCATCACGTATGTGCAGATCTGGGCCTCTTTATTTTTCAAGAAAAAACAACAACCATCTACCAAGATCTGAGGGATTTCCCAATATTTTCGGTTGATTGTTTGTATTCCTACTATACGTATACTACGGTCTTCTTTCTCAGATTCAGAGGTCAAATTTCTGTCAATAGATAAGGTAACAACACACCCCCTTCTGTGTTTTGCTCCATGTGTGTACGAGTGACAGAAAAATAATCAATGCAGTGCAAAATATGTCGTGTGAATGTTTCCTGTCTTATTTTCTCAAAGATCTGGTCCATCATTGGTTCTTTGCTTCAGTAATTAAAGTCGCCCTCTGTTCAACTCTTCCAGATAATTTTTTATGTACTTATACACACTGATGCCCTCGTAGTTTTATTAACTGTATTATTGCTTCATAGATGGGTTCAAGCATATTATGCTTACAGCAGTACACACATTACTATCAGTATAACATGTGGAGAAGAAGATTGCTTGTTGTCATTATTGTGTGTTTAGCCATGTACTGGTATAGGATTAATATTCGAAAAAGGAAGAGAAAATATGTAACTTATGCTCCCATGCTCAAACGAGATGTTGAAAGGGTGTCATGACTAAACCATATGTACTATGGAATAGAGGCTCACTGCATAAGTGAGTTGCGCATGCGTAAAGTTGTTTTTCACAAGTTGTGTTTCAACCTGAGACGCCGTGGTCTGTTGGTGGACACTTTCCATGTAACAGTGGAGGAGCAAATTGCCATGTTCATCCATGTTGTGGATATAACTGGAAAAACAGATCAGTTGGTTTTGACTTTTATCGATCAGGCGAGACAGTTAGTAGGTACTTCAATGCTGTTTTAGATGCCCTGTGTGTCCTTGCCCGTGATGTCATATGCATCAGATCCATCGAAACACATTCGAAGATAACAAGTAGCTCTAGATTTCACCCTTACTTTGAGGTACATATAAAACTATTCACTAGTATCTGCAACGTATTTATAGATTTCATTCAGTCCATTTAAAACCAGTTCTCTGTTTTCATAGGGATGCATAGGAGCTCTGGATGGTACTCATATACCGGCATGTGTGCCTATCCACATGCAGGATAGATTTAGGGGTAGAAAGTCCTTTCCCACACAAAATGTGCTAGCAGACATTGATTTTGACATAAGGTTTATATATGTTCTTGCTGGATGGGAGGGATCTGCCCATGATTCTTATGTATTTGGTTCATGTGAGACTATGTTGGTTGTACCTTTGTTAACTTGTTGCACTTATTTGCTCTTTAGTAAAATTGTTGGTTCATGTGAGACTATGCCTGTTCGCCTCACCACTTTTTAATTAAAATGACTCTCTCCATGAGAAACAACGATGTCTAAGGGAAAGGTGAAGATTGATGGTGATGAGAAGCAAAGGACTATTTCCTGGGCTGATGATCAGACAAAGTTTATGTTAGACTAGTAAAGTTGGTACGAAGCGCCCAAAAGGAAGCAGGTCACCTACTAAGAAGCCATCAAAAACCAAGAGTCGTTTCGTGGAGTCCGCTCAAGAAATCAACTCCACTTTGAGGTCACTCCAGCAATCACTTGCTGCTGCTGCACCTCCCCAAATGCCCCAAATTGTTGACCCTTATGCTAGTTTATGGCAGAGGTTGGAGGTACTCCCAATTACCACTGATCAGAGAGTTACTGTCGGTGTGCACTTATCTTCCAAGGACAATGAAGGTTTGCGTAGTTGGTTATGCAATGCAAGCGACAAAACTTTTGAAACTTGGGTCTGGAAGTTCTTTGACAAAGATGACATTTAGAAGATAGCAACCTGTGATGTTTGCAAGCTTCTCACTTGTGATGTTTAGAAGATGGCAACTTGTGAACTTTAGAAGATGACAACTTTTGGTAATTAGGACATGATAACGTGTGATGTGTCTGCTCACTGCTTTTGGGAGTTGAACTTGTGGTATGACTGTTGCTTTTGGAAAGTGGATCTTTTGATGTGTAGTGAAACACTTTAATGTAACTTGGGTGAAACTTGTGATATGGCTAGAACCATTACTTTATGAATGATGGTTGAAACTTGCATGCATCTATCTTATTTTGTATGGTTACTTATTTTTGCGTTGATGGGATTAATAGAAAATGCTCCAATTTATTTTTTATTGTTGTGACCAAATCTTTTTATATTTACTAGAGCATGCTATATATGTGATTTTTGCCAAGTAATCTCACCAATGTGTGACAGGAAACCAAACACAAACCATAGTTTTTTTGCCAAACATCTGTGGAAGCAATCCAAACGGACACCACACAAATTCTGTCACACCTAACCTAAGGCATGGCTACCAACCAAACAGTTTGATTTTGCCACACATTGTGGCAAGCCACAGGTGTGACTGGCACCTCACCTTAGGCGTGGCATTTTGAGTCTTTAACCAAATAACCCGGTAGTACTGGAGCCAGGCGACGAGGCGACGCAAAGTTGCAGGTCGTCGGCGTCGAAGCGCGTTTAAACCCGCACCATGCTCACCGCAAAGCACTGGCGGTACGCGTCTAGGGCTCAAGGCTGAGCGTGACGACGCTATGCTCAGCCAAGGGGCAAAATGGACAAATCTGATCTGAAGACGTAACAAATTCATAAAATGAACTGTTTTTTGAAATCTTTTTTACTTACGTAACTTTTTTGTGTGGCGTCCGACAGCAAGGCGCCATACTACACAGTGTAGTGTGGCGCCTTAAGACAAAGGCGTCACACGGTGTAGTATGGCGCCTTGCTGTTGGACGCCACACAAAAAGGTTACGCGAGTGATTTTTTTTCAAAAACAGTTTACTTTTAAATTTATTATGTCTTTAGGTCAGATTTGTCAGTTTTACCCAGCCAAAGTTCCTCTGCCTATGCGCGTTCGTGGAACGGGGGATGATGCCTCAGTGGTGTAGGCTCGGGGCGACGTAGGGGCATCAACAGCGCCGTTGTTGGCAGCGACACAAGCAAACGATGAGCACGAGGACGGCGAGAAGGACCTATGCGCGAAGGCCGGGCAGGAGCAGGTGCGCGGCGATAGCCAGGTGGTGGTGGCCTGTGTGTCTGTCCGGTGGCCTAATGCACGACCCGGATCAATACACACAAGCGTGCAGCTATGTATCATGCCCAAGGCATGCACATGCACAAGGAAAATAAACATCCAGTTAAGGCCAACTTCAACGCACGACCCCATCCCGTCCGGTCCTGTCCGTTTGGGGCAAAACGGACAAACCCCACGGCCCAACGCGCGACAGTCTGGACCCATCTTGTCTGTTTTGCGTCCGGTCCTATCCATTTCCAGCGTAAACATGCGACCGGTTTAGGTTCAGGCGGACAGCGAGCGGACGCCGCTCTCGCCCGCGCTGAGGCCGCGTGGCAGGCGGCCACCTACCTCCCACCGCCCAAATTTATTGCGCACGTGCGGTCGGCCCCACATGTCATCCGCCCAGGCGAGCGGTCGCCGTCCTTCTTAATGTGGAAGCCGTGGACCGGTCAGTCCAAGCTTCCCACTCCAGTCGTGGGGCCTCCTCGAAACCGACACCCCAAACCCTAATTCCACTACCTCGAGCTCTTCGGTCGCCAGCAGCAATGGTGTGATGGAGCACCGGCCGCAAGGGGGCACGACCATGAGGCTGGTTCGTCGTTCGGCCGCCGCCGCGCCGCCAGCTCCACACCGCCCCCATGGAGGGCTCCCGCACCGCCCGCATTCGCCATCGCCCCTCCGGCCGCCCCGTCACGCATCCGGAAGTACGTCCCCTCGAATGTTTGCCGGCGTTATTGGAAACAGGGACGCCGCTCCCCTGGGAGGAAGTTCACGTGCCCAATAACGGGCATCTCTCCGCGGATCGGGTGTCGATCCCGTTGAGTGGTCGTGTCCGCCGCGAGGAGATCCACCGCCGTCGCCGCCTGCCTGATGACCTCTACTACGACGACAGGTACGTCGTTGATTCCCCACTGTGGGACACGTGGTTCCAGGACGAGCGCAACGTGCGGCGCGCGTCGTACTTTGCTGGTCGTCCAGGTAGCCCGTGGTGTGCACGTCCAGAGCACCGAGCGCGTGCTCCAAGCCCTCCCCAGATGCGCGGGCATACGCCGGTGCGCGACATCATGCCGACGCCGTCGCCTTCGCCCTTTCCGTCGCCACCACCACCACCTCCCATGACAAAGGAGGAGGAGGCCCGTATCATCCAACGTGTCTTGCAAGACTCCAAGAACACGCACGATGAGCGACAATGGGTGGGTCTGGAGACCATGATGGCCCTCTCTGCGGCCGGCGACGTGGCCATATCGGAGCTGGAGATGCTGGACGTGAAGGAGGAGGTGAAGGAGGAGGTGCTGGAGGAGGAGCCGGTCGCCGCGTTCCACCCGCACCTGGTGGGCCAGCAGTGGAAGTGGTCGTGCACGGCCACGGACATGACCGACGCCGTGGGGGCTGTGAACTGGTGCCCCACGCTGTCGCGGTCACCGGAACACGAACCGTCGCCACAGGGGGAGGTGGTGCAGGCGCCTCCCACCTTCCAGGGGCCACCGTCCCACCTCTGGCCGCCGCCGCCCTACATCGACCTCACCAACGAGGAGTATGACAACGATGTCGCGTGAGACGGTGACGGGCACGACATCGACGAGCACGACAGCAGCGCGCGGGCGGCGCTTGTTTTTCGTGTTAATTATGTTAAGTACTAGGAAGCCATGTGAAGGCTGTGAAGATTATGTTTTATTAAGTTTTATATGTATAATTGCGTTTTATCATTATGTTTGCGTTTTATTTGATTTTTTTCGTCGTTTTTATTTGGGTTTGTATTTTTTATATCATGTACACTCCGAACATGATTTGATGTGCAGTCGCGCGCTAGTCAAACTCACACGACAACGACCTGATCCGAACATGGGCTATCTTATTACCGTCCCAAACGGACAAAACCAGAATAAAACGGACATCCGTTTAGGATTGTACGTTGGAGTTGACCCAAACTGACTAAGACACGAACACTTCCTCCTGCTACACATCATCCGTGTCTTCCAGCGCAGGCGCATCTGAACCCGTACTCGCCACCCTCGCTCGGCTCCATGCACGGCATCCCCGACGCAGAGCGCCGACGCGCAGAGCCAACGCGGCCGAGGGGATGACACGGCTAAACACTGCACTATCGCCAGGTTGTCGCAGCAAGCACTCTGTCAGCGAGGACGGCAGCAGCTGCGCCTAGCTGCTCCCCCGACGAGCCCAGCGACCCGTCCACTTCGCAGGACTTGAACGCAAAGGGAAAGCCGTGCACTGAGCCGAGCGAGGGCGGCGAGTCCGACGCGGGCACCAGCATGCCTGACGCACGCCGCACGAGTTTCTGCCGGTGATGGACTGGTGGTGATCAACGTCGTGTGGCGGGGGCGGGGCGTTGGCAGCGGCAGACATTACACGCCAAATGATTGTCAAAATGTCCATACCAAGGTAGATGGAAGGAAGATAAACCTTGCCACGTGGCCGCGACGACGGGTCAAAACCAGCATCGTAACCCAGTTGGCTCGGTTGGGGGACAAAACTTGTTCGGTTTAAATAATTGAGTGTGCAAATTGTCCGATTTTAAAGTTAAGATATCAAATCTAAACATTGTTGAGAGTTGAGAGACGAAAAATACACGTTTTTTCAAGAGAAAAAGCGCCAGTCGAACTCCTAAACAGATCCATCCAGTCACGCAGCAGCACCAGAGAGAACGCCGCCACGTTGGCGACGAAGCCAGAGGAGAAAAATCCCCTGGTGAGGGCGTCGCCGCCGCCACGTTGTCCTTACTAGAGAACTAACTCCCACCGTCGCGTGCAAGCGAGGAGAAGACGATGCAACCACATCTATTCCGTCGTTATGAATGACGCAAGATAAAGAAGAAACTGCTGCAAAGTATTACGACACAGCGTCACCACCTCCACTCGAGTGGCGCCCCAAGAAAACCTAACAGTAACCCTGTTACATGCGGACTCAGAGAACCTGGTTCCACACACTCCCGGACCGGAGCGGCGGACAAAGGGAAGAACACCGAGCGTAACTTAAATCAGACACGCTAAACATATATGTATGCGCAAACCAACCAGTGATTGAAAAAACATCCACACACGTGTTCTTGGACGTGAATATGATAGCCGACCGTTCAACCATGTGCACGAAATGTATGCTCCAGGTCCGGCCTCCTCTATTTGACATGTATATGTGAATCAATAGCATTCTTTGCACATGTAAAAATAGTTGCAAACATATGCATCACAATCAAAAAGTATCAAATGTTGATATCTTCGCGATATTAATGTATTCTTTTATGGAAAAAATAAAAAACAGTAGCATCAAAAGAGAATGGCACAGAAGATTCCTGGTTTAACCACCGGTCATTCTTCAAGAAATTCCAAAAATACGGAGGCATTTATAAAAAACGAACCTTAAAAATATCAAGTTCTATACTCATGTTGAGCGAAGTATTCCCTTCTTTGACTTTTTCGGAAAAAAAGATTTCTTTCAGGTTTATCTATGAAGTTCCATACATGGTCAACCAAATCTTGCAACGCAAGGGCAAACATAAGCATGCACAAGTGGCGGGACGAGCTATTTAAATAGGTGTTAAGTGAAAGTGCAATGATGTATGCAGGTGCTGTGTCCTAACGAGGCTTGCAAGGAGATCTTTTTTAGCTTTTGGGATCCACCCTACAATATGGGTCAAAAGGCCAAAAATAGTTATTTTGGCCCTTATAAAAATAGATGATCTCACATCAGAGCCCTGATCTCAAGTCACCACCAATGTCATAACAAACGAGTGAAGAGCATTGATAGTCGTTGTTGTTGTCCCCAGTAGGGTGAAGTCCTTCCTCTTCGGTGATCGTATCAAAAGCTGAGCAAATATGAGCATTTTAAGAGATAAATAGTCGGATGCCAAGGAATAGCCCAATCAATGGTCAGCTTGTAAGAAATTAGGGGTTTATCGTTTTCTTTTATCCAAAACAAGGATTGAAAGTGGGCTTGTATTATTTAACGGATGTCTCCTAAATTAAGAATCAACACCTTTTTTTTCGAACACGCAAAAAGCTTGCGTGTCGATGTATTAAGATAGGGGGGAGTGCAGTACAAAAGAATTACAAACAGTGGCAATCAATGTCCTGGACGCTCATGCCCAGACTCGCATGATCAATGTACACTAAAAAACAGCGCCCGGAGTGAGACTAAGCTAGCTAGCGCCAGATACGACTCAACCCTGATGCCCTAGAGAGCATCCACAACTCTGCCTCGGCAGCGACTAGCCGACATAGCTCACTTGCGACTACGGCGGAGCGCTCGAAGATGCGGTTGTTCCTCTCCTTCCAAAGCATCTATACGGTGAGCAGCACAATGGAGTCGAAACCTTTCCTAGCTTGTGGTGGCACCACCTCGCGTGATGATGGCCACCAGTCGATTAGGGTGGACTCCTGGGTCGGGATGAAGTTGGCGAGGCCGCAACGGGAGAGGATGGAGTGCCATAATTCACGGGCAAGGACGCACCGGACAGCAAGATGATCTGCGGTCTCGTCGTCCTGATCACATAATGGGCAAACGACATGCGATTCCATGCCATGGCGTAGCCTCCGATCGGCGGTCCAAATGCGTCGCTGCTTGGCGAGCCAAATGTGCATCTTGCACTTTGTCGGAGCCCAGGTGCGCTAGATATCCTGCCCACAGGGGAGGCGCTCCAAGCCAGCAAAGAAGAGATGATAGGCAGAGCGGGCAGAGTAGGCTCCCGAGTCTGTCCACTTCCAGATGAAGCGGTCTGGGACGCCAAGCTGGAGTGTGACCTCTTGCAAGTTGTCTAGAAGGGCGAGGAACTACGAAAGCACGTGCACAGTGAGGGCGCCGGTGATGTCCCGTATCTAGGTGCGGTCGGTGAGGGCCTCATGCACAATACGAGTGCGGCATGCACGACTGTTGATGAAAGCAAGCAAGGCTGGGGCGGAGTGCTCGATCGACTGTCCGTTTAGCCAGAAATCCGTCCAGAAGAGCGCTCGGTGTCCGTCGCCAAGCTGAATATGCACGGACGAGTCAAAGATGGCCTGCACCTCAGGCTCCACCATAGCAGGAAGGTCGATCCAGCAGCAGTCTGAAGTGCGTTGTAGCCACAACCAACGAGCTCGAAACGCGAATCCAAGGAGCTTTAGATTCAAGACCCCGAGACCTTCGTATTCCACCGGTCGGCATACACGATCCCATGCGACGAGGCAATGGCCGCCCTTCACCGTCTCGGATCCTTTCCAGAAGAAGGCACGGATACGCTTATCAAAGCATTGAATGAGCCAGTCGGGGAGTTGCATGGCGATGGAGTGGTATACCGGTATTGAGGAGAGGACCGTCCGGATCAGTGAAAGACGGCCGACTAAAGTGAGCATGCCGGCGATCCAACGCTGCAGGCGGTGAAGGACCTTGTCGACGATGGGCTGCAGGTGGGCACGGGGCACACGTTTGTAAGACAGCGACAACCCGAGGTAGGTGCAGGGAAAGTTTGCAATTACGCAAGGGAACTGCTGGGCGGCCGCGATGATGTGGGCATCGGTGCACCTGATGGGCGAAAGGGAGCACTTCTCGAGGTTAGTGTGCAACCCAAAGGCGCCCCCGAAGCACTCCAAAGTGGCGCGGACAGTCGCAAGATCTTGCGGGAGCGGCTTGAGGAAGATGACCACATAATCCGCGTACATGGACGTGCGGAAGCGAACGCCATGGCAAGGTAGCGACAACAACATGCCCACAACCTCGTCCTTCCATAGCATGGCGTTCAAGATCTCCATGGCGAACAGGAATAACAACGGCAACACCTGATCCCCTGCCACATGCCTCTCTTGTGCAAGAACGGGCGACCAGGAACACCACTGAGAAGGATCCGTGAGCTAGCGGAGGAGAGCAGGATGCATATCCACTCAACAAACCGATTACCAAAGCCCATGTGGCGGAGCACGCGCAACATGAATGGCCATGAGACGGTGTCAAATGCCTTCGAAATATCCACCTTGAGGAGCACGGAGGGGACACGCTGGACGTGCAGAGCGCGGGCTGTGAGCTGCATCATACGGAAGTTGTCGTGGATGCTGCGTCCACGGACGAACGCCGTCTGGTTGGCCATGACTAGCTGGGACAGCCGGGGGGCGACGCGCAGTGCCAACACCTTGGAGAAGAGCTTCCCAAAACTGTGTGTGAGGCAGATCGGCCTAAAGTCTTTAACTTCGATGGAGCCCTCCTTCTTTGGCAACAAGATAATCAGTGCGTCATTGAGCTTTCGCATGCCACGCGAATGCATGTTGTAGAGTGCTTGGAAGGCTTTTAGGACGTCATTTTTGATGATTGGCCAGGCCGTCAAGTAGAAGTTGATGGAGAACCCGTCCGGCCCGGGCGACTTGTCTGGCGGCATGTCCTTGATCGCCGCCCAAATCTCCTCTGCGATGAAAGGCGCGTTCATGTCGTGAAGGTCAGCCGAGGGGACGCCAAGGAACGTGAGGTCCAAATCATGTTCGCGCGGCACCTCCATCCCGAGGAGACCGTTGTAGAAGTCGAACAACAATGCTTCCTTGGCATCATGATCAGCAGCCGCGGCCCCATCTCGGGCGAGGGCAACAACGTGGTTCTTGCGTTGCCGATGGCGAGCATATGACCGGAAGTACTGGGTATTTGCATCCTTTTTTGGATTTATATTATTTAATTTTTGAATTGAGGAATATGTAAATCACTAAGTGATCAAAACCATGTGCCTGCTTGGAAGGGGGGTATATTTTTTTTGCAAGGTCTAGTATTTAGCTAAAATTTGACTTAAATACCAAAACTTTACAAAGAAATATACCTTTCTTTAGAGAAAAAAACCTAAATGGAGCTTCTCACCTGATATTTGAGTTTCAACTCTTCCAACAAACCGAGAGAGATAATTGAAAGATGAAGTACTCCACAAGCACACCCTCCTCATGCATGTATTATCGGGTTTGCTAAAACTCAGCTAGCTGAGTTTTACTTATGATCTCATTCACGTACACGATCGTTGGATCAAAAGGCAGGTAACGATTCGTGCAGTGTCCAAGCCAAGTTGTCCTTGGCCCGTTTTGCTATTTAGGTTTTATTTTTGTTATTGTGCTGTCAGCTGTTTGTGGCCCGTCACATACTTCACCTCCTCCTGTCAATGATAGAAGAAAGAAAAATGTACCGATGCTGCCTAGTTTTCTCTTTTTTTTCCAGGGTAGCGATGTTGCCTTGTCTATGTGTATCGGGCCATGTTGGCCTTTTCTGCTTTTTTTTCTTAGCCTTTTTTATTGACGGTTGTCTTGTTTTCTATATTTTTTGTTTTCTATTTTCAGCCTTTATGTTATTTTAGTTTTTATTGTTCCTTGTTTATATTTAATTTTGTGTTTTTTTCCTACTATGTTAGTGAAATGAAAAGTCAAACCTCTTCTTCAGCGAAAATGTTTTATCCTAGTGAGGGTCGCAACTGCATATTTTAAAACGAGACTGAAACTAAAAAATTCAAATGGGTCTCAATTGCAAAAATTTAGTGAGCGTCGCAATTGTGTGTATTCAAATGCTCGTCACAACTAGACGTTTTCAAGGCGAGGCGCAACTGCAGATTTTTCAAATAGGGTTGGAACTAAAATAATTTAATGGGGTCACAATTGCAAGTTTTTAGTAAGGGTCGCAACTGCATGTGTTTAAATGCTTGTCGCAACTACATGTTTTCAAGTGGAGAGGCAACTGCAAAATTTTTAAATAGGGTCGCAACTAATTTTTTAATGGTGTCACAATTGCAAGTTTTTATTAAGGGTCCCAACTGCAAGTATTTAAATGCTTGTTGCAGCTACATGTTTTCAAGTGGAGGCGCAACTTTAAAATTTTCTAACGGGGTCGCAACTAATTTTTTAAAATTGGATCACAATTGCAAGTTTTTAGTAATGGTCCATGTGTTCAAATGCTAGTCATAACTGCATGCTTTCAAGGGGGGTCATAACTGCAAGTTTTTCAAATGGACCCGCATCTACAATTCGAATGGGGTCGCAACTTCGTATTTTTGAGGGGAGGTCGCAACTGCACTTTTTCAAGGGGGTTGCAACTACAAGTTTTTAAAATGGGGTCACAACTGCAAGTTTTTAACGAGGGTTGCTACTGCAAGTTTTTAAGAAGGGATCAAAGTTGCTTCTTTTTAAGGGTCGCAATTGCAAGTTTTATAATGGGGGCACAACTGTAATTTTTTTAAAGAGTCGCAACTGCACGTTTTTAAGGAGGGGCGCAATTGCAAGTTTTACAAAAAGGGACGCAGCTACTAATTTTAAATGGGGTCATAATTGCAAGTTTTTAAGGGGAGGTAACAATTGCATGTTTTTAAAGGGAGACCGCAACTAGACATTTTCAAGGGGGGCGCAACTGTAAGTTTTTCAAATGGGGACACAACTACCATTTTTAAATGGGGTCGCAACTGCAAGTTTTCAAGAAGAGATCATAACTGCACGTTTTCAAAGGGAGGCCCCAACTACACGTTTTCAGTGGGGATCGTAACTGTAAGTTTTTCAAATGGGGACAAAAATACCAGTTTCAAATAGGGTCACAACTGCAAGTGTTTAAGGAGAGGTGGCAACTGCACATTTTTAAAGGAAGACTGCAACTGCATGCTTTCAAATCAGGGTCACAACTACATATTTTTAATTAGGTTGTCGACCAGTTGTATGTCCATCTCTAAACTTGTATTTGAAAGTGTTGTAACCCGACTGCAACTCATGTCTCCCAACGCTATTGCAACTCGTGGCGAGAGGGGGCGATTATCGGCCGGTTGCATCCTTATTCCAAGAAATACGATAGTGTTAGGCATGTAGTTTCGCTTTTGTTTTTCTTTGATAATATGCCGTGTGTTTTTCCTGATTATGCGAGTATGGTATTTTTATGTCTCGTCTTAATAAATACAATAGCTCAAGTGAAATCAATCATTTTTTAAAAGTGGTGTGTAGGAGTTATAATTTTTTGAAGTTTCCTTCCTTTTTAAAGACACGTACATGCAAATATATATTGGTATGTTCATCTATCTAGCTGTGAGATTAAGCTGCTTGTGACCGGCCCGTGTGTGGCTGGTGTTACACAACCCAAAAGAAAATAAGAAAAAGAAATACAAAGGAAAGGAAAAGCTGGAGCATCATGCCACGACCGAAAACCAACAAAAAAGAAAACCAGCCCAGCCCGGGGGGAAAACGGGTTGAATACGTGGCCTGACGTAAGGTGACTGAGACCATACTATTTCTCAGCCACCTGAGTTCTAGGCACACCCATGTATTATACACCCAAAGTTTGTACATCTATCACATGGAACTTCCTTTCGTTTCCACTCAGGCCAAGTTACAGTATAGTGGATCAAACAGATGGTCAGTACATATTAAACCGAGAGACCATCTGCTAAATCCTCAAAAGAGAAACAGCTAGTAACTATCCCACTTTGTCACACGCACCATACATTACTAACTTTTTCGTTCAGGTGTAGCTTGTTTCCCTTCTGAAGCTGCCGCGATTTGCCTGCTTCGAGCCGTCAGCAGCGCCGCTGGGAGACACGAGGTTGCTCAGCGCCCTCGCTATCTGGAGCTTGACCTGACCCCTCTTCACCGGAGGCCTCTTCTCCTTGGCGAAGCTGCTGCTGCTGCTGTACTGGTGCTCGTACTCCATCACCTTTGATCTTCTTTTTGCTCCTCCTCTCGCTTCTTTTGTGGTGTGTCTTGTGCGCCGAAGGCAAGTGCCCACTTGAGGAAGGATGAGGATGCAGGAAGGTATTTATAGGAGCGTGCATGTTGCCCGCATCAGTTGGCTATACGTGTGTGCATCTTATTGTTTGTGTATTATTATATTCGCTTCTATCTTCAGGAATAAAGTGCCAAGGCGATAAAGATTCATATACTTGCACGTTCGCTTTTCTGCCACCTGAAAGATACACGCATATTGCATAGAATCCGGGGTTATGTGTGCAGTGGCCCTCCACGGTACAGTGATGTAGAGCAAAATACAGCGTTCCTTATGAAGACACTTATATGGGATTTCAGAGGCCAGAAGATCCTAATGAACTAGCATTCCAGTTGAAGCCCTAATCTTTCGCGGAAGAAATGGGGGTGAATTTAGAAGGTGTATGCAAGGGAAATAGAAGTTTACCTGGAATGTTGCCCTACCTAGCTGCTTCACTTGTGGAGAAGTTCACGAAAAAGGGTTTCCTCGCTTTGTATTACAAAACAATCAACCAATACATCCAACGATAGGTGTTGGGGCGGAAGCAGTACAGTCACATCCAAAAAAAACAAAAAAGAAAAAATAGAAGAAGAAAATGCCGACAACGGCGGATAGACAGAAACGAAGAAGTTGCACGACCACTGCACCCATCGAAGATCTCCCAGCAAGCCCTAGGGCTAGGAAGCGCCGGTACCAATCAACACCTTTAAGAAGAAACGTGACGATGACAATGCTGCTGCCAATGGTTTCCCCCGGTACGCGACGAGGTGAGAGGAAGGGTAGCCCCCGACACCCTCCAAGAAGGTCCGGCGGCACCCACAGGCGCCACTGCGTCGGTGTCGGCCAGGCCGACAGGGGTTTCCCCCAATCCCAACTTTCACGTCGGATGCTTCGGAGCCCACCACCAAACCGACCACCATCCTGCGCCAAAGCGGTCTTGAAGCCTCCACGCCGTCTCACCACGGCACCACGAAGTGAGGCCTGCACATCGACGAATTGGAGTCGGGATTAGGTGTAGCAGCACTGTTGGCACGCAGGAGGGCTCAACCTCCACCGCCAATGACGGTAGCCGACCGGACACAATAGCAGGAGCATACCAGGCTCATGGGCCCATAGGCTCGGTCGGGCCCTCAACGCCCGTAAAGCTCACGCCATCGCGCTGCAGCAGGCACGCCATCGGCGTCGCTGCCCCCTGTCCAAGCTCCTCCTCCTCCTCCTCCTCCTCCTCCTCACCACACAGACGACGACGAAGCCACGCCGAGGGCCGGCCCGCTAGGACTCAGATGGGCCCCGCCGGGCCCGGATCTGGGCCGGGGGCGCGCCGTCGGCCATCTCGCGCCATCAGGTCACCTCGTTGCCAAGGGCAACGCCACCACCTCGCTCGGTGCTGGCCACCACTGCCGGGTGACCGGGCCGCCACCTTGCCGAGGAGCACCACCGCCGCCCCATGCCCCGGGCATGGGAGCCCCGCGCGTGGGGACTGGAGGTCCCGCCGCCGCCAGCGTCATCCAGGCCAGTGTCGGGGGCGCCCACCGGCGACGGCGAGGAGGAATGGGGAAGGAGGATGGACGAAGGAGAGGGGGGTAGCGCGCAGCCCCGGTCACCTCTCGGGAAGGCGGCACAAGGGCGGATCCGAGAGAGGGGAGAGGGGGTGACGGGGTGGGCGGGGAAGACCTAGGGGAGCCGACGACGGCGGGAAGGAGAGGAAGGAACCCTAGGAGGATCCTACCTCATCGCGCAGTAGATGTCAGTGTGGATGTTAAGGGAAAGATCACTTGTGGAGAAGGTGCGAGAGTGGTCTATGTGGTGCATGTGAAAATAGGTTTATCCTTCTAAAGCAGTTAAGTTTATGTGGAGTTTCTTGTGTTAAGCAGGGTGCTTCGCTAATAAATAGGTTTATGTCAGTCAGGCACCTACCTAGCTGCTTCACTTGTGGAGAAGTCGCGAGAGTGATTTAGCATGAACATTTTTTCCGAGCTAATACCTGTCCTAGAGAGTGTAAAACAACTCCAGCAAGCTGATATATTATCTGCCATGTGTGGGATATGCCGTGTATGTATCCATAGTATGTTGTTGCTTTGAGATTTGCTACGTTTTTTGTTTTTTGACAAAAGATGTCGTGTGATAGTAGTACATAATGTTTCGTTGTTGTTTTTTGTTTCCTGAAATATTATGGTACACTTTGATTTTTTTAAATAACACTATAAAACAAGAGGGAACTTGCCAACCGGAAAACACAACACGAATCTCAAAGCAACAATGGATGGTGGATCCATGCATCATAGAATATTTTTTCGAGAATACACGGATGCATACCGTATTATTATAGAACACGGAATTTCAATTACAAGACGACTACAAGTTGTTGCAAACAACAAGTCTAATGCAGACTCAAACAACAAGTGTAGTGCAGACTCCACACCAGGGCTAGTCCGAAGACAATCATCACCGACAATACAACTACAAAGCAAACAAGACCCCGTCCAAAACTAAGCAACATCATCGCGTCTCGATCAACGTTGATCATCTTCAAAGACAACACCAAGTCCAATTGAACTTTCCTACGCACCGTCAACTCTTTGATGCATAAAAGAAGGTAAACCACCCAAAGACATCTACCATCCCACGGGCAAGCAAGGGAGATGTCGATAAGCCTTGGCAACACCTTTAAGAAGCAGAATGACACCTACAGGCCCCATCGCTGCCAGGACCGACCGGTTACGGGCTGGAATTTCTTTCGGACTGCCGCACATCCTCATCCATGCCCATAGGATTCTGGCCACATCGTCCAAGTTGACTACTCTGCCGCTGCAAAATCACTTCGCCCACGTAGTTGATATGTCGACAACATTCCCATGGTTGCGAACTCATAGATCCCGCTCCCGACCCGACCAAGGATCGCCGACATCACACACAAAAACCGCTAGGCCAACTCCGACAGACGCCCGTGCCACGGTCGCCTCCATCATCCACTACCAGGACACCTGGAATAGGCATCATGACATAGGTGCTGGAATCCGCATCATGCCCGGTCATTGCAAGGGCAACACCTCATGGCCGAGCTCCTCCACGTCACCATGGCCTCTTCGCACCGCCGTCCCCTTGTCCTTCAAGTTGGCAATGGTTAACCATTATTCGCATCCCCATGGGTAATTACTCTATCACGGGATGAAGATATGCCAACTTTAATGTCCATGGGAAAGTTGGTGGGTCAAATACATTACCTAACACGCAAGACGGGGATGGGATGGGATAGCATTACCCATGCCCGTTACCCGCTTTACCCGTGAAGTCCTTACATTTGTCATCTAAAATTAGTAGACACCATGTAATTCTGTCCTTACCCACCCAAATTTCTATTCATCTCATCCATTTGGCCAAAAAACCCTAAAAATAAAACCTAGCCACAATATATATTATTTATTATGCTGAAATGCTAATCTTTTTTACTGAAATTCTATCGAAAGTTGTTGTTGATTGCGGACAATAGGATTCTCCATGGGGATAAAAAACGACGGGGATGGGAATGGGAATATTTTTATCCCCACGGATAGGTATGGGGATGGAAACGGACATGGAAAGGCTCTCGGGGGGACGGGGATGGGAGTCCAATACCCGCATGGGTAATACCCATTGCCAGCCTGACTTGTCCTGCTTTTTGGCTGTCAGGACCCTGTGTCACAGATGCGGTTAACTAAAGAAATGGAAATTTTACCTAAATAAATTGACACCCAGGATGAAGAGTTACTCGCCTAGGAAATAGACGGACATGATGAATCAAGCAAGTCACGATCCATAGCTGTCATCACTGACGAAACCTTGCTCCTCTTCATGTCGTTGTCGCCACACGATGAACGTCTACAAAACGGTGGCTGGAGCACGTGCAATGCCCCCAGCTCGCCAGCTATTTAACTCCTCTTCCATGCAAACCCTCGAAATTTTCCCCCTTTATCCTAGTTGCAATATCTAGACTAGTCATAGAACCATAGACTACTTGGTATTCCCTCCGTCCGGAATTACTTGTCATTTAAATGGATGTATCTATACGTATTTTAGTTTTAGATACATCCATTTCTTTTCATTTTGACGACAAGTAATTCCAGACGGAGGGAGTAGAAATTGGGCAGATCCCTCGATCTAAACCCTGTATCTATAACTTTGTTTGTTGAATCAATCCAATCGAGGCTAGTTCGAGTACCTTGTTGTGTGGATCGATTGCTTGTTCCCGTCAATTGGTATCAGTAGACATACTATTCTCGAAGGCGGATCGATCAAATAACGTTATGGTTGGCTTCGGCTGGTAAAATCACACAACCTGTTGTCGATTGCGGCAGCGGTGCAAGCAGTGAAGGTTTTTGGCGCCGGAAGGGTGAGGTCACCGGCAAGGGTTCTGGGTTGTCCCGTGGTAAAATTATGAAGCTACGAGTGATTCGTCATGCCAACCAGGACAAGATCTGGATGATATCACGGACAAACTCGATGTTCTCCCTACATAAGTCACCACGATGGGTCTCAAGCAGGACAAGATCTAGGACTAGAAGGATCTTGTGAACTCGCACCTGCTGATGGTGGAATCACTGGAGAATCAATTGGGCAATGTGGAGCTCCTCGTGGAGAAGAATGAAGAGGTCCAGAAGGAATCTGTTTCTATCTTGAGGCGTATGCAGGGGGAACCTCCCAACCCTCCCTCCCCTGAATCCCCTGCCTTGGTGACATAAGTAACACATCAACAGCACACCCAACAACCACATGCAGATACAAGGGAAAATCAGTTTGCAACAGAGGGAGAAACCTTAGTGCCACCGCGTCTGCAACAACCACAAGTTCAGAGCCACAACACTGGCATGCATGCAATTCAGCAAGCACACATTCAGAATAGTCACATAGTTCAGTAACAATCTGAGAGAGCTTCTCAGTTCATGACGAACATCTCCAAAGGACCTAAGTTGGACTTTCCTTGTTTTAATGGAGAAAACCGAGTGGGCTGGATTCGGCAAGTGAACAAATACTTCCAATTGGCAAAAACTCCTGATTAATGTAAGGTGGATCTGGCTCTCACCTATATAGTAGGCATGGTAGATAATTGGGTCAGAAGTGCTCACCTAGACAATGCCACCAAGACTTGGCATGATTTTTGCACAATGTTGTGTAACAGATTGCAGATCATATTATATATGAACTCCAGAAAAATTCCACAGTCTCAAACGAAATACATTGCTAGTGGTTGCACATACAGATAAATTTGAGGAGATCATGGTGTTGGAAATATGCCCTAGAGGCAATATATAAAGTGTTTATTATTATATTTTCTTGTTCATGATAATCGTTTATCATCCATGCTATAATTGTAGTGATCGGAAACACACTGCATGTGTGGGTGAATAGACAACAATGTGTCCCTAGTATGCCTCTAGTAAACTAGCTCGTTGATCAAAGATGGTCAGGGTTTCCTAGCCATAGACATGTGATGTCATTTGATAACGGGATCACATCATTAGGAGAATGATGTGATGGACAAGACCCAAACTACAAATGTAGCATTTGATCGTGTCAGTTTATTGCTACTGTTTTCTGCATGTCAAAGTATATGTTCCTATGACCATGAGATCATGCAACTCACGTATATCGGAGGAGTGCCTTGTGTGTATCAAACATCGCAACGTAACTGGGTGACTATAAAGGTGCTCTACAGGTATCTCCGATGGTGTCTGTTGAGTTGGCATGGATCGAGACTGGAATTTGTTACTCCGTGTGACAGAGAGGTATCTCGGGGCCCATTCGGTAATGCAACATCACAATAAGCCTTGCAAGCAATGTGACTAATTGTTAGTTGCGGGATCTTGTATTACGGAACGAGTAAAGAGACTTGCCGGTAACGAGATTGAACTAGGTATGGAGATACCGACAATCGAATCTCGGGCAAGTAATACCGAAGAACAAAGGGAACGTTATACGGGATTAACTGAAACCTTGACATAGAGGTTCAACCGATAGATCTTCGTAGAATATGTAGGAGCCAATGTGGACGTCCAGGTCCCGCCATTGGTTATTGGCCGTAGAGGTGTCTCGGTCATGTCTACATAGTTCTCGAACCCGCAGGGTCTGCACACTTAAGGTTTGCTGACGTTTCGGTAGTATAGAGTTATGTATGGTGGTGACCGAAGGATGTTCGGAGTCTCGAATACGATCCCGGACATGACGAGGATCTCCGGAAGAGTCTGGAGATAAAGATTGATATATGTGATAATAGTGTTTTGATCTTTGGAAGAGTTCCAGAATTAACCGGAAGGGGTTCCGGATGTTTACCGAAGTGTTCGGGTATAGCAACACTTTATATGGACCAATGGGGTAAAACCCATGACGTATTGGAAAGGGCAAAAGGAAGTTTTGCTGCTGCCTTAAGCAGTAGGGCAGTACTACCGCTTGTGAAGCGGTACTACCGCTCAAGCGGTACTACCGCTCATGAAGCGGTACTACCGCTTGTGCGCGGGACTGCAGGGATCCGAGTTGGACTCTTTCCTTGCGGGCCAAACCGACCTTGTGTGGGCAAAACCGACCTTGTAGAGGTTTTTGCTCCAGGATTAGACCCCAGGGCTCAACATATAAATAGAGGGGCAGGGCTAGCACACGGGACACAACTTACGGCCACGTGCTACCCGTTCCACCGGTGCTCCTCTAGATCGGTTTTCCGCAGCGCTTAGGCAAAACCCTGCCGGAATCACTCCACCACCATCACCGGAGCGCCATCACGCTGCCAGTGAACTCTCTCTCCTCTCCACCTCCTCTTGCTGGATCAAGACGGTGGAGATCGTCATCAAGCTGCACGTGTGCTGAACGCGGAGGTGCCGTCCGTTCGGTACTAGATCGGAAGGATCGTGATCAAGGCCACGGTACGTTCGTGATCGGATCGCGGGACAGATCGTGACGAGATCGCGGGACGGTTCGTGATTGGTTCGCGGGACGGTTCGTGATTAGATCGCGGGACGCTCGGCGAATTGGGTCGCAAAGAAGTACGACTACACCAACCGCGTTTCTTAACGCTTCCCGCTTAGCGATCTACAAGGGTATGTAGATCCACTCTCCCTCTCGTAGATGCTCATCACCATGGATAGGTTTGCGTGTGCATAGGAATTTTTTTGTTTCCCATGCGTCATTCCCCGACAGTGGCATCATGAGCTAGGTTGATGGTTCGATGAGATCTCGAGTAGAACACAAAAGGTTTGTGGGCGTTGATGCTTTGATTGCTTCCTCCCTTGGTCGGATTTTGGTTCAGCGGGATTGTGAGATAAAACGGCTCAGACCAACATTACTCGTACGCTTACGAGAGACCGGTTCCCTCGACGCAACTTGTTGCTTAGATGGCTCGCGGGCAACAGTTTGTCTCACTTTAGTTGGATCGGATCCGACAAAGGCGGTCCTTGAGAAGGTTGAAAAGCAATCTATGTATCACCGTTGTGGTTTATGCGTAGGTGAGAATCGTTCTTGCTAGATACCCGTAGCAGCCACGTAAAACATGCAACAACAATTAGAGGACGTCTAACTTGTTTTTGCAGGGTATGTTGTGATGTGATATGGCCAATTACATGATGTGATATATGTGATGTATGAGATGATCATGTGATGTATAGAATTTCATGACTTGCATGTCGATGAGTACGGCAACCGGCAGGAGCCATAGGGTTGTCTTAATTATTGTATGACCTGCGTGTCAATCATTAAGCACTATGTAATGCTTTACTTTATCGCTAAACGGTAGCAATAGTAGTAGAAGCATGCAGGACATGACAACCTCGATGGCGACACATTGATGGAGATCAAGATGATGGAGATCATGGTGTCATGCCGGTGACGATGAAGATCATGCCGGTGTTTCGAAGATGGAGATCTTAAACACAAGTTCATGGCCATATCATGTCACTTATGAATTGCATGTGATGTTAATCCTTTTATGCACCTTGTTTTGATTAGTACGACGGTAGCATTATAAGGTGATCCCTCACTTAAATTTCAAGATAAAATTGTGTTCTCCCCGAGTGTGCACCGTTGTGAAAGTTCGTCGTGTTGAGACACCACGTGATGATCGGGTGTGATAGACTCTACGTTCGCATACAACGGGTGCAAGCCAGATTTGCATGCGCAGAACACTCGGGTTAAAATTGACGAGCCTAGCATGTACAAACATGGCCTCGGAACACAAGAGACCGAAAGGTCGAACATGAGTCATATAGAAGATATGATCAACATAATGATGTTCACCATTGAAGCCACCTTAACTCACGTGATGATCGGACTTGAGTTGGTGAATTTAGATCATGTGACACTCAGATGACCCGAGGGATGTCAATTTGAGTGGGAACTTTAGTAATTTTATTAACTAAACTCATTATCTTGAACAATAGTCTAAGTAACCTTTGCATATTTATGTTGTAGATCAATGGCTCGCACAGTAGCTCCCCTGAATTTTAATGCGTTCCTAGAGAAAGCTAAATTGAAAGATGATGGAAGTAACTTTGTGACTGGGCCCGTAATCTGAGGATTATCCTCACGGCTTCCCAGAAGTCATATGTCCTTGATGCACCGCTTGGTGACCAGCCAGAAGACATGACCTCCGAAGACGTTAAGAACGCTTGGGAGGCTCGTGCTAGAGACTACTCAATAGTTCAGTGTGCAATATTGTATGGCTTAGAACCGGGACTTCAAAGACGTTTTGAACGTCATGGAGCATATGAGATGTTCTAGGAGTTGAAGTTTATCTTTCAGAAGAATGCCCGGATCGAGAGGTATGAGACCTCCGATAAATTCTATGCTTGCAAGATGGAGGAGAACGAGTCTATTAGTGAGCACATACTCAGAATGTCTGGGTACTCAAACCGTCTAGCTGAGTTGGGAATTACCCTTCCGCCGGAGGCGATCACTGATAGAGTTCTTCAATCGCTGCCACCTAGTTACAAGAGCTTTGTGATGAACTATAATATGCACGGGATGAACAAGTCAGTCGCCGAGCTGTTTGCGATGCTGAAAGTCGCTGAGTCTGAAATCCAGAAAGAACATCAAGTGTTGATGGTCAATAAAACCACTAGTTTCAAGAAAAATGGCAAAGGCAAAGGCAAGAAGGGTAAAACCAAGAAGGGTGGCAAAGCAGTTGCTACTCCTACAAAGAAGCCTAAGCATGGACCTAAGCCAGAAACTGAGTGCTTTCATTGCAAAGGAACTGGTCACTGGAAGCAAAACTGCCCCAAGTACCTGGCTGACAAGGAGGCGGCCAACGACAAACAAGGTATATATGATATACATGTTATTGATGTGTACCTTACTAGCTCTCGTAGTAGTGCCTGAGTATTTGATACCGGTTCGGTTGCTCACATTTGCAACTCAAAGCAGGAACTACGGAATAAACGAAGGCTGGCAAAGGATGAAGTGACGATGCGCGTGGGAAATGGTTCCAAGGTTGATGTGATCACCGTCGGCACGCTCTCTCTTCTATTACCATCGGGATTAGTGATGAACCTAAATAATTGTTATTTAGTGCCTGCGTTAAGCATGAACATTATATCTGGATCTTGTTTATTGCGAGACGGTTACTCATTTAAGTCAGAGAATAAAGGTTGTTCTATTTATATGAGTAATATCTTTTATGGTCATGCACCCAATATTAGGGGTTTATTCATATTGAATCTTGATAGTGATGACACACATGTTCATAACATTGATGCCAAAAGATGTAGAGTTGTTAATGATAGTACCACTTTCTTGTGGCACTGCCGTTTAGGTCATATTGGTGTAAAACACATGAGGAAGCTCCATGTTGATGGACTTTTGGAGTCACTTGATTTTGGATCACTTGACACATGTGAGCCATGCCTGATGGGCAAGATGACTAAAACGCCGTTCTCTGGAACAATGGAACGGGCAAGTGACTTGTTGGAAATCATACATACTGATGTGTGCGGTCCAATGAATGTTGCAACGCGCGGTGGATATCGTTACTTTCTCACCTTCACTGATGACTTGAGTAGATATGGGTATATTTACTTGATGAAACACAAGTCTGAAACTTTTGAAAAGTTCAAGCAATTTCAGAGTGAAGTTGAGAATCATCGTAACAAGAAGATTAAATTTATGCGATCTGATTGAGGAGGTGAATATCTGAGTTATGAGTTTGGCAGTCACTTAAGACAATGTGGAATTGTTTCATAGTTGACACCGCCCGGAACACCACAGCGTAATGGTGTGTCTGAACGTCGTAATCGAACCTTATTAGATATGGTGCGTTCTATGATGTCTCTTGCCGATTTGCCACTATCGTTTTGGGGTTATGCATTAGAGACAACTACATTCACTTTAAATAGGGCACCATCTAAATCCGTTGAAATGACGCCATATGAACTGTGGTTTGGCAAAAAGCCGAAGTTGTCGTTTCTTAAAGTTTGGGGATGTGATGCTTATGTCAAAAAGCTTCAGCCTGAAAAGCTGGAACCCAAAGCGGAGAAATGCGACTTCATGGGATACCCGAAAGAGACAGTCGGGTATACCTTCTATCTCAGATCCGAGGGCAAAGTGTTTGTCGCTAAGAATGGAACATTTCTTGAGAAAGAGTTTCTCTCGAAAGAATTGAGTGGGAGGAAAATAGAGCTTGATGAGGTTATTGAACCTCTACTTCAACCAGAGAGTAGCGCAGCGCAGAAAGATGTTTCTGTGGAACCTACGACGGTAGAAGAGGAAGTTAATGATGATGATCATGAAGCTTCGGATCAAGCCGCTATTGAACCTCGTAGGTCAACAAGGACGCGTACTGCTCCCGAGTGGTACGGCAACCCTGTCAGGTCATGTTGTTAGACAACAATGAACCTACGAGCTATGGAGGAGCAGTGATGGGCCCAGATTCTGAGAAATGGTTAGAGGCCATGAAATCTGAGATGGGATCCATGTATGAAAACAAAGTATGGACTTTGGAAGTACTACCTGAAGGGCGAAAGGCCATTCAGAACAAATGGATCTTTAAGAAGAAGACGGACGCAGACGGTAATGTCACCGTTTATAAAGCTCGACTTGTGGCAAAGGGTTTTTCACAAGTACAAGGAGTTGACTACGATGAGACGTTCTCACCCGTAGCGATGCTTAAGTCTGTTAGAATCATGTTGGCAATAGCTGCTTATTTCGACTATGAAATTTGGCAGATGGATGTCAAAACGGTGTTCCTCAACGGTTTCCTTGAGGAAGAGTTGTATATGATGCGACCCGAAGGTTTTGTCGATCCAGAGAATGCTGACAAAGTTTGCAAACTCCAGCGATCCATTTATGGACTCGTGCAAGCATCTTGGAGTTGGAATAAGCGTTTTGATGAGGTGATCAAAGCGGTTGGGTTTATACAAGTTTATGGAGAAGCTTGTATTTACAAGAAAGTGAGTGGGAGCTCTATAGAGTTTCTAGTGTTGTATGTGGATGACATATTGCTGATTGGAAACGATATAGAAATGCTGGAAAGCGTGAAGGAATATTTGAATAAGAGTTTTTCAATGAAGGACCTAGGAGAAGCTGCTTTCATATTAGGCATTAAGATCTATAGAGATAGATCAAGACGCTTAATATGGAGCACATATCTTGATAAAGTTTTGAAGAAGTTCAAAATGGAACAGGCCAAGAAGGGGTTCTTGCCTGTGTTACAAGGTGTGAAGTTGAGTAAGACTCAATGCCCAGTGACTGCAGAAGATAAAGAAAAGATGAGCGTCATTCCCTATGCTTCAGCCATAGGCTCTATCATGTATGCAATGCTGTGCACAAGACCCGATGTCAGCCTTGCCATAAGTATGCTGGAAGGTTTCAAAGTGATCCTGGAATGGAGCACTAGCAAGCGGTCAAGAATATCCTTAAGTACCTTAACAGGACTAAGGACATGTTTCTCGTTTATGGAGGTGATGAAGAGCTCGTCGTAAAGGGTTACGTCGATGCAAGCTTTGACACTGATCCGGACGACTCGAAGTCGCAAACCGGATACGTATTTATTCTTAACGGGGGAGCGGTAAGCTAGTGCAGTTCCTAGCAAAGCGTGGTAGCTGATTCTACGTGCGAAGCCGAATACGTCGCAGCCTCGGAGGCAGCAAAGGAAGGTGTCCGGATGAAGCAGTTCATGACAGATCTTGGAGTAGTGCCCAGTGCACTGAATCCAATAAACCTGTTCTGTGACAACACTAGTGCCATTGCTCTAGCCAAGGAACCAAGGTTTCACAAGAGGACCAGACACATAAAGCGACGCTTCAACTCCATCCGGTTTTACATCGAGGAGAAGGACATAAATATTTGCAAAGTGCACATGGATCTGAATGTTGCAGACCCGTTGACTAAACCTCTTCCAAGGGCTAAACTGTTGGGAGACGTAGTAGTAAATCAAAAATTTCCTACGTTCACCAAGATCTATCTATGGAGAAACCAGCAACGAGAGGGGAGAGATTGCATCTTCATACCTTTGAAGATCGCTAAGCGGAAGCATTACAAGAACGCGGTTGATGGAGTCGTACTCGCAGCGATTCAGATCGCGGTAGATCCGATCAAGTGCCGAACGGACGGCACCTCCGCGTTCAACACACGTGCAGCCCGGTGACGTCTCCAACACCTTGATCCAGCAAGGACGAAGGAGAGGTTGGGGAAGGGCTCCAACAGCAGCACGACGGCGTGGTGGTGGTGGAGTAGCAAGGTATTCCGACAGGGCTTCGCCTAAGCGCTGCGGAGGAGGAAGAAGAGAGGTAGGGCTTCGCCGTGAGAGAGAGAGATCAAATCCTCTCTCAAAACATCCAAAACCTCAAGTATATATAGGAGGAGGGACGTGGAGGGCTGGCTTGGCCTCTACTCCAAAGAGGAGAGGGTCGGCCGAATTAAAGGGAGAGTCCACCGCCCACAAGGGAGGTGGATCTCCTCCTTTTAAATCCTTTTTGCCTTATCTCCTTATCTCCAGCCACATGGGCCCACATAGATGGTCTTGGCCGACCCAATATGGGCTGGCACACCTCCTCTAAGGGCCCATGAGGTCCTTTGGTCGTCACACCCCTCTCGGGGGTCCTCCGGCACCCTCCCGGCACTCCCGGTACACTACCGATGAGCCCGAAAACTTTCCGGTGACCAAAACTGGACTTCCTATATATCAATCTTTATCTCCGGACCATTCCGGAGATCCTCGTGACGTCCGGGATCTCATCCGGGACTCCGAACAACCTTCGGTAATCACGTATACCATTTCCCTATAACCCTAGCGTCATCGAACCTTAAGTGTGTAGACCCTACGGGTTCGGGAGACACGTAGACATGACCGAGACACTTCTCCGGCCAATAACCAACAGCGGGATCTGGATACCCATGTTGGCTCCCACGTACTCCACGATGATCTCATCGGATGAACCACGATGTCGGGGATTCAATTAATCCCGTATACAATTCCCTTTGTCTATCGGTATGGTACTTGCCCGAGATTCGATCGTCGGCATCCCTATACCTTGTTCAATCTCGTTACCGGCAAGTCTCTTTACTCGATCCGTAATACATCATCCCGTGGCTAACTCCTTAGTCACATTGAGCTCATTATGATGATGTCTTACCGAGTGGGCCCAGAGATACCTCTCCGTCACACGGAGTGACAAATCCCAGTCTCGATTCGTGCCAACCCAACAGATACTTTCGGAGATACCCGTAGTGCACCTTTATAGCCACCCAGTTATGTTATGACGTTTGGCACACCCAAAGCATTCCTACAGTATCCGGGAGTTGCACAATCTCATGGTCTAAGGAAACGATACTTGACATTGAAAAGCTTTAGCAAACGAACTACACGATCTTGTGCTATGCTTAGGATTGGGTCTTGTCCATCACATCATTCTCCTAATGATGTGATCCCGTTATCAACGACATCCAATGTCCATGGTCATGAAACCGTGACCATCTATTGATCAACGAGCTAGTCAACTAGAGGCTCACTAGGGACATGTTTTGGTCTATGTATTCACACATGTATTATGGTTTCCGGTTAACACAATTATAGCATGAACAATAGACAAGTATCATGAACAAGGAAATACAATAATAACCATTTTATTATTGCCTCTAGGGCATATTTCCAACAGTCTCCCACTTGCACTAGAGTCAATAATCTAGTTCACATCACCATGTGATTAACACTTACATCACCATGTGATCATATCATCATGTGATTAACACCCAATAACTTCTGGGGTTTGTTCATGTTCTGCTCGTGAAAGAGGTTTTTAGTCAACGGGTCTGCGACATTTAGATCCGTGTGTACCTTGCAAACTTTCCATGTCATATTTGTAGATACTACTCCCATGCTCCACTTGGAGCTATTCCAAATGGCTGCTCCACTATACATAGCTGGATTTCTACTAAGAGTCATCCGGATTGGTTTTAAAGCTTGCATCATCGTAACACTTTACGATGAACTCTTTATCACCTCCATAATCGAGAAATATTTCCTTAGTTCTCAAGTTACTAAGGCTAACTTTGACCGCTGTCCAGTGATCCACTCTTGGATTACTCTTGTACCCCTTGACAGACTCATGGCAAGGCACACACAGGTGCGGTACACAGCATGTCATACTATATAGAGCCTATGGCTAAAGCATAGGAGATGACACTCATCTCTTCTTTATCTTCTGCCGTGGTCGGGTATTGAGTCTTACTCAATTTCACACCTTACAATACAGTCAAGAACTCCTTCTTTGACCCATCTATTTTGAACTCCTTCAAAAACTTGTCAAGGTATGTCTTCGTTGAAAAAACTTATCAAGCGAATAGATCTATCCCTATAGATCTTGATGCTCAATAAAATAGTAGCTTTATCTGGGTCTTCCTTTGAAAAAAAAACTTTTCAAACAACCCTTCATGCTCTTCCAAAAATTCTACATCATTTCCGATCAATAATATGTCAACTACATATTCTTATAAGAAATTCCATAGTGCTCCCACTCACTTTCTTGCAAATACAAGTTTCTCATAAACTTTGTATAAACTTAAACACTCTGATCACCTCATCAAAGCATATATTCCAACTCCGAGATGCTTGCTCCAGTCCATAGAAGGATCGCTGGAGTTTGCATATTATTAGCATCCTTAGGATTGACAAAACCTTCTGGTTGTATCACATACAACTCTTCCTCACAGAAACCATTACGGAAACCTCGTTTTGTCATCCATCTGCCAGATTTCATAATCGAAAAATGCAGCAACTGCTAACAAAATTTTAATAGACTTTTAGCATCGCTACAGATGAGACAATCTCATCGCAGTCAACTCCTTGAACTTGGCGGAAATTTCTTTGCAACAAGTCGAGCTTTATAAACGGTGACATTTCACCATTAGCGTCTATGTTTATTTCAAAGGTCCATTTGTACTCAATGACCCGCCATTCAACAGGCAAGTCTACCAAAGTCCATACTTGGTTTTCATACATGGATCCTTTCTCGGATTTCATGGCTCCTAGCCATTTGTTGGAATCCGGGCCCACCATCGCTTCTCCATAGTTCGTAGGTTCATCGTTGTCCAACAACATGATTTCCAAGACAGGGTTGTCGTACTACTCAGGAGCAGTACGCGTCCTTGTTGACCTACGAGATTCGATAGTGACTTGATCCGAAGCTTCATGATCATCATCATTAACTTCCTTTTCAACTGAGTAGGCTCTACAGAAACATCTTTCTGTGTTGCGCTATTCTCTGGTTGAAACAAAGGTTCAACAACCTTATCAAGTTCTATCTTCCTCCCACTCAATTCTTTCGAGAGAAACTCTTTCTCAAGAAAGGACCCGTTCTTAGCAACAAACACCTTTTGCGCTTCGATCTGAGATAGAAGGTATACCCAATGTCTCATTAGGGCATTATATGAAGATGCATTTGTCTGCTTTGAGTTCGAGCTCGCTAGGTGAAAAACCCATTTTCACATAAGCGTCGCAGCCCCAAACATTAAGAAATGACAGCTTAGGCTTCTGTCAAACCATAATTCTCACGGTGTCATCTCAACAGACTTAGATGGTGCCCTGTTAAAGTGAATGAATTTGTCTTTAATGCATAACCCCATAACGATAGTGGTAAAACGATAAGAGACATCATAGTACTCACTATATCCAATAGAGCACGACTACGACGTTCGAACACACCATCACACTATGGTGTTCCAGGAGGCGTGAGCTGTGAAACAATTTCCACATTGTCTAAAATTGCATACCAAACTCGTAACTTAGATATTCACCTCCATGATCATATCATAGACATTTATCTTCTTGTCACGATGATCTTTAACTTCACTCTGAAACTCCTTGAACCTTTCAAACATTTCAGATTCGTGTTTCATTAAGTAAATATCCCCATATTTACTCAAATCATCAGTGAAGGTAAAGAAAAACAACGATATCCACTGTGTGTTTCAACACTCATTGGACCACATACATCAACATGTATTAATTCCAATAAGCCACTTGCCCGCTCCATCATATTGGATGACGGGGTCTCAGTCATCTTGCCCAAGAGGCATGGCTCGCATGTCTCAACCGATTCGAAATCGAGTGAGTCAAAAAAATCCATCATCATGGAGTTTCTTCATGCGATTTATACCAATATGACATTACGTGGCAGTGCCACAAGCATGTGGTACTATCATTATTAACTTTGTATCTTTTGGTACCAATGTTATGAATATGTGTACTACTACGATCATGATTCGATAAACCATTTCGAGTGGGTGCATGACCATTGAAGGCATTATCCATGTAAACAAAATAACCATTATTCTCTAACTTATATGAATAACCGTATCGCACTAATCATGATCTAATCACGTTCATGCTCAACGCAAACACCAAATAACATTTATTTAGGTTTATCACAAATCCTGAAGGTAGAGAGAGCGTGCGATGGTGATCACATCAATCTTGGAAATACTTCCAACACACATCATCACCTTTCACCTAGCTAGTCTCCATTTACTCCGTAGCTTTTATTTCGAGTTGCTAACACTTAGCAACCGAACCGGTATCCAATACCCAGGTGCTACTAGGAGTACCAGCAAGGTACACATCACTAACACGTATATCAAATATACTTCCATTGACATTACCAGCCTTCTTATCTACCAAGCATCTAGGGGTTTTCCGCTTCAGCGAACATTCTCCTCATAACAGAAGCACTTAGTCCCGGGTTCGGGCTCAACCTTGGGTTTCTTCACTAGAGCAACAACTGGCTTGCCATTCCTGAAGTTTTCCGTTCTTGCCCTTGCCCCTTTTGAAACTAGTGGTTTCACTTAACCATCAACACTTGATGCTCCTTCTTGATTTCTACCTTCGTGGTGTCAAACATCACGAACAACTCAGGGATCATCTTATCCATCCCTGACATGTTATAGTTCATCACGAAGCTCTAGTAGCTTGGTGGCAGTGACTTGGAGAACTGCATTAATCACTATCTCATCTGGAAGATTAACTCCCACTTGATTCAAGTGATTGTAGCACCCAGACAATCTGAGCACACGCTCAGCGATTGAGCTATTCTCCTTTATCTTGAAGACAAAGAATCTTGTTGGAGGTCTCATACCTCTTCAACATAGGCACGAGCCTGAGATCACAATCTCAGCTCCTAGAACATCTCATATGTTCCGTGACGTTCAAAATGTTTTGGAGCCTCAATTCTAAGCCGTAATGCATGACGCATTGAACTATCACGTAGTCACCAAAAAGTGCCTGTCATATGTTCACAACATCTACAGACAACGCTTGAGGGAGTGATGCAGTTAGCGGTACATAAAAAACATAAGCTTTCTGTGCAACAATGAGGACAATCCTCAGATCACGGACCCAGTCCGCATTATTGCTACCATCAACTTTCAACTTACTTTTCTCTAGGATTGTATCAATAAAACTGGGGAGCTACAGCGTGAGCTATCTACGACATAATTTGCAAGGACATTTTTAGACTAAGTTCATGATAATTAAGTTCATTTAATCAAATTATTAATGAACTCCCACTTAGATAGACATCTCTCTAGTCTTCCAAGTGATACATGATCCATGTCAACTAGCCCGTGTCCGATCATCACGTGAGACGGACTAGTCATCCATGGTGAACATCTCTATGTTGATCGTATCTTCTATACGACTCATGTTCGACCTTTCGGTCTTCCGTGTTCCGAGGCCATGTCTGTACATGCTAGGCTCGTCAAGTCAACCTAAGTGTTTCGCATGTGTAAATCTGGCTTACACCCGTTGTATGCGAACGTTAGAACCTATCACACCCGATCATCACGTGGTGCTTCGGAACGACGATCCTTAGCAACGGTGCACAGTTAGGGTGAACACCTTTCTTGAAATTTTATTGAGAGATCATCTTATTTACTACCGTCGTTCTATGCAAATAAGATGTAAACATGATAAACATCACATGCAATCAATATAGTGACATGATATGGCCAATATCATCTTGCTCCTTTGATCTCCATCTTCGGGGCACCATGATCATCACTGTCACCAGCACGACACCATGATCTCCATCATCATGATCTCCATCATTGTGTCTTCATGAAGTTGTCTCGCCAACTATTACTTCTACTACTACAGCTAACGTTTAGCAATAAAGTAAAGTAATTACATGGCATTTATGATTGACACGCAGGTCATACAATAATATAAGACAACTCCTATGGCTCCTGCCGGTTGTCATAGTCATCGACATGCAAGTCGTGAACCCTATTACAAGAACATGATCAATCTCATACATCACAATGCATCACATCACATCCTTTTGGCCATATCACATCACACGGCATATGCTGCAAAAACAAGTTAGACGTCCTCTAATTTGTAGTTGCAAGTTTTTACGTGGTTGCTATAGGTTTCTAGCAAGAACGTTTCTTACCTACGTCAAAACCACAACGTGATATGCCAATTGCTATTTACCCTTCATAAGGACCCTTTTCATCGAATCCAATCCGACTAAGGTGGGAGAGACAGACACCCGCTAGCCACCTTATGCAACTAGTGCATGTCAGGCGGTGGAACCGGTCTCACGTAAGCGTACGTGTAAGGTTGGTCCGGGCCGCTTCATCCCACAATACCGTCGAATCAAGATAAGACTAGTAACGGCAAGCATATTAACAAAATCGACGCCCACAACTGCTTTGTGTTCTACTCGTGCATAGATTCTACGCATAGACCTAGCTCATGATGCCACTGTTGGGAGACGTAGTAGTAAATCAAAAATTTCCTACGTTCACCAAGATCTATCTATGGAGAAACCAGCAACGAGAGGGGAGAGATTGCATCTTCATACCTTTGAAGATCGCTAAGCGGAAGCGTTACAAGAACGCGGTTGATGGAGTCGTACTCGTAGCGATTCAGATCGCGGTAGATCCGATCAAGTGCCGAACGGACGGCACCTCCGCGTTCAACACACGTGCAGCCCGGTGACGTCTCAAACACCTTGATCCAGCAAGGAGGAAGGAGAGGTTGGGGAAGGGCTCCAACAGCAGCACGACGGCGTGGTGGTGGTGGAGTAGCAAGGTATTCCGACAGGGCTTCGCCTAAGCGCTGCGGAGGAGGAAGAAGAGAGGTAGGGCTTCGCCGTGAGAGAGAGAGATCAAATCCTCTCTCAAAACATCCAAAACCTCAAGTATATATAGGAGGAGGGACGTGGAGGGCTGGCTTGGCCTCTACTCCAAAGAGGAGAGGGTCGGCCGAATTAAAGGGAGAGTCCACCTCCCACAAGGGAGGTGGATCTCCTCCTTTTAAATCCTTTTTGCCTTATCTCCTTATCTCCAGCCACATGGGCCCACATAGATGGTCTTGGCCGACCCAATATGGGCTGGCACACCTCCTCTAAGGGCCCATGAGGTCCTTTGGTCGTCACACCCCTCTCGGGGGTCCTTCGGCACCCTCCCGGCACTCCCGGTACACTACCGATGAGCCCGAAAACTTTCCGGTGACCAAAACTGGACTTCCTATATATCAATCTTTATCTCCGGACCATTCCGGAGATCCTCGTGACGTCCGGGATCTCATCCGGGACTCCGAACAACCTTCGGTAATCACGTATACCATTTCCCTATAACCCTAGCGTCATCGAACCTTAAGTGTGTAGACCCTACGGGTTCGGGAGACACGTAGACATGACCGAGACACTTCTCCGGCCAATAACCAACAGCGGGATCTGGATACCCATGTTGGCTCCCACGTACTCCACGATGATCTCATCGGATGAACCACGATGTCGGGGATTCAATTAATCCCGTATACAATTCCCTTTGTCTATCGGTATGGTACTTGCCCGAGATTCGATCGTCGGTATCCCTATACCTTGTTCAATCTCGTTACCGGCAAGTCTCTTTACTCGTTCCGTAATACATCATCCCGTGGCTAACTCCTTAGTCACATTGAGCTCATTATGATGATGTCTTACCGAGTGGGCCCAGAGATACCTCTCCGTCACACGGAGTGACAAATCCCAGTCTCGATTCGTGCCAACCCAACAGATACTTTCGGAGATACCCGTAGTGCACCTTTATAGCCACCCAGTTACGTTGTGACGTTTGGCACACCCAAAGCATTCCTACAGTATCCGGGAGTTGCACAATCTCATGGTCTAAGGAAACGATACTTGACATTGAAAAGCTTTAGCAAACGAACTACACGATCTTGTGCTATGCTTAGGATTGGGTCTTGTCCATCACATCATTCTCCTAATGATGTGATCCCGTTATCAACGACATCCAATGTCCATGGTCATGAAACCGTGACCATCTATTGATCAACGAGCTAGTCAACTAGAGGCTCACTAGGGACATGTTTTGGTCTATGTATTCACACATGTATTATGGTTTCCGGTTAACACAATTATAGCATGAACAATACACAATTATCATGAACAAGGAAATACAATAATAACCATTTTATTATTGCCTCTAGGGCATATTTCCAACATAAACATGATCAACACCAGAACTGTATGGGTGTTCGATTTATTACCATGTAAATCACATAGTGATGTGAACTAGATTATTGACTCTAGTGCAAGTGGGAGACTGTTGGAAATATGCCCTAGAGGCAATATATAAAGTGTTTATTATTATATTTCCTTGTTGATGATAATCGTTTATCATCCATGCTATAATTGTAGTGATCGGAAACACACTGCATGTGTGGGTGAATAGACAACAATGTGTCCCTAGTATGCCTCTAGTAAACTAGCTCGTTGATCAAAGATGGTCAGGGTTTCCTAGCCATAGACATGTGATGTCATTTGATAACGGGATCAAATCATTCTCCAAGACCCAAACTACAAACGTAGCATTTGATCGTATCAGTTTATTGCTACTGTTTTCTGCATGTCAAAGTATATGTTCCTATGACCATGAGATCATGCAACTCACGGATATCGGAGGAGTGCCTTGTGTGTATCAAACGTCGCAACGTAACTGGGTGACTATAAAGGTGCTCTACAGGTATCTCCGATGGTGTCTGTTGAGTTGGCATGGATCGAGACTGGGATTTGTTACTCCGTGTGACGGAGAGGTATATCGGGGCCCACTCGGTAATGCAACATCACAATAAGCCTTGCAAGCAATGTGACTAATTGTTAGTTGCGGGATCTTCTATTATGGAACGAGTAAAGGGACTTGCCAGTAACGAGATTGAACTAGGTATGGAGATACCGACGATCGAATCTCGGGCAAGTAACATACCGAAGAACAACGGGAACGTTATACGGGATTAACTAAATCCTTGACATAGAGGTTCGACCGATAGATCTTCGTAGAATATGTAGGAGCCAATGTGGACATCCAGGTCCCGCCATTGGTTATTGGCCGTAGAGGTGTCTCGGTCATGTCTACATAGTTCTCGAACCCGCAGGGTCTGCACACTTAAGGTTTGGTGATGTTTCGGTAGTATAGAGTTATGTATGGTGGTGACCGAAGGATGTTCGGAGTCTCGGATACGATCCGGACATGACGAGGATCTCCGGAAGAGTCTGGAGATAAAGATTGATATATGTGATAATAGTGTTTTGATCTCTGGAAGAGTTCCAGAATTAACCGGAAGGGGTTCCGGATGTTTACCGAAGTGTTCGGGTATAGCAACACTTTATATGGACCAATGGGGTAAAACCCACGAGGTATTGGAAAGGGCAAAAGGAAGTTTTGCTGCTGCCTTAAGCAGTAGGGAAGTACTACCGCTTGTGAAGCGGTACTACCGCTCAAGCGGTACTACCGCTCGTGAAGCGGTACTACCGCTTGTGCGCGGGACTGCAGGGATCCGAGTTGGACTCTTTCCTTGCGGGCCAAACCGACCTTGTGTGGGCAAAACCGACCTTGTAGAGGTTTTTGCTCCAGGATTAGACCCCAGGGCTCAACATATAAATAGAGGGGCAGGGCTAGCACATGGGACACAACTTATGGCCACGTGCTACCCGTTCCACCGGTGCTCCTCTAGATCGGTTTTCCGCAGCGCTTAGGCGAAGCCCTGCCGGAATCACTCCACCACCATCACCGGAGCGCCGTCACGCTGCCGGTGAACTCTCTATCCTCTCCACCTCCTCTTGCTGGATCAAGACGGTGGAGATCGTCATCAAGCTGCACGTGTGCTGAATGCGGAGGTGTCGTCCGTTCGATACTAGATCGGAAGGATCGTGATCAAGGCCACGGTACGTTCGTGATCGGATCGTGGGACGGATCGTGACGAGATCGCGGGACGGTTCGTGATTGGTTCGCGGGACGGTTCGTGATTAGATCGCGGGACGCTCGACGATTTGGATCGTGAAGAAGTATGACTACACCAACCGCATTTCTTAACGCTTCCCGCTTAGCGATCTACAAGGGTATGTAGATCCACTCTCCCTCTCGTAGATGCTCATCACCGTGGATAGGTTTGCGTGTGCGTAGGAAATTTTTTGTTTCCCATGCGTCGTTCCCCAACACATGGCAATTGTGAGGGTTGAACATCCTTATTTGCAAGAACACTACTATGTTGTCAGTTTTGTGAATGGGTTGAAACCTAGTATAAGATGCAACTTAAGACCACAACGACCAAAAACACTATCTCGAGCTTACTGGTTAGCCAGAGATTATGAGAGTGGATTCTAAGCAAAGTATCAGTCTTATGTGAACCAACAAGAAAAGCAACAGTAGAAGCATATTATACCTCCATCCCCTAATTTACAAATACCACATGCTTCTCCAGAAATTAGGAAGCCATGTATATGTTGGAGATGTAATGGACCTTGGGTTCCAGGACATAAATGCAAACCAGCACCACCATTGCATGTCCATATCTGGAACTAAAAGTACTGCATAACTTTCTTGTGAGGAAGAGGCACAACTTGTAGTGCTGACAGCTTAATGTCAATGGACTGAACTTGACACTCAGTGCATGCATATTTCTACACAAGCAATATCCGGCAATGCAGCCCCCTCCACATTGGAAGTCTATATAATGGTAGGAGGAAGATAGATTGTAGCTTTGATAGGCACCAGTAGTAGCAACACTTTCATTTATTTGAACTTTGCTCTTAAAACAAGTTGTCCCTTTATCAACAACCCAACAAAGAAGGTGCTAGTACTAGCTGGTGGCTCATTGCTTCCAGGTGCCTATGCTCCTAACACTAGCTTTAAGATCTGCAATAAAACATTTTCCAATGATTTCAGTGTCTTGGAACTACAAGGATATGATGTAGTCTTGGGGTGTGACATGCTCAAGAAAAACAACCCCATTTCCATGGACTTCGAGGCCAGAACAGTAATCATGATCAAGGACAAGGTGTATTCAGTTATGATGCTCCTAAAACAATTACAGAGCTAGAACAGATGTGTTCCAAAGGTGTAGTGGGTTTTGCCGTGAGTTTACAATTTATGTCTAGTGCGGGCAGTTCTTTTACTGCCGCACATCAAACCACAGAAGAAATGTTATAGGTCTTGGAACAATATGATGAGTTATTTAAGGAGCCAATTGTCGTGCCACCACCTAGAGATTGTGACCACTCCATCCCTCTGAAAGAAAATTCAACACCACCCAATGTTAGGCCATACAGAGTACCTCATTTGCAAAAAGATGAGATGGAACAACAAATCAAAATCTTGCTATCCAGGCACATAATTCACCACAGTATGAGTCCTTATGCATCTCCAGCAATATTAGTCAGAAAGAAAGGAGGTACTTGGCGACTGTGTATCGATTATAGGAAGTCAAATGCACATACAATCAAGAACAAGTTCCCCATACCTGTCATAGAGGACTTACTAGATGAATTACAAGGAGCAACAATTTGCAGCAAATTATACATGAAATCAGGTTACCATCAGATCAAAATGAAGGAGAAGATGTGCATAAAAGCATTTAGAACATAGTCAGGGCATCATGAATTTCTATTTGACTAATGCACTAGCCACATTTCAAGCACTAATGAACAAACTCTTTGGCCCATATTTGAGACAATTTGTGCTAGTTTTTTATGACATCTTGATATTCAGTAAAACTCCATAAGAACACAAAGAACATCTGAGGATTGTAATGGAAATACTGAAGAAAAACACCTAGTGCTTTGTTGGAAATATGCCCTAGAGGCAATAATAAAATGGTTATTATTGTATTTCCTTGTTCATGATAATTGTCTATTGTTCTTGCTATAATTGTGTTAATCAGAAACCGTAATACATGTGTGAACACATAGACCACAACATGTCCCTAGTGAGCCTCTAGTTGGCTAGCTCGTTGATCAACAGATGGTCACGGTTTCATGACCATGGACATTGGATGTCGTTGATAACGGGATCACATCATTAGGAGAATGATGTGATGGACAAGACCCAATCCTAAGCATAGCACAAGATCGTGTAGTTCGTCTGCTAAAGCTTTTCCAATGTGAAGTATCATTTCCTTAGATCATGAGATTGTGCAACTCCCGGATACCGTAGGAATACTTTGGGTGTGCCAAATGTCACAATGTAACTGGGTGGCTATAAAGGTACACTACATGTATCTCCGAAAGTGTCTGTTGGGTTGGCGCGAATCGAGACTGGGATTTGTCACTCCGTGTGATGGAGAGGCATCTCTGGGCCCACTCGGTAAGACATCATCATAATGAGCTCAATGTGACTAAGGAGTTAGCCACGGGATGATGTGTTATGGAATGAGTAAAGAGACTTGCCGGCAATGAGATTGAACAAGGTATAGGGATACCGACGATCGAATCTCGGGCAGGTGTCATACCGGTAGACAAAGGGAATTGTATACATGATTGATTGAATCCCTGACATCGTGGTTCATCCGATGAGATCATCATGGAGCATGTGGGAGCCAACATGGGTATCCGGATCCCGCTGTTGGTTATTGATCGGAGAGGTGTCTCGGTCATGTCTACGTGTCTCCCGAACCCGTAGGGTCTACACACTTAAGATTCGATGATGCTAGGGTTATAGGGAAATGTTGTACGTGGTTACCGAAGGTTGTTTGGAGTCCCTGATGAGATCCCGGACGTCACAAGGAACTCCGGAATGGTTTGGAGGTAAAGATTGATATATAGGAAGTCCAGTTTTGGTCACCGAAAAGTTTTGGGGCTCATCGGTAGTGTACAGGGAGTGCCGGGAGGGTGCCGGAGGACCCCCGGGAGGGGTGTGATGACCAAAGGACTTCGTGGGATGTCAGAGGAGGTGGACCAGCCCTTATTGGGCTGGCCAAGTCCTTCCGGAAAGGCCCATGCGGCTAGGGATAAAGAGATAAGGCTAAAGGAGATTTAAAAGGAAGAGATCTACCTCCCTTGTGGGAGGTGGACTCCTCCCTTATCTCAGCCGAACCTCTCCTCCTTGGAGGAGGGGAAAAGGCAGCCCTCCCTCTCCCTCCTCCTATATATACCCGAGGTATTGGGGCCGATTTGAGACATGACTTCTCTCTCTCTCTTGGCGCAGCCCTACCCTTCCTCTTCCTCGTTCTCCGTAGCGCTTGGCGAAGCCCTGCCGGAGTCCACGTAGCTCCATCGTCACCACGCCGTCGTGCTGCCAGAGCTCTCCCTCAACCTCTCCTTCCTTCTTGCTGGATCAAGGCGTAGGAGACGTCATCGGGCTGCACGTGTGTTGAACGCGGAGGCGCCGTTGTTCGACGCTTAGATTGGAATCCACCGCGATCTGAATCGCTGCGAGTACGACTCCACCAACCGCGTTCTTGTAACGCTTCTGCTTAGCGATCTTCAAAGGTATGAAGATGCACTCTCCCCACTCGTTGCTGGTTTCTCCATAGATAGATCTTGGTGAACACGTAGGATTTTTTTTGATTTACTACTATGTCTCCCAACATGCTTAACAAATAAGAGTGCATATTTGGCACTCTCATGATGGAATATTTGGGCCGTGTACTTTTTGCTCAAGGAGCAGCAGCTGATCCTGGAAAGATTAAAGTTGTGCAACAATGGTCTGTGCCCTCTAACATCATCGAACTTAGTAGTTTCTTGGGTTAGTTGGGTACTACAGGAGGTTCATCAAGGACTATGGAATAATCTGCAGGCCCCTTCATGACCTTTTGAGGAATGACTCATTTCTTTGGACTGAGATGCAAACAGTAGCTTTCAACAAATTAAACTAAAACTAGACACATGCCCTAGTCCTTGCCTTGCCTAATTTCTCCATCCCATTTGAACTAGTGTGTGATTCTTCTGGAGATGGCATTGGAGTTGTACTCATGCAAAATCACATACCTATGCTTATTATAGCAAGTCTCTCGTCCCTAAGGCATCTGCCCTTTCGACCTATGAAAAAGAGGCAATGGCCATATTGGAATCCTTGAGGAAATGGAGACATTATTTCCTTGGATCAGCTCTGATCATAAAGACAGATTACCAAAGATTGAAGTACATTACTAAGCAGGGAATTTCCAGCACAAGTTAATGCTTAAACTGCTTGAATTCACCTACACTATAGAGTACAAAAAAGGAAAAGAAAACAAGGTTGTCGATGCCCTATATGGACTGACAAAATTGAAAACTTTTACCAAATAGATGACAAATGCAAAGGTCTTATAGCTCAGTTAGCGGTTGGCACTACAACCTTACCCCTGTACACATATACAAACCCATATTGAAACATTCATACAACTATGCTCTATTTGCCAGAGAGCTAAGGTAGAAAATTGCCATTATCCTGGGTTGCTTGAACCCCTACCAATACCTGAATTGGCCTGGAGGCACATATCAATGGATTTTGTGGAAGTACTGCCTAAGTCTGAGGGCAAAGATGTGATCCTTGTGGTGGTGGACAGGTTTACAAAATACTCCCACTTCATTACACTGTCTCGTCCTTTTACTGTTACTATTGTCCTACAAGCATTCATAGATAGTGTTTTCAAACTACATTGTATGCCAATGTCAATGGTGATTGATAGTGATAGAATCTTCATCAGTAGTTTTTGGCAAACCCTGTTTAAATCATTGGGAGTGAAACTAAGAATGAGCACAACCCATTACCCTCAAAGTGATGGACAGACTGAGAGGGTTAATTAGTGCTTAGAAGCATATCTAAGAGTCATGGCATTCAATGAACCAGAGAAGTGGCGTTCCTTGCTATCCATGGCAGAATGGTGGTTAATACTTCCTATCATACTACTACTAAGTATACATGTTTCCAGTGTTTATATGGGTTTCCTCCTCCACAGATTGGAGAAGTATCAGTTCCTGGACCAAGTGATACACATGCTCAATCCTTTCTGCAACAGAGAGAAGTTATGGAACAACAACTAAAACAAAACCTGCTTGTAGCATAATAGAGAATGAAGAAATATGCTCACACAAAAAGGACATAGAGACACTTTACTAAAGGAGACATGGTTTATCCGAAAATGCAACCTTTATCGATTGGTTGCTTTTGGAATCAAGACTAGTTCAAAACTGTCTACAAAATTCTACGGCCCGTCAGGATCTTACAAAAAATTGGTAACTCCTCTTACAAGTTACTACTTCCTGCCGATGTGCAAATACATAATGTGTTCCATGTGAGTCAATTGAAGAGACACTTGGGACCAAATGCTATTCTTTCTCGAGGGTTTCCATTGATTGATGATTCGGGAAAGATCAAAATAGCACCAACCATGGTCTTGGATACTAGAGCAGTTCCTCGACCTCCTAAGCTTGTCACACAGTGGTCGGTTTAATGGCTCAACATGTCACCTGATGACGTCACCTGGGAAGACGCCGATTTCATCGAATCCACCTTCCCTGACTTGTTCAAGGCCACAATTCCCTCATGTTTCACACTCTATGATCCTCGAGGGCAAGGATCCTCTTCTAGAGGGGCAACTGTCACGACTCTGTGTCACAAATGTTGTTAACATAAGAAATTGACAGTTTAACCGAAGAAATCAACACTCAGGCTGAAGAGTTACTCACCCGGGAAACAGACGGCCATGATGAATCAAGGGAATGACGATCAATGAATGTCATCACAAACGGTCCCCTGCTTCTCTTCACGCCGTTGCCGCCACATGCTGAACGTCTACAGAACAGTGGCTGCAGCACGTACAATGCCCCCCAGCTCACTAGCTACTTAACTCCTCTTCCACACAAACCCTCGCGTCCTTTCCCCTTTCTCCAAGTTGCAATAGCTAGCCCAGTCATAGAACCCTAGACTACTTGGTAGAAACTCGGTACATCCTTGATCTAAACCCTGTATCTGTAACTTTGTTGATTGAATCAATCCAATCGGGGCTAGTTCAAGTACCTTGTTGTGTGGATCGGTTGCTTATTCCTGTTAGTCGCCTCCAGCGATCTTCTCCTCCCGCGAGCCCCAGTCACGCCGCAACCCATTCCTCCCGCAAGCCGCAGCCATGCCGCAACCAAATCCTCCCATGAGCCGCAGTCATGCCACAACGAACCGCTCCCGCGAGCCCTAGCCGCGCACCTCCTCTCCGTTGCAGAGGTTCGCCCTACGCATCAGAACCACCCCCGCACCGCTCGGATGACGCCACTCCCCCACGCGAGGGAGGCCCATCAGGGCGCCGCTACCAACACCGACACCGGTGGCGGCTAGGGTAGCTTGGTTGGGTTTGAGGTTGGTTTATAGGGTTTCACCCCACAGAGTCACCCGCGCGTGTGACCTGGGAGGATAGGAGAAAGTGGGACATGATACTCCCTTCGTTCCTAAATATAATTTCTTTTTAGAAATTTTAATATGGACTTCACACTGAGCAAAATGAGTGAATCTATACGTAAAACACGCCTATATACATCCGTATGTAGTCCTGGTTGAAATCTCTACAAAAGACTTAGGTTATCTTTGGTTTGCAGGAATTTCCTAGGAACTTTGTAGGATAGGATTGTTGTAGGAAAAAAAAATCCTTTAGAAGCCTTTGGTTTACAAGAATGGAATCCTATTTCTGTATGGGATTTCTTCCTTTCCATCGGATTTCACAGGATTCAAAACATTAGGTCCGAGCTAATGGAACATTTCCGGCAGCGAACTGCGTGCGTGAGGGCAACTCTACCCACTGGCGGAGCTACGTCTTACGAAAATGGAACATGGCCCGCCCAACAAAAAGCAATCACAGTATATGATTGAAGTAAATCGAGCCGTAAGGACAAAAAATAGTGGCTTCCCTTCGTACTGGCCCGTCCAGCTTTGGCTAAGTAGTTCCTCCACTGACTCTACCCTCGCTTTTTTCACTCACTCCCACCTTCACTCGCGTACAAATACAGCGGCGAAAAGAAATAAAGTCAAATCAAATCTGTGTCTAGCCCTCCGTCTGCCGCAAATCTGATTTATGTGCCCGTATCACGAATTCACGATGACCTAGTCCAGCCCCCAAGCTGATTGCTCGGTTTGTAATTTTGGAGACTTAGTGCTTGCACTAGTATGCTACTCCATGCACTAGCACCCAATTTGTATTTTGATTGCCTGTACTAGCTTGTATGATGACTGCCCGTACTAAGTATGCAGTACTTGCTAAGTATTCTTTTTATGTTTTCTATGTGTGTTCCTATCCCGTGAAGCAAATGACATATACTTTCTTATTCCTATGGGCTGAGCATGCATAGGATTTAAGATGTATGCCACCTCATTTCCTATACTTCTCCTATTCCTATGAAATTTCTATCCTTTGAACCAAATATGAAATTTTTATCCTATGAAACAAAGGAGGCCTTATATTTAGGAACCAAGGGAGTAGAATATTATTTCTTGAGAACTTGCATGCGGTGGAGGATCAAAGTCGTAGATGATCAAACTTGTAGAGAACTTATCAGGCCAAGAACATTTCTTAATATCTTTGCGTACTAAGCGTGCTAGCTTTTTTCACTTCTGACCAGTTCATTAAAAATATCAACTACTTCCTTTGTCCCATAATATAAAAACGTGTTTTTATATTACGGAACGAAGGAAGTACATTCATACCAACACTGCATTGTGCACCCCCGTCAAAAAGGGAATTTTTTTTCTTTCGAAAAGGAGGGTAGACCTCCGGCCTCTGCATATGGACGATGCATACGGCCATTTTATTAATTATTCACAGAGACCATACAAACTAATACATCAGTCAGCCTGAAGCCATCATCTAGGCAACACTTGTTGCTACTCCTATCCCCTTGATGACGGTGTGTCGAATATCCGGGCCTAATACCAAACGGACATCACACCAAACCCTAACATCTAAAGCCGGATGCCCCATCCCAGCCACACACCGGACTGGGTCCCATACCGGACTAACGCACTCTTAGAGGCTGCCGCCACCATCTTCCACCAGTCCATCTCCAGAGCAAAAACTGACCCATCGACCTTGCTTGTCCTGCCGTCGACGCCACCACGACGCCAGACAACTCCACTATCCTGCACGTATCCGTCCACACGCGCCCGTCGCCAAACCTCTACAGCACCATGCCACCGGGATCCACCGTCGGCCTTGCGGTGGATGAGATACTGCTCTTCCGCTTGTCCCGTCCAACCAACACTTGCTCCAAAACGATGTCCTCAAGAGGGACAACGGGATAAAATATACCATCATCGTCCGATCCAGTAGATCCAGATCTAGGGTTTCCCCCAGAACATCACGAGTGGGGTGCCACGACCTGCAAAAACTATGCCTCGAGAAGGGAACGATGTCAAAGACACCGCCATCGTCCGCCATGACCGAAGTCGGCGTGATTTTCACCGGAAGTCGCGTCCCCCCAACCTCGCAGCTGGCTAGAACCAAACGGAACCTCGTCGTGGAGACGAGGGCCACCGTCGGCATGCCGGCAGGGAGCCTCCAGCCGCCCCTCACCAGTCCTCCTCGCGCCACCGGCCGGCCAAGGCCGTACGGAGACGGATCTGGACAGGACGCCAGATCCGTAGCCATCAGAGCCACCTACGCGCCCGTGGCCGCCACACCGCCGACCATGTAGGTTCCCAACACCGTCGCGCAGCAGGGGCGCCGCCCTGACTGCCGCCCCCAGCCTCCCCGAGTGAGACGCCGTCTCCGCCTCACGGGATCTGCCACGGCGACAACCCGCCCTGAATCTGTGGTGCAGGGCCTGCCGCCACCGTGGCCCTTGCCGGCGACAGCGGCGGCTTGGGATGGAGGAGTGGGGAGGGACCGGCGGCGCGGGATCGGGGGCCCCTGGCGCCGCCCGAGGGGAGGCGACGCGAGGGGGAAGGGGAGATGACGTTCGTGAATTGCCTGGCTGCAGTGATTGCGGGATTTCAAAAAGAGAGAGGGGATAGTGCATTATGCAATAAGCTCTGAAAAAAGAAGCCAATTCTATATGATCCGTTACAGTGGATAGTGGACACAAGCCGCTGTCTACACGTGAACCACGTTTACTACTGGAGTAGTGGATATCAGTGTGACCAAAATTCTAGAATTTTCAGATACCAAACTTGTATCATTTTTCTTTCCCTTGAATATATGCACTGGCTGATCTGGTCAGCTGATATTCTCTTTATTCCTACATTATTGCAATGTGAAAATATTCGTTTCGATGGATATTCCATTTTAGCATCAAGGCAGGAAATAAAAAAATTACAGGCTGTTCTAAAAACTTTTTACAGGCTTCTTGGGTCAAGCAGCAGATTCATATATGAAGTTTTCTTTTTTGGTGAAAAGTACAAGGTTGCCGTCAGCTAACAAGAGTTGTACTTTTGACCAAAAAGAACACTTCAAGTTTTCAAAGCTAACAAGAGTTGTATTTTTCATATATGGATACACAATCACCATATATGAATACTTCGAAGTTTTCAAAGAAATATGGAGGTGTTTAGTAAATGGAATTTTGAAAATATCAGGCTCTATACTTGTCCCCAGAGAAATGAAAAACTAACTATTGTAAAAAATGCTTTTGAAATTTTCTACTTTTTTTTCCTAGTTTACATTTTTAAAGGAAACCAAAACCGCACAGCCTAGGTAAGTACACAATCATTCTTTTACAGAATCATTCTTTATTTACATCTTATATATGTCTATACTTTATCTTTTCCATTTACCCCAATCTGTATTAAAGTTGAGCATCATATTTTTCGAAGAGTGATCTTCTAAATTACTATCGCCCGCTCTCCAACTAAAAGCACACCACTTATTTTGGAACGGCATGAGTAACAAATACCATCTTCTTTGATTGGAATCATGCAGTGCAGATTTAGTACTTGAACCGATGAATATTTAAACAAGGCCTATTGGAGTGCAGATTTAGTACTTGAACAGATGAATATTTAAACAAGGCCTACTTCTGTTGAAAACCCATGGGCTTGCTTGGAAGAACCATATTGCTTCGTTAACAAAAAATAACCCTAGGTTGGAGCCACAGGTTTATTTTCAAGAACAAAAAATAACCCTACGTTGGAGCCTTTTACTTCATATTTGCATTTTGTCTCTTCCAGGAATGTAAGAGATTAATTGATAAAAAAAAAGAATGCGAGAGAATAGGTAATTATAACTTTTTTATTTCATATTTGCATTTTGCCTCTTCCAACAACCCGAGGGATTAGATAGTTGAAAGATGAACTACTCAAGCACACCCAACGTTTGTGCATAATATTATAAAGAGCAAATGGCTTATGTACCATTGACAAACTGGTCAATGGCTCAATTGCCACGCAACAAAGCACAAGTGCTCACGTACCAATCACAAACAAAATCTAGTGCTTATTTGTCACTACCTGTTAGTCCACCGTTGTCTCACACAATTTATCCAACAAAAGAACCAGTTTGCCATCAATGGTAAATAAGCACAGTTTGCACAACACGTCTCTACAAAAAAAATTGACAGCATATTGGCTCTATTTTTAGCATTTCAACCAAACAACAGGGATAAAATAGAACAGTTCAAACATATGTATATTTCAGCCAGATTTCAGCAGCAAAATAGCACTCGATAGAAAGAAACATAATCAGGTTCACATCATTTAGAAGCATAATCAGGTTCACACCTAGAAGCATAATCAGGTTCAATAGCATCTAGAAACAAAACAACACAACCTAAAGTTCGTTGTGAACATAAGCAGAAGTGCACACATGAAGAAGTGCACGGTACGTAACCAAAATGAGCCCAGATTTCAGATTTTCAACTTCTTTTTGCTTGGAGGTTTGGCGCGATTCTCTTGGTTGTTTGGCGCAATTCTCTTCTTCTTGCTTCGAGTGCTCATCCCAGGGCTATCAGGCGCAACAGATATGACCTTTGATCTACATAAAAATTTCAGATTACATGCTATAAGGGAACAATGATAGGTGTACAACAATATAAGTAGAGGTAGCGTAGATTTCGAACCTTTAGATTTAGAGGTAGTCTTCGACAATATAGTTGGAGATGGAAGTAGAGGCAGTGCAGTTTCACTTGGACCTTGAAGAAGAGGCAATGAAGTTCCAGTAGTTGTCTTGATGGATTTTTTCTTTCTTTTCTCCCTGCATTAGTATCACATATTAGCTACATTAAGACAATAATAAGGCAGAAAAATTGAAGGACGAAGCTACCTTTTTTGCTTTGCTACTTCAGCATAGGCATCTAGTGCTTCTGGAGCAGCATCTTTGCAGCTTTGCCATCTATGTCCATAGGCTTTGCAAATTGGACATTGGTGCTGGCCTTTATTTCCCTTGCTCTTGCTATTCTCAGCACCACTTTTATGTCTCTCTACCTTTGGCCTCCCAGGGGCCCTCCTAAGGATTGGGGGATTCAAGATGAAATCTTTCTCCACACTTGGCCATTGAGACATGTCGGTTAGGCCAGGAAGAACATAGGCATAAGCTGCATTGAACTTGGCAACACTAAAACAGTCGTCAACAAAATCTTCTATGGTCACTCCCCTAATTCCAGTAATAAAACTAATTGCATGCTTCCAAGGTTTCCCGGAGACTTGAAATGCCCTGCATGTACAAGTCCTGTTTGATAGATCAGTGATGTGGCGCTTGCCACCTAGCGCAGCACTCTCACTCACCTCTGCAATCATGTCATCTATTCTCTCATATTCAATGTCCAGCCCCCTACTTTTGTCATTCAGCTCCTTCATGACACTTGGAAGTATACGCCGACCTACAAACTTTGTAGCCACCCTTCCTCCTCTTCTCGTGTTTGACCGTAATCTTTCTCCTGATCTTGTCCATGAGCTGAAACAACATTAGACCTTTGTTCTTGTGGATCCAGTTGTTGAAACACTCGGCCAAATTATTTGTGACATAATCCACTTTCGAGGAGGTAGAATATTTGCTCCTTAACCATAACCTGTTGTGGTATTTGTTCAAGTATGCTATTGCAGAAGCCTTTTTCTCCTCTATGGCTGCCATGTGATAGTTAAAAGCTCGAGGAGTCCATGAATAAGCAGCAGGCCACAAATGGTCATCAAAAACTTTACCATGAAACTTTTTTTTGAAGTTCACAACCAAGTGTCGCATGCATTCCCTATGTTCTGCATACCCAAACACTTGCTCAATTGCAGTGTCAATCCCTTTTCCTGCATCTGAACATATAGCTAGACCGGGAGGGCAGCCAATAACCTCACGAAGCTTCTCCATAAACCACACCCAACTTTCAGTAGTTTCTGCATTGATAACTCCATATACAACAGGGTACAGCCAATTGTGCCCATCAATAGCACAAGCAGTAGCTAATTGGCCTCTATACTTGCCTGTCAAATGAGTGCTATCTATCGCCAAGAACGCTCTACAACCAGCCAAGAATCCATCACATAGAGGCTTCAACCCGACAAACATCCGTATGAAGTACTTTTTCTGATCATACTCCATGTGGTCGATAGCAACTATGCTTCCAGGAGATCTCTTCTCAACCTCAGCTTTCCAGGCATATAGCTTGTCAAATGAATCATCCCAACCACCAAACAACCTATCCATTGCTAGCCCTTTGCCACGGAATACTTTTGTGTAATGGATCTTGATCTTGTACTTGTCACGTAGCCTCCTCCTTAACTCCATCGGGCGAACACTAGGATCTTCTTTTACCCAGTCCATAACTTTGTCACATACCCACATCTTTGAAGCACTTCGCTGCTTCTTTTTCTTCTTTGTGCTAGAACAAGTGTGCTCCTCCACATGAATTTTAACCTACGTTAAATAAGTAATGGGTAAACAAATTAGTGTCTTGGATCCATAGTTATAACAACAACTATAACAGCAACTAAAATTCAGCAACTAATATACCTCCATAGTTTCTTGGTCATTCAACCTCCCAACATGAATTCTCCATGCGCAGTCTTTGCTCTGGCGACAATAAGCCCTGAATCGGCTAGGTTCACTTTTTTCAACCTTAAATTCAAACTCTTTCTTTATGGCGTATGTAGCAATTGCCAACCTAAACTCTTGGATATTAGGGTACTTTGCGCCAACATGCATCGGTGGATTATCTTTATCATAAGCTATTTCTAGAACAACATCCGGTCTAGCATCTTCGGCGACCCACTCCTCATCATCGCTGCTATCTTGGACATGCTCATTATGTGGTATATCTTTTTCTCCAATCTCATCATCACTATCTTTTTCTCCAGTCTCATCACCACTATCCGAACCAGCACTGCCAATTGAGTACTGGTCCTCCTCATCTACACCAACATGTTCATATTCCTCATGTGGATTAGCTAGATATGCATCTGTTGGAGCTACAATATCATGTGGATTACTTGGTTGACTAGGCAGTGCTATAGACAGTGTTGGACTCGAAGGAGCACATGGAACATCAACATTGTCACTTGAGTCACAATGTTTGATAATCAACTGACCACTTCTATTCTGATGAAAATACTGGTACATTTTGATGCATTCTTCATCATTTGACACAGAAATAAATTTGCCAGTAATGCAGTTAAAGTACTCAAGATATATTTTGTCCTCTGAGCAGAAAGGAAAAGAGAATGTTCCAGCAATGCTGGACAGCAAATCCTTCATGCTTGTACTAGTACCCTCAACAATCTCCCAATTAAATGTTGAATTTTCACTAGTGCCACAAACCTTTACCTCTACCTTGTAAGTACATGACTGGATCATCCTGTGGGAGATGCAAAGGATGGTGTCAATCCCTTGCGCATTCTCGTATCAAAATATGCAGAAGAAAAAGAAAGAAATTTCACCTAGCACAAATTGCAGAGAGAGATGTGGAGTCCTCATCCATGCCGTCCTCCTCATTGGGCATGGATATCTGGAGAAGAGGAGATGCAGCGACATGGTTCACCTCGCCGGAATCCCCAACCCTAGGGTTCTGGGCGACATGCTCAGAGGGAGCGGGAGGCGCTGCTACCGTCAAGGTGAGGAGGTCGGCCGTGGCCGAAAGCAGCAGCACCGTCGCGGGTAGGGGAAGATGCAGCAGGGGATGCGCCGGCCGCGGTTCCGCCATTTGGCGTCGCCTGGACGACGTCGAAGGAGTAGCGACGGAGGTTGGGGAAGGGGCGACGGGGAACGAAGGCGCGTCGGGGAGGACCATCTGCAGCGGCGGGGGTTGGGGGAGGGGCGGCGGAGGTTGGGGGAGGGGCGGCAGGGAATCGGGTGGCGCTGGCGGCGGCTCAGCCATGCCGTCGCGTGGGTGCGTTGGGTAGGATTCGTGGGGACTGGGGACTGGGGTAGGATTCAGCCATCGAACGAGGGTGTTTTTTTTTTGTCCTTCTTCTGTTCCAGAAACAAGGGGTAAACCTAGAATTTTAACAAAATCTGACAAGAAAACAAAGACAACCTAACGACAATGGTAAATAAGCACTAAATTTTGTTTGTGTATGGTACACAAGCACAGCAGCTTTGTTCGATGGCAAATGAGCCTTTGGCTTGTGATTTCGCGCTATAGAAGCAATTTTCTCCATTATAAACCCCGAGTAGCAGTACAGTGGATCAAACAGGTTCTCCGTATAAAAACCGAGAGACCATCCTGCTAAAATCCTCAGAAGAAAAACAGCACCTTGTCACACACACACACCATACACATCTACTCAGCAGGTAGTCTCTCTGTTTTTCAGAAGGGAGTACTATTTTGTTCAGCTGTACTAGCTTGTTTCCCTTCCGAAGCTGTTGCGATTGGCTTGCTTCGAGCCGTCAGAAGCGCCGCCCGGGGACACGAGGTTGCTCAGCGCCCTCACCATCTGCACCTTGACCTGGCCCCTCTTCGCCGGAGGCCTCTTCTCCTTGCCGAAGCTGCCGCCGCCGCTGTACTGGTACTCGTACTCCATCGCCGCCGATCTTCTTCCTGCTCCTCCTCTCTGCTTCTTCGGTGCTGTGCAATTGTATTGAGTGTTGGAGTCCAGGTGCTCACTTGAGGAGGCGATGAGGATGTGATGAGGGCAGGGGTGTCACAAGACATTTGTAGGCGTACGCGTGTTGCCTCTGCCTTGCAAGAGTTGGCCTACACGTGCACCTTGTTCGCTTCTTATCTCATCTGCAGAATGAAATGCCTGCACTTTCTCTCTTCTGCTATCTGATCTGAAAGATACACACATGCCTCGAAAGATATTTTTCGATAAAGTGACAAAAATCTTCGTCGGCCACGGTACAGCAAGACCTTAGCACAAAATTTCCTTTGGAAGATATTTACATGGAACCTCCTTTTGAAGATATTTATGCGGAATTTGCTAGCACACCCCTCACTCTACAAGGTCAACTAGCACTTCAGATAAAGCCCTAATTTTCTGGGAAAGAAATAGGAGTGGATTCTGGACAATTGTGGAAGGAAAATACAAGTTTACAAGGAAAATACTCCCACGAGTGACCTCGGGGGCAAACCCAAGCCGCCGCGCCTCGGCTCTCCCCTCCGCCCCCCTCCCCAGCCGCCGCCGCGAGGCGCTGCCGGGCAAAGCCCGGTTGACATAGGTGGCGGCGGGGCGCTCCTCCCCCTCAACGCGTGCGGCGTAGGACGCGGGTCCGAATGGCACGCGGGGGCATCGGGCTGCCGCGAGGTCCGACGGCGCAAGGACAGGCGCCGGGGTGGTCGCTCCTCTGCTCGGCGGCGGGGTGGTGGTGCTCTGGCGTCCTGGCAACGCGCGGTGGCTGCGGGACAACATCTAGTGGTGGAGCGGGGGTTGTCCGCGACCAGATCCGGCCGGATCTGGTGTCGGCGGACCGTCGGCTGGCCGGGGCTGCGGGCAGCAAGGCCCACGGCCGCCTCCTCCCTGCTGCTTGCGCGGGTTGAAGTGGCATGGTGGTGACGGTGGTGGTGCGGACTTGGGGCGGCGACCGGCTGCATCTGGCGATGGTTGTTGCGCATTGGTGCCGCGGGCTCCGGTTGGCTTGGGCCGCGGTTGGCCACCCTGCAGTGGTTGGTGGTGGTGGCGGCGCGATGGGGCTGTTGCTCGGCTTGGCGGCGGTCCGGCGACCCGGTGGGTGCTACGGTCACGAGGCTTCTTCGTTTTTGTTAATCCGTCGTTGTCATCATTTGTTTTTTTCTTTCGTTTTTTTAAGCGTGTTGCTTCCGTCCCAGCACCTATCACTACATGATTCGGTTGGTTATTTTATTATACAAAGCGGGAAAAACCCTTTCTTGACAAGAAGTTGCATGTTTACCTGGCTCGTGAAGTTTCTTGTCTTACACAAGTCGCTATTCACTAATAAATGGGTTTAGTATCAGGCTTGTAGCTTGTTGCTTAACTTGTTGACAAGTTGCACGCGTGGGTGGATCATTTTTTTATTTTTTTTGAAGAACCTGTGGACCATTGACATGTCAGGTGTCACAACTTGCTCCCCTGACGATCCGCCGTGGGAAAATACATTAATTCTGAAAGAAAGGCACGGGCTCCAACTAATTTCACTAAGATGGCAATATGTGACAGATGCAAGAGTTATTAATATGACTGGCTTTGCCTTGAGTGTTCCAGTCTATGAAAGTGGGTTTGATCCTTATTGTTTCGGTTTTTGTCTGATTTTTCATAATTAATTTGATAATTCTTTTTTGTTTATTTAATAGATGAGGTAATTTTTACCTTCGTTTTGAAAAACAAAAAAACAATTTAAAAAGTAAAGAGCACGTGCTCTGCAAATCATGTAAAATGCTTCTGGCGGAAGGGACCAAAATTGGTCAAGGAAGTGCTGAATACACTATGTTGTCGTATTTGTTGATACAGTTTCTGTTAATTTGACGTGAATAACCAGTAAAAGTAAATGAAATTAGTGTCCATCCATAAACAGAGCTTATCCACCAATAGGGAGTTGAAGGCCCAAAACTGTCCAAAAGAACTTTGTAGATGAGGGAACAGAAATTAAGCATGATGGTGATCAGAAAACATACATGCATTTTTTCTATTGATAAAAACATTGTTCCCATTGCAGATAGGCGAAGGTCATCCCTCCCCACACGATGATGGGCGAAGGAGGTGCGCGTCTCCGGCGAATGCGTTGTGCCTCCCTCTGGTTCCGCGTTGAACGACAGCGAGGTGGGCACTGTTGAGCTTGCTTCCTTGGTTTGATTTCCGTTTCCATAATTTAGTTTATGATGTCCTGCTGCTCATCTAGGTTGATGATGGAGTCACGGTCTAAATTTGGAGAGTGCCTTTCATTGGTGCCTTCGTTTTCTCCTCCACGCCCGTCGTTGTCGTGAGCACAAGTATCTTGGCTGAGTATTAACAGCATTGGTGCACCTAGGTCCGTCTACCTATGTCTCTAAAAGAAATAGCAACGAGCTATCTACATTTTGTTTGTGTGTAGTTCTATCTGTAGAGAAGAGGGCATGAAGGAAATGATCCCAGCCCAATGTAACTTTTTTCTCTCTGACCTATTTATTGCTTTTGGGTTGGTACTTTCAGTTCCTTGAGATTCTCATTTGTGTAGAAATATCAGTGATGTGGTGTAGAAGGTGGATTGTCGCAGCAGCGAGAAAGTATGTACATAACAATTTTCCTAACAAATGAGAACGTCTAGGAACTGAAAAGAGTCCTAACATTTTGCTTTAGGTACATTGCATTACATACGAGAATTAATATGGATCTTGTTACAAATACTCTATGATTACTATGTCTTTGTCGAATAGAAGATATTTTACCTTGATTTCACATGTATAGTTAGACTCTGGTGTACATGTGTAGCTCCAGTTATGGCATATTTTCCTTGGCATAATCTCTCTACACATGCACCAATCCCACACTTTTCAGTCCATTTTGCATATCATTGTTAGGAATAATAATGCAGTTCTGCTCTCGCTAGGGCTTCGACAGCAAGAACATTATGAGAGGATCGAGGAGAAGCAGTGCGATATACATCACTAATAGTGGAGGTATGTACATAAGAAAAAAAATGTTGGTTCTAAGTTCTTAACCAAGCTATGATTAAAACCTGGATATAGGCTCTACGACATTTTTTTAAACAATTGGTGGTACAAAGTCTATGTGCTTTACTAAAATATTGGCTGGTTTTACAAATATGAGCTAATTTCTTTGTTATCCACTCACCCATTGCAGTGTAGGTTCGTGTTAATTTTATTTCTTCGTTTTTCTTTTTGGTGAGCCGGTGAGCTAATTTGCTATTTTCCTCTTGGTCTATTGCAGCAATTAAATTCTTATGTGGATTTCAATGGGGTTCATTGTAGGTGAGTGTGTGAATCTGCGGCCTAACAGCCATCATTTGTACTTAATTTTCCTAGTTTCCTTTGTTCCCTGTAGTAATTAAAAGATACTTTAAACGTTGAGACAAACCTTGTATGAGATTCCCTTGTTCCCACCGGCGCAAGACAATAGAGTCATGATCTTTGTTGAGTTGTGCAGATAAAAAAGCTCATGTAGGAGCCTGACTTGAATATGTAGGTCTAATCTTACACAAATGAAGATTGAAGATAACTTGATGTAAACAACTAATGAAAGGAAACAAAAACATCAGAGATAATTATTTACATTTTTTCTAACTTAAGTTATTAACCGAGATGGCATTTCATCATGTTATTCGGATTTTAGACCCTTATGTCTTGCTCATACGTCTTAATTGATTTGGCAAAGGCTGAGATAATACTGATGCTCAATCATTCTTAAGGTTGGTTTCCTTGGTGTGTGCATTTTATGGTTTAATTTCTTGGTTCATTTAGGTTATTTTTCTATGTAGTTGTTAATCGGTTAATCTGATGAATTTATAGGTGATTTCTTACAAGAAATACACATATTTTGATCCTTTTCTCACATTTGATGCCACTTTCAGACTAACGTAGAAAATACAGTAGAATCTTTGATACTGCCCATGATTGTCACCTTTGATATGTATCTCCAGTTCTCCACTATAAAATTGTTTGTGCTTTGCCTGTTTTCGCCTCTTTCTTGATATATAACAGTGCCTAGAACATAACCAATTGTGTTTCTATATTTACTTTCCTTTTAGGACGGTGGCAATTCATATTCTAATCAAAAGCACTTCATGTATATAGTCAAATGCTTCAGAAACAGTAGTATGCTACTTCATTTTTATCTCCGGGTTCGTATTCATATGTACTAACTAAGGAAGCTTGTGATATTATTTTATTTTGCATGGCGCAAATCACACCAAAAAATACGCACCTTTACCCTTTGTAAAGAACAACTATTACTATATATGTTCTACTTTGTTATGAATCATATGTATATTGTGCTTGCCCCTAAACTATTGCTTTACACCGAACCACTATTACTATATTATGCTTTGATCTGAGTTTTGGTGCTTTCTACTGAAAATCAAGTTTTTATGGAGACTATGCCCTTATGTGAGTCTTCAGACCTTGCTGTTGTGAAGGCACCATCATTGGTGATTGTAGTTACATTGCCTCCTTCACACTTACATCCACCATCAATTAGGTAAGCACTCCCTTTTCCCACATAAAATCAAGTGAATGTTGTACTCCCAAGCCAATTAGCATGTTTTGGTTTGATAAATATCGTGCATTGATCCCTGTACTTTTGACAAATTTATGTTCATGACATCTCCTGTTTACTCCCGTTCTCATTCATGCATTCTGCTTCTCAGATGTGCCAGCACCATGGATACATGGAAGCCATCATCCTTTTGTCGGAGTAAGTGTGGAGTTAATTGTGGAAGTTACACCATGACCAAGCACATAAAGACATGCATGCTATCATCGCAAGTAGAGTATTTACATGCTCTAAGTTAACCTGTCAGGGAGAAAACAAAGGCTTGTGTGTCTATTAGTTTTTATTTTTGTTCTATCATATGTATGCACCTTATCTATCTGTAACATGTGACATCTGCAACTACGAAAATGTTAGGCAATAAAAAGTCTATGTAACACATGTTCTTATACACTTTGTCTATAGAAACTATGCATAGTTGTCATTCCCTTTTTTGTGGCCTTGTGTGTAAATAAATTATCGTGAACTACTGTACCTTTGCACTTTTGCTGTAACATATTTTACATCTGCGCTATTGCTTTTCATCGTATAAATGTATGAAATAAAAAACATCCCATGGCAGGTTGGATATGGCTGGGCGGGTGGGGTGCGGCAAGCCGCACTTCCTATCTAGTACAAAACGTTTGTTGGAGGAAACCCTCCCAGCTAACTCCTCCTCTCCTCTACATATGTCTCTAAGCCTGTTAGACCAAGAAAAAGCTTATTTTACTGTGATGCAGCGCAAAACTTTAAAAGTTGTATTTTGGGCATCATTTCAAAGGTTAGATAACACAAAAATATGCCATGATCTGCAAAATAAAAATACAGCCATGTTCAAATTGACCAGGTATTGTACCCCCCTCCCCCCCCCCCCCCCAAAAAAAATTGACTCCCCCCAAAAAAGAATTTGACATCCTAAAAAGTTTGATTTTTCTGATATACACACTATCACATCTCTAGGATTTAATATATAACACACGGCTAGAACACAAGAAAAATGCCATCAAATATAAATTATACATCCCCTGAAAAAATAATCATACATGGCATATTTGAGTATTAAAATTTAAAAAGCATACAAAAATTTGCCATGGTACACTAAAAAACATAGAGAAAAGACAACATGTATTTTAACTTGCCGTGGTTCTATAATTTGACTTTCCGTGTCCAAAGAGTTTTAAATTTTGTGATGAGGATGATTGAAAAAATAGAAATGTTAAAAAACAAAAGGAAATTTGCATCACCAAAATAATACAATTGCCATGACATACCCCAAATAATAATAGGACCATGCTCTTAATAATAAAAATTACATTCTCTTCAAAATTACTTTTCTATAAAAAAAATTCATGCTCTAAATAATAAAAATGGCATGCTCTTAATAATAAAAATGCCATACTCTTAAAAAATGTCATGGTGTGGATAAGCAAATTGACATCATTTAAATAATAAAAATGCCATAGACTAGAAAATATCATGCTACCTACACTAATACTATCATGGTCTAATTAGTAAAAGTGCCATGGTCTAACAACATAAAAGTGTCATGTTAGCTTAATCATATAAACACGACGATTTTAGGAATTTGTTCATTTGAAGAAAGATGGGTAATTTTAAGAAATCATACCAACTTGTTTGACATGACAATTGGATAGTTTTTAAAGATTCAAGGTTTTGCCATGTGAGTATTACACATAGATGGCAAAAAAATATAGAAAAACATTTTCATTTGAGTATATGGAAAGAAAATTATATTTAATTCCATGTACACACCTCTGGCAAAAAATTGCCATGTTCTAATTGAGAAAAATGCCATGGTCTAAAATAAGAAACATGACATTGTTTAAATAATAAAATGTCATAGTCTAAAATTAACAATAATGTACAGCTAAAACTTTCATAGTCTAATTAATAAAATTGTCATGGTCTAACGAATAGAAGTGTCATGCTAGCTTAGTAATATAAAAAAGTCGAAATTCAGGAATTTTGGTTCTTTTCACAGAAAGAATGCAAACTGAAAGAAACCATGTCAGCTAGTTTTGATGTGGCAAAAAAAAGGTGCAAAATATACTTCCCCGGTTCCTAAATATAAGTCTTTTTTAGATATTTCTATATGGAATAAATACGGATATATATATATATATATATATATATATATATATATATATATATATATATAAACGTATTTTAGAGTGTAAATTCACTCATTTTACTCCCGTGTGTAGTCCATATTGGAATCTCTAAAAAGAGTTATATTTAGGAATGGAGGGAGTAGTTGTCATGACATGGCACATTCAGATTCATATGTTTTTTCACATATTGACAAAGTAAGGATGTTAGATAAAAACGCCATGCAACTAGCTTTCAAAAATTATGACATGACAGATTAATATTCATAAGTTTTACACAAATTGTCATGCTTGTGGATTGGTGAAACTAGACATCTAGGTAAACATGGTTCATAGTTGACACGTGCTTTTCATTTAACTAGCTACAAATTGCTATGTGCATTACTATAGTAGCCATAGTGTTTCTACACTCGAGCCGTTTATAAAGCTGATGTGCCTCTCCTAGGTGATGGCATGACAATTTGTGAAAATCAACTTAGAAAAGCGCATATAAATGTGATGTGAACCTGTTCCATCGCTTGGAGGAGTCGCTAGCGACTTGGGCTAGCACTCAGGGTGGACACGATCCGAGCCGGCGTTCGGACCGACCGCCGGCGGTCCGGTCCGGACCGAACCGAGCAACGTCGTCGTCCTGTTATCAAGGACCAGACCGGCAATGTCCGAGGTCGGGCCGGACCGAGAGGACCGGCCAAGACATGGGCAGAGCGCGCTCTCGACCTTCGGGGACGGCTCATCGGAGAGATATCTTGCTAGAGGAAGCACAGCTCATCGAAAAGATGTGTGGGAGATTAAGAAGAAACAGAGGAAGCTACATGACCAAGAAGAACATCAGAGGGAGCTCATCGGCGACGAATCTGACACGACGGCCGGTGGACGGAGATGAAAGGAACGATGGCTGATGCGGCTATGTAGGACCTCCCTTGTCGATTTGTTTGACGGAGATGATAGATCTCATGACGGAGGAACTCCTAGACATGATGGTTCGTTGCCGGAAGGCTGGTGGCCTTGGTGCTATGCGGTGGTGCTCTGCTTGTGCGTTGGACGATGGCGGCCGCGACACAGGTGCGTGGCCCTGTCACGCCTTGGCCGCCACACACTCGCCAAGCCCCCGCCATGCCACCAGCCATGCCCCCGCCCCGCTCTGTCCATGGCCCCGCCATGCTGCCGGCTGCTTCTTCGGTCCGCTCGGTCGGGCCGTGCTTTAACCGGACTGGAACGACCGATTTCAGATCCTTTTTTGAGGGACCGGACCGACCGATTTTTTTGTCGGGCTAGGACCGAACCAGTCCGGACCGAGCGGGCCACGAGCCGGTCCGAAAGACCGCTCGTGTCGTCCACCCTGAGCTAGCACTTGCTCAAGCGAGCGGACGGCGAGCACAGGGAGGTGCACCCAAATGCCAAGTCACCAAGCTATTTTTTTAAACAATACAATTTTTATTAACCAAATATTGCGCCGTTAACATAATTTTGAAAAATAATACAATGTCGGTCACGGGAAAGCCGAATGGTTCCAGTCGGCTTTGTCAAATATTATGCCCTGTCTGCTTATCCAGCTCCACGGGGAAGCCAAATATTATGCCCTGTCTACTTTGGTTAGGCTGATAGGCCTCTTGGCTGCCTTATCCAGCTCTAGTCGGCTTTGTCAAAGCCGATAGGAGACAGTCGGTTTTAGCATACATTTAGCACTAATTGGTTTAGCCGTGACCAATTAGCTCCAGTCGGTTTTGGCAAAACCGATAGGTGCATGCATTCATTTTTTTCATGCGTAGTTATGATTTTTTGGTGACCAGAATGACAAAAAAACCTCTAGTTTCCCGTGTGGCAGCTCCCGCTACTAGACCAGGCGACAAGACTTTTTGCCGCCATAATTTCCCGCTTCTAACTTCTCGCCATAGTTTCCCGCTTCTTAGTTCCCGCCTATATCTCCCGCCATAGTTTTCCGTTTCTGAGTTCCTGCCTATTTTTCTCTTTTGAACCTATAAAACCCCATCCACACTAAGGTGGGAAAGCAGTCCAGTGTAGTCTTGTAGTCGCGTCAATATGTCCGGTTATCCTTGCTCTTAGTTTTCACCCTGGTATGTGCCGATATCTTCTGCGTTTAGCCAGCAATTTCAAGAGAGACAATAGAATAGTTCCATGGGATGAACTCATCAGTAGTGAAACCTTACTGAATGAGCTGGCTCACACATTAGCTAGGAGCGGGTGGCCTCCAAGGACCTTTGAGGAGATACGAAAAGAACTTCTTAGGTTGCATAGAAGATGGCAGAAGCAATTGCATAAGAATGAATAGTACTTGAAGATTGCAACAGAACATACAAATTTATGGACAAACGATAGCAAGGACGAAGACGATATCTTCATGCTAAGCACCAAGGCCAAGAGTAACACATCGTCGAAGGGCTAGAGTTCTGCATCGTCGAAGGGAAAGAGCTTTGCATCGACGAAGGATGACGATGATGTCTTCATGTAGTTTTTAAGATGCATTTTGTAAGTTCAGCGGTACCGTTTAATTCAAATGTATTATGTATTATTTGTTTGAAATGTCTTGTTATAGGGGCATTATGTTCTACCTAAGCATGATGCTGTAGTTGTTGCACGGCGTTGGATGCATTAGTTCGTAGTATGTAAGTATTGTCCCCGCGAAGCTAATTGAGCACTAAAATAGAATATGAATATGTCTCATACATAAGCAGATATTCATTTGTCCCATACATAGAATAGACATATGTCTCATACATAATTAGATAGTCATGTCTCTACTAATAGATAGAAGCATCACTGACGATGTCTGCCTCTACGCTCAGGCGGTGTGCTAGGCGTACTCCAGCCCAACGTGTGGGGTGGCCTAATGTTACAAGGAGGAATCTCGGACCTGTCCTGGTCATACTTTATATCCTGGGTGGGTCCTGGTGGACGATTCGAAAACATGTCCATCTAGGTGTTGTGCTGTGATACTGGATCATCCCGTTCACTCCCCCACCCGGATCCGGACACCGACGCCTCCTGATATGCGTAGGCTCGTGCAGGAGGGAACATAAGTACTGAAGAAATATGTAGTATCAATTAATAGTTAAAATAATAAATATGAAGAGACATACTGGATGGATGTGGATGAGACATGAAACCCGATGTGGGACTGTGTTGTTGTGGGGGTGGCCGAAACATGAAGCTCGACGAGGGACCATGCCGCTCTGGGTAATGCGCGCCGAACTGTCAGCCTGGTCAGGAGGGGGGGGGAGGGGCGTCAGCTATTGTGTTAGGCATGGACGCGGCTGATGTCGTTGCGTGGAGGTATGCGGCTGGTGGTGGTGGTGGTGAACAATATCCGAAGTGCGGGTGCACGTGATAGCCGTGTAGACAGCTTATATCATCTGTTCCATGCGCGCGAACCATGGCTGGAGCTAAGACCTAGGTACCAGAAGAGGTCCAGACGACAGTGAATGTCCATAGTTGATAACGTCACTATGAAGATCGTGTGCCAACTCAGCCTGAGATTGTCATGATGATTATTAAGTATGCACGACAAAGTATGTAACAACAAGATGTATTAGATAAAGACAATAGATGTTACCACATACTACGTGAACCCCGAAGTATCATAGCTAGGGTAGATATGTGACGTAACATAGGCCAGTATCTCCTCTGCCTGAGAGTGTTGAACGATGCGTAACTGTGTCCCGCTCATGTACCGATCCAAATAGTCATTGAATGCATGGAGATCAAACCTGCCTCGTGCCAGAGACGTGTAGTCGCAGTCTCCCAGTCTGTAATGTACTGGTGAAGCCTGTGGAGCCACTGAGTCTGTGTCCTGCTTATCCCCTTCCTTGTGATCCTGCAATTGAGGTGTGTGTTCAACAATTAACTAGTGCTTCACTGTGAACAATTATGAAAGACAATTCAACATTGAATAAGTATACAATACTTGTGGACTACTCCTGGCACTAGGTTCTCTGTAGGGCGGGGGGGGGGGGTGGCTTGACCATCTGCCGAAGACCAAATTGCCTCATAACCCGCTACTGCGCCATTTTCTCGACGAAGACATCAAAGATGATCTTCGATTTCGTCATCTAGTAACCCCGATCTCTTGTGCATAGCTCAAAAATACCGCCGGGGTATCTAGCATCTATGGCTGCTTGCCTGTACAGCTGCCAGATCATCCAGTGTACGTATCAAATTGCTCGTTTAATATTGTGTAGGCTCGCCTAGTTTGATCACTAGCATAGCATCTCTGCGTAAGTGAGTTTTAGCCATAGTGTATGCAAAGAAGATGCATTAAATTATAATAGGAGACATAACTTGCGTCGTGTCTAGCATAGACTGAGAGTAGGCATGTCGATGTGTTCAGCATTGAACAGGTCGCCCATAGGGAAACCTTGCTCGACATCTGTTCGGGCATCCTATAGAGAACCTCTCCCACGACCGCAACTATAAAAATAAATGGCATCCAAGAAGGATTGACTTGGTCGCCGCAAGCTGGCAACCATCGCACATACCTCATTATGTGGCCGCTAAGACCGCTGAACCCCAACTCCTCGGTGTGATCTGATTCGGCATCTCAACTCTCGCAATCTCCGGTGCAATAGGGATGTAGCGCACGCTTATAGTGGTGCCATGGTTGTTTGTGAACATCACCTTCCCGAGAAGCCACAGTAGGCACGCGTCCAGGCTGCGAGTAATATGTGTCACATTCATAGTGACTTCTGGATACCCCGAGAAATTTTGGATCTGTACTGAGTAAAGAGAAGGTATTAGTGAATAACAAATGTATCTCTGAAACCATAAGCATGACAAATGAAAGATATGCGGTTGAGGAACTAACCCTGAATGGAGCAACTATTCATACTTAGGTCCATGAGGCTCCGACGCAAGAGCCAGAGCCTGATCATAAACACCCCGAAAACGTGCAACCATAGATACCTTCCAACCACGTGGTGGCTCCAACAGTCCTATGGCAGGACCCACCAACAGTAGTCCCAACAACAGTGAGACATCCTCCAGTGTAGGAGCCATCTTTACCCAACGAAAGTGGAACGCGTGGGTCTCAGGCCTCCATCGGTCCACTAAGCAGGTGAGCAAAGAGGAGTTAATGGCAAGGTGTGTGGATCTCTTAGTGGCCTCAACTAGACGCGATAAGGTAAAAGCTCAGCCCATTTCAACCTGCATATCAGAAAGCCAACAATTCAGTTAGTGTGTCCCATTAATGTACCTGCTTGAAATAAATAAATAAAACATGTACCTCTCAACCAAATCCGGGTGTATCCTCCAGTCCGCCATAGGAGTGCGACTGACAAGTGGGTCGAGCTTTCACTCACATAATAGCGCATCATGATGCTTACTATCAATGTCCGGATTAAGAAACAACATTCCCTTTATTCCTACAATAACACACTTAATACAAAATGAAAGATAGTGCCACACACAATACAAATTTAAACGTAGTGCCACACTTATTACAAATTAAAAGATAGTGCCACAATTGATACAAATTTAAAACATAGTGCCACACTTAGTACAAATTAAAAGATAGTGCCACATTTAATACAAATTTAACAAATACTGCCACACTTAATAAAACTTAAAAGATAGACTAGCTTCTTCCTCTTTCTCTCCCTCTTCCCCCTCTTCGTCCACGGCTGCCTCGTCCACGCCTAGTGCTCCTGGTAGTGACGAAAGTGGGACATTCAAGGTCCCCATGTCCAAATCCATTGGATAGAATGCATTGCATGGTACGCCCTCCGGCTCCAGATTCATCCATATCATTCCGGATGCGCTGACACTACTGTCTACCTCTACTTGTACGCATATACTTAGGGTGTGGAATGTATCTTTCTTTCAGAAGGGTCAACGGTGTTGACGTTACCCATTGATCCAAAACCAGCAACTCACCTGTCCAGGTATTGAGGACGAACTCTTTAAAAGAAAGTATGAAGACACGAACGAGATTGCGTCCGGTCCTAGCTGCCCGCAAGCAGCAAGTACATGCGAGCAAGGTAGGTGAAGCAACTTCGATTTGTTGCATGTGCACTCACACGTAGGCCAGGCCCCATTTCCAATTTTCACCTCATGTGTCCTCATCTCATTTGCACATACAAATTTGTTGTTAGCTAAGCAGACGTCAATCATTCGCTCTAGATTTCCGATGGTGGCAATAGTGTGTGACCGGGCTTTTTCCATATTTTCATCCAATGTACTTCATAACCCTTTCAAAGTAACGTGTGTTTGGGTTGTTAGTGATATGCAGGTCACCGCTTTGATGTCTATCTCTCAAATACTTCACCGTGCCATAGAATATTCCATCAATGATGGTTGTAAATGGCAAAGCCATGTTTCCTCCGAGGACAAAGTTATATGTTTCAACAAGGTTGGTAGTCATGAGACAATACCTTTACCCATGTGTGTCATGCAACAAAGACCACCTCTCCAGATGCTCATGCTTTATCCACTGATCAAAGGTTTTAATCGTCCTCCCAAGCCTTCTTCTAGTACCAGGTGGGCCAAATCATGGAAAGTCACAAAGACCAACAAGCTCCTCCTCCACGACGGTTGATCATGTTGCTAACTAGCTACTATTTCAACATGTGCCCTCACAACTGCACCTCGTGCATCTCTCCTATCCCTAACATGTCTCTGCGTGCAAACATTAAGTTTGTTACGTATCAAATTGTACTTCCATAGATGGTTTTGTTTGCAGAGTTTCTTGAATAAATTCACGAGGTTCTTATTTTTGAACCGCGAGAAGAAATTGTCCCCAAGATGGCGCATGCACCAACGGCTCTGCAAGTCGTGCCATGGAGTTTGTTCCTCAGGGCATGAAGGATGCACTCATTCGGGTTATCCTGCACAACTATTATTTTCAATTGCCTGAAGAACCATGTCCAAATTTCATTGTTCTCACTCTCTGCAAAAGCAAATGCCAGTGGGGCGGCTTGATTTTGGCTGTCTTGACCAATGGTGGTCAGGATTTGACCCTTGTACTTGCTAATCAGAAAAGTGCCATCTACACGTATCACCAGTCGATAATGTCTGAAAGCTTGGATGCAGACGCCGAAAGAGAAGAACAGTCGATGCAACACCGTCATAATTGGGAACTCTGGCATGAACAAGTCTTGGATGTCGAATTAGGTGCATGGATTCCGGTCATGCGGTGTGCAAAGGAGTTGGACAATAGAGTCATATGCATCGAAATAGGAACCAAATCTGGTCTCAAGCGCCCTCTGCTTAGCTCTCCAAGCCTTGCCATAAGAAATTTTGTACTTGAACCAGATGAAGACTTTTGTCTGGATAGCCTTCACTTCAATTGCTTGGCTCTCCACTATCTCGATGTAAAGCAACCGAGCAATGAGCATGAACGTAAGGTTAGCATGATCTTGAGGGATACAAGGAATAACACAAGTGTGATGAACTAATTCACTGATCACCCATCTTGTGCCATACTTCGAAAGATATCCATGCACTCTCGCAGGACAATTCGGGTTCTTGCATAACATTGTCAAGTATTTCTGACTTGACACATCATCTACAAAAACCCTTTGCATGGACATTGCCCAATCAATGATTTCATCCTTGAGAGCTTGCTTGTTTGGATACATGGCACCCGTCGCAATGTTGTTCTGGTGATATTGCCAGGCAGAATCATGACCATTGTTCATGTCATTGTAGATGAGAAGTCCTGATTCCATGATGCAGAATTAGGCACCTCCTATTTGTTCTCTTCTTTGCCCGACTCCTTGGAATCATTGAAAATATCATCATCTCTATCTTCATCTTCCATCTGGTTTTGCATGTACCCATCTATATCATTAGCATCCGCCTCGCCACTGACATAATCATCGGCATTTCCTCCTTCTACATGGGACTGCTCTGTCCTGATTCGTGAACATGATCTCCAACATGGGACACATAATTTTACATTGAATCATGCATCCCTTCACTGCTTTGGCCATAATTGTAACCACCCTTGGCTTCAGGTGCACTAACCTGCTTCACGATGGGAAGCACTTAGGCAATATAATTACATCCCCTGTTCTCCAAGCTTGTAACTAGAGCACCCACTAAGAGTCCGCTCTATTGGCCTCAAATAAAAGAAAATATTTGAACTGGAACAGGTCCATAATGCATGAACATTGACGGTGCCTGTTTCATTATTAAATCTGTTAGAATAAATCTGAGGCACACCTTGATCTACCAAGGACCAAGCAATCACACCAGGCACGACATCGAGATTTGTTAATGATGTTTGCCATCATGGCTACATCCCCGGGGCCTGACTACGGGCGCTCCTCCCCCTGACACCATTACAATACCGCACCTCGGGTGCCCGGGCGCCAACACAAGCCGCCGGCTCCCCTTGCATGCCCGTGCTATTATATTGGCATAGGTTACATCGTGTGTCTATCCTCTCTATATATGAGAGGCCTAGGATACAAGTGTCCTAATAGGACACGACTCCATATCTTGTCTAAACACAATACTACTCAGATTCCAATTGTAACCTACCTTGTACACTAATATTCGACACAACTCTAACAAACTCCACCTTGGCGAATATTCTCCGCCACCTTGGATTCATCCATGCATCGAACCTCCATGTACATTAGACTTGAGATACGCCATGAGCACCGCTGCTACTCCCAGACTCTATGTGACTCCACCTGCAACTATAGTCCCTTCTTGTCTTCATCACAATCAACACTTGAGCAAAATTAAGTTCCTAATTACTCTACTTTGTGCTTCCAACTTTCGGAGTATCGTTCAACACCATCACACACTAATCATTGACCTGCATGAAAATGAACAACCACATATTGGATGCCACATATAAGAGTTACCTGAACTCAACATCCTCGCTCTTTCTTGACCGTCTGTCTGAAACTTGAAGGAATTTCACCGTTTCCCTATGTCACCCTGAGTCATATTCGCAGTTGTCTCACCCTTTTTCTTGGATAGTCTCTGACATGCCCCACGACTATAGAACTCCGCCTCCTTCTGTACTTCTCATACGCACTTTGCCATGTACACTGAACACCACAGAATATTCGGCCGTGTACTCTCTCCGCTTTTGACAATTTCAGCCTTTCAGTCACTTTCTCAGATTCCCCATGGTCAACTCCCCTCCATCAACTAGCACAGAAAGACACAGTCACCAGCTTGAGTCCGGTACTCGTATGTCACGCCCAAGATGCGACCCTATCCTTATTTTGGCTCGAGGGCCTCGACATGGATAGGAGCGCATCTCGTCGTGTTGCAAGAATGGATATCATTACAAGTACATGTACAAAAGAGATGAGAATATGGAATTGGCTTACACTCGCCACAAGCTACATCAAGATCACATCAATACAACAACATATTCAAACATCATACATAAGAGCAGGGTCCGACTACGGACGAAATCAAACGATAAAATGACATCCATCCTTGCTATCCCAGTCTGCCACCTGGAACCCATCCTAGATTGAAGAAGAAGAAGAACTCCAAATCAAACAAGCATCACACTCATGTCAAAGCATCGCGTTACCTGTACCTGCATCTATTGTTGTAGTAATCTGTGAGCCACAGGGGCTCAACAATCTCATTTCCAAGGGTATCAAGACTATTAAAGCTTAATGGGTGAGCTATGGTAAAGTGGTGAGGCTGCAGCAAGCAACTAAGCATTTATTTGAGTGGCTGACTTATGAATACAGAAAGTAAAGTGGGTGGACTACGCATAACGAACGTTAACTAGTAATGATCACTAAGTGATCCTGAACACCTACTTACGTCAAACATAACCCCACCATGTTCTCTCTCGGATAAGGACTCACGAAAAGAGACAATCACGGTTACGCACAGAGTTTGTGTATTTTATAAGAGTTTACTTCAAGTTTGCTATGACTGGGTGTTAAATAAAGTTTCCAAGTTTCCACATAACCGTGGGCATGGCTTTCTGAAAGATTTAACCCTACAGGGGTGCTCCAACTCATCCATGACAAATTAACCACACGTCGCGTTGGAATTCCTCAACCGCGGAATCACTCGTAGTATTTGTGGAATCCCAATGGAAAATCTCAACTTCAAGATAGCCTGAAGTGTCGTCGAAATCCCACGCGCAATACGTTCGGGAAAGGTAAAACAAATCCAGCAAGGCCGCCCGGCGTAACGACTAAACCCGATAGGAGCCACGTATCTAGTTCTCAGGGTACGACCGGAGGAGCTAGACGTCGGGTTGGCTGAAACCCCGGGTGACCAGGGGGAGCCGGACATCGCTCGGTTTGGACCAACACTCATGAGGAGCACTGGCCCGGGTTGTTGATTAATTATCGTGGGTGCCGACGGGTCCCTATGCAGTTTTATTAGTTATTAGGCAAATGTAGTACCAATGTTGGGCCTTGCCAGAAAAGTTTTACCCCAAAACGAAAATCAAGGGGGTCCCCATAACAACCCCAAGCATGTTAGGAGCATTCAATATGGAACATAACACCGGTACACAAGTAACTAGGGGCGGCAAAAGTGGAACAAAACACCGAGAAAAAGGCCAAGCCTTCCACCTTTTACCAAGTATATATGTGCATTAAATTAAATAGCAATAATATTGTGATAACAAAAGAATGTCCATGTTGACACATGGAAGCAATTGCAACTGCAGCTAGAAACGCTATAAGAAGGGCTTAGCAAGCGATAACATAGCCAACCAAAGGTTTGCTGGGATGTGGAGGGTTAGAGGCTTGTCATGGGAATGTTGGGAGGCTTGACAAACAGGTGGTAGGTAACAAGACCCAACGATAAAAGCAGGACAACTAGCATAGCAATGATAGTAGTGGTATCCAGGGAAACGTGTCATCTTGCCTGAGATCCCGCTTGGAAGAAGAATGAGTCCATGAAGAAGACGAGCCAACATAGTCGAACGAATCCTCACACTCCGAACGCTTTCGGAACTCTATCGAGAAGGAAAAATTCGAAAACAACAATCAACACACGATACACCACAACATATGCATGACATGATGCACAAACAGTTATGATGCATGTCCGGTTTAACTATGCAAGACATGTCAAATCACAACAATCAAATACTACACATTAAGTGAAGCTCAATATGCAACGAGTTGCATATTGACGAAACTGCAAATTTGAATATTTAGTTCACTCTCGTTTAGGTACACGACAATATTAAATGTTTTTAAACATGGCAAGAGGTAAAGCATAAGTACACTATCTATCTAGGCATCTTAAATGAGGCCGGAAACAACTTATAGCATTTCCGAAATGACCCCATATGTTAATTTCGAAATTGGTCCATATCTGAACTAATCATCTTTTATATTTTTTAAACAACAAAATAAAGTATACTATGCAATTCTACATGTCATTCTAGTCAATTTACATATATAGAACGTCTCAAACGGAGCTACGGTCTAAAAGATATGAGCAACACGAGATGGATATGCCATGAATGCAAAATGCATGAAAATGACAACCACAAACATTTCAAATCATGAATGCAGCAAGATATTATGACACCACATGAAATTCCAAGCAAGTTTCATATATGGCATGTCCAAAACGGAGCTACGGTTCAACCACAACAACCAACACAAGTTTTATTCAAATCCGCCGAAAATAGCAAGATGGCATATTGCACGCATGAAAACAACAAGCTACAAGATTCTGAAATGCACAAACTAAGCATGGGGCAGCAGCATATAAAACACACTTCACTTCACACAACATACTCAAAAGAGGCATGGATCACATGGTAGGAAGCTCACAACATGGCTAATTGGAAACAATTTCAGACTTGGTGAAAATAACAGCTTTTGACAGTGTAGTTTTATCACGAAGACATATTGGCAGCAGAAAACTATAAGCTACTGGGCATATTATGGCATGAAACTTAACTGTATGCTATAGGACATTATAAGCTACAAATAACTCCATTACACCTACCCCAAAGGGGTTCTAGATCACTAGGAAAACACATGGCAAGACAACAACAAAATGTTACTGATTCCAGACTTGGAAATATTTTAGCATCTCAAAACAGCACAATTTCGATAACATGTTGGAAACAAGAAAACAACACCCAAATATGCATTTCTATGGCAAGCAAATGACCAGGTGCTAGTGCACATGTCAAAGGGCATATCTTATGAACAAAATTATTTCATATCATGCATGGATTAAATCGCACGAAAATAACAAAAGGGCATCACATAAAAAACAACACGCATACAAAAATCTCAAAAGAAAAAACTAAATGCACAGATAAATCCTATGGATTTTTCTACCCCAAAATCATATATAATATGCATATGTTCATGTAGGAAAAAATGTTACAATTAATTACGCAAGTTTATGGAATAACCCCTTTTAGCAACTATAAATGCAAGTTAAATGCAACTATTACAATGAACCAGTTTGTCTTGCATGAAAATGCGATGCCGATAATATCACCATTTTTAATATATTGTTGGATTAATTCCAATGCATGGTTAAATAAATATGACAATGCAAATTAATGGCAATTATGCAAAATGATGCAGAACATCAAGCTTAGGTATTTTTTTATCATGGATGAAAAAAGGCATATTGTTAACCTACACATTTTTCTGAGCATATACATATACAAAACATTTTTATACGATGCATGGTTAATTATTTACGAACCATGCAAGAAATGACATTATCTGTAATGCAAAAACTTCACGAGCCGAAACTGCTATGCATCGGATACTAAGCTACGCACATGGCAACAAATAACAGTCGGGCGCTCGATCACCTAGTGGGCTTGGCCCATTCGGGGAGGCAGGCCGGTGGTGCAGGCGGCAAGCCGAGCCTTGTGCAAACAGGGCCTAGGCGGGTGAAGAGGCGGCCCACGAGAGCCGGTCACCGGGCGAAGAGGCGGCTCCGTCCCGCTCCCGAACCAGAGGGGGAGGTGCCATGAGCGTGGCGGCGTTGCTTGCGGGAGGCCCTCTAGCACAGATTCCGGCGGGGTCACCAGGAACAGCTTGGACGGCGTCGGCTCCGGTCATCTCCGGTCTGGACCTGGCCAGCGACAACGCCCTTCATGCGATGACGATGGCGGTAGCTCCTGCATTGGGATGCACACAGAGAGATGAGGCAAGGGAGAGAGAGAGATAGAGAGTTGCAAGAGGAGCAGAAGGAACAGAGGGACAATGACCTGCCGACGACGGGGCTCCGGCGGCGGCGGTCCGACGGGCGGCAACGACCTACGAGGAGCCACGGCTACGGGGAGCAGCGGGACGCAACACTACGTGGGGGAGGCTGCGGGAGCTCGCGGGCGGCGGCGGGTAGCGCTCGTCCAGTTCTGGCCCGGGCGGGCCTAGATGGGTTTCAGCGGGCCCTGGTGGCGGGAGGAGGGAGATATGCATGGTGGGTGGCGGCTGGTGGGTGGTTTGGCATGGAATTCAAGGAGGGACCAGGGTTAGGTCCAAATTAGGAAGGGGAGGGGGGTTATATAGGGAAGGAGCTAGGGTTAGAGGGTTTTATCCCGTTTTTGGACCCTCCGATCGCGATCGGACGGCTCCGGTCGTGGGGTTAGCTAGGATGGGCTATTCGGCTGTGTAGAGGGGTTGTGAGCTGAGAAGAGAGGGAGGTTGGTGGCCCGTGGCATGAGTTTTTAGAAACTGAAATGTCTAACGAATAACCAATGACGGTGCCGCTACGGTCGACCATTTGGGTATCAAATGAACATGGAATGCGACGAAATTTGGCAGGCGGTCCACCTACAATATAATAAGACCGCACACCAAATTTCGACCAAATCTGAGAATATTTTACACGCACCTTTAAAAACAATATTTATCGGTGCCGCGGACGCGTGCGTGTGTGGTTGGACTCGAAACGAACAACAACATGAACTGAGAGAACCGGTGAACACGAACGGATGCAAGTTTTCAAAAACGAGTGCTGATGCTATGCAGATGATGCGAATTATGCGATGATGAATGCGACAAACAATCGAATCACATGACAACAGTGGAAATAAAAGGGGAATCTTCTGGAGTGTCAGCCCTAGAGTGTTACAACTCTCCCACACTACACGAGGATCTCGTCCCGAGATCTAAGAATGAGAAGGGAAGGAAAAGAGCAAGAGGTGAACTTAGTTGCGTCTCTGACAAACGAGTGAAACCAGTGATGATTAGAGGTTTCAACGAGATGAAAGATGACACAAGGAACAAGGAAGAATTCACAAGAAATTTGGGCAGCACTCCAGTAGGATAGAGGGGCAAAATTTGATAAGATGGGAGAACTTGAAAAGATGACACAACACTCAGGCTAATTGGAAAGCATGGAAATAACATGATCTTTGACAAACGAGATGATAGAATGAAGAGAACAACATCACAATGCCTCCGAAACGAAGGAATAGAATCTAGATCATTGTAAAGAAACAAATGGAGAAGAAAATGCCAATAACTACCACAATTGAATTTGAGAAGCATCGGTTGAACGGAGTTGATGGAGAATCAACAATGAAAAGAATAGATTTTATGGGCTTATGTAAAATATCTCAAAATTATGAGGTGATAACCAGCCACTAACGGAAACAAAGACTGGTTGGGAGCAAAAGAGAAGAAAACCTGTTTCACCAAGAAGAGGAGGAGAAAACTTGGATCATTTATGACACCATGATAGCAACAATCCTTAGGAAATGCTTTAGGTGAAATCCAACCCAAGATAACTCCGAGGAAACAAGGTGGGTTTACTTATCTTATTCTTGACAATTTCCTTCGAGACTCCTCATAACCAAGAATTTAATAACACCATCTCAAAAGCCAATGGAGAGGAATTTAACTTAGAAATCCAAGATAGAGAACACTTGAGCACCTCCAACAAGAATCTTGATGAATACTTCGAGAAATAATTAACTCCTTGACGAATGACCACGAGGAACTTCCGGAAATGAGAGGATGATAGAAAAGAATTGAAGGTTGAAAAAGAACAAGATTGGGTCCTTCCAATGATTTAGATGATGCTTCGGGACAAGATTGAAAGCACAACATGCTCCCTTGGTGGTTTTGATAATTCATGACAACATACATTGTCTCTTGGACTAATACTTTTATCTAGTGTATTTCAGATAATGGTCCATGGAGAGTTGGGTCGGCAAAAGGATTATGGAAATACCCCAAGATGCAAGGAAATAGGTTGGCCAAGCTTCAAGCAAGAGGACTCTACATTTGATATTTGTGAGAAATCACTTTGAGTCCATAGGAAAGATAATACTTTTGAAAGGGGGTAAGGTTTTGTTGGTGAACAAAATGCTCATACATGCACAAGTGATAGTCACCAAAAACACCCACAAACTCTCCCACCAATGTGTGTCCAAAGCCAAATACTCAAAATCGGTGCAACCACCATTCTACACTCGGTGCCACCGATTCCAAACCCTAGACAGACTCAGCCAAACCCTAGCTTTTCGGTGCAACCAATCCTTCATTCGGTGCCACCGAGCCGGGCTGCCAACTTTCTGTTATGCAAGTTCATAGTTTCGGTCCCTCCGAGATTGTTGAATCAGCGTCACCGAGATTGGGCATTCGGACCATTGGTCACCTTATCGGTGCAACCGAGATTCCTATATCAGTCTCACCGAGATTCAAAAGTTGCTAACTTTAAGTCACTTCGGTACAACCAAGATTCACACATCGGTTCCACCGAGTCTGACTTATTGTGTGTAATGGTTGGATTTTTGGAGATGCCTATATATACCCCTTCACCACCACCTACTCGAAGGAGAAGCACTCAGAACTATTCCATACTTGCCCCATCCATTTTTTCCGAGAGAGAACTACCTACCCTTGAGTTGAGGTCAAGATCTTCCACTCCAACCATATGGATCTTGATATCTAGCCTCCCCAAGTTGCTTTCCACCAATCCCATCTCTTCCACCAAGCTAAATCTATGAGAGAGTGATTGTGTGTTGAGAGTCTATCATCTTGAAGCACAAGAGCAAGGAGTTCATCGTCATTACCGAGCCTATTACCTTTTGGAGGGTGGTGTCTCCTAGATTGGTTAGGTGTCGCTTGGGAGCCTCCTACTTCGTGTTGTGGAGTTGAACCAGGAAGTTTGTACGGGCAACGAGATCGCCTACTGCGTGAAGATCTACCCATAGTGAGGCTAGTCCTTCATGGACGGAAGCCGTTATGGAATAGTCAAGGTTGCTACTTCGTGGACCCTTATGTGTGGAGCCCTCTGTGGACTCTTGCGACCGTTACCCTCTGTGGGTTGAAGACTCCATAAACGTGGACGTACGATAGCACCACCTATCGGAACCACGGGAAAATTCTTTGCGTCTCCAATTGCATTTGATCTGCATATCTCAACTCTTTACTTCTTGTGCAATGTCTTTACTTTTCACTACCATATTTGTTGATATGCATGTGTTGGGTATATAGACTTGCTAGTCTTGCTAAAACTGTTAAAACCTGCCAACCAATTAACTTGGGAAAAGGTTAGGTTTTAATTTCCTGCTAGTAGTCTATTTACCCCCCTCTAGACACTCTTCTAGTGAGCCCTCAATTGGTATCAGAGCATTGGTCTCCATTGCTTCGGTTTAATCACCGAGGAGGAAGATGGATGTGTCTAGTATAGGGAGTTTGAGTTGTAGAGTGCCTATTCTTGATGGAGAGTACTATAGTCAATGGAAAACTTTGATGCTTGATTTGTTTAATGAATTTCAATTGAGCAAATCTATTATGAGCCCCTATGAGCCTCCTATTGATCCCTTGCATCCCACACACGAAGAGGAAATTGATATGCTATGAAATCTTAGAACTATTAATCTTATTGTTAGAGCTTTGCCTAGAAATGTGCTCAACCAAATGAAGAATTTTGCGTGTGCTTATACTTTGCGGAATGATTTGGACAAACGATATCCAAATTATTCATTGAATAATCTTGTTGAAATTCTTCATAAAACTATTATGTTTCACAAAATGACGCCTAGTGATCCTAAGTTTGATGATTGTCTATTTGGGCTTAGAGACCTCATGCATGCTAAAGGAGATGTCACAACTATCAGCAATATCATTATAGAAGCCCTTTGCATTCATAAACTTGAACATTGTCATGATCACCATCGTAACGAATCTCTTGTTCTTTATGAAGTGGATTTCCCACTTGATGATGACAATGTGGAACATGGCTATTGTGATGAAGATGAGCTGTTTGACATCGAGTATGAGAAGATCATGAAGAATCTAAGTTTCATGGCAAACTTTAAGGATTACATGTCCACAGGAAAAGAGTGGATTCTCGATAGCAGATGTACCAATCATATAACCGGAGATAGAGAAATGTTTGAAGAGATCACACCAAACCATGGACCGTGAAGGTACATAACATTTGGAGACAACTCCAAGGGTAAGGTACCTGGTTCTTGGTAAGGTGGCCATATCCCATGATAGCTCTATTCAAAATTTATGCTCGTTGAATCTCTTGGCTACAATCTTCTTTCCGTATCTAGACTTGCGGACTTTGGTTTCAATGTGTTATTCACCAAAGTAGATTCCCAAGTGTTTCGTCAATATAATTATAAAATGGTCTTTACCAGTATCCGTAGAGTTGATCTATACATTGTTGATTTCACTAAGAGATCCAAGCCTCACACTTGTTTAATTGCTAAATCTTCTAAAGGTTGGCTTTGGCATAGAAGATTAGGACATGTTGGCATGCGTAATTTAGACAAGCTTATCAAAGGTGTTCATATACTTGGTGTTAACGATGTTATATTTGACAAAGATAGACTTTGTAGTGCTTGTCAAGATGGAAAGCAAGTAGGTGGAAGTCATCCTGTTAAGAATATCATGACTACTAGGAGATCACTCGAGTTACTTCACATGGATCTTTTCGGTCCCAATTCTTACAAGAGTCTCGGTGGAAATTCCTATGGTCTAGTTATAGTTGATGATTTTTCCAGATTTACGTGGGTATTTTTTCCTTGATTATAAGTCGCAGGTTCAAAAGATCTTCAAGAACTTCGTTCGCAAAGCGCAAAATCAGTTTGAAGTGAAGATCAAGAAACTTCAGAGCGATAACAGATCAGAGTTCAAGAACACCCATGTGGATACCTTTCTTGACGAAGAAGGTGTCCCACATGAGTTCTTGACTACGTACATGCTGATACGTCTCCGTCGTATCCATAATTTATGATTGTTTCATGCCAATATTCTACATCTTTCATATACTTTTGGCAACTGTTTATACTATTTTTTGGGACTAACATATTGATCCACTGCCCAGTGCCAATTCCTCTTTGTTGCATGTTTTTTGTTTCGCAGAAAATCCGTATCAAACAAAGTCCAAATGCGATAAAAACTTATGGATTTTTTTGGAATATATGTGAATTTTGAGAAGTGGAATCAATAGAAGGCGGTGCCCGAGGGGCCCATAAGCCTGCTAGGCGCGGCCCACACCCCTGGCCGCGTCCTGAGGGCTTGTGGACACCCCTTAGGTCGGTTGGAGCTCTTCTTCAACAGCATGAAAGCTTAATTTTGGATCAATATCCCCTCACAATTTCAGCCCGATCGGAGTTACGGATCTCCGGATATTTAAGAAATGGTGAAAGGCCAGAATCTGGGAGCGCAGAAACAGAAGGAAATAGAGAGAGAGAGATCCAATATCGGAGGGGCTCTCGCCCCTCCGCTGCCATGGAGGCCAAGGAATAGAGGGGAAACCCTCCTCTCATCTAGGGAGGAGGTCACAGAAGAAGAAGACGGAGGGGGGCTATCTCCCCCTCTCTCCCGGTGGTTTCGGAACACTGTCGGGGCCATCATTGTGACGACAATCTACTCCAACAACTCCGTCATATTCACAAACACCTCCATCACCTTCCCCAATCTATCTATAGCGGTCCACTCTCCCGCAACCCGATGTATCCTCTACTTGAACATGGTGCTTTATGCTTCATATTATTATCCAATGATGTGTTGCCATCCTATGATGTCTGAGTTGATTTTTGTTGTCCTATTGGTTGATGGATGATCATGATTGGTTTGAGTTGCATGTTTTATTATTGGTGCTGTCCTATGGTGCTCTCCGTGTTGCACAAGCATGAGGGATCCCCATTGTATGGTTTGCAATATGCTTATGATTCGCTTATGGTGGGTGCCGTGAGTGATAGAAACACAGACCCGAGTAAGTAGGTTGTTTGCGTATGGGAATAAAGAAGACTTGATACCTTATAATGCTATGGTTGGGTTTTACCTTAATGATCTTTAGTAGTTGTGGATTCTTGCTAGAGTTCCAATCATAAGTGCATATGATCCAAGTAGTGAAAGTATGTTAGCTTATGCCTCTCCCTCATATAAACTTGCAATAATGATTGTCGGTGTGCCTAGGGACAATTCCGCAACTCCTACCACCACTTTTCCACACTCGTTAAACTAAGTTAGTTGTTTCTTTATCTAAGCAGCCCCTAGTTTTTATTTCCGTGCTCCTTATTATTTTTCAAACCTATCCTATCACACCTACAAACTACTTCTAGTCTCATACTTGTTCTAGGTAAAGCGAACGTTAAGCGTGTGTAGAGTTGTATCGGTGGTCGATAGAACTTGAGGGAATATTTATTCTACATTTAGCTCCTCATTGGGTTCGACACTCTTACTTATCGAGAAAGGCTACAATTGATCCCCTATACTTGTGGGTTATCAAGACCTTTTTCTGGCGCCGTTGCCGGGGAGCAATATTCTCGTGTGTGCTTGTTTGCTTTATCACTAAGTAGATTTTATTTGCTGTTCTATGTTATTCTCTATATTTAGTTATGGATATGGAACATGAAATACCAAAAAAATTAGGTGTACTTGCTACTCATGGAGATGGGGAACCTCCTAAAACCCTCGATGCTCGTTATGTGAAAGATATTATGAACTAGTTTGATAATCCTAAGAAAACCCCATTCAACTTGATAATGGGATACATGTTGGATCAACGTGAATACTTTAGGGATTATCGCTTGACTCAAAAAGGGAAACTGTTATGGGATCAGATTTATATGTTGGAATGGTATGCTTGGAATCTATGCTAGAGATATGATTATACTTGTTGCTCTAGGATGAAGGCTCAACACCTCCCTTTTTCATGTAAATTTAATGATAATGAAACCTTGGCTTCTTATGATAATGGTATTTATTATTACTATGATGTGGAATGAATAGAAGAATTCGTTGCTTTTAAGGGTGCTTATGAAATTGAATCTTTGTTTGAGAAGTGTGAAAATTATGATGATGCTGTTTATAGACCTGAAAATTTTCCTATACTTAAATATTTCTATGAGAATTATGAATATAATTCTGATATTGATGCATTTGTTGAGAGAATGTCTGCTTCCTTGGAGGAGACTAATATTTTGCAAGAATCTATGGAAGAAGAAATTGTTGAAACTGTGAGCTCATTAGATGAAAAAAATGAGGAGGAGAGCGAAGAACAAAAGGAGGAAGAGCGGATTAGCTACCCGTGCCCACCTTCTAATGATAGTAACTCTTCTACTCATACATTGTTTAATTTCCTTTCGTTCTTACCGAAGGATGAATGCTATGATAATTGCTATGATCCGTTGGATTCATTTGAAATATCCCTTTTTGATGAACTTGATGCTTGCTATGCTTGTGGACATGATGCCAATATGAAAGATGCTTATGGAGATGAACTTGATATAGTTCCTTATGTTAAGAATGAAATTGTTGCTACTGCACCCACGCATGATAGTCCTATTATCTTTTTGAATTCTCCTAACTACACTATATCGGAGAAGTTTGCACTTATTAAGGATTATATAGATGGGTTGCGTTTTACTATTACACATGATGATTTTGATAGATATAATATGCATGTGGTTGCTGCTCCTACTTGCAATTATTATGAGAGGGGAACTACATCTCCACCTCTCTATGTTTCAAATATGATAAAATTGCAAGAAACTGCTTATGCTATGTATTGGCCTTTACTTTGTGTGCATGAATTGTTCTTTTATGACATGCCGATGCATATGAAGAGAGTTAGACTTCGTTGTTGCATGATATATGTTACTTTGTGCTGAATACTAAATTAAAAATCATTTTAATTAAAATTGGCTTTGATATACCTTGGGATCCGGGTGGATCCATTACTTGAGCACTTTATGCCTAACTTAATGGCTTTAAAGAAAGCGCTGCCAGGGAGACAACCCGAAAGTTTTAGCGAGTCATTTTATTCTGCTGTGTGCTTTTATATAGCTCAAAAACAAAATAAAATAAAGAGGGGAACCTAAATTTTTTTCAAAAAGTAAAGTGAAAGTGAGAGAGACGAGCATTGTGAAAGTGGGAGCTAGCCTTGAACTTTGTTCATGCCCATGGAAACTTTGCAAATCTTGATTACAAAAAATTTTCAACAAAAATAATTATCCCCTTGTATAAATCCATTGTATTATAAAAATAATGTGCCAAGACTTTCCTTTAGGATGATTAGATTGCTTGTTTGGTGTGTGTGCAGTGCAAAAACAGAAACTTTGGCCGTAGTGCATGAATTTACATTTTTACTGGAATGTCAAAAGTTTCTGAATTTTTTTACAAAGTACTTCTATGCAATTTCCCCCCTAATTTTTCAGAATTTTTAGAGTTACAAAAATATGGTGAATGTTCAGATTGCTACAGACTGTCCTGTTTAAGACAAATTCTGTTTTTATGCATTGTTTTGCTTGTTTTGATGAAACTATCGATTGTATCGGTGGTATAAGCCATGGTAAAATTATAATAAACTAGATAAAATGCAGAAACAAAATATGAATTGGTTTACAATAGTACTTAAAGTTGTGATTTGCTTTATTATACTAACGGATCTCACGATGGTTTTGTTAAGTTTTGTGTGATTGAAGTTTTCAAGTTTTGGGTGAGATCACGATGGATGAAGGAATAAGGAGTGGAAAGGGACTAAGATTGGGGATGCCCGAGGCACCCAATGGTAATATTCAAGGACTCCCAAGAAACTAACCTTGGGGATGCCCTAGAAGGCATCCCCTCTTTCTTCTAACAACCATCGGTAATTTTAATTGGAGCTATATTTTTATTCGTCACATGATATGCGTAAATCTTGGAGCATCGTGTGCTTTTTATTTTTCTTTTAATAATGCACCATGATGGTATGAGTTAGTCCTTGGTCGATTTATAGAATGCTTCATGCACTTCACTTATATCTTTTGAGTATGGCTTGTAGAATGCTTCATGTGCTTCACTTATATCATTTGAAGTTTGGATTGCCTATTTCTCTACCCATAGAAAACCGCCATTTGTAGAATGCTCTTTTGCTTCACTTATATTTGTTAGATTGTGGGCATATCTTTTGTAGAAATAATTAAACTCTTATGCTTCATTTATATCTATTTAGAGAGTTAACAGGAGTTGGTCATTCACATGGTTAGTCATAAAATCCTACATAAAACATGTAGATCACTGAATATGATATGTTTGATTCCTTGCAATAATTTTGCGATATGAAGATGGTAATATGAGAGTCATGCTAGTGAGTAGTTGTGAATTGGAGAAATACATATGTTGAAGTTTGTGGTTCCCGTAGCATGCACGTATGGTGAACCGTTGTGTAACGAATTCGGAGCATGATTTGTTTAATGATTGTCAACCTGTCACGCCCAAGATGCGCGCCTATCCATTTTAAGACACGAGGGCCTCGCAAGGGATAGAGGCGCATCTTGCCGTTAGAAAGTATAGTAACATTGCATCATACATTACAGAAGTGATGAGTATACAAGTTGGCTTACACTCGCCACATGCTGAATTACAATTCCACTCAGAGTTCAAGTCATCAAGATTAAAACAGGATCCGACTACGGACGAAATCAAACGGTAAAACAGATGCAAATGAAACTATCTCGCCTGCCCCAAAGATCACGACAAGGTCCTCTACTCATCCGGATACGCCACATACATCCTGCCTCTTTCCTCATCATACTCCCACTGGAGCTGGGTAAGATCATCCTGCACGTACTTATCTGAACCTGTACCTGGAGTTGTTGTAGTAAACTGTGAGCCATAGAGGACTCAGATATCATGTGCCTGGGTACCGAGACTATTCAAGCTTAAATGTTGGGATGGGGTAAGTGTTTAGTTTGGAGCAGCACTAAGCATATATGGTGGCTAGCTTACACAACATGAAATAAATATGAGTGTCCTATGAAGAACGATCGAGTCTAGTATGATCTCTATGAGATCCTGAACACCTGCCTACGTCAATCATAACCCCACCATGTTTCCTCTCGGATCATGTTCACGAGCAGAGACAATCATGATTACTCACACAGTTGGTGTATTTTATTAGAGTTTACTTCAAGTTTACTAGAACCGGGTGTTAAACAAATATCCAAATTGCCACATAACCGCGGGCACGGCTTTCCGAAAGATCTAACCCTGCAAGGGTGCTCCAACTAGTCCATCACAAATAACCACACTCCGTGGGAATTACTCAACCATGGATCTCGTGGTCATCATTGGTAATTCCAAAGGAATTCCAACACCTCGAGAAAACCCGAAGAAAGTCATAGTCCACACGCAGGACATTCGATAAAGGTAAAACAAATCCAGCAAGACCACCCGACGTGTCGACGAACCCGATAAGAGCCGCTTATCTCCTTCTCAGGACATGGCGATTGAGCGATGGTTACCACGCCAATCACCGAGTTGCCCCGGGCGGCGTTAATAAGCTGCTCTGGGTTGGACCAACACTCATGCGGAGCACTGGCCGGGGGTTGATTAAATTATCCACGGGGTTGCAAAGCCCTATGCAAGTTAATTAAGGTATTAGCAAATATAGTACCAATGTTGAGTCTTGCCAGACAAGTTTTAATCTCAACTGAATAAACAAGGGGGTCCCCATAACAACCCCAAGCGTGTTAGGAGCGCAAAATATGGAAAACATAACACCGGTAACCAGGAACTAATGGCGGTAACAGCGGAACAAATCACTTAGAAAAAGGCCAAGCCATCCACCAATAACAGATATATATGTGCATTAGATTAAATAACAGAATTTATTGTGATATCCAATCCATGTTATCACATGGAACAACCTGCACCTGCAATTAAGAATGCTATAAGAGGGGCTGAGCAGCGGTAACTTAGCCAATCAAAGTTTGCTAGGATATGGAGGTTAGAGGCTGTCATGGCGACATGAGGGCTGATATAAGGTGGTAGGTAGTGCAAATGTAACGATAAGAGTGAGAAACTAGCAAGCGAAAATAGTATTGGGATCCGGGTACGATCATTTTGCCTGTTGGTTCTTCAGCGGAACAAGTAGCGGGATCCTCGTAGTGGTACTCTCCAGGGTCCTCGAACTCAGTATCGACACTCACGTCTACCCAAGAGAAACAGCAAATAAATCTCCAACCAAGGTGCAATGCACAACCAAGATGATGCATGATTCATTTTACGAAGAATTTAACATGACAATCCAAAACTAGTCAAGTTTCACATGCAAAGTTTGTAAATTAGTGAATCTGGAAAGAACCTCATGTTAAGTTATTTAGACATGCATGAACATGGCAAATATGGATGCATCATGCAAAATCGATAGAAACTCATATAAAGAACGCAAGAAACGAAGCTACGGTTCTCACGATACGCTCACGACAATGTACGGAGGCAAAACACAAGGCAACCAAGAACTAGGCTACTTCTTGGCATTCCATGGTAGCCACTGGATAGGTGATGAAAAATCAATCACAATAGGCTCAAGAATTAATCAATTCCATGGAGTATAGCTCCCACAAGGCACAAAACAAGATAACACCAAATCTGCCACAAAACAGCAACATAGCAATTTGTAAAGCACACAACTTGAGCTATGGGAACCCTACAGCCACAAACAAGATATTTACAGAATCTACTCAACACATACATCAACTTATCCAACTACACAAATAGCAAAGAACCACACATGAACAAGCATGAATCAATCAAGTTGGCAAAATGAATCAGTTTTCTGGGACTTGATGAAAATTCCAGTTTTTCTGGAATCTTAGATTATAAAGTAGCAAGTTGACAACACCGGTTAATATGCTATATAGCTTCTATTGACATGAAAATTAACAGGATGGTAGACGGCAATATCTACTAGAAATAATTAACATTGTGCATAAGCAAAACCCAAACATATCACTAGATACAACCCACTCTTCAAGGCAAAACAATAACTACAGATCTCCCAGACTTAGTGATTTTTTAAGCAAGCTGGACAGAAACATAAAGTTGCTCACTAAACAGCATGATTCCCACTTATCTGGTGACTATGCACAAATAACAAAAATATTGGGACATTCCCAGCAACTTTAGCTAGCAATCTCATGTTGGCAAGAACTTAAAACCATGCATAGAATAAATCAGATGAAATGGACAAAAGGGCATCACAACATAAAAATGCAGTTTTGTGAAGTTGCCCCAAAGTCAAATCTGACTTCATAGATGCATTCATGGGTTGATTTTACCCCAAAATCACTACTCATACCCCTATGCTTTCTTGGAGCAAGAGGGAGAAAAGCTAGGTCAAAATTGACCTCCTAAGGGCATGGGTGACTTATGTCACTTATGCAACTTAATGAAAATGGCCCCAAAAGGCATGTGCTCTAATGTTTCTTATTGGAAATGGTTATATAGCAGGTTAGGGATGTGATATCATGGCATAGCATCATTTGCAATGATGAAACTAACTAGAAGAGAAACTATGCTCATATGCACTTAAGAGAGGAATACCAACACATGGAGCTACTCATGCACATGGTACAAAACCACTCACTAGCATCTACTAGGCATCATTGCAAGAGAATAAATATTGATAGGAGGTATTCTACCTACACACACATCCACATGCTCACACACACATGACAATGGCAACTTGTGCCACACACACATAGGGATCTACATCTACACACATACATACACACATGCTCTCTTGCACATGCATATGGAGATTACTTCAAACATACACATAAGCACCTACATTAAACATAGCAATCTAAACAACCACACCTAGGTGTAGATACATGCATACACATCCACATATGCATATATGCACAAGTGCATACATAAACATACACATACACATATGGTGCACCCACACCTACACCTACTTGCACACACACACACATGCACTTACATACCACACACACTCACACAAGTGTGTGTATGTATAACATACACACACACGCACACTACACCAAGCACCCACACACACATGTGTGTGTATAACATACACACAACCATGCTCACATATATCACCACACACACATATAGAAGAACAAATAAGCAAGGAAGAAAAAGAGCACAAAAGAAAGGAAAAAAATAAAAACACAAAAAAGGGGGAGGGGATCGGGATCGAACCCGAGACCTCCTGGTCTACACACTCAAGCGCTACCACTACGCTACGGCGACGACAGTTAACAGAGGAGGGGCGCATCTAATCTGACAAAACTGAACCGTACTGGACACACACGACAGAGCATCGGCGGCGAGCAACGGCGACTACAGGCAGGCTATAGGGCATCTCTGACGAAGGAAGCAGCAAGAGGGAGAAGGAGGAGGAGGAAGAAGGGGAAAAGCGGCGACGGCGAGAGGGGAAGGGGAACCCTAGGGATCCACGCTCTATTTGAAGGGGCCTCGACGTCCGTGTGCCTCTAACGGCGACGGCGTCGGCTCTCGCTCTTGTACTCCGCTCTCTCGCCTCTGTTGCGTGACGGAGGAGGAGGAACGGGGCAGGTGGCCATCCTGCTGCTGCTAGGCCGAGCTAGGGGCTCTCCTGGGCCGGAAGCCCAGTGCCCCCACACTGCTCTCTCTCACCCAAACAAAAGGTTTTTCTGATATTTTAAAAACAACACCACTCAAAGAAAAACCTTAGAGGGATAAAAAGGGGTTTTAGTGCAAATAAAAAAAATACTTGTGTAAAGAAAATAATGTGCTCATATTATTAAATATATTAGGTTGATTTATTGCACACATTATTTAAACAATTATTTAAATAACAACCCCTGTTTTTAAAACAAACCAAAAAACAAATAACCCCAATTAACAACAACACCACATCCTAACTTAATAAGATTATTTGGGGCACCTCTTGAACATTTTAAAACAAATAAAACATCAAGTTAAATCTGATCATTAAATTAATAGGAAGAGAGGGGGAAGATGGAAGGTGGTGTTTGAAAGAGAGAAGAGAGAGGAATAAAGAGGTTGCACACATGACTCCACCCACACTCTCAAACACCAACACCACACAAGGCACACTCTCAACCACTACATCACATACACATGAATACAAGTAAGGCAAGAAGAAAGAAATGATGCATGATGATATGATGCATGAATGCCATTCAACACATGGGACAAGGTGCAATCATACATTAAGCCCATGTCACAAGTCATACAATGGGGTTACATGCCAAATAAGGTAGGGACATCACTTGGGATGTCACAACTCTCCCACACTACAAGAGGATCTTGACCCGAGATCTAGGAATGAAAGAAGTCCGGAAATTCGGAACGGAGCAGGTCCTCGCGTTCCCAAGTAGCTCCTTTGTCGGAATAATGAGACCACTTCACCTTGAGTAACTTGATAGACTTGTTGCGAGTCTTACGCTCAATTTCTTCAAGAATTGGAACAGGGTGCTCACGATAAGAAAGATCTGCTTGAAGATCGATGTCTTGGAGGTCAATGGTTCGCTCAGGAGTCTTGAAACATTTCCGGAGCTGAGAAACATGGAAGATATCGTGCACATTCACGAAATTTGGAGGAAGCTCTAGTTGATATGCAAGACCACCTCTCTTGCCAACAACTTTGAAAGGACCAACAAAACGAGGAGCTAGCTTCCCTTGTATTCCAAATCGCTGCATGCCTCTCATGGGAGAAACTTTGAGATAGACAAGATCATCCACTTGGAAGGAAACATCTCGATGTTTGCTATCATAATAGCTCTTCTGACGGGACTGAGCTGCTTTGAGGTTCTCACGAATGACATGGCACATTTCTTCTGCTTCAGTAATCATGTCATTGCCCAAAATCTGACGCTCACCGGTTTCAGACCAGTTAAGCGGGGTATGACACTTCCTGCCGTAGAGAATCTTGAACGGGGCCTTGCTTGAACTAGCTTGAAAGCTATTGTTGTATGAGAATTCATTATATGGAAGACAGTCTTCCCACTTCATGCCGAACGAAATCACACAGGCTCTAAGCATATCTTCAAGGATCTGATTGACTCTCTCAACTTGACCACTTGTCTGCGGATGGAACGCCGTGCTGAAACGGATCTTAGTACCCATAGCAGTCTGGAAGGACTCCCGAAACTTGGAAGTAAAGAGGCTTCCATGGTCAGAAGAGATGAGCTGAGGAATACCATGCAAAGACACTATCCTTGACGTATACAGCTCTACAAGCTAAGCTGCCGAGATAGATTCCTTGACTGGCAGGAAATGAGCAACTTTTGACAGCTTGTCGATAACCACAAAGATGGCATCGTTGCCTCTCTTAGACTTGGGAAACCCAGTTACGAAATCCATCTCAACATGATCGAATTTCCACTCTGGGATAGGCAAAGGCTGAAGAAGACCTGTTGGACATTGATGCTCCGCCTTCACTCTGCGACAAACATCACACTCGTTCACGAACTGAGCAATTTCACGTTTCATGCGAGTCCACCAGAAGGTTTGCTTGAGATCTTGATACATCTTGGAACTGCCTGGATGAATGGATAGAAGAGAATTGTGTGCTTTGTCCATGATAACCTTTTTGAGATCACCTTTTGGAACCACAAGACAGTCCTCAAAGAACAAGGTATCTTTGTCATCGACACGAAAGCACTTATACTTCGGAATGCTCTTGGCCACCCCTTTCTTTACTTTCTTCACCATAGCATCAAGAAGCCGCGCTTGGCGAACCTGATCTTCCCGAGTCGGAGAGACTTGAAGATTTGCAAGAAATCCTTGCGGAATCATCTGAAGGTTGAGCTTGCGGAAGGCTTCACAAAGCTCAGGTTGAAGAGGCTTCAAGATCAGACTATTGCAATACGCCTTATGGCTGAGCGCGTCTGCAATGACATTTGCTTTCCCAGGAGTATACTCAATGCTTGGGTTGAAGTCTTAAAGAATTTCCACCCAACAAGATTGCCGAAGATTGAGATTGGGTTGAGTGAAAATGTACTTCAAGCTCTTGTAATTGGTGTACACCTCAACTGGTCTACCCAACAACAAATGCCTCCAAGTCATTAGAGCATGCACAACTGCCGCCAACTCAAGATCATGAGTGGGGTAGTTCTTCTCGGCAGGCTTCAACTGACGCGAGGTATAGGCCACAATCTTCTTGTCTTCCATAAGAACACCACCAAGGCCTTGGAGAGAAGCATCACAGAAAACTTGGAAAGGCTTGGATTGCTCCGGAGGAACAAGAACTGGAGCTCAAGTCAGTCTCTGCTTGAGCGTATTGAACACTGCATCACACTCAGGAGACCAAACATACTTGACACTCTTCTGGAGGAGATTGGACAGAGGCTTGGCAATTTGAGAGAAGTTCTCCATGAACCTTCTGCAATAACTAGCCAGCTCGAGGAAACTCCGAAGCTGCTTGATGTTCTGAGGAGGTTCCCACTTCAATATTGCTTCAACTTTCTCAGGGTGCACTTTAATTCCCTCGGCAGAGATGACATGCCCGAGGTACACCACTTCATTGAGCCAAAACTCACACTTGGAAAACATGGCATAGAACCGATGTTCCCTTAACTTGTCCAGCACTGGGCGGAGATGCTCTGCATGCTCTTCTTCTGTCTCTGAGAACACAAGGATATCATCGAGATAGACCAAGACAAACTCATTCTTGAACGGAGAGAAAATGAAATTCATCATCCTTGAGAAGGTTGGAGGAGCATTTGCAAGACCAAATGACATAACTGTGTACTCATACGAGCCAAAACTCGTCCTGAAAGCGGTCTTGGGAATGTATTCTTCGCGAATGCGAATCTAATGATAACCCATTCGAAGATCCAACTTGGAGAAAACCTTGGCACCTTTCAGTTGTTCAAACAACTCATTGATGTTAGGGAGTGGGTATTTGTTTCTGATTGTCTTCTTGTTCAATGGCTGGTAGTCCATACAAAGACGATCCGTGCCATCCTTCTTCTTGACAAACAAAACTCCACAACCCCACGGAGAAGAGCTTGGTCTGATCAGACCCAGACGTTCTTGCTCATCTAGCTGCTTCTTCAACTCTTTCAGCTCTTCGGGGCCAAGTTTATACGGGCACTTGCAGACCGGTTCAGTTCTGGGCTCGAGATAAATCACGAACTCGACTGGCCGGTGTGGAGGCATTCCTAGCAATTCTTTTGGAAATACATCTTCATACTCACATACCACCGGAATTTGAGAAATCGCCGAGATTTCACCCTTCTCATTAAGAGCAAAGAGACGGATTGTGTCACCGCGAGCCGCGAATATAATCACGTCTTCTGAAGGATGAGTCAGCTTGACTTCTTTTGCTTGACAATCAACATAAGCCTTATTCATAGCCAGGAAGTCCATGCCCAGAATGAGATCAATATCGGAATTCCTAAGGACAATTGGAGAAGCCAGAAAAGAATAATTGCCCATCTTGATATAAGCATCCTTAACAATCATATGCGAACTCATGCGCATCCCCGAAGAAACCACACGAAAAGGACTAGCTAAATGCATAGCGACAATAGGCTTGGATATGAATGAATGCGATGCACCAGTATCAAACAATACTTTAGCAGGAAAATCATTAACTGAGAGATTACCGATAATCACATCATTGGACTGCTCTGCTTCAGCTGCATTCACCATATTCACTCGGACTGACTTGGGATTATGGTTCACCATTGCATTGCCTGGAGGCTTAACAGGAGGAGGAGGCGGAAGACGCCGCTGGTTGCACTTGTTTGCATAGTGACCCTTCTGACCACACTTGTGACAAGTCACCTCAGAGAGCAGACGAACATTGCCTGGAGGAGGAACAAAGACTGCCTTGGATGCCTGGGTTTTCTGGTGAAATCCTGGGTTGGGTGGGTGGGAAGAACCACGACCACCAAACTGCTTCTGCTGTTGAGGAGGATGAAATGGAAGAGGATTTGGCACCCAATACTTCTATTGCTTGGAAACCATGTGAGAGCTGGAAGAAGAATATGAATCCCTTGAACGCTTCTTGGAGTTCTCTAACTTGAGCTGAGCTGCTTCAACCTTTAGAGCCATGTTGTAAAACCGATCAAACTCACGAGGCTCTTGAAGAACTAGGCCTGGCAGAAGGTCATCCTTGAGACCACCTCTGAACTGATATATCATAGCCTTATCATCTGGCACATCTTGCTTGGCATAACGAGCTAGATTCTGGAACTCGACGTTGTATTGGTAGAGAGGCTTGATTCCCTGCTTCAAGAGCCTGAACTTCTCATGCATCTCCTCGACAAAGCTAGTCGGAATGTAATGAGCCCTGAAGTCACAATGGAAATCGTCCCAAGTAACAACATGATCGCCCCTGGAATCCTTGTATTGCTGCCACCAACCAGCTGCTTGACCCTTGAGCTGGAACGAAGCAAATCTGACAAAGTCCTCTGGCCTGACATTGCTGCACTCAAAATGCTTACTAATATCATGAAGACAATCATAAGCATCAAAAGGCTGCTCACAACAGGTGAAAGACTTGGGCTGGTTGGCAAGGAACTGATTGAGCGTTTCAAACTAAGGCTGATTCTGAAAATTCCCTTGAAAACCTTGCTGACCCTGCTCCCTTTCTTGCAATAGCCTTAGCAACATCTGAGTGTTTGCATTGGTCGCGTCCATCACAGCTTGCCAAGCTTCTGGAGGAGGAGGCGGAGGCGGCGGTGGCGGAGGTGGTGGTGGAACATCAGCCTGCTCCTCATCACGACCCGGATTGTTGCGAGTTGATGGAGCCATCCTGAACATGGATAACACGCATTAGCACCTCATTGAATAGATGAATTCAAAGCTGAATCAAATGCTTGAAAGAAATTGGACAAATAACAACACAGCCTTCCTACTGAAAGAAATAGTAAGAATGCTTCTTCGGATTATGATAACATCATCAGATATAATACGCCACTTGCAATAACACAAAAGTATTGAGCTAAGCGCTCGGAACAAATGTACATGCCCAATACATCTTGAGAAGATGATCCTAGATGACTACAAGATTTTCCCACCTATGAACTTCCGAAAACTTTCTTGTTTATGCGATTCGGGTTGCGGACTTAGGAACCTACCCTAGGTAATCAGCTGCAACTGCATCCACAACCTTCCACACCATAATTCAAGAAACTCCGCAAACTCGTCTAATCTTGAATCCTCGAACTCACAACGATACTAAACCATGGTGGTACCCCAGACGCCTCCCCAGTACTAGGTGACTCCGACCTTATCTCACCATGATAAGTATTGAAGTAATTTTGAACATTCTCCGTTCTGAGATATCAAGGAAGTTGAATGATAACGATGTGCCAACATTCCCTGGAGCTTGACTCCCCGGAAGAAATCAAGTCAGACAGGACGCACCAAGACAGAACCCTGTCACATCGGTATCATATAGACTCCAAAATACACGTGTGATCCTAAAAATTTTTTGAGCGAGAAGAGGAGTAGAATCAAAATTCCAAAGTCGGATACCTCACCAGAGCATAGAAGAGGAGTAAAAAGAATCCTACTCTCCGATATATCTAGACTCAAAATAGTTTTTACTAGACATGACTCGGCCAAGTTCGAACAAGCAAAGGCTCCTATGGTCGTATGGCTCTGATACCAACTTGTCATGCCCAAGATGCGCGTCTATCCATTTTAAGAAACGAGGGCCTCGCAAAGGATAGAGGCGCATCTTGCCGTTAGCAAGTATAGTAACATTGCATCATACATTACAGAAGAGATGAGTATACAAGTTGGCTTACACTCGCCACATGCAAAATTACAATTCCACTCAGAGTTCAAGTCATCAAGATGAAAACAAGGTCCAACTACAGACGAAATCAAATGATAAACAGATGCAAATTAAACTATCTCGCTGCCCCAAAGATCACGACCAGGTCCTCTACTCATCCGGATACGTCACGTACATCCTACCTCTTTCCTCATCATACTCCCACTTGAGCTGGGTAAGATCATCCTGCACGTACTCGTCTGAACCTGTACCTAGAGTTGTTGTAGTAAACTGTGAGCCACAGAGGACTCGGCTATCATGTGCCCGGGTACCGAGACTATTCAAGCTTAAAGCTTGGGATGGGGTAGGTGTTTAGTTTGCAGTAGCACTAAGCATATATGGTGGCTAGCTTACGCAACATGAAATAAATATGAGTGGCCTACGAAGAATGATCGAGTCTAGTATGATCTCTATGAGATCCTGAACACCTGCTTATGTCAATCATAACCCCATCGTGTTCCCTCTCAGATCATGTTCACGAGCAGAGACAATCATGGTTACTCACACAGTTGGTGTATTTTATTAGTGTTTACTTCAAGTTTACTAGAACCGGGTGTTAAACAAATATCCAAGTTGCCACATAACTGCGGGCACGGCTTTTCGAAAGATCTAACCATGCAGGGGTGCTCCAACTAGTGCATCACAAATAACCACACTCCATGGGAATTCCTCGACCATGGATCTCGTGGTCATCATTGGTAATTCCAAAGTAATTCCAACACCTCGAGAAAACCCGAAGAAAGTCAGAGTCCACACGCAGGACATTCGATAAAGGTAAAACAAATCCAGCAAGACCACCCGACGTGTCGACGAACCCGATAAGAGCCGCGTATCTCGTTCTCAGGACACGACGGATGAGCGATGGTTACCACGCCAATCACTGAGTTACCCCGGGCGACATTAATAAGCTGCTCTGGGTTGGACCAACACTCATGCGAAGCACTGGCCCGAGGGTTGATTAAATTATCCACGGGGTTGCAAAGCCCTATGCAAGTTAATTAAGGTATTAGCAAATATAGTACCAATGTTGGGTCTTGCCAGACAAGTTTTAATCTCAACCGAATAAACAAGGGGGTCCCCATAATAACCCCAAGCGTGTTAGGAGCGCAAAATATGGAAAACATGACACTGGTAACCAAGAACTAATGGCGGTAACAGCGGAACAAATCACTTAGCAAAAGGCCAAGCCTTCCACCAATACCAGATATATATCTGCATTAGATTAAATAAAAGAATTTATTGTGATATCCAATCCATGTTATCACATGGAACAACCTGCACCTGCAACTAAGAATGCTATAAGAGGGGCTGAGCAACGGTAACTTAGCCAATCAAAGTTTGCTAGGATATGGAGGTTAGAGGCTGTCATGGCAACATGGGGGCTGATATCAAGTGGTAGGTAGCGCAAATGTAACGATAAGAGCGAGAAACTAGCAAGCGAAAATAGTATTGGTAGCGCCCTGAGGGCTTGTGGACACCCCTTAGGTTGGAGCTATTCTTCGTCTGCAAGAAATCTAATTTTCTTATAAATATCCCCTCAGAATTTCAGCCCGATCCGAGTTACGAATCTCCGGATATTTAAGAAACGGTGAAATGCCAGAATCTGGGAGCGTACAAACAGAAGGAAACAGAGTGACATATCCAATCTCGGAGGGGCACTCGCCCCTCCACGGCCATGGAGGCCAAGGACCAGAGGGGAAACCATCCTCTCATCTAGGGAGGAGGTCAAGGAAGAATAAGAAGGAGGGGGCTCTCTCCCCCTCTCTCCCGGTGGCACTGGAACGCCGCCTAGGCCATCATCGTGACGGCGATCTACTCCAACAACTCCGCCATCTTCACCAACACCTCCATCACCTTCCCCCATCTATCTATAACGGTCCACCCTCTCGCAACCCGTTGTACCCTCTACTTGTGCATGGTGCTTTATGCTTCATATTATTATCCAATGATGTGTTTCCATCCTAGGATGTCTGAGTAGATTTTTGTTGTCCTATTGGTTGATTGATGATCATGACTGGTTTGAGTTGCATGTTTTATTATTGGTGCTGTCCTGTGGTGCTCTCCGTGTTGTGCAAGCGTGAGGGATCCCCACTATAGGGTTTGCAATATGCTTATGATTCACTTATGGTGGGTGGCGTGAGTGATAGAAACACAGACCCGAGTAAGTAGGTTGTTTGCGTATGGGAATAAAGAGAACTTGATACCTTATAATGCTATGGTTGAGTTTTACCTTAATGATCTTTAGTAGTTACGGATGCTTGCTTGAGTTCCAATCATAAGTGCATATGATCCAAGTATACAAAGTATGTTAGCTTATGCATCTCCCTCATATTAAATTGCAATAGTGATTACCGGTCTAGTTATCAATTGCCTAGGGACAATTCCGCAACTCCTACCACCACTTTTCCACACTCGTTAAACTAACTTAGTTGTTTCTTTATCTAAGCAGCCCCTATTTTTTATTTCCGTGCTCTTTATTATCTTGGAAACCTACCTATCACACCTACAAAGTACTTATAGTCTCATACTTGTTCTAGATAAAGCGAACGTTAAGCGTGTGTAGAGTTGTATCGGTGGTCGATAGAACTTGAGGGAATATTTATTCTACCTTTAGCTCCTCGTTGGGTTCGACACTCTTACTTATCGATAAAGGATACAATTGATCCCCTATACTTGTGTGTTATCACACGCCTCAACAAAATGGAGTTGTTGAGAGGAAGAGCCGGATGCTTATTGAGATGCCTAGAACGATGCTTGATGAATACAAGACGCCAAGACACTTTTGGGCAGAAGCCATGGAAACATCATGTCATGCCACAAACCGACTTTACTTGCACAAGCTTCTTGGTAAAATGGCATACGAGCTACTCACCGGTAACAAACCCCAAGTTGGATACTTTCGGGTATTCGTCTCCAAGAGGTACATTCTTGACAAGCATCGTCATACTAAATTTGCTCCTAAATCTAATGAAGGATTCCTACTTGGTTACGGATCGAATTATCACACTTACCGTGTCTACAACAACTTCACTCGAAAAGTTGAAGAGACGATAGATGTGAAGTTTGATGAATCTAATGGTTCGCAAGTCAAACAATTGCCAAATGATGTAGGTGATAAGGACCCTTTGGAAGCTATCCTAGATTTACCCATCGGCAAGATTCGTCCCATTTAGGTGAAGGATAGTACTTCATCAACTCAAGTGGAAGCCCCTACTTCATGAAAAGGTGAACCACAACATGACATGGATGCATCCACAAGCGGTACACGACAAGATGAGGAAGATGAGGAAGTACATCATGAAGATCCACCACAACCTCCTTCACCACCACCTAAAGGGAACGACGCCGTCAACAACAACGAAGATGAAGGAGATGATGATGATGATGATGATGATGATGAAGCTCCACCGTCTAACAAGCCCAAGCTACCCCGAGTTCAAGCACAAGTGACCAAGAACCATCCCATAAACCAAATCTTTAGTGACATCCAAATCGGGAGAATCACTCGCTCTAAAACTCGTCTAGCTAACTTTTGTGAGCATTATTCTTTCATCTCTAGCATTGAGCCCTTGAAGGTAGAACAAGCTCTTGAAGATGCGGATTGGGTGAACGCCATGCACGAAGAGCTTCACAACTTTGAAAGGAACAAAGTGTGGACACTCGTGGAGAAGCTCGATGATGAGCACAACATCATCGGAACCAAATGGGTGTTTCGTAACAAGCAAGACGAAGACAGTCAAGTCATACGCAACAAGGCATGTCTCATGGCCCAAGGATATACTCAAGTCGAAGGTATGGACTATGGTGAGACTTATGCCCCCGTCGCGAGACTTGAAGCTATTCGCATTCTTCTTGCCTGTGCTAATCACCATGATATCATGCTTTATCAAATGGATATTAAAATTGCCTTTTTAAATGGTGAAATTGAAGAAGAGGTTTATGTTAAGCAACCACCTGTTTTTTTGAATCCTAAGAAACCTAACCATGTTTACAAGCGTCATAAAGCCCTTTATGGTCTTAAGCAAGTCCCTCGTGCTTGGGACAAATGCTTAATAAAGTTTCTCATTGAAAAAGGTTTTGAAATTGGTAAAATTGATGCAACCTTGTTCACTAAGAGAGATAATGGTGAATTATTTGTGTGCCAAATCTGTGTGGATGATATTATCTTTGGTTCCACTAACCCTCAATTTAGTGAAGGATTTGGAAGGTTGATGTCCGAGAAGTATTAGATATCCATGATGTGTGAGCTGAAATTATTTCTTGGATTTCAAATCAAGCAATCAAAATAAGGAACTTTCATCTCTCAAACTAAGTATACCAAGGACTTGGTCAAGAAGTTCAACATGCAGGAGTGCAAAGGTATGAAAACTCCCATGCCAACTAGTGGACATGTTGCTCTTACCAAGGAGGATGAGTCGGTTGATCAAAAGGTTTATTGATCTATGATTGGTTCATTGCTATATCTTTGTGCATCTCATCCCGATATTATGCTTAGTGTTTGCATGAGTGCTAGATATCAAGCTGCACCTAAGGAGTTTCATCTTTTGGCCATGAAACGTATTGTGAGGTACTTGATAGAAACACCAAACTTTGGCATTTGGTATCCCAAGGGATCTTCTTTTAACCTTGTTGGTTATTCCCATTCGGACTATGCCAGTGACAAGGTTGATAGAAAATCCACCTCGGGTACTTGTCAATTTTTGGGTAGATTTCTCGTGTCTTGGTCCTCCAAGAAACAAAACTCGGTATCTCTATCTACTGCCGAAGTTGAGTATATTGATGCTGGATCTTGTTGTGCACAATTACTATGGATGACACAAACGCTTAAGGATTATGGAATCCATGTTAAAAATGTTCCATTACTTTGTGACAATGAAAGTGCTATTAAGATTGGTCATAATCCTGTGCAACATTCTCGAACTAAGCATATTCAAGTTCGACATCATTTCATTCATGATCATGTTGTTAACGGAGATATTAATCTTAAGCATGTTCGCACTAACAAGCAACTGGCCGATATCTTTACTAAGCCACTTGATGAGAATTTTTTTTGTCATTTGAGGAGTGAGTTGAACGTCATTGATGCTTTGAACTTGAGCTAGACTCACTCGGGTGCTTGCAAGGGCATGAGCCTTCTTTACACTTCCATGATATTCCTAACATGTTTTCTTATGCCATGGAATTCTATGCTCCATTGTATTGCATCTAATCATTTGTAGGTACTTGGAATAACTTCATTCCACGAGATTGCAAGCAACTCCAATCATAAATAATCTTGTCTTGACCAAGTATCCACAATCCCTCTTGATGATGGAAAGAAGAAGATAAGAAAAACATATCCTTGACATATGCTTTATCATTATTGCAAAATCTCAATTGGTATCATGTCAAATGGATATACCTATTGTTCTTCCTTGCATGACTAACCTTTGTAGGTAACAAGTGTACTAGAACGAGAAGGATTGCTCCCAACTCAAGATGTTCTTCATGAACCTCGAACATCCTCAACAAGTTCACCTATGAGAAACGTCATCAACATCACTCAATGGTATGCACTCATATCCTTGAAAAGGCTTTACTCCAAGTCATGAGCTAAAGCAACTCAAGTGATATGAAGACATTAAAATGCTTAGTCGAAAAATGGTAACCCCATTTTGAGCTTAATGTAGAGTATGACGTATGATCAAGTATTCTTGCTTGGATCCTAAGTCAATATACTCTAATATAGGTGACCTAGTCACCACCCATCATCTAGTTAAGAATCTTGTGTGGTTTGTTCTCTATTTGCATGATCTCTCGTAACCACTCAGATCTTCTCTAGATGATGTCCTTCACTTTCCCTTTGAAAATATTTTTTTGCCTCTTTGAAAACAGAAACTTGGTCCCTTATTCCATTCTTTCTGGTTTAGCCTCGGAGCCTCCGACTCAGATATCTCGGTTCTACCAAAATTGCAGACAAGCTGCACTACAAAATCTCGGACCACCGATCTATCTGTCTCAGAGTCACCGATTTGTTTTTCTCTTATCTGTTCTTCTTCTGTTACTTTGATGATCCCTTCTAAAAAAACTTAGGGGGAGAATAACAAGCAAAACTTAGGGGGAGAAATTCTTTATTCAAGGATCCCTAGCTCAAAGGAGGAGAAGATTTAACAAGACCTCACTACTATTTGCCACAGGGAGAGAAGTTACCTTCAATAATTCCCTTAGTTCTTTTCTACGAACCCTACTTTCGATGACCCTTGTTCTTGAGGATACCTTCCTTGTCCGTGATCCCTGTACCTACTCCTAAATTTGATATTTTTGGAAATTAATGCCAAAGGGGGAGAATAACAGAGCTTCATGCTAAAGGGAGAGGTACATGCTTATGCAAAGAGGGAGATATGATTAAGGGGTAGAGCAGATATCAATCTTTTACTTATGTAAACAAGGTGAGAATGCCAAAGCGGGGGAGAAAAACATGTTTGGAGAATATTATTGAGATTATTTTATTTTACTGTTCACTTTAGAACTTTTCTCACCCTATCCAATCCTAATGTCTACATGCTGAGATTCAAGGGGAGAGGATGAACTCCTACTTTCATATCTAAGGGGAGAAAGTTCTAAATGATCTTGGAGACATATTAATCTAAAGGATTATCATATTTTATATGTTCTCCATATCTTGGTACTTTTGAGTTCTATTGTCTTTATATTAGTGGAATACTCTTGTGTTTCCTAACAATGTTTTCTCAAGTGTGTTTCTACTACTAGAATGATCAATAACTCAAGGTAAGTATTTGCATCATACTCTTGGTCAAGATGATCTCTTGCTTCTTGCACATAGAGTGAAGTCTTTAACAAGGACACATCTCATTCATATATATTTTGATGCATATAGCCAAGATACACATGACTCCTTATATCCCTTCATCCATATGTGTGTCCATGCATTCCAAAGCAACTATTCCTTAAAGGACTGCACACATTTAGGGGGAGCAAATATAAGTCATGTGGCTCTTAAAGTCTTCATTATATCCACGGATATCTTTATTTGAAGCTTTGATTGTATGTTGTCATCAATTACCAAAAAGGGGGAGATTGGAAGCACAACATGCTCCCTTGGTCGGTTTGATCATTCATGACAACATACATTGTCTCTTGGACTAATACTTTTATCTATTGTATTTCAAATAATAGTCCATGGAGAGTTGGGTTAGCAAAAGGATTGTGGAGATACCCCAAGATGCAAGGAAATAGGTTGGTCAAGCTTCAAGCAAGAGGACTCTACATTTTATATTTGTCAGAACTTACATTGAGTCCATAGGAAAGCCAATACTATTAAAAGGGGCTATGGTTTTGTTGGTGAACAAAATGCTCATACGTGCATAGGTGATAGTCACCAAAATCACCCACAAACTCTCCCACCAAAGTCTGTCCAAAGCCAAATACTCAAAATCGGTGCAACCAACATTCTACAATCGGTGCCACCGATTCCAAACCCTAGACACACTGAGCCAAACCCTAGCATTTCGGTGCAACCAATCCTGCATTCGGTGCCACCGAGTTGGGCTGCCAACTTTCTGTTATGCAAGTTCACAGTTTTGGTCCCTCCAAGATTGTTGAATCGACATCACCGAGATTGGGCATTCTGACTGTTGGTCACCTTATCGGTGCAACCGAGATTCCTATATCGGTCTCACCGAGATTCAAAAGTTGCTAACTTTAAGTCACTTCGGTACAACCGAGATTCACACGTCGGTTCCATCGAGTCTGACTTATTATGTGTAACGGTTGGATTTTTGGAGATGCCTATATATACCTCTTCACGACCACCTACTCGAAGGAGAAGCTCTCAGAACTATTCCATACTTACCCCATCCAGTTTTTCTAAGAGAGAACCACCTACCCTTGTGTTGAGGACAAGATCTTCCACTCCAACCATATGGATCTTGATTTATAGGCTCCCCAAATTGCTTTCCACCAACCCCATGTCTTCCACCAAGCCAAATTCTGTGAGAGAGTGATTATGTGTTGAGGAGTCTATCATCTTGAAGTACAAGAGAAGGAGTTCATCGTCATTACCGAGCCTATTACCTTTTGGAGGGTGGTGCCTCCTAGATTGGTTAGATATCGCTTGCGAGCCTCCTACTTCATGTTGTGGAGTTGAACTAAGAAGTTTGTACGGGAAAGGAGATCGCCTACTTCGTGAATATCTACCCATAGCGAGGCTAGTCCTTCGTGGACGGAAGCCGTTATGGAATAGTCAAGATTGCTACTTCGTGTACCCTCATGGGTGGAGCCCTCTGTGGACTCTCGCGACCGTTACCCTACGTGGGTTGAAGACTCCATAAACGTGGACGTACGATAGCACCACCTATCGGAACCACGGGAAAAATCTTTGCGTCTCCAATTGCATTTGATCTCCATATCTAATTTTTCTTCTTCTTATGCAATGTCTTTACTTTTCGCTGCCATATTTGTTGACATGCATGTGTTGGGTATATAGACTTTCTAGTCTTGCTAAAACTGTTAAACTCTGCCAACCAATTAACTTGGGAAAAGGTTAGGTTTTAATTTCCTGCTAGTAGTCTATTCACCCCCCTCTAGACACTATTCTAGTGATCCCTCAAAGATACTTGAGCAAAACTAGGAACTCCGGAAAGAAAAAGATAAGCAACTTAGAATTGAGAATTGATACTATCGGGGGGATGACCCCCGGGTACCCCAAAGACAACGAGTCGGACGGGGTGCTCGCCCGCCTGGGCCGGCTGCTCCGACTCATGCTCGTGGCCGGCTGCTCTGGCCGGCCGGTCGCGCCCGCCAGCCGGTAGCCCAGAGCTAACTACAACGTCCCATCGGACACGCAAGGACCATACGGACGTATCCCGTGGCAGTGCACTAGTGGTTAGCAGTAGCGCAATGCATGGGTGTCGCGTAGTACTATCTACAGTATAACCTGTCCCGTGGGCACTGACTTATAAAGAAAACCAGGGGACAAACATAGGTTAGTCTACAAGCTACATATGGCTTGACATGTAAGCTACCCACGGTACCTTACACCTCAAGCTGCTTGGGATGTAAGCTACCCATTGTAGCTTACATCCGAAGCTACCCACTCATGCCTATATAAAGGCCTCGTGCCCATCACATATGGGGTGTTGGACTCCCACTCTCCTGTGCTCACACACACACATGAGGCAAGAAGCCTCATCGCTCTCCTCTCCCATACAACTCTAGGAGCAACCATGTGCCAGATATTCCATGGATATACAAATATGCAGGAGTAGGGTTATTATCTCTCGAGAGAGCCCCGAACCTGGGTAAATCACTGCATGCTATTCACATACCCGTCCCGGATCATCCACGACAGCCTTGCTCTCACCTCGATAAGTCACCCCATGGCATCTGCCGTCTCGCGTGACCCCCCGTGAGAAAACGACGACAGTTGGCGCCCATCGTGGGGCTCGCTGCTGTTGGAACCACAGTCCGGGCGGGACCCTTTTCGTCACCGCCACCGCTGCGCCGCCGCTATCTTTCCGGGGGCTCGACTTCAACACGCCCCCAGGGCGAATGCGTGTGACGCCGTGTCCTCGCTGACGGTCTCGTCGCCGCCACTGTGACGTCGCCGCTATCTTTGCAGGGGCTTGACACTGACACGCCCTGGGACAAATGCGCCGACATCGTGTCTGCGTTGCTAGTCTCGTCATCGTCACCGCCATCGGCACTGCTCCTGCTTTCTTTTGCCGTCCTGGTTTCGGCGCACTAACCTCGCCGACCGCTTCACCAACTATGCGCCGCCGCGTACTCCTCGTGCTGGCGTTCCTCCTGGTCGTCACCCTCGCACCGACACCGGCCGCGTCTTGGCGTCTGCTGCCGTTACCGCTTGGCGGGCCGTCTTCTTGGTCGCATTGGCGACACTGCTGTCCGTTGCGCTCCTTGCGTTGGCGCAGCTGCAGACCGTGCCAGCCCGGGCCGCGTCCCAACGGCTGCTGTGGTCACCGCTCGAGCGGGCTCACGGATGCCCGCTCTCCCCTCACACAGAAAAAACCCCATGAGCCGGCGCACTCCTCTACATGCTCCGCCCGCTATAGCAACGCCGCGCTCCGGCTCCCTCGGCTGCGACCGCCTCGACCGGCCGGCGCGCCACCGGCGCCGCTCCGTCCATCGTACGCGCCACTAAGGGCCGCCCGGCTCGCCCGCATCAGTGCGGGCTGTTCCGCTCCGTCCTCACCACTACGGGGGTCTGGCCTATGGGTGCACGTCATCCTAGACCTATAGCAGGTGCCCCGGCCTCCTGCCTATGGCCGGCTCCACCCGCCGCCTGCATCGCCCCGACGCCCGCGCGTCCTCAACCTGGCTGGCCCCAGCTCAGCCGGTCCCCGGCTCTGCCTGGCGTGCTGCTAGACGCCTTGGCGTGCGCCACCGCGTTGCCACTCTGACTCCACTCCGTGCTAGTTCCTCCGCCCTCGCCTCCCGCGCGCTGGCTCTCTGATGGCTGCAACGGCTTCGAGCTCCTTCACCCGCGTGCGCTAGCCCATGCACGAGCTGCTGGCCCTCGGTGCCTCCACGCCCGCGTGGCTGCGTGCCTCGGACTGTCGGACGCCGCCGCCGCCTCGTGCCGCTCCGCGCCGGCTGCCGGCTCCCGCGCTGCTCCGTGCCGGCTGCTGGCTCCCGTGCTGGCCGGCACCGCTCACCCTGTTGGCGGCTCACCGCCAACCGGTCCTGCCCATGCGCACCTGCCGGCTCCTCACGCCTACTGCGCCGTGTCTTGTTGGCCCCCGGCACCACCACGCCCGCGTGGCTGTGTGCCTCGGACTGCCGGAAGCCACCGCCGCCTCGCGCCGCTCCGCGCCGGCTGCCGGCTCCCGCGCTGCTCAACGCCGGCTGCCGGCTCCCACGCTGCTCAGCGCCGACTGCCGGCTCCCGTGCTTGCCGGCGCCGCTCGCCCCACTGCCGGCCGACTCCCGTGCTGGTCGGCACCGCTTGCCCTGCCACCGGCTCGCCGCCAGCCGGTCCTGCCCGTGCGCGCCTACCGGCTCCCCGTTCCCGTAGCACCGCGTCCTGTCGGCCTTGTCGCCTCCCGGCCATCCGGCAGCCCCTCTCCCCCGCGTGGCCGGCTGCAGGCCCGCTCCACGACCGGCTACCGCCGCCATGCCCGTGCGCCGGCCCTCGGCTGCCAACCATGCATGCCAGCCGGCTCCTACGTCCGACGCGGCCGGCTGTCCGGACCTGTTGGAGGAAAAAAGAAAAGTCAAAGGGATGGTTGCCCAAACAAACAAAAGAAAGAAAGAAATGATGACGCAGTCCGGTTCCAAAGAAGAAAAAACAAGAAGAAAACGGCTGCCTTCCCGTCCGCCTGCTCCGCCAATCGGACGGCCGACCGTGACCGACCTTGCCTCTACAGGGCCCGCCTGTGTCGTCACCAGGCCGACTGGCCCAACCGCCGCCTCCGACGCCTGGCCGACTGCGGAGCCGACCCGGTTGCTCGTCCGCCTCGACGCCCGTTTGGTCGGATCCGACCGGCCGGACCCCCTTCGAGCTCTCGGTGGCTCGAAGGCTACACCCAGCGGGTGAGCTGGCGCGCTCCGCAAGCGCCAAGCCACACTGGATGTCTTCATCAACAACCATCTTGCCTACGCGAAAATCAAAGAACCTCCTTGCCTTGAGGCGCGGAGGCTACTTCCGGCAGCGCCTCGCGCTCTTCAGCCGGCGGACCCTACGTCCGGCCCCGGTAGCGCCCCACGCACATCAGCTGGCGGGCTCCGCGTCCGCCTTCAGTAGGGCTCCACGCTCAACAGCCGGCAGACCTTGCGTCCGCCTTCGGTAGTGCCGTCGCGCTCATAAGCTGGCGGACCCCGCGTTCGCCTTCGACAGCACCCCATGCTCATCAGCCGGCGGACCCCGCGTCCGCCTTTCGCAACACCCCGCGCTCATCAGCCGGCGGACCCCGCGTCTGCCCTCGGCAGCGCCTCGCGCCCACAAGCCGACGGACCCCGCGTCCGCGCTCGCCAGGGCCTCGCGCCCATCAGCCGGCGGACCCCAAGTCCGCGCCCGGTAGCGCCTCGCGTGCGTCAGCAGGACCACGTCGGCTACAAACCTCGTTGACCGACATCAACAAAACCGCCTCGCCGGCACCCAAAAGCAATGTGAGATCTCCACGCGCATACCCTTGCACCTTACACACAAAACAAATAACCCCGAGCAATCCCCAGGGGGCATCTCCACATTTATTCTGCCGCTTTACTGTTCGCCCTGGCCCAGGGCTGGCCGCTTGGCCCGATACGTTCGTTCCCTCGGGACGACTTAGTAGCATGCACGGGACCGAAGGCCTACTCTTTGTCAAAGCTACAGACTGCACTATGGCTATCCGGCTAGCGAGAGCAAAAGCTGGAGGTCACCACACGCAAAAGGCATCCAGGGAGAAAACGGCCTGGGCGACCCAGTCGTCTCATTTATGAGTATCTACTCGGTCGGATCTGCTCCCAGAGTCTGAGTACTGTATGCTCCATTCCGCAGCCCACTCTTTGTCTCAGCTACAGACCGGCTCCCGGCTGTCTGGCTAGCAAGAGAAAAAGCCAAAGAGCGGAGAGAACATGAAAAAGACTTAAGGGGGCTCGGACGAAACCGAGTCGGCACCCTATGCATAAAGCTCATGCACTACCAAAATCAAATATTTTATATATCTACGCCGACTTAACCCTGTCTTCTGCATGGTTGTGTCCATGAGGAAGCTCCTCACCCAGAGGCTCGGAGGCTACTCCTCGGCAGGCCTCCATGCCCACGAGCTAGCGGACCCTCCGTTCGTGCCGGGCAGCGCCTCGCGGTCGACAGCCGGCGGATCCCGCATCTGGCTTCGGTAGGGCTCCGCGCCCATCAGCCGACGGACTCTCCGTCCGCGCCCGGCAGCACCTCGCGCTCGACAGCCGGTGGACCCCGTGTCCGCCTTTAGCAGGGCTCCGCGCCCATAAGCCGGCGGACTCTCAGTCCGCGCCCGGCAGCGCCTCGCACTCGACAGCTAGCGGACCCCACGTCTTCCTTCGGTAGGGCCCCGCGCCCATCAGTAGGCGGACTCTCCGTCCGTGCCCGGCAACGCCTCGTGCTTGACAACCGGCGGATCCTGCGTCCGCCTTCGGCAGGGCCCCACGCCCATCAATCGATGGACTCTCCGTCCGCGCCCGGTAGCACCTCGCGCTCGATAGTCGGCGGACCCCGCGTCCACCTTCGGCAGGGCTTCGTGCCTATCAGCCGGCGGACTCTCCGTCCGCGCCCGGCAGCACCCCATGCTCGATAGCAGGCGGACCTCGTGCCCTCTTTCGGCAGGGCTCCATGCCCACTAGCCGGCGGACCCTCCATCCATGCCCGGCGGCGCCTCGTGCTCGACAGCCGATGGGCCCCGCATTCGCCCTCGGTAGGGCTCCACGCCCGCCAGCTGGCGGACCCTCTGTCCGCGCCCGGCAGCGTCTCGCGCTCACCAGCCGGCGGACCCTCCATCTGCGCCCGGCAGCGTCTCGCACTCATTCGCCAGCGGACCCCGCGTCCACACTTGGCGCCTTCGACGCCACCGTGTACTTCAACAATAGCAAGAACCCTCCGCCCGACTCCTCGAGTTGTCCGGTGGCTGGAGGCTACACCCAGTGGGTGCGCTGGTGCGCCCCCACTGGAAACCGCCAGCCGGTGAACTCCGCGCTCGCCCCCGGCATCGCCTCGTGCCCTTTAGCTGGCGGACTCCGCATCCACGCCCGGCATCCCCGACGCCACCATCTACTTTAGCAACAACAAGACCCTTCGCCCGACTCTTCAAGTCGCCCCGTCGCTCGGAGGCTACACCCAGCGGGTGCGCTGGCGCGCCCCCGCTGGAAGCAAGCCGCGTCGTCCCCAACCCGCGATCGACCATCATCGACAAGTTCCGCAACAACAACGACAACGACTACGAAGACCCTCCGCCTGACTCTGCGAGTCGCCCGGAGGGTCGGAGGCTACTGTCGGGGGGATGACCCCCGGGTACCCCAAAGACAGCGAGGCGGACGGGGTGCCTGCCCGCCTGGGCCGGCTGCTCCGACTCACGCTTGTGGCCGGCTGCTCTGGCCGGTCGGCCGCACCCGCCAGCCGGTAGCCCAGAGCCAACTACGACGTCCCATCAGACACGCAAGGACCAGACGGACATATCCCGTGGCAGTGCACTAGTGGTGAGCAGTAGCGCACTGCAGGGGTGTCGCGCATTACTATCTACAGTATAACATGTCCCCTGGGCACTGACTTATAAAGAGCACCAGGGGACAGACATAGCTTAGTCCACACGCTACATATGGCTTGACATGTAAGCTACCCATGGTAGCTTACACCTCAACCTTATTGGGATGTAAGCTACCCATTGTAGCTTAGATCCCAAGCTAGCCACTCATGCCTATATAAAGGCCTCATGCCCACCACATATGAGGGGTTGGACTCCCACTCTCACATGCTCACACACACACATGAGGGAAGAAACCTCATGGCTCTCCTCTCCCATACAGCTCTAGGAGCAACCATGTACCAGATATTCTACAGATATACAGATATGTAGGAGTAGGGGTATTATCTCCCCGGAGAGCCCCGAACCTGGGTAAACCACTGTGTGCTATTCGCATACCCGTCCCGGATCATCCACGACAACCTTACTCTCACCTCGATAAGTCACCCCCGTCTCGCGTGACCCCTCGTGAGAAAACGACGACAGATACCATATACAACTCCGGAAGAAGGATTGAGATCACCTTGACCAAGTAGAATAAGAATTATGTTATGCTTATCCTTCATCAAGTTGAATTGATGACAAGCAACGGATTTCGCACACCACTTATTCTTCCTGCAAAGAATTTAAGAGAAAGTGAGAGATAGATCACAAACTTGAAGAAGTCATTCTTACGTCATATTGAGAAGAACTTGAGGACATCTCCGAAAACATTAGAAGAGCTAGGTAAGATCATGGGGAAAACCTGTGGGTTATGAGCCCACTCAAAGAGATCATCGTTGAAACAATTGCTTCGAAAAAAGAGATTGTACCGGTAGAAATGAAAACTCGATGAGGTGAGAACCTCGAATAATTTGGGAGGATTGAATGAAAACATGATTCTTCTGAGATATCTTCAGCACCCCGGATAGAACAAGGAGATATGAAAATCAAGAGAGGCTTGCATAAGAATTCCAACATGGGAGAGCAGTTAGAGAATGAAAATGATATGATGAACACCAAGAACTTGAATTAAATGCAGCGGGAAGGAAAACAAGAATAAAGAAATGATTAACTAGGAGCCCTTGAGCATCTACAAGATGACTCACCGAATATTATACGGAAGAAAAGATAGCGGAAACATCACACTAATAGAAAAGGCACTGGGATGAGAATTTAACCGATGAAGAAAAAGGGCGGGTGGATAGGGAAAAACAACGACAACTTCGGATGGATGAAAAGAACTCTGGAAAGAAACATGAGGATTGATCTTGCAAATATTGGAGATGATTGAATATCTTGAAGAGGAGCTCATGGTTGAAAAGAATTTCATGAGAACTCCAGTTGAACAAAAGGAATAGCATTCCTGTAGAATATGAAAACACTACTTAGAAAAGATATGAAATCACCACTTGACATCCAAGCAACTCAAATAACCATATTCAAAAACAAAACAAAGGATGAGGCTTTCATAAGCCGGAAACAATACATAACCCACTATGCATTTGTTGGAAGGATAATCCGAGGTAGCTACTTGAATTCCCACCTAAGAACTTCCAAAATCTTTGGTTATGCAATCAGGTGTTGGGGATACAGGGAGGAAAAATATCTCACACAACTAACAAGCCCTACACTCCAACTGTATCCATCCGTCAACACATAACCAGAGGCTTCGGAACTCCATCTATCTCAGACCCTCGAAAACACAACGATACCAAACATGGCAGTACCTCGGACACCTTACCAGTACTAGGTGATTCCAACCTTATCTCGCCACGAGAATTATTGAAGCAATTTCGAACATCCTCCGTCCTGAGATACTAAGGAAACTAAATGATAACGATGTGTCAACAATCCCCTGGAGCTCTACTCCTCGGTAACAGGAGGCACCAAGTACAGAACTCCATCACATCGGCATCATATATATTCCAAAATATCTACGTGATCCTAAAAAAATTGATGTGAGAAGACGGTAGAATCAAAATTCCTAAGTCGGAATTCCTCACCAGAGTATAGAAGAGAAGTAAAAAGAATCCTACTCTTCGATATAAGTAGACTCAAAATAGTTTTTCACTAGACTCGACTCGACCAAGTTCTATCAATCTCGGGGGCTCCTAGGTCAATACAGGCTCTGATACCAACTTATCATGGCAAAGATGCGACCCTGTCCTTGTTTTGGCTCGAGGGCCTCGATAGGGATAGGAGCGCATCTCGTCGTGTTGCAAGAATGGATATCATTACAAGTACATGCACAGAAGAGATGAGTATATGGAATTGGCTTACACTAACCACAAGCTACATCAAGATCACATCAATACAACAATAGATTCAAACATCATACATAAGAGGAGGGTCCGACTAAGGACGAAATCAAACGATAAAATGACATCCATCCTTCCTATCCCAGGCTGCCGCCTGGAACCCATCCTAGATTTAAGAAGAAGAAGAAGAACTCCAAATCAAACAAGCATCATGCTCACGCCAAAGCATCACGTTACCTGTACCTGCAATTATTGTTGTAGTAATTTGTGAGCCACAGGGACTCAGCAATCTCATTTCCAAGGCTATCAAGACTATTAAAGCTTAATTGGTGAGGTATGGTAAAGTGGTGAGGCTGCAACAAGAAACTAAACATTTATTTGAGTGGCTAACTTATGAATACATAAAATAAAGTGGATGGAGTACGCATAACAGACGTGAACTAGTAATGATCACTAAGTGATCCTGAACACCTACTTACGTCAAACATAACCCCACTGTGTTCTCTCTCGGATAAGGATTCACGAGAAGAGACACTCACGGTTACGCACACAGTTGGTGTATTTTATTAGAGTTTACTTCAAGTTTGCTATGACCCGGTGTTAAATAAAGTTTCCAAGTTGCCACATAAATGAGGGCATGGCTTTTCGAAAGATTTAACCCTGTAGGGGTGCTCCAACTCATCCATCACTAATTAACCACACGCCGCGTTGAAATTCCTCAACCGCGGAATCACCCGTAGTATTTGCGAAATCCCAATGGAAAATCTCAACTTCGAGATAGCCCGAAGTGTCGTCGAAATCCCATGCACAAGACATTCAAGAAAGGTAAAACAAATCCAGCAAGGCCGTCTGACGTACCGACTAAACCCGATAGGAGCCACGTATCTCGTTCTCAGGGTACGACCGGATGAGCTAGACATCGGGTTGGCTGAAACCCCGTGTGACCAAGGGACGCCGGACATCGCTCGGTTTGGACCAACATTCATGAGGAGCACTGGCCCAGGTTGTTTATTAATTATCCATGGGTGCCGGTGGGTCCCTATGCAATTTTATTAGTTATTAGGCAAATGTAGTACCAATGTTGGGCCTTGCCAGAAAAGTTTTATCCCAAAACGAAAATCAAGGGGGTCCCCATGACAACCCCGAGCATGTTAGGAGCGCTAAATATGGAAGATAACACCTGTATACAAGTAACTATGGGCGGCAAAAGTGGAACAAAACACCGAGCAAAAGGCCAAGCCTTCCACCTTTTACCAAGTATATATGTGCATTAAATTAAATAGTAATAATATTGTGATAACAAAAGAATGTCCATGTTGACACATGGAAGCAATTACACCTGCAGCTAGAAACGCTATAAGAAGGGATGAGCAAGCGATAACATAGCCAAACAAAGGTTTGCTGGGATGTGGAGGGTTAGAGGCTTGTCATGGCAATGTTGAGAGGCTTGACAAATAGGTGGTAGGTAACGAGACCTAACGATAAAGCGGGACAACTAGCAAAGCAATGATAGTAGTGGTATCTAGGGAAATGTGTCATCTTGCCTGAGATCCCGCTTGGAAGAAGAATGAGTCCATGAAGAAGACGAGCCAACGTAGTCGAACGAATCCTCACACTCCGAACGCTTTCGGAACTCTATCGAGAAGGAACAATCCAAAAACAACAATCAACAATTATGATGCATGTCTGGTTTAATTTTGGAAGGCATGTCAAAGCACAACAATCAAATACTACATATTAAGTGAAGCTCAATATGCAACGTGTTGCATATTGACGAAACTCCACATTTGAATATTTAGTTCATTCAAGTTTAGGTACACAACAATGTTAAATGTTATTAAACTTGGGAAGAGGTGAAGCATAAGCACACTATCTATCTAGGCATCTTAAATGAGGCCGGAAACAACTTATAGCATTTCCGAAATGACCCCATATGTTAATTTCGAAATTAGTCCAGATCTGAACTAAACACATTTTATATTTTTTAAACAACAAAATAAAGTATACCATGCAATTCTACATGTCATTCTAGTCAATTTACATATATAGAACGTCTCAAACGGAGCTATGGTCTAAAAGATATTAGCAACACAAGCTGGATATGCCATGAATGCAAAATGCATGAAAATGACAACCACAAACATTTCAAATCATGAATGCAACAAGATATTATGATGCACGTGAAATTCTAAGCAAGTTTCATATATGGCATGTCCAAAACGGAGCTACGGTTCAACCACAACAACCAACACAAGTTTTATTCAAATCCGCCCATAACAACAAGATGGCATATTGCACGCATGAAAACAACAAGCTACAAGATTCTGAAATGCACAAAATAAGCATGGGGCAGTAGCATATGACACACACTTCATTCCATCTTCACATAACATACTCAAAATAGGGATGGATCACATGGTAGGAAGCTCACAACATGGCTAATTGGAAATAGTTTCAGACTTAGTGAAAATAGCAGTTTTGGCAGTGTAGTTTTATCATGAAGGCATATTTACAGCATAAAAACTATAAGCTACAGTGCATATTATGGCATGTAACTTCACTGCATGCTATAGGACATTATAAGCTACAAATAACTCCATTACACCTTCCCCAAAGGTGTTCTAGATCACTAGCAAAACACATGGCAATTCAGCAACAAAATGTTACTGATTCCAGACTTGGAAATATTTTAGCATCTCAAAACATCACAATTCTATAGCATGTTGGAAACAAGAAAACAACACCCAAATATTCATTTCTATGACAAGCAAAATGACCAGGTGCTAGTGCACATGTCAAAGGACATATCTCATGAACAAAATTATTTCATATTATGCATGGATTAAATCGCACTAAAATAACAAAAGGGCATCACATCAAAAACAACATGCATATGAAAATGTTCAAAATGCAAAACTAAATGCAAAGATAAATCCTATGTTTTTTCTACCCTAAAATCATATATAATATGCATATGCTCATGTAGGAAAAAATATCACAATTAATTACGCAAGTTTATGTAATAACCCCTTTTAGCAACTATAAATGCAAGTTAAATGCAACTATTACAATGAACAAGTTTGTCTTGCATGAAAATGCGATGTCGACAATATCACCATTTTTAATACATTGTTGGATTAATTCCAATGCATGTTTAAATAAACATGACAATGTAAATTAATGGCAATTATGCAAAATGATGCAAAATAGCAAGCTTAGGTATTTTTTATCATGGATGAAAAAGGCATATTGTTAACCTACACATTTTTCTAAGCATATACATATACAAAACATTTTTATAGGGTGCACTGTTAATTATTTACGAGCCATGCAAGAAATGACATTATCTGTAATGCAAAAACTTCACGGGCCGAAACTGCTATGCATTGGATACTAAGCTATGCACATGGCGACAAATAACAATCACGCGCTCGCTCACCTAGCGGGCCTGGCCCATTCGGGGAGGCAGGCCGGTGGTGTAGGCGGCAAGCTGGGCCTTGCGAAAACAGGGCCTAGGCGGGCAAAGCGGCGACCCACGAGAGCCGGTCAACGGGCGAAGAGGCGGCTCCGTCCTACTCCCGAACCAGAGGAGGAGGCGCCATGGGCTCGGCAACGCTGCTTGCGGGAGGCCCTCCAGCACGGATTTCCAGCGAGTCACCGGGAACGGGTCGAACGGTGTCAGCTCCAGTGATCTCCGGCCCGGATTTGGCCGGCGGTGACGCCCTTCATGCAACGACAACAGCGATAACTCCTGCATCGGGAGGCATAGAGAGAGATGAAGCAAGGGAGAGAGAGTTGCGAGAGGAGGAGAAGGAACGGAGGGACGGCGACCTGCCGGCGACGGGGCTCCAGCGGCGGCGGTCCGACAGGCGGTGGTGAACTGCGAGGAGGCGCGGCTGCGGGGAGTAGTGGGATGCGGCGCTGCATGGGGAGGCTGCGGGAGCTCGCGGGCAGCGGTGGGCGGCGCTCGGCCCAAATCGGGCTCGGGAGGGCCTAGATGGGCTTCGGCGGGCCCTGGCGGTGGGAGGAGGGAGACATGTGTGGTGGGTGGCGGCTGGTGGGTGGTTTTGCATGGAATTCGAGGAGGGATTAGGGTTAGGTCCAAATTAGGAAGGGAAGGAGCTAGGGTTAGAGGGTTTAAGCCCGTTTTCGGACCCTCCGATTGCGATCGGATGACTCTGGTCGAGTGGTTAGGCTAGGATGGGCTAGTGGGCTATGTAGAGGGGGTGTGGGCTGAGAAGAGAGGGAGGTTGGTGGCCCATGGCATGAGTTTTTAGAAATTGAAATGTGTGACGAATAACAGATGATGGTGACGCTACGGTCGACCGTTGAGGTAGCAAATGAACTCGGAATGCGACGAAATTTGGCAAGCAGTCCACCTACAATATATTGAGATCACGCACCAACTTTCAACCCAATCTGAGAATATTTTACACAAACCTTTAAAAACAATATTTATCGATGCCACGGACGCGTGCGTGTGTGGTTGAACTCAAAACAAACAACAACACGAACTGAGAGAACCGGCGAACACGAACGGATGCAAGTTTTCAAAAACGAGTGCTGTTGCTATGCAGATGATGCGAATGATGCGATGATGAATGCGACAAAAAATCGAATCACACGACAACAATGGAAATAATAGGGGAATCTTCTGGAGAGTCGGTCCTGGGCTATTACACATTAACACTGCTTCAGCACCCCTGCACACTTTGTGTGACCACATGTCTCACCATTAGTGCCTTGGCCTATCGCTATGTCCCATGCTTACCGCACACCTCGCCGCTATCACCGCGTCGAGCCTCTGCTGCCCTTGTCGAGTCTCTAGGGCTGCAGACCCACACCACTCAAACCCTACTGCAGAGAACCACCGATCATCACCGACCGACATCGAGTATCACGTCTCCATCAGACCACTAGTACCCAATCCGATCCACGTGTCTCTCCTTATCCTGCTGAAATAGGCTCAATTCTCTGACGTCTTACACCGTAGCCCCTCCATCAGCATAGAGTGAAGTCTTCCGTTAGACTCCAGCTCCACCTTCGACATGACTCCATGTAGCTGCGCTATGCTACCCCATGCCCTATCGACTTCAAGCTTTCTCATGTGTACACTTCCTTGAATCAACCTTGCGTCATAGTCTTGTCGAAGCCGCACAAGCCCTCAGGCCTGCACCACGTGTTTCCACGCCCCAGAAGTTGGCCACCATCAGCATCACGCTCCTAAGTCGTCATTGCTGAAATCACCATCGTCTTCTTCTTTGACCTACATCCTCGTCGATTCGTGAGAGAGTCCAGTCCGACGCAGTCAAAATTATCCGACTGCCACCATGCTCTACCCCGCGTCATGTCCACCCGCACATTTTTCCATGCATTTCTCTGACGCCCCGTGTATGCATGATCCTACCAGACTCCTCTGAGCCTTATACACATGTCGCTAACCTGCCATCATCGTGGTAAAACCTCGTGTGCAATTAGCAACACTTCCAAAAGAAACATTTACTTTCCTGGTAGTCTCAATGGGTGCACCAAACCTTGCCTCCATAACCTCCAAAGATAATTTATTTAATTATGTTGCTATTCCTACCACGTCAATACCACATGATGCAAATCCTTTTTTTCTCAAACAAATCTCACGATGCCTTGCTTCCTTCGGCTCCATAGCACTACCTAGCTCCCTCTTGTACGACGCACGCACACACGTAAACACCAACAAGTCACCAAGCCCATGCCCTGGGCCAGGCCCTCTAGCTAGCCTTGCACTGCTGAGCCTCTGACCCAGATCTGCAGCACCGCTGACCCAGCTCTAGCCGGCCTCGGCCTCGGCCTCGAGACCTCATCTTGTCCATGCCATGCGCATCGGCGCATACGGACGCCGCCTTGCTCGATTGGATCGAGCGTTCGATCAACGCCATAATCTGTTCTCTCGCCAATGGTTGCTACACGTGCCACTAGGACCGATCCGAATTGATCGATTCCGCCGATGCCAACTTCTACAGCCATAAGTACACACGCCTCTCTATGACTAACTTTTCCAAGAAGATTACAACTGCTGAGCACATCTGCAGAACTCCAGCTATACCTTCTACCTCCTCTAGATCAACTTCCGCGACCTTCTCGAACAACCTAGCTCTGATACCAATTGTTACGCAATCCCAGTTTTGCTAACACCGGCATTTTCGACCCACATGCATCAACAAGGCCCAATCGAAGAGCAACACCGACTTATACCAGGACTTGGGCCCTCTTCCCCCAAAAGACTAGCCTTTTAGGAGGGGACACACTCATCCTTATAAATCGTGTTATGTCTCCTCCCACAACTGATGTGGGACTAAACCCAACAATCTCCCCCTCACGCATCGGTCACCAAAGGACCGCTAACACCAGCGTTTCCAGCCCGTCAACCATGACCGACCACCCATGAGACCATCGAGATTTATTCCGGGCACTTGGGCTCTGATACCACTTGTTAGAATAAATCCGAGGCACATCATTGATCTACCAAGGACGAAGCAATCACACCAGGCATGACACCGATATTTGTTAACAAGGTTCTCGATCATGGCTACATCCTCGGGGCCTGACTATGGGCACTTCTCCCCATGACACCGTCACAATACCGCACCCCGACCGCCAGGGCACCGGCACAAGCCCTCGGCTCCCCTACGTGCCCGTGCTATTATGTTGGCATAGGTTACATCGTGTGTCTAGCCTTGCTATATACGAGAGGCCTAGGATACAAGTGTCCTAATAGGACACAAGTCCATATCCTATCTAAACAGAATACTACTCAGAGTCCAACTATAACCTACTGTTGGAGATATGCCATAGAGGCAATAAATAAAGTGTTCATTAGTATTCCTTGTTCATGATAATTGTTTATTATCCATGCTATAATTGTATTGATTGGAAACACATTGCATGTGTGGATAAATAGACAACACTTTGTCCCTAGTATGCCTCTAGTGAAATAGCTCGTTGATCAAAGATGGTTGAGGTTTCCTAGCCATTGACATGTGATGTCATTTGATAATGGGATCACATCATTAGGCAAATGATGGGAGGGACGAGACCCAAACTATAAACATAGCATATGATCGTGTCAGTTTATTGCTATAGTTTTCTGCATCTCAACTATATGTTCCTATGACCATGAGATCATGCAACTCAAGGACACCGGAGAGTGCCTTGTGTGTATTAAACGTGACAACGTAACTGGGTGAATATAAAGGTGCTCTAGAGGTATCTCCGAGGGTGTCTGTTAGGTTGGCATGGATCAAGATTGGGATTTGTTACTCTATGTGACGGAGAGGTATCTCAGGGCCCACTCGGTAATACAACATCACGACAAGCCTTGCAAGCAATGTGACTAAGTGTTAGTCATGGGATCTTGTATTACGGAAATGAGTAAAGAGACTTTCCGGTAATGAGGTTGAACTAGGTATGGAGATGCCGACGATCGAATCTCGGGCAAGTAACATACCGAAGAACAAAGTGAACATCATACGGGATTAACTGAATTGTTGACATAGAGATTCGACCGATAAAGATCTTCGTAGAATATGTAGGAATCAATATGGGCATCCAGGTCCCATTATTGGTTATTGACCGTAGAGGTGTCTCGGTCCTGTCTACATAGTTCTCAAACCCGCAGGGTCTGCACACTTAAGGTTCGGTGACGTTTCGGTAGTATAGAGTTATGCATGGTGGTTACTGAAGGTTGTTAGGAGTCTCGAATGAGATCCCGGATGTCATGCGGAGCTCCAGAATGGTCTGGAGGTAAAGATTAATATGTAGGAAGTCTTGTTTTGGTCACCGAAAAAGTTCCAGGCTCATCGGTACTGTACTAGGAGTGGCGGGAGGGTACCGGGGGACCACCGGGAGGTGTATTTTGACCTAAGATGCCACATGGTCTATGGGAGGATGAATACCAGCCCTTAGTGGGCTGGCCGAATTCCCACAAAAGTCCCATGCGGCTGGGAAGAAATTCCAAAGAGAAAAAGGTGGAAAAAGGCAAAAAGGTGGAAATAACGAATGAGTCCTAATACTACTAGCAGTGGAGGAGGAGGACTCCTCCTCTCCTCTTCTGCCGAAGCCTCCTCCTATCCTCCTCCTATATATACTAGAGGTTTTAGGATTTTTGCACTAAGATTTTCAGCCACGTGCAACCCTACCGTCCAGTCCGTAGTTTCTCCTCTGGATCGGTTTTGAACAATAGTCTATGTAAACTTTGCATATTTATGTTGTAGATCAATGGCTCACGTAGTAGAACCCCTGAATTTGAATGCGTTCCTATAGAAAGCTAAGTTGAAAGATGATGGAAGTAACTTTGTGGACTAGGCCCATAATCTGAGGATTATCCTCACGGCATTCCAGAAATCATATGTCCTTGATGCACCGCTTGATGTCATCCGAAGAAGTTAAGAACGCTTGGGAGGCACGTTCTGGAGATTACTCAATAGTTCAGTGTGCAATATTGTATGGCTTAGAACCGGGACTTCAAAGACATTTTGAACATCATGGAGCATATGAGATGTTCCAGGAGTTGAATTTTATCTTTCATAAGAATGCCCAGATCAAGAGGTATGAGACCTCTGATAAGTTCTATGCTTGCAAAATGAAGGAGAACGGGTCTATCAGTGAACATATACCCAGAATGTCTCGGTATTTGACTCCTCTGGCGGAGTTGGGAATGCCCCTTCCGTCAGAGGTGATCACTGATAGAGTTCTTCAATCACTGCCACCTAGCTACAAGAGCTTTGTGATGAACTATAACATGCACGGGATGAACAAGTCAGTCGCCAAGCTGTTTGCGATGCTGAAAGTCGTTGAGTCTGAAATCCAAAAAGAACATCAAGTGTTGATGGTCAATAATGTTGGAAGGCCCTATAGGCAATAATAAAATGGTTATTTTTGTATTTCCTTGTTCATGATAATTGGCAATTGTTCATTCTATAATTGTGTTAACCGAAAACCATAATACATGTCTGAATACATAGACCACAACATGTCCCTAGTGAGCCTCTAGTTGTGTAGCTCGTTGATCAATAGATGGTCACGGTTTCATGACCATGGACATTGGATGTCATTGATAATGGGATCACATCATTAGGAGAATGATGTGATGGACAAGATCCAATCCTAATCATAGCACAAGATTGTTCAACTCCCGGAGGAATGCTTTGGGTGTGCCAAATGTCACAATGTAACTGGGTGGCTATAAAGGTGCACTATGGATATCTCCAAAAGTGTCTGTTGGGTTGGCACGAATCGAGACTGGGATTTGTCACTCCGTATGACGGAGAGGTATCTCTGGGCCCACTCGGTAAGACATCACCATAATGAGCTCAATGTGACTAAGGATTTAGCCACGGGATGATGTATTACGGAATGAGTAAAGAGACTTTCCGGTAACGAGATTGAACAAGGTATAGGGATACCGACGATCGAATCTCGGGCAAGTATCATACTGATAGACAAAGGGAATTGTATACGGGATTGATTGAATCCCTGACAACGTGGTTCATCTGATGAGATCATCGTGGAGAATGTGGGAGCCAACATGGGTATCCAGATCCCGCTGTTGGTTATTGACCGGAGAGGTGTCTCGATCATGTCTACGTGTCTCCCGAACCCATAGGGTCTACACACTTAAGGTTCGATGATGCTAGGGTTATAGGAAAATAGTGTACATGGTTACCGAAGGTATTTCGGAGTCCCGTATGAGACCCCGGACGTCATGAGGAGTTCCGGAATGGTCCGGAGACAAAGATTGATATATAGGAAGTGAGGATTTGGCCACCGGAAGTGTTTCGGGAATTACCGATAACGTACCGGGACCACCGGAAGGGTTCCGGGGGTCCACCAAGTGGGGTCACCAGACCTAGAGGGCTGCATGGCCCGAGAGTGGAGGGGACCAGCCCCAAAGTGGGATGGTGTGCCCTCCACCATGGCCCAAGGCACCGGAAAGGTGGGAGGGAGGGGAAACCCTAGACCCAGATGGGCCTAAGGCCCACTAGGGCTACGCCCTCCCCCTCTCCCCTCTCTGGCCGCCGGCCAGAACCCATCTAGGGCTGTTGCACGACCGTAGGGTGGGAACCCTCCTCCCTCTCCTCCTATATATAGTGGTGGGTTTTGGGCTGCCAAGAACACAAGTTTCTTCCTCTCTCGGCGCAGCCCTACTCCTCCCTCTCCTCGTTCTCCATTGTGCTTGGCGAAGCCCTGCCGGAGACCATGCAGCTCCACAGTCACCATGTCGTCATGCTTCCGGAGCTCTCCCTCAACCTCTCCTCCCTCCTTGCTGGATCAAGGCGTAGGCGACGTCACCGGGATGCAGTGTGTTGAACACGGAGGCACCGTTGTTCAGCGCTAAGTTCGGAGTCCATCGTGATCTGAATCGCTACGAGTATGACTCCCCCAACCGTGTTCTTGTAACGCTTCCGCTTAGCGATCTTCAAAGGTATGAAGATGCAATCTCTCCCCACTCGTTGTTGGTTTCTCCATAGATAGATCTTGGTGATCATAGGAATTTTTTTGATTTACTACTATGTCTCCCAACAGTGGTATCAGAGCTAGGTCTATCCGTAGAATCTATGCACGAGTAGAACACAAAGTTGTTGTGGGTGTCGATCTTGTTAATTTGCTTACCACTACTAGTCTTATCTTGATTCGGCGGTATTGTGAGATGAAGCGGCCCGGACCAACTTTACACATACGCTTACGTGAGACCGGTTCCGCCGCCTGACATGCACTTGTTGCATAAGGTGGCTAGCGGGTGTCTGTCTCTCCTACGTTAGTCGGATTGGATTCAATGAAAAGGGTCCTTATGAAGGGTAAATAGCAATTGGCATATCACGTTGTGGTTTTGGCGTAGGTTAGAAATGTTCTTGCTAGAAACCTATAGCAGCCACGTTAAAACTTGTAACTACAAATTAGAGGACGTCTAACTTGTTTCTGCAGCATATGCCTTGTGATGTGATATGGCCAAAGGATGTGATGTGATGCATTGTGATGTATGAGATTGATCATGTTCTTGTAATAGGATTCACGACTTGCATGTCGATGATTATGACAACCGACAAGAGCCATACGAGTTGTCTTATTTTATTGTATGACCTGCGTGTCAATCATAAACGCCATGTAATTACTTTACTTTATTGCTAAACGTTAGCCATAGTAGTAGAAGTAATAGTTGGCCAGACAACTTCATGAAGACACGACGATGGAGATCATGATGATGGACATCATGGTGTCATGCCAGTGACAGTGATGATCATGGTGCCCCGAAGATGGAGATCAAAGGAGCAGGATGATATTGGCCATATCATGTCACTATATTGATTCATGTGATGTTTATCATGTTTACATCTTATTTTCTTAGAACAACAGTAGTGAATAAGATGACCTCTCAATAAAATTTCAAGAAAGGTGTTCACCCTAATTGTGCACCGTTGCTAAGGATCGTTGTTCCGAAGCACCACGTGATGACCGGGTGTGATAGGTTCTAACGTTCGCATACAACGGGTGTAAGCCAGATTTACACACGTGAAACACTTAGGTTGACTTGACGAGCCTAGGATGTACAGACATGGCCTTGGAACATAGAAGAACGAAAGGTCAAACATGAGTCGTATAGAAGATGCGATCAACATGGAGATGTTCACCATGGATGACTAGTCTATCTCACGTGATGATCGGACACGGGCTAGTTGACATGGATCATGTATGACTTGGATGACTAGAGAGATGTCTATCTAAGTGGGAGTTCATTAAATAATTTTATTATGTGAACTTAATTACGATGAACTTAGTCTAAAATTGTCTTTACAATCTATATTGTAGATCCAATGGCCAACGCTAATGTCACCCTCAACTTCAACGCGTTACTAGAGAAAACCAAGCTGAAAGATGATGGAAGCAATTATGCGGACTGGGTCCGTGGCTTGAGGATCATCCTTGATGCACTGCTAGGTGACCCACCCATTTTCCCAGCGGACCAAGACGTTACGAACGCTTGGCAGTCACGCTGCGATGATTACTCCCTTGTTTAGTGCGGCATGCTTTATAGTTTAGAACCGGGGCTCCAAAAGTGTTTTGAGCAACACGGAGCATATGAGATATTCCAAGAGCTGAAACTGGTTTTTGAAGCTCATGCCCGGGTCGAGAGATATGAAGTCTCTGACAAGTTCTTCAGCTGTAAGATGGAGGAGAATAGTTCTGTCAGTGAGCACATACTCAAAATGTCTGGGTTGCACAATCGCTTGACTCAGCTGGGAGTTAATCTCTTGGATGACTCGGTCATTGACAGAATCCTCCAGTCGCTTCCAGCTAGCTACAAGAGCTTTGTGATGAACTACAACATGCAGGGTATGGAGAAGTCCATTCCTGAATTGTACTCGATGCTGAAATCAGTGGAGGTTGAGATCAAAAAGGATCATCAAGTGTTGATGGTCAATAAGACCACTAGTTTCAAGCAAGGCAAGGGTAAAAAGAACTTCAAGAAGGACGACAAAGCTGTTGCCGCGCCTGGTAAGCAAGTTGCCGGGAAGAAGAACAAGAATGGACCCAAGCTTCAGACTAAGTGTTTTTATTGCAAGGGTACCGGTCACTGGAAGCGGAACTGCCCCAAGTACTTAGTGGATAAGAAGGACGGCAACGTTAAAGGTATATGTGATATACTTGTTATTAACGTGTACCTAACCAGCGCTCGTAGTAGCTCCTGGGTATTTGATACTGGTGCAGTTGCTCACATTTGTAACTCCAAGCAGTAGTTGTGGAATAAGCAGTGGTTGGCAAAGGACGAGGTGACGATGCGCGTCGGGAATGGTTCCAAGGTCGATGTGATCGCCGTCGGCACGCTACCTCTACATCTACCTTCGGGATTAGTTTTAAACCTCAATAATTGTTATTTAGTACCATCTTTGAGCATGAATATTGTATCTCGATCTCGTTTGATTCGAGATGGCTACTGATTTAAATATGAGAATAATGGTTGTTCTATTTATATGAGAGAAATGTTTTATGGTCATGCCTCGCTGGTCAATGGTTTATTTTTGATGAATCTCGAACGTGATGTTACACATGTTCATAGTGTGAGTACCAAAAAGTGTAATGTTGATAATGATAGTCCCACTTACATGTGGCACTGCCGCCTTGGTCATATTGGTGTTAAACGCATGAAGAAGATCCATGTTGATGGACTCTTGGAGTCTCTTGATTTCGAATCATTTGACACGTGCGAACCATGCCTAATGGGCAAGATGACCAAGACTCCGTTCTCCGGAACAATAGAGCGAGCAACTAACTTGTTGGAGATAATACATACCGATGTATGCGGTCCAATGAGCGTCGAGGCTCACGGGGGCTACCATTATGTTCTCACCCTCACTGATGACTTGAGCAGATATGGGTATGTCTACTTAATGAAACACAAGTCTGAAACCTTTGAAAGGTTCAAGGAATTTCAGAGTGAGGTAGAGAATCAACGTGACAAGAAAATAAAGTGCCTATGATCTAATCCTGGCGAAGAATATTTGAGTCACGAGTTTGGCACGCACCTAAGTAAATGTGGAATTGTTTCACAACTCACGCCGCCTGGCGCACCTTAGCGAAATGGTGTGTCTGAACGTCGTAATCACACTCTATTGGATATGGTGCGATCTATGATGTCTCTTACCGACTTACTGCTATCATTTTGGGGATATGCATTAGAGACTGACGCATTCACTTTAAATGGGGCACCGTCAAAGTCCGTTGAGATGACACCGTATGAATTATGGTTTGGAAAGAAACCTAAGATGTCATTTCTAAAAGTTTGGGGATGTGATGCTTATGTGAAGAAACTTCAACCTGAGAAGCTCGAACCCAAAGCGGAAAAATGCGTCTTCATACGATATCCCAAAGAGACTATTGGGTATGATCCAAAGGCAAAGTCTTTGTTGCCAAGAATGGATCCTTTCTCGAGAAAGAGTTTCTATCGAAAGAAGTAAGTGGGAGGAAAATAGAACTTGATGTGGTAATTGTACCTCCACTCGAACCGGAGAGTAGCACAACACAGGAAGTTGTTTCTGTGGAGCCTGCACCGGCTGGAGAGGAAGTTAATGATGATGATCATGAAACTTCAGATCAAGTACCTATTGAATGTTGAAGGTCCACTAGGACATGTTCTGCACTAGAGTGGTATGGCAACCCTATCCTGGAGATCATGTTGTTGGACAACGGTGAACCTTCGAACTACGAAGAAGCGATGGCAGGCCTGAATTCCAACAAATGGCTTGAAGCCATGAAATCCGAGATAGGATCCATGTATGAGCAAAGTGTGTACTTTGGTGGACTTGCCTGATGATAAGCGAGCCACTGAAAATAAATGGATCTTTAAGAAGAAGACTGACGCTGATGGTAATGTGACCGTCTATAAGGCTCGGCTTGTCGCTAAGGGTTATCGACAAGTTCAAGGAGTTGACTACGATGAGACTTTCTCACCCGTAGCGATGTTGAAGTCTATCCGAATCTTGTTAGCAATTGCCACATTTTATGATTATGAGATCTGGCAAATGGACGTCAAAACGACATTCCTTAATGGCTTCCTTAAGGAAGAACTTTATATGATGCAGCCGGAAGGTTTTGTCGATCCTAAAGATGCTAACAAGGTATGCAAGCTCCAGCGCTCCATCTATGGGCTGATGCAAGCATCTCGGAGTTGGAACATTCACTTTAATGAGGTGATTAAAGCGTTTGGGTTTGTACAAGTTTATGGGGAACCCTGTATTTACAAGAAAGTGAGTGGGAGCTCTATAGCATTTCTCATATTATATGTGGATGACATACTGATAATGGGAAATGATATAGAACTTTTGGAAAGTATAAAGGCCTACTTGAATAGTTGTTTTTCAATGAAGGACCTTGGAGAAGCTGCTTACATATGAGGCATCAAGATCTATAGAGATAGATACAGACGCCTCACAGGTCTTTCACAAAGCACATACCTTGATAAAGTTTTGAAGAAGTTCAAAATGGATTAGTCCAAGAAGGGGTTCTTCCCTGTGTTACAAGGTGTGAAGTTGAGTAAGACTCAATGCCCAGTGACTGCAGAAGATAGAGAGAAGATGAGTGTCATCCCCTGTGCTTCAGCCATAGGCTCTATCATGTATGCAATGCTGTGCACAAGACCCGATGTCAGCCTTGCCATATGTATGGCCAGAAGGTTTCAAAGTGATCCTGGAATGGAGCACTAGACGACGGTCAAGAATATCCTTAAGTACCTGAAAAGGACTAAGGAAATGTTTCTCGTTTATGGAGGTGATGAAGAGCTCGTCGTAAAGGGTTACGTCAATGCAAGCTTTGACACTGATCCAGATGACTCTAAGTCGCAAACCAGATACATATTTATTCTCAATCGGGGATCGGTAAGTTGGTGCAGTTCCAAGCAAAGCGTGGTAGATGATTCTACATGCAAGGCGGAGTACATCCCAGCCTCGGTGGCAGCAAAGGAAGGTGTCTGGATGAAGCAGTTCATGACAGATCTTGGAGCAGTGCCTAGTGCACTGAATCCAATGACTCTGTTCTGTGACAACACTGGTGCCATTGCTTTGGCCAAGGAATAAGGGTTTCACAAGAGGACCGAACACATAAAGTGATGCTTCAATTCCGTCCGTGATTACATAGAGGAGAAGGACATAAATATTTGCAAAGTGCACATGAATCTGAATGTTGCAAACTGGTTGACTAAACCTCTTCCAAGGGCTAAACATGATCAACACCAGAACTGCATGGGTTTTTGATTCATTACAATGTAAATCACATAGTGATGTGAACTAGATTATTGACTCTAGTGCAAGTGGGAGACTATTGGAAATATGCCCTAGAGGCAATAAATAAAGTGTTTATTATTATTCCTTGTTCATGATAATTGTTTATTATCCATGCTATAATTGTATTGATTGGAAACACATTGCATGTGTGGATAAATAGACAACACTTTGTCCCTAGTATGCCTCTAGTGAATTAGATCATTGATCAAAGATGGTCAAGGTTTCCTAGCCATTGACATTTGATGTCATTTTATAATGGGATCACATCATTAGGAGAATGATGGGATTGACGAGACCAAACTACAAATGTAGCATATGATCGTGTCAGTTTATTGCTACGGTTTTCTGCATCTCAAGTATATGTTCCTATGACCATGAGATCATGCAACTCACGGACACCGAAGGAGTGCCTTGTGTGTATCAAACGTCACAACGTAACTGGGTGACTATAAAGGTGCTCTATAGGTATCTCGGAGGGTGTCTGTTAGGTTGGCATGGATCAAGACTGGGATTTGTTACTCCGTGTGACAGAGAGGTATCTCAGGGCCCACTCGGTATACAACATCACGACAAGCCTTGCAAGCAATGTGACTAAGTGTTAGTCACGGGACCTTGTATTATGGAAACGGGTAAAGATACTTGCCGGTAACGAGGTTGAACTAGGTATGGAGATGCCGACGATCGAAACTCGGGCAAGTAACATACCGAAGAACAAAGGGAACATCATACGCGATTAACTGAATCGTTGACATAGAGGATCGACCGATAAAGATCTTCGTAGAATATGTAGGAATCAATATGGGCATCATCCCATTATTGGTTATTGACCTTAGAGGTGTCTCGGTCCTGTCTACATAGTTCTCGAACCCGCAGGGTTTGCACACTTAACGTTCGGTGACGTTTCAGTACTATAGAGTTATGCATGGTGGTTACCAAAGGTTTTTGGAGTCCCGTATGACATCCCGGATGTCACGAGGAGCTCCGTAATGCTCCGGAGGTAAAGATTGATATATAGGAAGTCCTGTTTGGGTCACCGGAAAGTTCCGGGCTCATTGGTAGTGTACCAGGTGTGCCGAGAGGGTACCGGGGGAGCATCGGGAGGTGTATTTCGACCCAAGAGGCTACATGGGCTGTGGGAGAATGAATACCAGACCTTAGTGGGCTGGCCAAAGTACCATAGAAGGCCCAAGCGGCTGGGAAGAAATTCCAAAGAGAAAAAGGTGGAAAAAGGCAAAAAGGTGGAAATAAGGAAGGAGTCCTAATCCTACTAGGAGTGGAGGAGGAGGACTCCTCCTCGCCACTTCGGCCGAAGCCTCCTAGGGCTGGCCCTTGCGCCAAGCCTCTTCCTCTCCTCCTCCTATATATACTAGATGTTTTAGGGTTTTTGCACTAAGATTTTCAGCCACGTGCAACCCTACCCTCTAGTCCGTAGTTTCTCCTCTAGATCGTTTTCCGCAGTGCTTAGGCGAAGCCCTGCTGGAATTACTCCACCACCATCGCCGCAACACCGTCGCGTTGCCGGAGAACTCGTCTATCTCTCCGCTCCCTCTTGCTGGATCAAGAAGGCGGAGATCGTCATCAAACCGTACGTGTGTTGAACGCGGAGGTGCCGTCCGTTCGGTGCTATATCCGGACGGATCATGATTGGATTGCGGGATGCTCGGCGATTTGGATCGCGAAGATGTTCTACTACATCAACCGCGTTTCTTAACGCTTCTCGCTTAGCGATCTACAAGGATACGTAGATCCACTCTCCCTCTCGTAGATGCTCATCACCATGGATAGATCTTGGGTGTGCTTAGGAATTTTTTTGTTTTCCATGCAACGTTTCCCAACACCTACCTTGTACACTAATATTCGACACAACTCTAACAAAATCCTAAACATCCGTCCAACCATTTTGTCAACTGACTAACATACCATGTTTCAGGGGCAGTCCATGGAACTTCAATGTACTGAAATTCTCTCAGAGCAGCCCCCATCTCATTTGTTTGGACAATACCAGGGTCGTAGTAAAAAACCTAACTTCACTATATCAGACACCTCTGTTGACCTAAAAAATTATTCAACATGGACAAATATTAAGCAGCACAACAAACTAAAAATATTGCCGAACCAACTAAAACTTCACAGACCTGAACATATTACCCAAAGCTACCGGAGCAACTAAAAATATCCACACACCTAAATATTTGGCATCTATATATATTACCGAAGCAACTACAAATATTCACACAACTAAATACTACGGGGACGGTTGTTGAATCTTACCCTTGAAGCGTGCGAAGAAACGACGAACGACGGCCTTCAAACACGGGAACGAACGTCAAACACCAGGAATGAACGATGAACACCGGAAACTCCACCACCACTTCCTCCACCTCCAACACCACCACCACCACCTCAACAACTCCCATTACCACCACCACAATGGTTGCCGCCACCACTACGAGCTACCCCATCACGAGATCAAGGTTTCCCTAGCCTCCTCTAACCCTCTAGAATCAAACTACGGTGGAAAACGAGGAAGAAATCAGCTCAACTTTCATGTAGAAATCGGGGCATTTTTGGGTGGAGAGAGAAGGAAAGAAGAACCGAAGAGAAATGGAGGAGGAAGAAGGGGTGCAACGCGACCCATGGCTATGCTGCCTCCTGCCGGCTTTGCCAAGACCGACATGCCCAGTCAGCTTCGTCACAGTTGACTGGACACCACCCATGCCGAGTGACGTGTTCTGACCAGTAGTGGGCTGCCACGTGGCCGAGGGGCCACTAATCAAATCCCACATGGCCGACTAGCCCCTGTCAGCTTTACCAAAGCCGATTGGATCCACTCGGCTTCCCAAAACCGGCGTTGTTGTATTATTTCTGAAAAACATTTAATCGAGGTAATATTTGGCTAATTTAATAAAAATGTACTATTAAAAAAATTAGCCGCCACCAACGGCCGAGGATGCTGGCAGGAGGGTCACGACTCACGAATACCAGAAGGAGCAGGTCGTAGTGGAGGTCGCTGATGCAGTCCGCTCCTCTGCCTAAATGGACTAGAGTGTGGTGTGTCCCACGACGAGCAGATCAGCCACGGGTCACATGACCTTGTCCACCTCCTAGTCGACCTCCGTCTCCAGCAGACGGTGATGCACGTGGCGAATGCACGTCGAATTCCGCAACCCGCCGTGGCCTCTCCCTCGACATCGTCCGCCCCTGTAACCATCTCCCCATCATCGAAGATTATGGTGTCTCCGATGGCGGGCAACTCGACCCCTCTGCACACCGCATGCCCCCCACTAGCCACCCGGTACCCGCCTCGCCACCACACTTAAGTGTTGGAGCAACGAATCCGCCATCCTAGCCGGTCGCCACAATGACGCGCTCAGAGGACGACCACAACAGAGAGGACAGGAGGGTTGTCGAACCGACACGTAAGTTGCCAACGCCATCTCTGTAAAGGGAGGAGAATCACCGGCCGATTGGTCCATGGAAATGTTGGGGAAAACCTATGGGGATGGATAAGTCATGGGTCATATGCGTGATGCGTCGCGTCTGTTCGCCAGCGTTCCCTACAAAGTGAATGGGTTCCATCCTCCTGCTACACAGTCATCTGTGCGCTGAGATTCGTGCAACAAATCCCATGGTTGGCACGTTTGTCGCTGGGAAAACATTTCTAACGAGCGGTTGCAAGATAACATTTAGAAAAAAAAGTACTCCCTCTGATCCATATTAATTGTCGCTCAAACGAATGTATATTTCATTGACATACATCTAGATACATCCGTTTAAGCGACAAGTAATATGGATCGGAAGAGTACAAGCTTAACATATGGCATCACATTTCACAAAAGTACACTAGAATTGAGTTCATTGAAAACATTTTTTTTCACCAAGTATGCTTCATTAATTAAAATTTAAACATTGCATCTGACCTCTTCATAACTGCATAACTAAATGCACGCAGCCAAATTGCTCATTCGGCGAGAGGATTGGTCACATGGCCAAGGAACAGTACTGCGCTGGTTTTCTCCTCAACAATGGCGAATAAGAAGGGCCGGTCCGCCACGAAATCCACCGGAGGCCGTGGCGCCCTACCACTCTCCTGGATCCCCACGGCCGTTGCTGCGGCGGCCACGGTGCCTAGCTCGTCCACCTCGATGGTGGCCTTATGGTACACGCCCGCGATGAAGAGCCCATCCCCGCCGCTCACCATGCCCGAGAAGTCGCCGCCTTCGAAAGCCCTGGTGACTCCGAGCTTCAGCATGTCTGACGACGCCTCGAACTCGAACGTGAACTTGAACTTTGGAACCATGAACCGCCCGACCGGGACCTGGACCGCCGGCGTGTGGCTCTTGATGAACCCCGGCGTCGCGACCGCCTTGTCGTAGAGATCGGCGAGACCGAGAGTGGCGACGTCGGGGAGAAGGAGAAGCATGTAGAATGCAGCCTCCGCTCGCCGCCCCACGTGGTCGCCGTCGTTTTTGTAGGGCAGCTTGAGAGCCCTGAAGCCCGGGTAGACGGCGACGTGCTGCTCGAACGGGAACCGGCCCGTCGTCATGAACGGCGCGCGCACGATGGTGCCATCTGGGACATGGAACGGGGCGGTGAAGGTCGCCGACTGGTCGAACGGTTGAGACCACGTCCCGTTGAAGTAGAGCGCGTTGGCGAGGACGACTCGCGTGGACGAGCCGACCGAGCGGGGAGGGAGGACGTCACGGATGTGCCCGTTCGTCGCGCGGGCGACGAAGCCGTTCACTCGCCGCCTCGCCTCCTCAGGGTCCGAGGAGAAACCCACAGATTCCGCGGTGGCAGCGTACCTCGACGCGGCGGTGGCCATGAACTCCGGCTCCAGCGCCTGCCCGCGGTCGACCCACACACCGCAGGCGAACGACGTCTGCGTAAGGCCGTTGAGCCTGCCCGCCAGCTCCGTCGCCGCCGCGCGGTGCAGCTCGTCGAGCGACGATGACCCGAGGAACCCCAGGAGCTCCTCGCGCGTCTCACCCCGCGTGCCGGCGGCCACCAGCGCGAGCGCCGCGTGGATGGACAGCGGCGAGACGATGAAATTACCTCCCCCGCCGGCTGCCACCCGGACGCCGACCTCCCTGGCGAGAGGCAGGCACGACGCCTTCCCACACTCGTCGCCGCCTACCGCTGCTCCCACAGGTACAGAGTGGCCACCTGGAGGGGCCTCGGCGAGCAAGGTGGCGGACGATTGCATCTCCGCGTGTCTGTAAGGGCTGTGGAGGTAGCTCTGGCCGCTGCAAGGGCAACGCTGAGCGCAGTCAAGTCGCGGGCGCCGGGAGGTCATTGTCCTGAATTCGACCTGCGACCGCCATGCGGCAAACAGCGTCAAGCAGAGGACGGCCTTCCACAAGGGCGCCATCGATCCAGATCGCCGATTGATCAGCAGACTGGCCACTAGTTGACCTTCGAGCCCAGTGTCTGTACGTCCATCGACCAGGTAGATGTAGAAGAAGCATTTGTTTGGTGAATGACAGAGTACTGTAAATGATATGCACTTTAAACTAACAAAATTATACCATTATTCATCAGTAAGCTCGTTTGGTTAGAACTCAGAAGTTGCAAGCTAACATGGCTGAATGAATTGTCGGAATCTTTTACCATCTCCTTTCATTGTGATTGGTTGCCTCTACTGCACCTAGCTTGACCAGCATCTGAAGAATTTTTCTAAGCATGATCTGTTTCTGACTTTCTTACACCCTCTACAGTTTGTTTCTTACACCATGTAGCTTTGTATCTCAGTCTCATTTCTGATAACGAAAATGGTTTAGGCCGGGGTAAACCTAACGTAGCACCGTAAAAGAAAATCGAATCCTGAGACATGTGAATCTACAAATTGGTACGGAGTAGAATCATCGATGAAACAAATTGTCCAATAGTTGATAATAGTGAATGCACATCAAACGGAATTGCAAGCGAAGCCAGGGTACAACCATATCATCTGAAATACAGATATACCATCGTCTTGAATGGAGCACAGCACAATACGCGTGCTCTATTTCTACCACTACGAATTAACCTGACAAACCATTTTCACGAGGTACACAAGGTTGAGAAACAAATTCAAGTTATTTCTCGCATTCTGTATTTTGTCTATAAGTGTTATCTATAACTTCAAATGTGTACAAACCATCCTATCTATTAGATGGAAGGGGGAGATTGCCTGCATCGATAATTTCATTGATCGTGTGCATGATGCACATACATATAGGTACATGGTGGACCGGCCTCTACTTGTCTATCAAAATATACAAATATGCGGAGGGGAGAGAGGAGGCACGACAATATAAAAACAAGACCCTAGTCCTATACACGTTCGCGGGATAACGTACGTTCACCCCCCCCCCCCCTCGCACAGTCAAAGCGTCGCCGGAGACAAAGACAGAAGTCAGCAGTCCTTTTGTGATAAAATCTACGAAGCGTTGGGCACATGACGAACCCGAATACGCCCAAGCGCCACCTGTTCACTAACGAAGTGAATATCGAGCTCAATGTGCTTCGTTCGGTTGTGGTGAACGGGATTAGCGGAGAGGTAGACGATGAAGACGGTATCAAAGTAGATCATCGTGGCCTTGTGAGTCACAAATCAACTCCTGGAGCAACTTACAGAGCCAAGATCACTCATCATCGGCATTAGCCACTGCTCGGTACTCCACCTCGGAGCTCAAGCGAGAGACAGTGTGTTGCCGCTTGGATGACCACGAAATCAGAGAGGGCCTGAGGTAGACAATGTAGCCTGACGTAGAGCGATGCGTGTCCGGGCAGCCGACTCAATCGACATCGGAGTAGGCGACGATGTCGGTGGAAACGAAAGCTGTCAGTGTGAGTCCTATGGTCATGGTGTCGCGTATGTACCGAAGGATACGCTTCACCACAACCCAGTTGGAGTCACGTGGGGAGTGCATGTGGAGGCACACCTGCTGAACGACATACTCGAGATCCGGACGCGTAAGCATCAAGTACCGCAATGCACCGACGATGGAGCGCTAGAACGAGGCGTCAGGTGCAGGAGAGCCCTCCAAAGCGGAAACCTTTGCCTTGGTGTCGACATGGCGGAGGCGGGCTTGCAATTAAGCATGAAGGCTCCCTCGAGTAACTCATGAGGGTATTTCTGCTGATGCAGAAAGAAACCATCGGCACCCTAAACAACCTCGATGCCGAGGAAGTAGTGCAGAGACCCCAAGTCCTTGAGGGCAAACTCATTGCAGAGACGAGCCGTGAGGTGCTGGAGCAGGTCAGGAGAGGATCCCGCCAGGACGGTTTCAACAACATAGAGCAACAGGTAAGAAGTAGTGGCGCCCGGATGATAGACGAACATGAAGGCGTTGGAGCGAGTGGTGCAAAACTTGAGCCGCTGGAGGAAGGCCACAATACACTGGTACCACGCCCGGGGCCCCAGCTTCAGTCTGGAGAGAGAACGTGATAACAGACACACGTTATCCGGATGCTCAGTGTCGACAATTCTAGTAGGTTGCTCACAGAACACCTGCTCAGCAAGATGGCCATGCAGAAAGGCGTTGGAGACGTCCAAGTAATGAACATGCCATGCACGGGAAACCTCCAACTGCAGCACAGTGTGAATCGTGCCCGGTTTGATAGCCAGAGAAAAGATATCGTTGAAGTCCACACCGGCACACTGTCGAAAGCCACGAACCACCCAACAAGCCTTGTAGTGCTCGAAAGAACCATCATGCCATGTCTTGTGACGAACACCCACTTGTCACTGATGACGTTAGCATAGGGAGGCCACAGAACAAGATGCCACATACGGTTACGTTCTAACGCATCAAACTCCTCACACATCGTAGCAAGCCAGTGTGGCTCACAAAGGGTCGCACAAGCATAGGAGGGAATGGGTGATGCCGAGGAGGTCGACACGACACACACATACTTGTCAGAGGTGTACCACCTGCTAGCACGATGGACGCCAGGACAGACCCACGTTGTCATACCGGGAGGCAGTGGAGGGGCCGCTATTGGTGGGGAGGCACCGGAGGATGATGAAGTCGAGCCCGATGCAGAAGGACCGGCGGCCGAGTCGACCGAGGTGGTAGTGGATGATGCAGCCTCAGTCGCCACAATGAAGGAGGCGGGGAGGCACCGGAAGAGGCGGCTGCACCGACAGAGACAACTAGGGTTCTCGCCAAAGCAACCCTGCCTGAAGAGATGACAGGGGTGGCCGGGCTCGGAGGCACACCAGAAGAGGCAGCACGAGCGGGCTCGTCTCAAGCGGCATTCACAACTAAGGGCAGGAGAGCGAGCAGCCCTTCATGGGATGCAGCAGGGGGCAGGTCATGACCAGGACCCTTGCCGTGTCGCTGGAGATGCGTCCAACCATGCCACGGAGTCTGCTACAGAGGGTGGTACCTGGTGAAAAGGAAAACCCGCTCATCAAAGTACATGTGCCGTGAGATATAGACTCGATGAGAGACAAGATCATAACACCAGTAACCTTTGGTGTTGGATGGACAACTGAGGAGACACAAGCTAGAGAACGAGGCGCGAGTTTGTGAGGTGTGGTGGACACGATGCTAAGATAATAGAGACACCCAAAAATGCAAAGACCATTGAAAGAAGGAGGGGTTCCAAAGAGAAGTTGATGGGGAATATACTTCCAACGAGGACGCCAAGGTCGTATGTTACAGAGGAGGGTGGCAGTGGCGAGAGCATCCGTCCAAAACCAAGGAGGTACATTAGAATGAAAGAGCAATGTATAGACGCAGTCATTAAGAGTGCAAAGGACGCGTTCAGCACGACCATTCTGTTGGGAAGCGTAGGGGCAGGTTAGGCGAAAGATGGTACCATGAGAGGCAAGAAGATTGCGAACAACATCATTGTCGAATTCTTTCCCGTTGTCGGTTTGAAGAGTGAGTATAGGGCTACCAAATTGTGTGGTGACATAGGAATAAAATGCCGTGAGTGTAGCTAGGGCATCGGACTTGCGGCGAAGAGGAAAGTTCCACACAAAATGGGAGAAATCATCTAGAACCACAAGGCAATAAAGGTAACCTGTATTACTCGCAACCGGAGATGTCCAAACATCGATATGAAGTAATTGAAACGTAAAAGTGGAAATAGTTCACTAAACGGAAGACAAACATGCTTCCTGAGACGGCAAGCATGACAAGTATGATCATCTATCTTATTACATGATAATGAAAAACTTCAAAGAATTTGATGAAGAACTACGGAGTTGGGATGACCCAAATGATCATGCCAAAGGTCTCCACCAGCGGAGAGGGCAACTGGAGCGCGGTGCTAAGGGTGGAGGAGTGCACCGGGTATAGCTCGTCGGAGCTGTCACATCAGTGAAGAACCATCCGGGCACGGGCGTCCTTTAGAGAAAAACCAATATCATGAAATTTAATGGTAAGAGGATTCTCACGGGCAAGACAACGGACATACACAAGATTTTTAACAAGATCGGGTGAAACAAGAACATTAGACATAGTTATTGGCATGGATGTAGAAGGAAAATTAATATGACCAATGTGTGTAATGGGTAAGGAGGAACCATCACCGATGGTGATGCGAGTGGAGGTGTTAACTTGAGAGGAGGACATGAGGTTACTTGGATGAGCTGTCATGTGGGTCGTAGCCCTCGTGTCCATGTACCAATCACCGCCTCCACCGTAGTTGTTTGGCGACAGAGGTGAGTGGAGCACGACCAAGAGGGTCGGGTCCCATGGCGCATGTGGCAAGGTAGGGCTACCATAAGGCGGAACCGGTGCAGGCGGGTAGCCACCGACTTACGGTGGCAGGGGGGTGTCGGGTATTCGCCACCGGCTGACTGGAGGGCCGCCGCGAAGTGCGTCTGGTGACCCGTGGGACGGGCATGTGATACACATGTACCACATCCATACACGGGTTGGTGCCGGCGGACCACGACAGGAAGGGCTAGGGATGACGTGCCCCCCATCCCATACCCCTGCTACTGTCGAGGGCGACCGCGCCCGCCGTGCATGTTGTGCGGCCCCCCGCCAGTCTGCTACTGTTGTTGTGGCGCGGAGGGCGTGGGTGGCGCTAGCGGCATCATGTAATTGTTGGAAATATGCCCTAGAGGCAATAAATAAAGTGTTTACTATTATATTTCCTTGTTCATGATAATTTTTTATTATCCATGCTATAATTGTATTGATTGGAAACACATTACATGTGTGGATAAATAGACAACACTTTGTCCCTAGTATGCCTCTAGTGAACTAGCTCGTTGTTCAAAGATGGTCAAGGTTTCCTAGCCATTAACATGTGATGTCATTTGATAACGGGATCAAATCATTAGGAGAATGATGTGATGGACAAGACCCAAACTACAAATGTAGCATATGATCGTGTCAGTTTATTGCTACTATTTTCTACATGTCAAGTATATGTTCCTATGACCATGAGATAATGCAACTCACTGACATTGGAGGAGTACCTTGTGTGTATCAAATGTCGCAACGTAACTGGGTGACTATAAAGGTGCTCTACAGGTATCTCCAAGGGCGTCTGTCGGGTTGGCATGGATCAATACTGGGATTTGTTACTCCGTCATCTCAGGGCCCACTCAGTAATACAACAACACAATAAGACTTGCAAGAAATATGACTAAGTGTTAGTCACGGGGTCTTGTATTACAGAATGAGTAAAGAGACTTGCCGATAACGAGGTTGAACTAGGTATAGAGATACCGACGATCGAATCTCGGGCAAGTAACATACCAAAGAACAAAGGGAACATCATACGGGATTAACTGAATCCTTGACATAGAGGTTCGACTGATAAATATCTTCGTAGAATATGCAGGAACCAATATGAACATCCAGGTCCTGCTATTGGTTATTGACCGTAGAGGTGTTTCGGTCATGTCTACATAGTTCTAGAACCCGCAGGATCTGCACACTTAAGGTTTGGTGACGTTTCGGTAGTATAGAGTTATACATGGTGGTGACCGAAGGTTGTTTGGAGTCCCGGATGAGATCCCGGACGTCGCGAGGAGCTTCAGAATGGTCTGGAGGTAAAGATTCATATATAGGAAGTCCTGTTTTGGTCGCCAGAAAAGTTTCGGGCTCATCGATAGTGTACCGGGAGTGTCGGTAGTGTATCGGGAGACCATCGGAAGGGGTATTTCGACCCAAGAGGCTACATGGTCTGTGGTAGGGTGAATACCAGCCCTTAGTGGCTGGTGGAAGTCCCACACAAGGCCCATGCGGCTGGGAAGAAAAGCCCAAAGAGAAAAAGGTGGAAAAAGGCAAAAAGACCTAATAAGGAAGGAGTCCTAGTCCTACTAGGATTGGAGGAGCATTCCTCCTCTCCTCCCTTCAGCCAAAGCCTAGATGGCTTGGCCCTTGGGCCAAGCCTCCTCCTCTCTTCCTCCTATATATACTAGACGGTTTTAGGGTGTTTGGTACACGATTTTCAGCCACGTGCAACGCTACCCTCTAGTTCGTATTTTCTCCTCTAGATCGGTTTCAGCTGTGCTTAGACGAAGCCTTGCTGAGATTACTCCACCACCATCGCCGCAGCACCATCACTCTGCCGGAGAACTAGTCTACCTCTCCACTCCCTCTTGCTGGATCAAGAAGGCGGAGATCGTCATCAAGCTATACGTGTGCTGAACGCGGAGGTGCCGTCCGTTACATATCATGATTGGATCGTAGGACGCTGGGCGATTTGGATCGCGAAGACGTTTGACTACATCAACTGCGTTTCTTAATGCTTCCCGCTTAGCGACCGACAAGGGTACGTAGATCCACTCTCCCTCTCATAGATGCTCATCATCATGGATAGATCTTGCATGTGCGTGGGAATTTTTTTGTTTCCCATGCAACGTTTCCCAACAATGGTATCAAAGCTAGGTCTATGTGTAGATGAGATCTCGAGTAGAACACAAAAAGTTTGTGGGCGTTGATGCTTAGATTGCTTCCGTCCATGGTCTTGTTTTGGTTCAGTGGTATTGTGGGATGAAGCGGCCCGGACCAACCTTACTCGTACGCTTACGAGAGACCGGTTCCATCGACTGATGTGTAACTTCGTTGCACAAAGATGCCTGGCGGGTGTCTGTTTCTCCTACAATAGTTGCATTGGATTCGGCAAAGGCGGTCCTTGATAAGGTTGATAAGCAACTTATGTATCACCGTTGTGGTTTATGCGTAGGTGAGAATTGTTCTTGCTAGATACGCGTAGCAGCCACATAAAACATGCAACAACAATTAGAGGACGTCTAACTTGTTTTTGCAGGGTATGTTGTGATGTGATATGGCCAATTACATGATGAAATATATGTGATGTACGAGATGATCATGTGTTGTATAGAATATCACGACTTGCATGTCGATGAGTACGGCAACCGGCAGGAGCCATATGGTTGTCTTTAATTATTGTATCACCTGCGTGTCAATCAATAAGCGCTATGTAATGCTTTACTTTATCGCTAAACGGTAGCAATAGTAGTAGTAGCATGGTGGGTGCAACAACCACGATGGCGACACGTTGATGGAGATCAAGATGATGGAGATCATGGTGTCATGCCGGTGAGGATGGAGATCATGCTGGTGCTTTGAAGATGGAGATCAAAAGCACAAGTACATGGCCATATCATATCACTTATGATTTGCATATGATGTTAATCCTTTTATGCACCTTGTTTTTCTTAGGACAATGGTAGCATTATAAGGTGATCCCTCACATAAATTTCAAGATGAATTGTGTTTTCCTCGAGTGTGCACCATTGCGAAAGTTCGTCGTGTCGAGACACCACATGATGATCAGGTGTGATAGACTCTACGTTCACATACAACGGTTGCAAGCCAGTGTTACACATGCAGAACACTCGGGTTAAACTTGACGAGCCTAGCATGTACAGACATGGCCTCAGAACAGAAGAGACCAAAAGGTCGAACATGAGTCATATAGTAGATATGATCAACATGATGATGTTCACCATTGAAACCACCTCAAATCACGTGATGATCGGACTTGAGTTGGTGAATTTGGATCATGTGACACTCAGATGACCTTAGGGATGTCAATTTGAGTGGGAGCTTTAGTAATTTGATTAACTAAACTCATTATCTTGAACAATAGTCTAAGTAACCTTTGCATATTTATGTTGTAGATCAATGGCTCGCGCAGTAGCACCCCTGAATTTTAATGCGTTCCTAGAGAAAGCTAAGTTGAAAGATGATGGAAATAACTTTGTTGAATGGGCCCGTAATCTGAGGATTATCCTCACGGCTTCCCAGAAATCATATGTCGTTGATGCACCGCTTGGTGACCAACCAGAAGACATGTCATCCGAAGACGTTAAGAACGCTTGGGAGGCATGCTCTGGAGATTACTCAATGGTTCAATGTGCAATATTGTATGGCTTATAACCGGGAATTCATAGATGTTTTGAATGTCATGGAGCATATGAGATGTTCCAGGAGTTGAGGTTTATCTTTCAAAAGAATGTCGGGATCGAGAGGTATGAGACTTCCGATAAGTTCTATACTTGCAAAATGGAGGAGAATGGGTCTATCAGTGAACATATACTCAGAATGTCTAGGTATTCGACTCGTCTGGCGGAGTTGGGAATTGCCCTTCCGCCAAAGGCGATCACTGACAGAGTTCTTCAATCACTACCACCTAGTTACAAGAGCTTTGTGATGAACTATAACATGCACGGGATGAACAAGTCAGTCGCCGAGCTGTTTGCGATGCTGAAAGTCGCTGAGTCTGAAATCCAGAAAGAACATCAAGTGTTGATGGTCAATAAAACCACTAGTTTCAAGAAAAATGGCAAGGGCAAGGGCAATAAGGGTAAAACCAAGAAGGATGGCAAAGCAGCTGCTACTCCTATAAAGAAGCCCAAGGCTAGACCCAAGCGAGAAACTCAGTGCTTTCATTGAAAGGGAACTGGTGACTAGAAGCGGAACTGCCCCAAGTACCTGGCTGACAAGAAGGCGGCCAATGACAAACAAGGTATATATGATATACATGTTATTGATGTGTACCTTACTAGCTCTCGTTGTAGTGCCTGAGTATTTGAGACCGGTTCAGTTGCTGACATTTGCAACTCAAAACAGGAACTACAGAATAGACGAAGGCTGGCAAAGGACGAACTGACGATGCGCGTGGGAAATGGTTCCAAGGTTGATGTGATCGCCGTCGGCATGATCTCTCTTCGATTACCATCGGGATTAGTGATGAACCTGAATAATTGTTATTTAGTGCCTGCGTTAAGCATGAACATTATATCTGGATCTTGTTTACTGCGATATGGTTACTCATTTAAATCAGAGAATAATGGTTGTTCTATTTATATGAGTAATATCTTTTATGGTCATGCACCCAATATGAGGGGTTTATTCATATTGAATCTTGATAGTGATGATACACATGTTCATAACATTGATGCCAAAAGATGTAGAGTTTATAATGATAGTACCACTTTCTTGTGGCACTGCCGTTTAGATCATATTGGTGTAAAACGCATGAGGAAGCTCCATGCTGATGGACTTTTGGAGTCACTTGATTTTGAATCACTTGACACATGTGAACCATGCCTCATGGGCAAGATGACTAAATTGCCATTCTATGGAACAATGGAACGGGCAAGTGGCATATTGGAAATCATACATACGGATGTGCGCGGTCCAATGAATGTTACATCGCGCGGTGGATATCGTTATTTTCTCATCTTCACTAATGACTTAAGTAGATATGGGTATATTTACTTAATGAAATAGAAGTCTGAAATGTTTGAAAAGTTGAAGCAATTTCAGAGTGAAGTTGAGAATCATTGTAAAAAGAAGATTAAATTCCTGCGATCTGATCAAGGAGGTGAATATCTGAGTTATGAGTTTGGCAGTCACTTAAGACAGTGTGGAATTGTTTCACAGTTGACACCGCCTAGAACACCATAGTGTAATGGTGTGTCCAAACATCGTAATCGAACCTTATTAGATATGGTGCGTTCTATGATGTCTCTTGCTGATTTGCCACTATCATTTTGGGGTTATGCATTAGAGACAGCTGCATTCACTTTAAATAGGGCACCATCGAAATCCATTGAGACGATGCCATATGAACTATGGTTTCGCAAGAGGCGAAATTTGTCATTTCTTAAAGTTTGGGGATGTGATGCTTATGTCAAAAAGCTTCAGCCTGAAAAGTTGGAACCCAAAGCGGAGAAATGCGTCTTCATAGGATACCCAAAGAGATAGTCGGGTATACCTTCTATCTCAGATCCGAAGGCAAAGTGTTTGTCGCTAAGAACGGAACATTTCTTGAGAAAGAGTTTCTCTCGAAAGAATTGAGTGGGAGTAAAATAGAGCTTGATGAGGTTATTGAACCTTTACTTCAACCAGAGAGTAGCGTAGCGTAGAAAGATGTTTCTGTGGAGCCTACATCAATTGAAGAGGAAGTTAATGATGATGATCATGAAGCTTCGGATCAAGTTACTATTGAACCTCGTAGGTCGACAAGGGCGGGTACTGCTCCTGAGTGGTACGGCAACCCTGTCTTGTAGGTCATGTTGTTGGACAACAATGAACCTATGAGCCATGGAGGAGCGATGATGGGCCCAGATTCTGAGAAATGGTTAGAGGCCATGAAATCCGAGATGGGATCCATGTATGAAAACAAAGTATGGACTTTGGAAGTATTACCTGAAGGGCGAAAGGCCATTCAGAACAAATGGATATTTAAGAAGAAGACGAACGCGGACAGTAATGTCAGTGTGTATAAAGCTCAACTTGTGGCAAAGGTTTTTTTCACAAGTTCAAGGAGTTTACTACGATGAGACCTTCTCACCCGTAGCGATGCTTAAGTCTGTCAAAATCATGTTGGCATTAGCTGCTTATTTCGACTATGAAATTTGGAAAATGGATGTCAAAACTGCGTTCCTCAATGGTTTCCTTGAGGAAGAGTTGTATATGATGCAACCAGAAGGTTTTGTCGATCCAGAGAATGCTGACAAAGTTTGCAAACTCCAGCGATCCATTTATGGGCTGGTGCAAGCATCTCGGAGTTGGAATAAGCGATTTGATGAGGTGATCAAAGCATTTGGGTTTATACAAGTTTATGGAGAAGCTTGTATTTACAAGAAAGTGAGTGGGAGGTCTATAGCGTTTCTAATATCATATGTGGATGACATATTGCTGATTGGAAACAATATAGAAATGCTGGAAAGCGTGAAGGAATATTTGAACAAGATTTTTTCAATGAAGGACCTAGGAGAAGCTGCTTTCATATTAGGCATTAAGATCTATAGAGACGCTTAATAGCACTTTCACAGAGCACATACCTTGATAAAGTTTTGAAGAAGTTCAAACTGGATCAGTCCAATAAGGGGTTCTTGCATGTGTTACAAGATGTGAAGTTGAGTAAGACTCAATGCCCAGTGACTGCAGAAGATAGAGATAAGATGAGTGTCATCCCCTATGCTTCAGCCATAGGCTCTATCATGTATGTAATGCTGTGCACAAGACCCAATGTCAGCCTTGCCGTAAGTATGGCCGAAAGGTTTCAAAGTGATCTAGGAATGGAGCATTGGGCGGCAGTCAAGAATATCCTTAAGTACCGGAAAAGGACTATGGAAATGTTTCTCGTTTATGGAGGTGCAGAAGAGCTCGTCGTAAAGGGTTACGTCAATGCAAGCTTTGACACTGATCCGGTTGAATCTAAGTCATAAACCGGATACGTATTTATTCTCAACGGGGCAGCAGTAAGCTGGTGCAGTTCCAAGCAAAGCGTGGTAGCCGATTCTACATGCGAAGCGGAGTACATCGCAGCCTCGGAGGCGGTGAAGGAAGGTGTGTGGATGAAGCAGTTCATGACAGATCTTGGAGTAGTGCCGATTGCACTGGATCCAATGACTCTGTTCAGTGACCACACTGGTGCCATTGCTCTGGCCAAGGAACCAAGGTTTCACAAGAGGACCAGACACACAAAGCGACGCTTCAATTCCATCTTCGATTACATCGAGGAGAAGGACATGAATATTTGCAAAGTGCACACGGATCTGAATGTTGCAGACCCGTTGACTAAACCTCTTCCATGGGCTAAACATGATCAACACCAGAACTGCATGGGTGTTCGATTCATTACAATGTAAATCACATAGCGATGTGGACTAGATTATTGACTCTAGTGCAAGTGGGAGACTGTTGGAAATATGCCCTAGAGGCAATAAATAAAGTGTTTATTATTATATTTCCTTGTTCATGATAATTTTTTATTATCCATGCTATAATTGTATTGATTGGAAACAGATTACATGTGTGGATAAATAGACAACACTTTGTCCCTAGTATGCCTCTAGTGAACTAGCTCGTTGATTAAAGATGGTCAAGGTTTCCTAGCCATTGACATGTGATGTCATTTGATAACGGGATCACATCATTAGGAGAATGATGTGATGGACAAGACCCAAACTACAAACGTAGCATATGATCATGTCAGTTTAGTGCTACTGTTTTCTGCATGTCAAGTATATGTTCCTATGACCATGTGATCATGCAACTCACTGACACCGGAGGAGTACCTTGTGTGTATCAAACGTCGCAACATAACTGGGTGACTATAAACATGCTCTACAGGTATCTCTGAGGGTGTCTGTTGGGTTGGCATGGATCAAGATTGGGATTTGTTATGCCGCGTGAGGGAGAGGTATCTCAAGGCCCACTCGGTAATACAACATCGCAATAAGCCTTGCAAGCAATGTGACTAAGTGTTAGTCATGGGATCTTGTATTACAGAACGAGTAAAGAGACTTGCCTGTAACGGGGTTAAACCAGGTATAGAGATACCGACGATCGAATCTCGGGCAAGTAACATACCGAAGAACAAAGGAAACATCATACGGGATTAACTGAATCCTTGACATAGAGGTTCGACCGATAAAGATCTTCGCAGAATATGTAGGAACCAATACGGACATCCAAGTCCCGCTATTGGTTATTGACCGTAGAGGTGTCTTGGTCATGTCTACATAGTTCTCGAACCCGCAGGGTCTGCACACTTAAGGTTTGGTGACGTTTCGGTAGTATAGAGTTATACATGGTGGTGACTGAAGGTCGTTTGGAGTCCCGTATGAGATCTTGGACATCACTAGGAGCTCCGGAATGGTCCGGAGGTAAGGATTCATATATAGCAAGTCCTGTTTTGGTCGCCAGAAAAGTTTCGGGCTCATCGGTAGTGTACCAGGAGTGCCGGTAGTGTACCGGGAGAGCATAGGGAGGGGTATTTCGACCCAAGAGGCTACATGGGCTGTGGGAGGGTGAATAGCAGCCCTTAGTGGGCTGGTGGAAGTCCCACACAAGGCCCATGCGGCTGGGAAGAAAAGCCCAAAGAGAAAAGGGTGGCAAAAGGCAAAAAGACCTAATAAGGAAGGAGTCCTAGTCCTACTAGGATTGGAGGAGGATTCCTCCTCTCCTCCCTTCGGCCGAAGCCTAGATATCTTGGCCCTTGGGCCAAGCCTCCTCCTCTCTTCCTCCGTTATATACTAGAGAGTTTTAGGGGTTTTGGTACAAGATTTTCAGCCCCGTGCAACCCTACCCTCTAGTTCGTAGTTTCTCCTCTAGATCGGTTTCAGCTGTGGTTAGGCGAAGCCCTGCTAAGATTACTCCACGACCATTGGCGCAGTGCCATCATGCTACCGGAGAACTCGTCTACCTCTCCGCTCCCTCTTGCTGGATCAAGAAGGCGGAGATCGTCATCAAGCTGTACGTGTGCTGAATGCGGAGGTGTCGTCCGTTCGGTGCTTGATCGGGATGTATCGTGATTGGATCGCGAGACGCTCGGCGATTTGGATCGCAAAGACGTTCGACTACATCAATCGCGTTTCTTAACACTTCCCACTTAGCGATCTACAAGGGTACGTAGATCCACTCTCCCTCTCGTAGATGCTCATCACCATGGATAGATCTTGCGTGTGCATAGGATTTTTTTGTTTCCCATGCAACATTCCCCAACAGTAATACCCCGGTGGAGCCGGATGCCACGGCTGAGTCGGGGCAGGTGCGCCACAGGAGATGCTAGCGATGTGCTACACCTGCGTCTTCACCATCTTCATCATACGTTCCTCCAAATGCCGGTAAGCAATGACGGTGTCGAAGGTGGGGTTCGGAAAAAGGGTGAGGTTGGAGGCCACATTGTCGAAGTCCTTGTTGAGGCCAGTGGTGAGGTGCTGAGCATAAGTTCGCCGGACACGTTAGCACCAATGTCATGGAGCTCGTCGGCAAGCATCTTGGGGAGAATATCTGGTGCTACAGGAGCACCTCACATTAGGTGCTCCCGCGCGACCTCGGCCGTCCATCTGAAATCAAATGGCTAGCATCACGAGATGTGGACCAAAGGGTCATTTCTAGAATGTTAGGGTAGTTTTGTACAAAATATTCATGCTAAATTTGTCTTTTTTGTTTATCGATATATATTACGAATTTTGATTTGAAATTTTTAGGGATTGTACACTCATGTGATGCTAACATCCACAAATTTTTTCGGAATTTTCTAAAACATTTAAATGTGCATTTTGAAAATTGGGAGCACCTAATGTGAGGTGCTCTCGTAGCACTAGATATTCACCTAGCATCATGAGGTGCATGCAATAGTCACCAATGGAGGAGTCATCCTGGTGGCACCCATAGAATTCTTGTTGCAAAAAAACAAGACGTTGGAGCTTGTTGTCGGTGAAGATCTTGGTCCAAACGGTGCAAGTGTTGTCGTCAACGGTGACGACCGTGTGGAAGATGTCCCACGAGATGGTGAGGTAGAACCATCGGATAAGTGTGGCCTCAATGGCGGACCACTCTAGGTCGGCCTTCGTGACCTCGCCATCGACGGAGCCATCGATATGCTCGGTGAAGTAGTACTCACGGAAGACAAGGTTGAACTATCTCTTCGAAGCAAAGTAGGAGGAGCTAGATTGAACTAGCTTGATGAGGATGCAATCATGGATGTGGAGATCGTGGATGTAAGCGACGGTGGGAGGGTCCGGTCCGGCGAAGGGGTTGGAGTTGTCTAACATGAAGGACGCGGGGGAGTTCATAGCAGCAGTGGTGAGTGGTGTTGGCAGCAGTGGGTAGGGCTGGCGGCATGGGTGGCTAGGGTTAGGAGGGTTGGAGGGCTTAGGGAGGGAGAGGGCAGTGGCGGAAGGTGTGGGTGGCTGCATGCAGAAGAGAGGAGGCAAAGACAACACCAAGGGAGCGGAGGCGACATCAGTAGGGTGTGGTGGCGGCGGATTAGGCCAGAAGCGAGGGATCGACATGCTAAATTGATACCATGTTAGATGGAAGCAGGAGATTGCATGCATCGATAATTCATTGATTGTGTGCATGATGCACATATATAGGTACAAGTTGGACCGGCCTCTACTCATGTCTCAAGATGTAGAAATATATGGAGGGGGTAAATGAGGTACGACGGTATAAATACAGGACCCTAGTCCTATACGTTTGCGTTCAACAATATCATTGTCTCATAGCTAGTTATAGAAGAACAGAATTCTCCACACACAAAATTTGTGATTCCTTCGAATCAGAGAGGTCCCAGATGGTTTCACTTGGTATTCCCTTTTACAATCTCTAAACATGTACACTAATTGAACATACACTCAGTCATACATCATGCTACTAAAAGTATGTCCATAAGATGGAACTTTCATTCTGAAAATATATCCATAATGCACACGACTTGGAGCAATGTCCACACAAGAAAAGTGACATCTAGGTGTATCATACAGGTGCCGGCCCAGTACTGCTGAAAGGCCATCCTGTTAAACTTCCAAAATAAAACAATTAGCTAGTAGTAACATGATCCAGTCCCAGACACCATACCCATCTAATATTTCGTTTAGTTGCAGGCATGTAGCTAGCTTGTGATATAGACTGAGCGTTCATGTGTGTAGTAGGCGATCCTGGTGATCCCACGTCGAGCGATCGCCCTGGGCACACTCACCCACCAATCACCACCGGTTTCGTCACCAGGGAGGATCCACATCAAAGGGGTAGCATGTTTTGGGCTCTTTCCAAATCGGAATAGGATTCCGACGCCGAGAAGGACCTAGCCATCGACGTTGATATTGGGGAATCATCTCCAACGCCTTCGGATCACATCTGTGAGTCCGTTCAGTTAGGCTACTCAGAGGAGGAGATCATGAGAGACATCAACGGAGTAGTTCCATGTTCGGACTGTGCATGGGAAGGGATAAGATGCGGTGACAAAGACAAAGTAGGGGTTGTGCGGCGAGTGATCCATCGGCATACGACGGCTATAGCGGTAAAGCCATGGAAGGCCCCTCTACCAAAGGTACATCTACCGACACTTACACTCGCGGATTTCATTGGGAACTGGAAGAAGGTTCCATTCCGACAGAGGAAAGGGTAGTCGGTGCCAGAGAGACCGTCACCGGCGCCGGCAGCGGCCGATTCGGATCTTGGGACCCATGCGACCAGGGAGGCTCGTTTGAATTTCATTTTGGGCCAAGAAAATCAGCATGATGTCGGTATTGGGCCGGTGACAACTGGGTATATGGCCTAGTTGGACACAATGGATGGGCCGATACAATCCGACTTGAGATCTCGGTCGAAGGCAGAGTCCTCCGATCGACGAACAACTCATGCAAACGTAACGATAGCTCAGGCTAGGGTTAAGAGGAGATCGTCTCCAGGCTTCCCTACGCATCAAGACTGGGCGCCACGTATCCCTATGCTTCCCGTATCCATGGCAGGTCGGGGTGATGGGGCTCGGCTGATTCAGCCGGCAACCAACCTTGCTGAGGCACACGCGCGAGGCGCAGTGGTAGACCATATGGTAGTCGGCCACGGCACTGGGCGAGGCATAGCTCAAAATGGCAATCAAGATAAGGCCGGCTCGGAGGCTGGTCGCGCCAATGGAGGCCGTGGCAGCTCCGAAGCAGGATGAGGTGATGGACTGATCGGAGGCTGCGAAGGCTATCGAAGTGGCCGCGGTGGCGGTGACAGCGGATACAAAGGCAAGCACCCAAACCGGAACCAGTGGGCTGATGACCGAGTTGGTGCCTCACGCGGTAGGTGGTACAGTGAGGACCGTGCTTACGACGCCAACCGGTGGCATCGTGACTTTCATCCACCGGCTGGGGATTTTGTGGAGGGTGCTTCAGGTCCGCTTACCCGGTACTTTGGGACACGGGGAGGTGGGCATGCTCTCGGTAGGAAATCTCCTCTAAGGCTCCATTGGCAGCAAACTAAGAAACAGATTGTCATGGATGTAGGATCAAACCCTAACGGCAACGGGGCTGCAGCACCGGCTGCGACGTTGCCCGAGACAGCGGCAGTGGCAGTCAAGGCTCTGGCATCTGTCACAAGTCCGACAACCGCCATGACACATGATAGTGGGTCACAACAGGAGCTTAGCTTGGACAAAACTGAAGCTACTAGGGCGAATAAGGCAGCCCGTAAGAAAGAAAAAATGAGTTGTTTTCGCTGCGGGATGGCCGGGCATTTTGTGATGGACTGCAAGGAAGTGCTTTGTGATATATGTCTGAAACCAGGCCATACAGATTCAACATGCCCACTATTATTGGCACCTAAACCGGTGGTCAATATATATGGAGTTTGCCATCACAAACTTATGTTCTTCGAGACACCACATTCTAATATACCTCAACTACCATCGAGGCTAGGGAGCACGAAGACGGGCTTGGTTAAGGTTTCACATGGCTCGCTTACAGAGGATCGGATATCTCAGCAGTTGCAGAGGCTCGTGTCTCAGACATATCATTGGGCACTAGTTAGAGTGGAGGAATGGGTGTTTCGAGTAGACTTTCCACGAAGAGAGGATCTTGAGCGCCTCCTGAAGTTTGGTGTTAGCAAAGTTCCGGGAACTAACTATATGCTTGAGTTTGAGGAGAGTAAAAAAATCAGAGCCGAAGGGATCACCTCTTGAGAAGGTTTGGATCAGAGTTTCTGGTGTTCCGGAGATTCTTCATATTGACTTTTTCATTGTATGGAGCCTTGGCTCTCTGATTGGAAAAACGGAGAAAGTGGACATGCCTTTCACACGTAAACAAGGGATTGCGAGGTTACTTGTTGGGGTATTAGATCTGGAGCACGTGCCTGACTTTGTGCCTTGGGCATACGATGATGTGCATTATGATCTCGATGTGGAGGTTGAGGAGAGCATTCCACAGGTGACAGGTAGTGACCAAGATGTGTATATGACAGGGGATGGAGATGGAAGTGGTAATCATCATGCTGAACTAGGTGATGGTGATGATACGATCAATGGCAAGGGTCAATCTTCAAAATCGTCAGCTACACCTAATTACGACGCAAAGGCACCGCCATCAACACCTATGGCTTCTCTCCACTTTGGTTCTTTTGACATACAGTCCGCACCGAGCCGTATAGGTGTGGACAAGATGAAGGATGATGACTTGCAAAATCATATCATATGTCATACAAATATTAGTGATGTACAACCAAGGGAGGATATAAGGTCTTCTCCTCACATCACACATGCAGACACACAACAGATTTCTTGGGGTGGAGTGGACAAGTCACAGCAAGCTGAGTCTACAGGGCTTGGTGCCAAAACATATGGGCTTGAGGTCAACCCCACATCGCCTGGCGATCAGCATATGGCACCGGTTAGAGGAGCTGATGTGTCGGCTGTTACAGCTGGCCAGAAGGGGCGCACTTGATCTTCAACCGGAGGGGCAACACCACCAACCGTGGAGGCGGTCCCCACGAACTACGAGCAGATGCCTTGTCTGGCATCGCTTGCTCATATCATCGCCAACGTCGGTGATGAGGCGACCCTGGGAAGGAGCCAGGAGGATCGCCCATCATCACCTGTTGTGTCGTTGGATGTTCAACAGCACGGGGTGCCGCTGGTTGCCATGCTGGACTCGAGGTTAGTTCAGACAACCCCAACTTCTTCCATGATGGCTGGAAAGTTAGCGGTGCAAGGAAACATTTCAGAGATCTCTTTGGATGACGTAATCAGTTTTAGCGGCATACCGGATCCTATGTCTTCTGAACAGCGATTCACTCACAGTATCCAAGGACAATCGGACGCAGACGAATTCAGCTAGGGTGTGCTATGCAAGCCGCCAAGCTCCATGATGTCGAAGGGACTACAGGTATGTCAGTTAATACGAGTTGTTCCATCTTGCACTTTACTGAGACTAAAATAGTAGAAAATGCCAGCAACCTAGGGATTTCACTTGGTAGTAATGCAAAAGCGATCGCTAAAACTGCTAATGATATTCTTGATTTAGAAGCGGATAGAGCCATTGATATAATTCAAAACTTAGCAGCAGTAAAGCCTTTGAATGACACGGAAATTGATAAGTTGGGAATCACATCCCTCAAAAGTTTATGCGGGGATTTAATTCCCAAACATGGGGTAGACAGGGATGAGGAGGAGGAGGGATCGGAGGGGTATATGGCTCCCGCAATGGCTTACACTCTTCCTAATGAAACACATAATTCTGACAACTCCGAAGGGATGCCGGAGAAGTCCAAAAGACGAGGCAAAAGGAAGGTCTATCATGTCTCTGCGGTGAGGAGGAGTGCGAGAGTAATACAAAAGAAAAAGTTCCATGACCAACTATGAAAGGAATCTTTTGGAATAGCAGAGGTCTTGCAGACTTGGCTAAAATAAGGTTCCTAGGAGAGACTTCATTAGAGCAGAAACTAGAGTTCATGGCCTTACAAGAGACGGGCCGAGATAACTTTACGCCACAATTTCTAAATGCCATTTCGGGTGGGGTTGATTTTGATTGGCATTGTTTACCCCCAAGGGAAAATCTGGAGGGATCTTGTTGGGGGTTAAGTGTGAATCTTTAGAGGTCCTGAATGTGTCTTATGGTGAGTTTACTATCAAATTTCATGTAAGGTCAAAAGTTGACGGTTTTAGATGGATTTTGGTCGTTGTGTATGGGGCGGCGCAACCTGAGTTTAAGTCAGACTTCCTCGCGGATTTAGTGAGAATTTGCGGGGAGGAGACACTACCCATTTTAATTGGAGGTGATTTCAATATAATTAGGAGGCAAGAAGAAAAAAATAATGATAACTTCGATGGAAGGTGGTCATTCATGTTCAATGCGATTATAGAGAGTCTGGATTTAAAAGAAATCGAACTCATCGGTAGACAATTCACATGGGCCAATTCGTTACTGACTCCAACATATGCGAAGTTGGATCGGGTTCTCACCAATGTTGAGTGGGAATAGAAATTCCCGTTGGTCACGGTACGTGCCTTGCAAAGAGCCGTTTCTGATCATACACCACTATTGGTTGATTCTGGAGAACCAAACCATGTGGGTAATCAAAATAATTTCTCTTTCGAATTGATTTGGTTCGAGAGAGAGGGCTTTATGGATCTCATTGCTACACAGTGGGCACAAGAAACTGGGGGGAATACTAATATGGATAGGTGGCAGAATACGATTACACACTTACGCCAGTTTTTAAGAGAGTGGGCTAAAAACCAAAGTGGACTATATAAAGTGGAAAAAGAGAGGCTGTTTCAACTCATTAATGATTTGGATGTCAAAGCCAAATCCACAGCCCTTCACATAACAGAGAGAAATACTAAGATTGAAGCTGGAAAAAAATTACAAACTCTTCTCAGAGAGGAGGAGATGAAGTGGGCACTTCGGGCAAAAGTGACGAAGGTGGTCCATGGAGATGATAATACTAAATTCTTTCACATGATTGCAAATGGCAAGCATAGGAAGAAAAACATATTTCAGCTTGAACAGGATGAGGGCACAATTGTTGGGCATGAAAATTTAAAACTTTACATCACAGAGTATTGCAAAAAACTGTTCGGGGCACCCCATGAGAATTATGTTTCTCTTGATGAAGGCATTACATCTGATATTCCTCAGCTTAGACAAGATGAGAATGATGTTCTTGCTGCTCCGTTCATTGAAAAAGAGGTGTTTGACGCAATAGCACAAATGAAACAAAACAAGGCACCGCGACCAGATGGGTTTCCTGCAGAATTTTATAAGAAATGCTGAAACATCATTAAAGGAGATCTGTTATCCTTGTTTCACGACTTGTTCAATGGGCAATCACAACTTTTCCACCTCAATTTTGGAACAATAACATTGTTGCCAAAGAAGGTGGAGGCTATTCGCATTGAGCAGTTTAGACCAATATGTCTGCTTAGTGTTAGCTTCAATTTTTTTACAAAGGTGACTACGAATAGATTATGACAGATTGCACATTCCGTAGTCCAACCATCTCAAACAGCTTTTATGCCAGGAAGACACATCCTTGAAGGGGTGGTAGTCTTACATGAAACAATTCATGAAATCCACAAAAGAAACTTGATGGGGTTATCTTTAAGGTGGATTTCGAGAAGGCACATGACAAGGTTAAATGGCCATTCTTACAGCAAGCCTTGCGAATGAAGGGGTTTACTGAATCTTGGAGGAAGCAAGTAGATACCTTCATTAAAAAGGTAGTGTGGAAATTAAACTTAATGATGACTTGGGTCATTATTTGCAGACACACAAAGGACTAAGACAAGGTGATACCATGTCTCCTATGTTGTTCAACATAGTTGCGGATATGTTGACGGTCCTCATTGGTCGTGCTAAGGAGAACGGCCAGGTAGGTGGATTAGTCCCTCACTTGGTGGAGGGGGGAGTGTCCATTCTACAATATGCGGATGACACAATCTTATTCATGGAACACGACTTGGCAAAAGCTAGAAACATGAAGCTAGTACTTTGCCTATTTGAACAACTATCTGGATTAAAGATTAACTTTAATAAGAGCGGATTGTTCTGGTTTGGAAGAGCTAAGGAAGAACAGGACGCCTATAGGCAACTGTTCGGCTGTGAAATGTGATCATCGCCTTTTAGTTACCTTGGGATTCCGATACATGATAGATGATTGACGAATAGGGAGTGGAAATGTATTGAAAATAGATTCAAAAAAGACTTTCTTGCTCGAAGGGTAATCTCATGTCTTATGGAGGTCGACTAGTTTTGATAAACTCGGTATGACTAGTTTACCGATGTTTCTCCTATCATTCTTTGAAGTGCCTATTGGTGTACGGAAGAGATTAGATTTCTATCGATCACGTTTCTTCTGGCAAAGCGGCGAGTCTCAGAGGAAATATAGATTAACGAAATGGGATATTATATGCAGACCTAAGGATCAAGGGGGATTAGGAGTTGAAAACTTAGAGGTTAAGAATAGATGCCTACTTAGCAAATGGCTATACATGTTATATACAGGGACATATGGAATGTGGATACAAATTTTAAGAAATAAATATCTACAATCCAAGACACTAGCACAGGTTATAGCTAGACCGAATGACTCGCCGTTCTGAAAAGGGCTAATGAAGATGAAAGTATCCTTCTTTCAGCGAGTCAAATTTCTGGTTGGTAATGGTTCCAGGACTAGATTTTTGGAGGACACGTGGCTGGGGGAGACACCGCTAGCTTTACAATATCCTACTCTGTATAATATTGCAACACGGAAGGCATATTATGTTGCCACAGTATTTCAGTCCATACCTCTTAATGCTCAATTCAGACGGGCTCTAGTGGGAGAACGTTGGAATTCATGGTTACATCTGGTCAGGCGGTTGATGGATGTGCAACTCTTTGATCAACAAGATCGAATTCACTGAAAATTAACCACGAGTGGTTCTTTTTTAGTGAAGTCGATGTATATGGATATAATTAATTCTGAACCCCTCTCAAGGTCTTTGCATATATGAAAGATCAAGGTTTCGCTTTGAATTAAAATTTTCATGTGGTTGGTACACAAGGGTGTGATATTAACCAAAGATAACCTGTTAAAACGGAACTGGACCGAAATGCTACTTGTTGCTATTGTGATCATCATGAAACAATACAACACCTCTTTTTAGATTGCCCACTAGCAAAACTACTTTGACGTATTGTTGAGTTAGCTTTTAATATTCAACCACCACTGAACACCAACATGCTTTTTGGGTCGTGGCTCAACGGAGTCGACGGAACATTAACTAATCATATACGCATTGGAATAAGTGCTTTATTTTGGGCTATATGAAACACTAGAAATGCTATAATTTTCCAAGGCAAGAAACTTAACCTGTTTTGCAGGTCATATACAGAGCAACAATTTGGATCCGTACGTGGTCATTACTCAACCATGTGGACAACAGAGAGCTTATGGATATTGGGTGCAAAAGATGGAAGACGGTCGCACGGGCTCTTCAGCCGGTTTGGATGACCAGCTGTTAATAGGCTAGGTGTGTAGGCATCGTAATCTAATGATGATGCCGGATGTGGCTTATTTTGTTACGCTTACTTTCCTTTTATGGCTCAGACTGTGAGCCCTGGACGAATTTGAGACTTTGTTTGCGTTTTGAAATAAAATGCGTGTATGCATCGTTCTCGATTCTCGATGCAGAGGCCGGGACGCTGTTCCTCTTTTTCCAAAAAATGTAGCTAGCTTGTTTCCCTCGTGAAGCTGTCGCGATTCGCCTTGTTCGAGCCGTCGGCGGTAGCGGCGCCGCTCGGTGACACGAGGTTGCTCACCGTCCTCGCTATCTGCATCATGACCTGGCCCCTCTTCGCCGGAGGTCTCTTCTCCTTGGCGAAGCTGCCGGTGCTGATGTGCTGGTGCTCGTACTCCATCGCCTCTGGTCTTCTACTTGCTCCTCTCTGCTTTTTTTTGTGTGTGTGTGTGTGTGTTGAAGCCAGATGCTCGCTTGAGGAAAGGATGGTGATGCAGGGAGGTATTTATAGGGGCATGTTGCCCGCACGCACCAGTGGCCAGTTGGTATGTGCATCTTATCTTACTTGTATTCTTTTATTCACTTCTATCCGCAGGAATAAAGTGGGTACGCTTTTGGGGTCATGGTGTTCCAAGTGTGAACGTATCTGCATACTCGGGGAATCCAACTATCGAAGGAACATCACTATTTCGTTATACTGTTTGTACCACAAAATGTACTACCGCATGCAAAGTGGAGTATTACAAACGGACGTGGAGTTTCTTAGCCCGAGTTAAATGAGCTCAGGGGAAGAGTAAAGCAAAAAAAAATGATTTTTTTAAATCTGAATTTTTTATTGATAAACAGTAACGAGAGTTTTGAATGCTTGCCAAATATCATCGTGAAATGACATTTATAGAAGCCATGGCTAAGAAAACAAAATCAATGCTCCAAAATTGTCATTTCCAACAACATTTCGAAGAGAGTATTTTGTTTTTTTCATGGCTTTTAGAAATATCATTTCACGATGAAATTTTGCAAAAGTTGAAAACTTTTGTCAATTTTTGTCACTAGAAAATTTCAGAACTTTTTTTCAATATTTTTCAATTTAACTGTTCACCCGAGTCATTGAATACTTTTAAAAAAGGTTTTCATTATTTTAGATACATTTTTAATGTAAAAACTTTTAGAAATACATGAAATTTTTGTAAACACGTGAATTTATAAAATAAGTAAAATTTATTATCATTAAATGCATTTAAAGGAAATAACTAAACTTATATGGTTCGGAGGTCCAATGAAAATGGGGAGATGGCTTAGGCAAGAAGTTGAGGAGGGGCAGATTGGCGCCACATGACTGCTCAAGTGGGCAGGCACTTGCGGTGTGTTTGGTTACATTGCCGACCGAGACTGGCCCGACGAGCCCGGCTCTAGTGAGCCGGTTTGAGGGGATGCAGGCACTAAGACCCAGATGCATATAGTTTGGTTGCCTGCATTTACTTTAGTTGCATGAGACAACAAATTTTGACCCGGCGTTTGGTTGTCCTGTGGGGACCCCGACTCATAAGTCGTGATCACAGAATATACGTGCACAGTGATCCCGGAGATCAATGCTCACTAAACACACAGAAACTGAATAACAAGAGTCTTACATCCATTACATACTGGTTTACTCAATTATGCCCTTCATGGCCAAATCTTCATATGATTGTAGCGGAAATCTATAACGATAGCGTGAAACCATGCCATCTGCCTTAACCCTACAGGCATCCTGATTGGGAAACGTCCTAGCTCACACGTCCGTCACCAAGATATTCTTCATCATAACCTGATCTTTCATGCTCGACCAATAAAATAACCAGTGGCAAGCCAATGAGTACTTTGAATGTACTCGCAAGCAACCCATGTTGGAATAAGGCAATAACAATGCATGATGTAGCACTAAGAGGTAAGTTTTGCAGAAAGCTAGTTTTGAGTGCAATGACATGATCAAGTAACTCAAGTGAGCATGCATCAACCATAGACAAGTGTTCATAAGAACACGCCATAGTCATCATCATAAGCAGGGGGCTTGCACGTCTCATGTTCAACCATCACACCAAGTCCTCAGACTTGTCTTATGTACCGTCTGAACATCTCATGTTCAATCATCATGTCAAGTCATCCGACTCGACTCAAATATCATCCTTGTCACCACACACACACACACACCATATTCGGGAAACATCTGGACGTGGCATAAGCAGCACCACCCAACTGTCCTTGACCGTGGACACGGCTATTCGAATAGTTTTACACTCTGCAGAGGTTGCACACTTTACCCACAAGACTCAGGGAACTTCCTGTCATCCACGACTCGCGGTATATAACATACCCGAGATAAGCACCCGAACAATGCCTTTCCCTCGGCGATACTAAACAAGGAGTCCACTCGATTGGTACCCAACCCTCACGATGTACATCACACGAGCCTCGCTCTAAACGTACCATCCATGAGGGGACCAACGGTGTGCCCGGTGCCTATGAAGACAACGCATGATCATACATACCGGTACGACCCCGTATCGAGAGTGACCCCGCCACTCCCGCCACTAGTAATGCGGGATCCTTGCCAGTACCCACCTAAGTAATCAACAAAGCCCCGTCCCATAAGGGGTATCGTGGTGGCGCATGTAAGGTTGGGACGGTCGACAAATCTTAAACCCTCCATTTTCGAAAACACACCCTCATCTTGTTCCGGCACACCAATTCTTTCTCAAGTAGTCACTCAACTCATCATCTTCTCCCTTGGGCATGAGTGGCACCCGAGGGGTTTTCGAAAAGCCTTTGAAATCATTTCTTTCCTTCCATCACTATGCATAAATCCCGATCCCACTTGCATAGCATCTACTAGTATCCTAACTACACCCACCAGTATAACCCTCATAAGCAAGGGTCATGCCTGATGCAAGTGTCAATGGTAAGAGTGTTGGAAACAACCCACTGAAGGGGTCACTACTCCACATGATCAAATATGATGAAAGTATGGTGCTATATGACATGCAATAAAAATGGTTTCTTATCATGGTCAAAGGGCTGCTTGCCTGGCTTTGCAAGGTCTTCGAGGTCTTCACCTGCTTCTCATCCAGTCCGAGCACTTCGTATACTTCGTCAACTATCGCCGGAAACAACCTCAATAAGCAACACAACAAGGAGGGAAATACAAATGCTCTATAAATAGGAGTTTTTATTTTTGTTGGACACCACTGGTCACAAGAAAAATAACCAAGTAGGTTTCATAGGATGTGGATCATGGGGGAGTTTGGGAATGGCAGGAATGCCGGAAATGATGATCCTGTAAGATGTCAACAGAAAATATTTTTATAAAAATGAGTGGAGGAACTCATAAAATAGGGCATAATTTTAGAATCATGTGAGAAGTGGTTTGACTATAATTGGAGTTGGCATGATATTCCTATGGATTTTCAAAGTGGGTCACATATCACTACTGGAATTAGCTAATTTGTCGTCTGCGAGTTCTTTGCCATCGGCTGGCGGACGACAAAGAAGCTTGTTGCCATCCGTTTCTAGAAAACAGATGACAAAGAACTAGCTAACGACAAAGAAGCTCTTTGCCATCAGCCGCTTCTTTGTCGTCTGCTGGCAGATGGCAAAGGATGTTTGCCATGAGCTAGCGGACGGCAAAGAGGGAGGTGGGCCCACTAACGAGTTGCTTACAAAAAAAACTAACGGTCCCCCACTTTGTCGTCTTCTAGCAGACAACAAAGAGCAAAAACGCAGACGGCAAAGGCGGGGCAGACGACAAAGAATTTAGATAACTAACGGCGCCCACCCTGCACCTCTCTATCTGTTTCTCTCCCTCTCCTCCACCCGTGGCCGCCCCGCCCCTCTCTCTCTGTTTCTCTCCTGGACGACCACCGCATGCACGCTGCCCTCACCACTCGTCGCCACCCCACCGCCCTGCCCCTCTCTCACTCCCCGACACCCCCGACACCCCACCGCCATTGCCCCCGCCGCTCCACCTGCCGTCCCTGACGCCCCATCGCCCCGTCCCCCATTGCATCTCTCTCCACTACTCTCTTGCATGCGCCGCCGTCCCCATCTCGTGCCGCCACCCTGCCCCGTGCCGCCATCCCCGTCCGCCGGTGCCACCACGTTCCCGTGTGTCACCCTCGTCCAACGCCACCCCCCCTGCCTCCTCCATCGCACCGCCGCCGCCGGCCTCCTCCACCTACACTGCCCGCGTCGGCCTCCTCCACCTCCACCAACGCCGGCCTCCACCTCCCCCACTCCGGTGAGCCCCCTCCCCCTCTCTATTTTTTCATTTTTTATCTGTTTTAGTAATTTTTTTGTTCTGTTTTAGTATTACTTGAATCTAGTTTAGTTGTAGTTAGGTTAATTAGTTGTAGTTAGTTGTAGACAATGTAAAAAATGTAGTTTAGTTGTAGTTAGTAAGATTTTAGGAATTAGGGTTATTTAGCTTATTTTGTTAGGTCTAGCATTAGTTAATTAGTTGTAGTCAGTTGTAGAAGATGTAACCCTGTTGTTCTCCGGGTACACATGCTCTCTGCTTATTGCCGAGACGCGTATCAGGAGAACAACGGGCAGGTGCTGCCGAAATTGTGCGTCGGATTCGGAGCGGGGCATGGGAAACGAACCCAATCTACACATACTCGGGTGGGATTAGGACCTATATTTACCTACTAGCGTCTAGGTTGCATCGACGTAATAAAGCTGACAAACTCTAATAACTCATGAATATAGTTTGCTGAATTATGTATATATTTTTTGTCTGTCCAGTAGCTAGGCAAGATGAGTGATTGTGGGTGGATGTGCACCGGTCACACTAGTCAGAAAGACAGGACCCATGAATGGATAACAAAAACCAAGGAGTTTGTGAGAGTCGCATTTGCAAATGGACAGAAAACAACCTGGTGCGCTTGTGTCGATTGCGACAACGGTAAGAAGAAGTCGGAGTTTGAAATGATCAAACACCTGCAGTAGTGGGGTTTTATGCCTAATTATATGGTCTGGACATTTCATGGTGAGTGTGCCCAACGTGCCAGAGTTGAGGTGGTTCGTCGTCGCACCGACGAGCACGGTACCGGGATCAAAGACATGGTGCAACACTTTGATGCTGCTCGGGATTCGAACGATGAGATAGAGGAATCTACAAAGGCCTTTTATGAAATGCTGGAGTCTTCAAAACGTCCTCTCCACGAGCACACTAAGCATTGTCAGCTGGATGCCATCGCGCAAGTAATGGCTCCGAAGGCCCCATGGTCTAGCCATTGGGGATGGATTGATACGTTGTCTTAGAACTCTCCCGGAGATCAAGAAGTGCCAGACGAGGTCTAATCCTAAGATAAGGCCTAGTCCACGGCCAATGTAGCTCGCCATTGAGGCTAGGGCCCGGGAGCTTCTGGTAGAGGCAAACAGGCAGGCGGCGCAGAGGGAGAGGGACATGGAGGAGAGGACGACTAGGATGCTGGAGGAGGAGAGGAACCGGAACGACGCGTCTCACCGGGCCCTATACGAGCTCCTCGTGGTAAGTTTCTCCTGCATATTAGCCAAATCATGCACGTAATGTTCGTTTCATCACTAACTAATATGAATGACTCGTGAAAACAAAATGTGCAGACCGTGTGCCAGAACAATGGTTAGACCCCTCCATCGATGCCCCATATTGCTATAGCACCCACGATGAGTTTCATTTGAATGATCATTAGTTACTAGTATTCACATCTGAGTTGCATCGTGCTAAGGAGACATTGCAATTGATCTTTGGTGCAGCGTGCCTACCGACAAGCATCGAACGATCCTTCTGCGTCTGCCGTAACCCCGACCGGTCTTCTACGTCTCACCCTGGCGCAAACCCGACCGGCCCTTCACCTCCGTGATGATGGTAAGTTTTCCCAATTGTTTTCATTAACAAATGCATACTTAGCTTAAGAAATGACCTACTTAGCTCCAAAATGACCTATACATAGCTAATTTTCCTCAAAAATGACATAATAACCTTACTTACCTCCAAAATGATATATTCTACCTAGGATAGCTATAAAATGACCTATATTTAGCATTTTATCCTTCAAAATGACTTGATATGCTTAGTTAGCTAGAAAATGGCATAACTACCTAGGATAGCTCAATAATGATCTATATCTAGCTTAGCTAGTTCATTTATTAAATAATTAGCTCACTTAGGTACAAAATGGCATAACTATGTAGGATAGCTCAATAATGATCTATAATTAGCTTAGCTAGTTCATTTATGACATAATTAGCTCACTTAGGTTAAAAATGGCATAATAACCTTGGTTTAGCTCCAAAATGACCTATACTTAGCTTATTTCCTCAAAAATGATATAATAACCTTACTTACCTCCAAAATAATATATTCTACCTAGGATAGATATAAAATGACGTATACTTAACATTTTTTTCCTCCAAAACGACTTGATATGCTTAGTTAGCTAGAAAATGGCATAACTACCTAGGATAGCTCAATAATGATCTATATCTAGCTTAGCTAGTTCATTTATGAAATAATTAGCTCACTTAGGCACAAAATGGCATAACTACCTAGGATAGCTAAATAATGATCTATAATTAGCTTAGCTAGTTCATTTATGACATAATTAGCTCACTTAGGTAAAAAATGGCATAATAACCTTGGTTTAGCTCCAAAATGACCTATACTTAGCTTATTTTCCTCAAAAATGACATAATAACCTTACTTACCTCCAAAATGATATATTCTACCTAGGATAGCTGTAAAATGACCTATACTTAGCATTTTTTCCTCCAAAATGGCTTGATATGCTTAGTTAGCTAGAAAATGGCATTACTACCTAGGATAGCTCAATAATGATCTATAGCTAGCCTAGCTAGTTCATTTATGACATAATTAGCTCCCTTAGGTACAGAGTGACATAACTACCTAGGATAGCTAAATAATGATCTATAATTAGCTTAGCTAGTTCATTTATGACATAATTAGCTCACTTAGGTAAAAAATGGCAGAATAACCTTGGTTTAGCTCCAAAATGACCTATACTTAGCTTATTTTCCTCAAAAATGACATAATAACCTTACTTACCTCCAAAATGATATATTCTACCTAGGATAGCTATATAATGACCTATACTTAGCATTTTTTCCTCCAAAATGACTTGATATGCTTAGTTAGCTAGAAAATGGCATTACTACCTTGGAGAAGAGGAGAGGAGAGGAGAAAAAGAAAGAGAAGATAAATTCTTCTTCTTCTTCTTCTTCTTCTTTTTCTTCTTCTTTTTCTTCGTTTTCTTCTAGCTAGTCTTCTTCTTCTTCTAACTTTCATCTTTCCTAATTTGCAGATTTTCTATAGATGAGGAAGCTTGCATTGATGGAGTGTACTCTTCTACTTGTGCTTCCTTTTTGCTTATGGAAACTTGTTGGAAACTTGTTTTGGATATGTATGTATGGATATGTTGTTGGAAACCATTGTATGTTGGATATGTTGTTGGAAACTTGTATATTGGATATGTTGTTGAAACTTATTGTTCGTATGCTTGTTCAAACTTATTGTTGATATGCTTGTTGGAAACTTTTATTGTTGATATGTTGGATATATATGTGAAATTCTGTCAAATTGAATGATTTTAAGAAAAAACAAGGGCTATATAGCCACTTTGCCGTCTACTGGCAGACGACAAAGGTCTTTGCCGTCAGCTAGCAAACCGCAAAGCTGCCACGTGGCAGCTACCTGTGCAACCTGGGGTAGCACTAGGCTGGCCTAGGTGGGTTCTTTGCCATCCGCTGGCAGGCGGCAAAGAACTAAGGTCTTTGCTGTCTACCAGCGGACGGCAAAGCACGCCATTAAGCCCTTAACGGACCTAAGTTGCCACGTGTGCCATCCATGCCCTTTGGCGTCCGCTGGCAGACGACAAAGATGCAAAGGTCTTTGCCGTTTGCCAGCAGACGGCAAAGCGCCCTTTATCGTGGCTTATTAAGACGAACGGTTGGCCGTCTGCTGGCGGACGGCAAAACCTTTGATGTCTGACATGCATGCCTTTGCCGTCCAGGATGGCTGACGGCAAAGTGCCTGATTCCTGTAGTGTATGAATAAATAGCCCAATAATTGACATGGCAAAATAAGTGTAAGGAAAAATGCTCACCACTTAGTGCATGAATTTAGATACACCTAGGATTTTGAATCACACTACTAGAATCAACTAATTTGTCGTCTGCCAGTTCTTTACCATCAGCTGGCGGACGACAAAGAAGCTCTTAGCCATCCGTTTCCAGAAAACAGACGGCAAAGAAGCTCTTTGCCATCAGCCGCTTCTTTGCCATCTGCTTGCAGACGGAAAAGGATGTTTGCCGTCAGCTAGCGGACGACAAAGAGGGAGGTGGGCCCACTAACGAGCTGCTTATAAAAAAAACTAATGGTCCCCCTCTTTGTCGTCTGCTACCAGACGACAAAGAGCAATAAGGCAGACGACAAAGGCGGGGCAGACGGCAAAAAATTTAGATAACTAACAGCGCCCACCCTGCCCCTCTCTGTTTGTTTCTCTCCCTCTCCTCCACTCGCCGCCGCCCCGCCCCTCTCTCTCTATTTCTCTCCCCGACGACCACCGCACGCGCGCCGCCCCCATCACTTGCCGCCGCCCCACCACCCCGCCCCTCTATCCCTTCCCGGCGCCCCCGACACCCCACCACCACCACCCCCGCCGTGCCACCCGCCGCCCCCGACGCCCCACCGCCCCGTCCCTCATCCCATCTCCTTCCAGTACTCTCTTGCGCGCGCTGCCGTCCCCATCTCGCACCGCCATCTCGCCCCGTGCTGCCATCCCCGTCCGCTAGCGCCACCACGTCCCCGTGTGCCGCCCTCCTCCAATGCCGCCACCCCCTGCCTCCTCCAGCCCACCGCCGCCGCCGGCCTCCTCCACCTACACCGCCAGCGTCGGCCTCCTCAACCTCCACCAACGCCGGCCTCCACCTCCCCCACTTCGGTGAGCCCCCTCCCCCTCTCTATTTTTTCATTTTTATCTGTTTTAGTAATTTTTGTGTTCTGTTTTAGTATTAGTTAAATCTAGTTTAGTTGTAGTTAGGTTAATTAGTTGTAGTTAGTTGTAGAAGATGTAAAAAATGTATTTTAGTGGTAGTTAGTAAGATTTTAGGAATTAGGGTTACTTAGCTTATTTAGTTAGGTCTAGCATTTGTAAAATTTTACGTCTACTATTAGTTAAATTTAGTTAGGTTAGTTAGGTGAAAGAAGTAGAAGATGCAGAAAATTTAGTTAGGTTAAAGGACCTCTGATGCAAAAAGAAGAAGAAGAAGAAGAAGAAGAAGAAGAAGAAGAAGAGAAGAGGAGAAGAAGAAGAAGAGGAACGAGAAGGAGAAGAAAAAGAAGAAGAAGAAGAAGAGGAAAAAGAAGAAGAAGAAGAAGAAGAGAAGTGGCCCCGATCCCCGACACCACTAACCCCCAACCTCGGACGCCACCGACCCTCGACCCCTGACGCCACCGACTCCAACCCCCGACACCACCGACCCTCGACCCCTGACCACCGACCACCGACGCCATCACCCCCCGACCACCGACACCCCCGACCCCCGACCCCCGACGCCATCGAGCCCCGACCACCAATTCCACCGACCCCTGACTCCCGACACCCCCGACCCCCGTCCGCCGACGCCACTAACCCCTGATGCCACTGTCTCCTGATGCCCCTAACCACCGACCCTCGACACCTATTCTGCCTCCTGTTGACCAAAAAGGTGATGTTCGTCCTTCGTGAGGCCAAGGAGGTCATAGTTTTGTAAATTATGAGCTAGGTCACATATTTTCCTATTTTGATATAAAAAACATCATATTTTGTGTTGATCAGGTGAATTTCAATGTGCAGTTGTTCGATGACCTCCCCATGCATTTGACGAGCTCCCTTGTTGCGTTCGTTGGTGAGCACAAATGACATCTTCTCCCCGACACCCTTAAATTTTTTTTGCTCTGTTCTGGTCTTCGTGTCGATGAAACTTGCTAGCTATAGGTGTCTTCAATCATCAGTATGCGTGACCACTATGCGTCTCCCATTCAAAAGGGTTACATCTATAAATATGCATTCATTAGCATATTTATAACCGTGATTCTTTCGAATTGTCCAGCGTTATCCATGGACAACCCAAGTATGTGTAGATTGGGTTCGTTTTCCCATATGCTCTACTCCGGATCCAATGCAGAATTTCATCAGTGCCTCCCTGTTGTTCTTCGGGTACACATCCTCTCTGCTTATTGTCGAGACGTGTATCAGGAGAACAACGGGGAGGTGCTGCCAAAATTGTGCGTCGGATCCGGAGCGGAGCATGGGAAACGAACCCAATCTACACATACTCGGGTGGGATTAGGACCTATCTTTACCTACTAGTGTCTAGGTTGCATCGACATAATAAAACTAACAAACTCTATTAACTGATGAATATGGTTTGCTGAATTATGTATATATTTTGTGTGTGTGTCCAGTAGCTAGGCAAGATGAGTGATCGTGGGTGGATGTGCACCGGTCACACTAGTCATAAAGACATGACCCGTGAATGGATAACAGAAACCAAGGAGTTTGTGAGAGTCGCATTTGGAAATGGACAGAAAACAACCTGGTGCCCTTGTGTCGATTGCAACAACTATCAGAAGAAGTCGGAGTTTGAAATGATTAAACACCTGTAGAAGTGGGGTTTTACACCTAATTATACGGTCTGGACATTTCATAGTGAGTGTGCCCAACATGCCAGAGGTGAGGTGGTTCATCGTCGTACCGATGAGCATGGTGTCGAGATCGAAGACATGGTGCAAGACTTTGATGATGCTCGGGATTCAGACAAGCAGATGGAGGAATCTGCAAAGGCCTTTTATGAAATGTTGGAGTCTTCAAACATCCTCTCCTTGAGCACACTGAGCTTTGTCAGCTGGATGCCATCGCGCAAATAATGGCTCTGAAGACCCCATGGCTCGATAGCCATTTGGGATGGACTGATATGTTGTCTTAGAACTCTCCCGGAGATCAAGAAGCGCCAAACGAGCTCTGATCCTGAGATAAGGCCTCGTCCGCGGCCAATGGAGCTCGCCATTGAGGCTAGGGCTCAGGAGCTTCTGGCGGAGGCAAAAAGGTAGGCGGTGGAGTGGGAGAGGGACATGGAGGAGAGGACGGCTAGGCTGTTGGAGGAGGAGAGGAACCGGAACGATGCGGCTCACCGGGCCCTATACAAGCTCCTCGTGGGAAGTTTCTCCTGCATATTAGCCAAATAATGCACGTAATGTTTGTTTCATCACAAACTAATATGAATGACTCGTGAAAACAAAATGTGCAGGCCGTGTGCCAGAACAATGGTCAAGCCCCTCCATCGATGCCCCATATTGCTATAGCACCCACGGTGAGTTTCATTTGAATGGTCATTAGTTACTAGTATTCACATTTGAGTTGCATCATGCTAAGGAGACATTGCAAATGATCTTTGGTACAACATGCCTCCCAACAAGCATCGGCCGATCCTTATGCGTCTCCCGCAACCGCGACCGGTCCTTCTACGTCTCACCCTGGCGCAAACCTGACTGATCCTTCATATTCGTGATGATGGTAAGTTTTCCCAAGTGTTTTCATTAACAAATGCATACTTAGCTTAAGAAATGACCTACTTAGCTCCAAAATGACCTATACTTAGCTTATTTTCCTCAAAAATGACATAATAACCTTACTTACCTCCAAAATGATATATTCTACCTAGGATAGATATAAAATGACCTATACTTACCATTTTCTCCTCCAAAATGACTTGATATGCTTAGTTAGCCAGAAAATGGCATAACTACCTAGGATAGCTCAATAATGATCTATAGCTAGCTTACCTAGTTCATTTATGACATTAGCTCACTTAGGTACAAAATGACACAACTACCTAGGATAGCTTAATAATTATCTATAATTAGCTTAGCTAGTTCATTCATGACATAATTAGCTCACTTAAGTAAAAAATGGCATAATAACCTTGGTTTAGCTCCAAAATGACCTATACTTAGCTTATTTTCCTCAAAAATAACATAATAACCTTACTTACCTCCAAAATGATATATTCTACCTAGGATAGCTATAAAATGACCTATACTTAGCATTTTTTCCTCAAAAATGACTTGATATGCTTAGTTAGCTAGAAAATGGCATAACTACCTAGGATAGCTCAATAATGATCTATAGCTAGCTTAGCTAGTTCATTTATGACATAATTAGCTCACTTAGGTACAAAATGACATAACTACCTAGGATAGCTCAATAATGATCAATAATTAGCTTAGTTAGTTCATTTATGACATAATTAGCTCACTTAGGTTAAAAATGGCATAATAACCTTGGTTTAGCTCCAAAATGACCTATACTTAGCTTATTTTCCTCAAAAGTGACATAATAACCTTACTTACCTCCAAAATGATATATTCCACCTAGGATAGCTATAAAATGACCTATACCTTGCATTTTTCCTCCAAAATGACTTGATATGCTTAGTTAGCTAGAAAATAGCATTACTACTTTGGAGAAGAGGAGAGGAGAGGAGAAAAAGAAAGATAAGATAAATTCTTCTTCTTCTTTTTTTCTTCTTCTTTTACTTCTAGATAGTATTCTTCTTCTTCTTCTAACTTTCATCTTTCCTAATTTGCAGATTTGCTATAGATGAGGAATCTTGCATTGATGGAGTGTACTCTTCTACTTGTGCTTCCTTTTTGTTTATGGAAACTTGTTGGAAACTTGTTTTGGATATGTATGTATGGATATGTTGTTGGAAACCATTGTATGTTGGATATGTTGTTGGAAACTTGTATGTTGGATATGTTGTTGGAACTTATTGTTGGTATGCTTGTTGAAACTTATTGTTGGTATGCTTGTTCAAAACTTGTATTGTTGAGATGTTGGATATATATGTGAAATTCTGTCAAATTGAATGATTTTAAGAAAAAACAGAAAAAACAGGCGCTATATAGCCACTTTGCCGTGTGCTGGCAGATGACAAAGGTCTTTGCCGTCAGCTGGAAGACGGCAAAGCTGCCACGTGGCAGCTACCTGTGCAACCTGGGGTAGCACTTAACTGGGCTAGGTGGGTTTTTGTCCGTCCACTCGTAGACGGCAAAGAACTAAGGTCTTTGCCATCAATGAGCGGATGGCAAAGCACGCCGTTAAGCCCTTAACGGACCTAAGTTGCCACGTGTGCCGTCCATGCCCTTTGCCGTCTGCTGGCAGACGGCAAAGATGCAAAGGTCTTTGTCGTCTGCGAGCAGGCGGCAAAGCGCCCTTTACCATGGCTTATTCAGTCGGACGGTTGGCCGTCTACTCGCGTACGACAAAGCCTTTGCTGTTCGGCATGCATGCCTTTGCCGTCCGGGATGGCTGACGGCAAATTGCCTAATTCCTATAGTGTCATTTCAATTGGATCTATAATGAATGCTATAGGGATTTTTACAAGTGCGGCATTCAAAGTTCAAATTGAAATTTGAATTTCAATCCTACACAAAAGTTTGGAGGAAAAATGTGCAATGCACATATTTAGATAGTTCAAGATTTTAGGAGTCTATAGAAATTTGAATCACTAGATTTGGAGTTACTAAGAATATTCTAGGATTTATTTTGACTCTCTAGAAAAAGAAAAAGGGCAAAAGAATTTTCCAGCGAGAAATTGGCTAAACTGCGCTTTGGGCGTAGGATAGCGCCTGGGCCGGCCCAGTGACCCGGCCTAGCCAGCAGGGTGCCACGCCAAAGGCGCACCTAGGGGAATACGCCTTTTCCTAGCGAAGGCGTGCCTCGGCGTCCCTGCCTCCACTTAAGACGCGAGCCAGACGGCTAGCTCGCTAACGGGAGGGCCCCACCTGTCGTGTTCTTCCCCCTCCTCCCGCCTAGGCAGGGGAAAACAAGGGATGCGCGACCGAGGGGCGCCGGCGATGCCCCTGGCGGCTCCGGCCACCGGCGCGCTAAGGAGAAGGAGCCGGAGTGGTTAGGGGAGGGTGAGGGGCTCGAGGGAGTCCGAATTGAAGGGGATGTCGAGGTGGAATGTCAGACATGGGAAGAGGAGGTGGGCATGGGAGGATGGGGTGGTCGGCCTAGAAGGTTACTGGGAGGGAGAGGGGGAGAGAGAGGGCAAGAGGGAGCTCGGGGAGGAGCTAAAGTAGGGGGGGCGACGGAGAGGGACCCGATGTTGGGGAACGTCGCATTGGAAACAAAAAATTTCCTACGCACATGCAGATCTATCCATGGTGATGAGCATCTAAGAGAGAGAGAGTGGATCTACGTACCCTTGTAGATCACTAAGTGGGAAGCATTAAGAAACGCTGTTGGTGTAGTCGAACGTCTTCGCGATCCAAATCGCCGAGCATGCCGCGATCTCATCACGATCCGTCCCGCGATCCAATCACGATACGTCCCACGAACTCATCACGATCCGTCCCGTGATCTTGTCATGATCTGTCCCGCGAACTCATCACGATCTGTCCCGCGAACTCATTACGATCCGTCTCGCGATCTTGATCACGGTCCTTCCGATCTAGCGCCGAACGGACAACACCTCCGCGTTCAGCACACATACAACTCGATGACAATCTCTGCCTTCTTGATCCAGCAAGAGGGAGCGGAGAGGTAGAAGAGTTCTCCGGCAGCGTGACGGCGCTCCAGAGATGGTGGTGGAGCTATTCCGGCAGGGCTTCGCCTAAGCACTGCAGAAATCCGATCTAGAGGAGAAACTATGCACTAGAGGAACGTGTAGCACATGGCTAAAATCAGGTGCCAAAAACCCTAAAACCTCTAGTATATATATGAGGAAGATAGGAGGCAGCTTGGCCCTCAAAGGACCAGCTCTTGGGTCGGCCGAATCAAGGAGGAGAGGAGGATTCCTCCTCCAATCCTAGTAGGACTAGGATTCCTCCTTATTTTTGCCTTTTTTTGCCTTTTTCCACCTTTTTCTCTTTGGGCTTTTCTTCCCAGCCACATGGGCCTTGTGTGGGACTTCCACCAGCCCACTAAGGGATGGTATTCACTCTCCCACAGCCCATGTTGCCGCTTGGGTCGAAATACCCCTCCCGATGGTCTCCCGGTACACTACCGGCACTCCTGGTACACTACCGATGAGCCCGAAACTTTTCTGGCGACCAAAATAGGACTTCCTATATACAAATCTTTACCTCCGGACCATTCCGTAGCTCCTCGTGACGTCTGGGATCTAATCCGGGACTCCTAACAACCTTCGGTCACCACCATGCATAAGTCTATACTACTGAAACATCACGGAACCATAAGTGTGCAGACCCTGCGGGTTCGAGAACTATGTAGACATGACCGAGACACCTCTACGGTCAATAACCAATAGCAGGACCTGGATGCCCATATTGGTTCCTACATATTCTACAAAGATCTTCATCGGTCGAACCTCTATGTCAAGGATTCAGTTAATCCCGTATGATGCTCCCTTTGTTCTTCGGTATGTTACTTGCCCGAGATTCGATTGTCGGTATCTCCATACCTAGTTCAACCTCATTTCCAGCAAGTCTCTTTAGTCTTTCCATAATACAAGATCTCGTGACTAACACTTAGTCACATTTCTTGCAAGGCTTATTGTGATGTTGTATTACCGAGTGGGCCCTAAGATACCTCTCCGTCACACGGAGTAACAAATCCCAGTCTTGATCCATGCCAACTCAACAGACACCATCGGAGATGCCTATAGAGCACCTTTATAGTCACCCAGTTACGTTGCGACGTTTGATACACACAAGGCACTCCTCTGGTATCCATGAGTTGCATGATCTCATGGTCATAGGAACATATACTTGACAGGCAGAAAACAGTAGCAATAAACTGACACGATCATATGCTACGTTTGTAGTTTGGGTCTTGTCCATCACACAATTCTCCTAATGATGTGACCCCGTTTATCAAATGACATCTCATGTCCATTTCTAGGAAACATTAACCATCTTTGATCAACGAGCTAGTCTATTAGAGGCGTACTAGGGACATGGTTTTGTCTATGTATCCACACATGCATCTAAGTCTCTCATCAATACAATTATAGCATGGATAATAATCGATTATCATGAACAAGGAAATATGATAATAACTAATTTACTATTGCCTCTAGGGCATATTTCCAACAGTCTCCCACTTGCACTAGAGTCAATAATCTAGTTCACATCACCATGTGATTCGCATTGTTATGAATCTAACGCCCAATGAGTTTTGGGGCTTGATCATGCTTTGCATGTGAGAGAGGTCTTATAGTCAACGGGTCTGCGACATTCAGATCCATGTGTAGTTTGCAAATCTCTATGTCAAACTGTAAACACTGCCAGCACACTCCACTTGGTACTATTCCAAAATGGCTGCTCCACTATACGTATCCTGATTTCTACCACAAGTCATCCGGATTGGTGTTAAAGCTGGCATTGACGTAACTCTTGGTACTCTTTATCACCTCCATAATTGAGAAACATCTCCTTAGTCTTTTAGTTACTAAGGATAATCTTGACCGCTGTCCAATGATCCACTCCTAGATCACTCTTGTACCCCTTGACGGAATCATGGCAAGGCACACATAGGTGTGGTACACAGCATGGCATACTATACAGAGCCTATGGCTAAGGCATAGGGGATGACATTCGTCCTTTCTCTTTCTTCTGCCGTGGTCGAGCTTTGAGTCTCACTCAACTTCACGCCTTACAAAGCAGGCAAGATCACATCTCTCTGACTAATCCATTTTGAACTCTTTCAAAATCTTGTCAAGGTATGTACTCATTGAAAGTCTCATCAAGCATCTTGATCTATCTCTATAGATCTTGATGCTCAACAATTATGTAGCTTTATTCAGGTCTTCCTTTGAAAAACTCTTTTCAAACAACCGTTTATGCTTTCCAGAAATTCTACATCCTTTCCGATCAACAATATGTCTTCCACATATACTTATCAGAAATTCTATAGTGCTCCCACTCACTTTATTGTAAAAACAAGTTTCTCGTAAACTTTGTATAGACTCAAAAACTTTGATCATCTCATCAAAGTGCATATTCCAACTCCGAGATGCTTGCTTTAGTTCATAGAAGAATCACTGAAGCTTGCACACCTTTCAGCATCCTTAGGATTGACAAAACCTTTTGGTTGTATCACATACAACTTTTCCTCAAGTAAACCGTTAAGGAAACGATGTTTTGATATACATCTGCCAGATTTCATAATTGAAAAATGCAGCAACTGCTAACATAATTCCAGCTGACTTTAGCATCGCTACGAGTGAGAAAGTCTCATCGCTGTCAACTCCTTGAACTTGTCATAAACTTCTTTGCAACAAGTCGAGCTTTACAAATGGTGACATTTACCATGAGCGCCTGTCTTCATTTTAAACATCCATTTGTACTCAACGACTTGCTGTCCAATGAGCAAGTCTACCAAAGTCTACACTTGGTTTTCATACATGGATCCTTTCTCAGATTTCATGGCCTCTAACCATTTGTTGGAATCCGGGCCCATCATCGCTCCTCCACAGCTCAGAGGTTCATCGTTGTCCAACAACATGACCTCCAAGACAGGGTTGCCGTACCGCTCAGGAGCAGTACACATCCTTGTCAACCTACGAGGTTCAATAGTAACTTGATCCGAAGCTTCATGATTATCATCATTAACTTCCTCTTCAACTAACGTAGGCTTCACAGAAACAAATTCCTGCGTTGTGCTACTCTCTGGTTGAAACAGAGGCTCAATAACCTTATCAAGTTCTATCTTCCTCCCACCCAAATCTTTCAAGAGAAATTTTTTCTCGAGAAAGGACCCTGTTTTAGTAAAAAACATTTTATGCTTGGATCTAAGATAGAAGGTTCACCCAACTGTTCTTAGTGTATTCTATGAAGATGCATTTGTCCGCTTTGGATTCGAGCTCATTAGGTGAAACCATTTTCCACACAAGCGTCGCAGCCCCAAACATTAAGAAATGACAGCTTAGGTTTCTATCAAACCATAATTCACACGGTGTCATCTCAACGGGTTTAGATGGTGCCCTATTTAAAGTGAATGTAGTTGTCTTTAATACATAACCCCAAAATTATAGTAACAAAACGATAATAGACATCATAGCACACACCATATCCAATAGAGCACGACTATGACATTCGGACACACCATCACACTATGGTGTTCTAGGTGGCGTGAGTTGTGAAACAACTTTCACATTGTCTAAAGTTGTATGCCAAACTCGTAACTCAGATATTCACATCCACGATCATATCGCAAACATTTTTATCTTCTTGTCACGATGATCTTAAACTTCACTCTGAATTTGCTTGAACCTTTCAAACGATTCAGACTTGTGTTTCATTAAGTAAATATACACTATATCTACTCAAATCATCAGTAATGGTAAGAAAATAACGATATCCACCGCATGCTACAAGACTCATTGGATAGCTTACAACAACATGTATCATTTCCAATAAATCACTTGCCCGCTTCATCAAAATAGAAAACGGGGTCCTTAGTCATCTTGACCAAGAGGCATGGTTCGCATGTCTCAACTGATTCGAAATCGAATGAGTCCAAAGATCCATCAGCATGGATTTCTTCATGCGTTTTATACCAATATGACATTTAGCGGCAGTGCCACAAGTATGTGGTACTATTATTATTAACTTTGTATCTTTTTGGCATCAATGTTATGAAGATGTGTATTACTACGATCAAGTTTCAACAAACAATTCTTACTGGGTGCATGAGCATTGAAGGTATTATTCATGTAAATAGAATAACCATTATTCTCTAACTTAAATGAATAACCGTGTTGCAATGAACATGATCTAATCACGTTCATGCTCAATGCAAAAACACCAAATAACATTTATTTAGGTTCGTCACTAATCTCGAAGGTAGAGAGAGCGTGCGATGTTGATCACATCAACCTTGGAATCATTTCCAACACACATCATCACCTCACACTTAGCTAGTATCTCTTTATTCCGTAGCTTTTACTTCGAGTTACTAACATTTAGCAACCGAACCGGTATCCAATGCCCAGGTGCTACTAGGAGTACTAGCAATGTACACATCAGTAACATGTATATCAAATATACTTCTGTCGACTTTGCCAACCTTCTTATCTACCAAGTATCTAGGGTTGTTCCGCTTCAGCGACCGCTCTCCTCATAATCGAAGCACTTAGTCTCGGGTTTGGGTTCAACTTTGGGTTGCTTCACTGGAGCAGCAACTGACTTGCTATCCATGAAATTTTCCCTCCTTGCTCCTGCCCTTCTCGAAACTAGTGGTTTCACTAACCATCAAAACTTGATGCTCCTTCTTGATTTCTACCTTCATGGTGTCAAACATCGCGAACAGATCAGGGATCATTATTTCTATCCCGGACGTTTATAGTTCATCACCAAGTTCTAGTAGCTTAGTGACAGTGACTTGGAGAACAATATCAATCACTATCTTATCTGGAAGATCAACTCCCACTCGATTCAAGCGATTGTAGCACCCAGACAATCTGAGCACATGCTCAACGATTGAGCTATTCTCCTTAATCTTACAGGCAAAGAATCTTGTTGGAGATCTCATATCTCGCAACACGAGCACGAGCCTGAGATCCTAATTTCAGCTCTTAGAACATCTCATATGTTCCATGACGTTCAAAATGTTTCGGAGCCTCAATTCTAAGCCGTAATGCATGACACACTAAACTATCAAGTAGTCATCATAACGTGCCTGTGAGATGTTCACAACATCTACAGACGATGCTAGAGGGGTTGGCGCACCGAGTGGTGCATTAAGGACATAAGCCTTCTATGCAGCAATGAGGACAATCCTCAGATCACGGACCCAGTCCGCAATATTGCTACCATCATCTTTCAACTCTATTTCTCTAGGAACATATAAAAATTCTAGGGAGCTACAACGTGAACATAATTTGCAAAGACACTACTGACTATGTTCATGATGATGAGTTCAATTAATCATATTACTTGGGAACTCCCACTCAAATTGGCATCCCTCCGGTCATTCGAGTGATACATGATCCAAATTCATCAACTCAAGTCCGATCATCACGTGAGTTGAGGTGGTTTCAATGGTGAACATCATCATGTTGATCATATCTACTATATGACTCATGTTTGACCTTTTGGTATCTTGTGTTTCGAGGCCATGTCTGTACATGCTAGGCTCGTCAATTTTAACCCGAGTGTTCTACACGTGCAACACTGGCTTGCACCCGTTGTATGTGAACGTAGAGTCTATCACACCCGATCATCACATGGTGTCTCAACACGACGAACTTTCGCAATGGTGCACATTCGGGGACAACACAATTGACCTTGAATTTTTAGTGAGGGATCACCTTATAATGCTACCGTCGTCCTAAGAAAAACAAGGTGCATAAAAGGATTAACATCACATGCAATTCATAAGTGACATGATATGGTCATGAACTTGTGCTTTTGATCTCCATCTAGAAAGCACCGGCATGATCTCCATCGTCCCCGGCATGACACCATGATCTTCATCATCTTGATCTCCATCAACGTGTTGCCATCGGGGTTGTCGCGCCCAACATGCTTCTACTACTATTGCTACCATTTAGCGATAAAGTAAAGCATTACATAGCGCTTAATGATTGACACGCAGGTCATGCAATAATTAAAGACAACCCTATGGCTCCTGCCGGTTGCCGTACTCAACGACATGCAAGTCGTGATAATCTATACATCACATGATCATCTCATACATCACATATATCACATCATGTAATTGGCCATATCACATCACAACATACCCTGCAAAACCAAGTTAGACGTCCTCTAATTGTTGTTGCATATTTTACGTGGCTGCGACGGGTATCTAGCAGGAACAATTCTCATCTACGCAAAAACCACAACGGTGATACAGTAGTTGCTTTTCAACCTTCTCAAGGACCGCCATTGTCGAATCCGATCCAACTAAAGTGAAAGAAACTGGTTGCGGTCGAGGGAACCGGTCTCTCGTAAGCGTACGAGTAATGTTGGTCCGGGCCGCTTCATCTCACAATACCGCTGAACCAAAATCTGACCAAGGGAGGAAGCAATCTAAGCATCAATGCCCACAAACCTTTTGTGTTCTACTCTAGATCTCATCTACACATAGACCTATCTCACGATGGCAATGTTGGGGAACATTGCATTGGAAACAAAAAATTTCCTACGCACACGCAGATCTATCCATGGTGATGAGCATCTATGAGAGGGAGAGTGGATCTATGTACCCTTGTAGATCGCCAAGCGCGAAGCATTAAGAAACGCGGTTGGTGTAGTCGAACGCCTTCGCGATCAAAATCGCCGAGCGTCCCGCGATCTCATCACGATCCGTCTCGCGATCCAATCACGATCCGTCCGGCGAACTCATCATGATCCATCCCGCGATCCAATCACGATCCGTCCCACGAACTCATCACGATCCGTCCCGAGAACTCATCACGATCCGTCTCGTGATCTTGATCACAGTCCTTCCGATCTAGCGCCGAACGGACGGCACCTCCGCATTCAGCACACATACAGCTCGATGACAATCTCTGCCTTCTTGATCCAGCAAGAGGGAGCGGAGAGGTAGAAGAGTTCTCTGGCAGCATGACGACGCTCTGGAGATGGTGATGGAGCTATTCCGGCAGGGCTTTGCCTAAGCACTGCAGAAATCCGATCTAGAGGAGAAACTATGCACTAGAGGAACGTGCAGCACATGGCTAAAATCAGGTGCCAAAAACCCTAAAACCTCTAGTATATATATGAGGAAGAGAGGAGGAGTCTTGGCCCTCAAAGGAACAGCTCTTGGGTCGGCCGAATCAAGGAGGAGAGGAGGATTCCTCCTCCAATCCTAGTAGGACTAGGATTCCTCCTTATTTTTGCCTTTTTTTGCCTTTTTCCACCTTTTTCTCTTTGGGATTTTCTTCCCAGCCACATGGGCCTTGTGTGGGACTTCCCCCAGCCCACTAAGGGCTGGTATTCACTCTCCCACAGCCCATGTTGCCTCTTGGGTCGAAATACCCCTCACGATGGTCTCCCGGTACACTACCGGCACTCCTGGTACACTACCGATGAGCCCGAAACTTTTCCGGCGACCAAAATAGGACTTTCTATATATCAATATTTACCTCCGAACCATTTCGTAGCTCCTCGTGACGTCCAGGATCTCATCCGGGACTCCTAACAACTTTCGGTCACCACCATGCATAACTCTATACTACCGAAACGTCACGGAACCTTAAGTGTGTAGACCCTACGGGTTCGAGAACTATGTAGACATGACCGAGACACCTCTACGTTCAATAACCAATAGCGGGACCTGGATACCCATATTGGTTCCTACATATACTACAAAGATCTTTATCGGTCGGACCTCTGTGTCAAGGATTCAGTTAATCCTGTATGATGCTCCCTTTGTTCTTCGGTATGTTACTTGCCCGTGATTCGATCGTCGGTATCTCCATACCTAGTTCAAGCTCGTTTCCAGCAAGTCTCTTTAGTCGTTCTGTAATACAAGATCCCATGACTAACACTTAGTCACATTGCTTGCAAGTCTTATTGTGATGTTGTATTATCGAGTGGGCCCTAAGATACCTCTCCGTCACACGGAGTAACAAATCCCTGTCTTGATCCATGCCAACTCAACAGACACCATCGGAGATACCTTTAGAGCACCTTTATAGTCACCCAGTTACGTTGCGACGTTTGATACACACAAGGCTCTCCTCCGGTATCCATGACTTGCAGGATCTCATGGTCATAGGAACACATACTTGACATGCAGAAAATAGTAGCAATAAACTGACACGATTATATGCTATGTTTGTAGTTTGGGTCTTGTCCGTCACACCATTCTCCTAATGATGTGATCCCATTTATCAAGTGACATCTCATGTCCATGGCTAGGAAACCTTAACCATCTTTGATCAACGAGCTAGTCTATTAGAGGCATACTAGGGACATGGTTTTGTCTATGTATCCACACATGCATCTAAGTCTCCGATCCATACAATTATAGCATGGATAATAAATGATTATCATGAACAAGAAAATATGATATTAACTAATTTATTATTGCCTCTAGGGCATATTTCCAACACCCGAGTGTGCCTTGGGTGCGCTTCGGGCGCTGTGAGTGCACGCTCACAGATACCATTGGCCTTACTATGGCGTCGGGGAGGGGCGAAAGAGGTCCAGGGGGAGATGCTTACTCGGCACGCGTGACCGACAGGGTTAGGGGAGGGCACGTGTGTGGGCTCGGTCATTGGTAAGGCCATGGCGGTAGAGCGCGTGCGTGGGCGAGCCTAGGGGAGAGAGGGAAGAGGGGGCCGAAAGGGAGGAAGGTTGCGTACGGCAAGGGGGAGCTGCAGGCGTGCGGGAGGGGCTCGAGGTTATTGGGGGGCTCTGGTTGGGCATCACTATAGTGCTCTGGTGCACTGTAGCACGCTCTAGAGCGCCCATATGGCCGGCATGGCCTGCTCCCGCATGCTCTGGCTTGTCTAGTAGCGTTTGGGGGTTTCGGGGATTCCTTAGGGGTACTTGGGAGCTAGTGGAGGGTGTAGGAAATAAGAAATCGAGGGTGGAGGAGTGGTGCGATGGTGAAACAGGGTAGAAAGTGGGGGGTTTTACCCCTCCAATAATGGAGCTACTACCATGGGGTTTTTACTGGAGGCATAAGAGGTCAAGTGAGGATTGTGGTAAAAAAATCGGGTCAAGGATAATGGTGAAAGGGGCCCAAACAAAAAGTTTGGTAAATGGACAGAAGGTGTTTGATGCAAGTTTGAGCTAGCAAAGTGATTCTTATCACTATGAAAATTAACAGGACTTGATAATAGGTATAAGAGAGGTTGATCACAAAATTTGAGCTCATTTGAAGAAGGTTGCCAATGTAAACTTGGTACACCCTAGATATGGGCAGGAATGCATTTGCTTAGATCTGGGTATGCAAATCCATTCCCCTTGATGCACCACTTGATGTGGTGACATATTTTTGGAACTATAATATGCACAAAAAGTTTGGGGCCCAATGAGGAAACTTGGTAATGTAATATTACCAAATTCTTGAAATCAACATAAATGGTTTTGAGGGGATTTGGACAAGTTAATCCGGTGTCCTTGATGCACCACTTGGCGTGGATGCATTATTGGATTATTATAACATGTCCACAAAGTTTGAGTTTAAGGGGAGACAGTTGGTAATGTAGAGTTGTTCAAATTTGGATCTGGACAGAGAGGGTTTTGGGATATTTTGGTGAAGCAAAACAATTGGTATTGAGAAACTTGGCAAGATGATCAGATATATCATATGTAAGCTTCTAGAATTTTCCTAGATTTATTTGAGAATATTTCTTATAGAAATAATTCAAATGCTTGGAATAGGCAGAAATGGTTTTCAAGGGTTTTATCCAATACTTTCAACATGACCATGCCTTGAAACTACTATATATGGACAATATATGTCCACTAAGCTTTCATAAAATTTCCCAAATATTTTTAAAGCATTTAAATAATTTTTCCCTATAAAAGACCATTTCTGGCCTTAAGAAAAAGCTTTTAAATAAAATATGAAAATAATCTTTTAAAATAAAATTTTGTGGTTTTGGAAAGTTATATATATAGTAGGTTCCAAATAAAGCATTTGGGGAAAAAGGATCCACACAATTTGGGGACTTGTAGTGCAAATCTTAAATCAGGGGGTTTTGAAAACCTAATTTAAATAAATGCTTTTTGGCCACAATAAAATTTTGTAAAAATATAATTAAGTCCTATTCATATGGCATGATCATTGGACAAGGGTGGGGATCAAGGAAAAGAGTTTTTGAGAGTAGGAGGGATTTTATGAATATAGAGCACTAGCAAGCAATCAGACAATCAGCAATCAAGTCAAGCATAACAAGCACACAAAAGTTTTAATTGGCCCTGATTTTTGAGTCATGATAACTTATTCATGAGGCAAATCACAGGGTGTGATAGACCTACCCCACTTACAAGAATCTCGTCCCCGAGATTCCTTGGCTAGGCGTAAGAAGGATGCGGAAATTCAGAGGTGAGGTAGTCTTCTCATTCCATGTTGCTTCTTCTCCGGCATGGTTGTCCTTCTGGAAATTGAAGTGCCTGATGATATGCCTTCGAGTGCATTGTTGACTTTGACTAAGGGGGAATGGAGTTCCAACAACCTGCTAGGCTTGCCTAATGGTTAAAGGTTTGGTGGACGAGGTTCTAGCAAGGGCCTGGCTTGCGTGGGTATCCCAAAGTCGGAATACCTGGCCAAGTAGTGTGTGTGTGCTGGCCCTGGGATTGCTCACGTGGGTTAGTGACAGCTAGATTTCTCGCGTTAGAATGGAAGGGTCGAGTCTCGATGTAGCTTCTCGTTGACGGGGAAGTCCTTATCTTGCTTAAATCAAGGGTCTTCAGCCGTAGGTAGTCCCCATCCTTGAGAGTGTTGAGGTGTGTCATCGTGGGCTTCTCGTCGAGATCTTCTGTTTGAGTAAGCTTCCCAGGTAGATTCTTCATTCTCCTATGGTCGTTTGTCTTCATCATCATGGACTCATGTTTCTGGAGGGTCTTTGACTGTTTGGCCTACTCGTCTCTCCGTGGCAAGGTCTGCGTTGAGTCTCACCCCTAAGACTGAGCTTAGAGACTTGGTGTCAAAACATGTTCTACCATCTGGGAAGGTTCTGAGGGGGGGGGGGGTCCTAGATGAGCTTGCTACCCAAAAGTATAAACCAGCCACCCAGTCCTCAAGGTCTAAGGCTTGGTAAGCGGGGTGAACTACGTTTGACATGGGATTTAAAATGATCGAGTCAGGTTCATCTCTCTGATTGAACCAAAAAGGGGCTAGCAATGAGGTCACGACAATCATTCTACTCCATTCTAGGCATCTGAAGGGAGTAGGGATGTCATGCTCAACGTACACTGTCAAGGTGGTGGAGTGAGGGGTGTTATCACCTCCTCGATTCCTTCCTAGTCAAGACCTAATAGGTGACCATTTAAAGCGAGGGGCTCCTTAATCCTCTTGATGTCCATGGGCTTCATCGGGCTTGGACGTCGGTGCTTCGGTATGTAGTCGAGCTGATATAGTCGGTAGAGGAGTGGTGGTTAACTTCTTCTTTATCATTGTCGTGGTTCCGTAACCGCAGTGGCTCTTCATCTTTCTTGGGCAAGAAATTCTTCTTCTATAGGGAGGGTGCTTTGCGGAATTCAACTCCTTCAAGGTGAGACCTTATACTCGAGAGGCATGGTAGTTAGTGTTCCTGGGGATGGTCCAAACTAGACTAAGGTGCTCCTCTTCTCATTAGGTAGATATGTATGTCATCCCGGAGGACAACAACCCATTCCCCGAAGTATCACGTAAACACATTTCTCATGGGATATGTGAGAGGAGCAGGCATTCGTCCCGGATGATCAGTGGTATCAATGGTTTGGGTCCAACCCAGTAGAGGTCTTTGTGGCCACCTTCCTTATGGAAAGGGTGGGTGGTGGTCACGGTGGAGTTTCTACCATGGTCTAAGGACTTATAGTCCAAGGCCTATGGTCATGACCCGACCGTGATACGTGTTAGCAAACCTTAGGGATTTTCAAGGAGCTTAGGATGTGAGTGAACGTCTAACATCTTATCCTAAGCTGAACTATTATATGCCAATAGTACTGCCTAATACTCAAATCAAAATCACCCTATATCATCGAAGGTATCACCTCATATAAGTCAACTCCAATATTACACATGCTACTCATACCCCCAAGGGTTTTGGGAGAAGGGCTATACCAAAAATCTTGTAGGTATACTATAGCCAACTCACATGTATCCCTATATAAAAATCCTCAGGATAATTTACAAGCCGCTAAGATTTGTCATGACATTACCAATCCAATTGTCCTTCTGACCTATCCAAGGTCTAAGGTACTGCATTACTATTCTAAGGATACACGTAATAAACTAATCCAAGATCTTGTTTCCTTCCTACGAATCCAACTTAGTCGATCCACGAATATCATCCACTATTATATGATCCATTATTGCTACAAATCTAGCATCGATGGTGTCCAACATAATCTCCTCGAGTTCATATAATCCACATGTCGTTGGAAGGACTATCATCACAATATATTCATGAACTTCCAATCTCATGGCCAACTAAACTCCAAGGTCGAGCTTATATAGATCCCTAATTCATCCCTAACATCATCCGATTGCTTCTACTATCATCCATCGAAAAACTTGGTATCATGACCAAGATCATTGGACTAAGTCGAAGTTACTCCAAACCATCTGCTTTAATTGATCTCGAGCACCTATTGGAATCACCTATTTAAATCCAAGGCTTACATCTAGTAAGAATTTCCTACTAGTTACTCCAGTCACTATCATACCACCATCAATCAAATATCAACATTACTTGCCAAGGTCAAGTCATTAATCCACCAAGAATTTCATCTTGCGACCACATTTGTCCTACTAATCCAATTTGCTCAAGGAACGAGTAAGTTATGCTACTCTATCCATCTTGATCCATCCAGCTCATCTACCAACATTAAGTCCCGTAATCCACCCAAGGGTCTCAACTGCCTCCTCAAGATATCTATTATGGCTAAATCAAGTCACTCTCAGCAAATAGTATATCCTCAGAATGATCCTTCCTATGGCATCAAGGTTCTTGTGCTAGAGTAAGAATGAAGGATGTTTGTTCACTATGATCACTAGCTCTATAATGAACCCAGTGCAAGGCAGGAGTTATTGAAGCTCAATAAGTGCTCTGGTAAATCCGTGTATTAAACACGTGATCAGAGATTTGTGTTGGGGAGCTTGTGAGGTATAGGATGGGCAAGGGAGGGGTCTTCCAATCTTGAGGGAAAAGCATGATTCTACGGGGTTGCATCTGGTTGGGTGTGTTGTAGTCATAGTCTTCAATGCTAGCTGTCCGTCGAGGTGGATCCTTGGTGCATCTTGTCTTGCTGGTCTTCAGTTGACGAGATGGGGAAGAGGGAAAGTAGCATAGAGGAGAATTCCTAAGGGGGTGGTATAGTGCAAGTGCAATCAAGCAAGTACCGAAAAGGCCAAACACAAACATCAAGGTAAGGTAGGTGATATAGTCGCGCACTTGTTGCCTAGGGCAAAAGTGTGACTCACACCAAAACACAAACAAGAAAAACAAGCAACACACATCATGGTTCCATTCGAACCATCATACAGACTCGACTTCGCATAGGGGACACACGACCTATCCTACCCTAGGGGTTCTCGGACTCATTAGTCGTGCTTGCTTCGTGTCTTGGAGAGGAGTCCTCTTAGTCTTCTGGGTCTTCTTCGAGTGTCACTATGTCTCTAGTTTTTGTTCATCGAAACAATCCTGGTTGCTCCTAAAGAGTCCTTGATGACTTCAGGTATGTTGAATTGATGACAAAGGTGATTCTTCACGGCTGTTGTAGACAGGGTATTCTGGTGTTCGTGCGTTCGTGACAATGCCTTCTTGTCTTCTGAGATGTCGAGCCTCCCAGGTAGGTAATATTTCATGCAGTGACATTAACAAGGCATTGTAGAGTTGTATCCTGTCGGTCATGTTGACATTATCATCAGCACCAAGTGCGGGGGATGATGAGGACCGTTTTCCTGCTCACTATAGTGAGGCGGACCAAATGGCAAGGTTCTCATTCACCGATGGTTGCCGACACAACAACGAAAAGGAGAAGGTTGCTCCATTAGCGATGCATAACATGACATTGTATGCCTTGTGCCCTAGTCATCGAAGGCTGGGCTGGCATCATCCTGGGGCTGTGTCGAGGGTGTCACTATCATCTAAGTCTTGACATCCTCATCCATCAAGAAGGTGTCTTCTGCTGGTAGCTCCTTGTCTAGTGTCGCCAACTTGGGTCCAAGATATGTCGACAATCGTCTGGCAAGGTGGCTTCCTTGTAGGTTACCCACAAGGATTTCAAGGAATCCAGTGGTCAGGGGCACAAGGGTAGTGGCAACCATTTGCAAAGTTTTGAAAAGTAGACGAGGGGAGTTATGAGAAAGATGGTGGAACTGCTAAGGCAAAAACCTTTGCTTCCTTTGAAAATTTAGGAGAGGTGAGAAATATAGAGGTTTTGTAAGTGATTTTGAAGGGCCTGGAAAAACAGTTTGGTCCTAACTAACGTCCATGCTAACTAAGGGCTTCCTACAGTCAGGATGGCTCTGATACCAACTCTGTGGGGACCCTGACTCATAAGTCGTGATCACCGAATGTACGTGCATAGTGATCCCAGAGATCAATACTCACTGAATAGATAGAAACTGAATAACAAGAGTCTTACATCCATTACATACCGGTTTACTCAATTATGGCGTTCATGGCCAAGTCTTCATATGATTACAGAGGAAATCTTCAATGATAGCGTGAACCCATGCGATCTGCCTTAACCCTACAGGCATTCTGACTGGGAAGCGTCCTAGCTTGCACGTCCGTCACCAAGGTATTCTTCATCATAACCTGATCTTTCATGCCTGGCCAATAAAATAACCAGTGGCAAGCCAATGAGTACTTTGAATGTACTCGCAAGAAACCCATGTTGGAATAAGTCAATAACAATGCATGATGTAGCACTAATAGGTAAGTTTTGCAGAAAGCTAGTTTTGAGTGCAATGACATGATCAAGTAACTCAAGTGAGCATGCATCAACCATAGATAGGTGTTCATAAGAACATGCCATAGTCATCATCATAAGCAGGGGGGTGGACATATCATATTCAACCATCACACCAAGTCCTCCGACTTGTCTCATGTACCGTCTGAACATCTGATGTTCAATCATCATGCCAAGTCATCTGACTCGACTCAAATATCATTCTTGTCACCACACACACACACACCAAGTTTGTTAAAACTTATGGACATGGCATAAGAAGCACCACCCAATTGTCCTTGACTGTGGACACAGCTATTCTAATAGTTTTACACTCTGCAGAGGTTGCACACTTTACTCACAAGACTCGGGGAACTTCCGTGTCATCCACGACTCGCGGTATATAACATACCCGAGGTAAGCACCTAAAAAATACCTTTACCCTGGCGATACTAAACAAAGAGTCCACTCGATTGGTACCCAGCCCTCACGATGTACATCACACGAGCCTCGCTCTAATCGTACCATCCATGAGGGGACCAACGGTGTGCCTGGTGCCTGTGAAGACAGCGCATGATCGTACATACCGGTACTACCCCGTATCGAGAGTGACCACGCCACTCCCGCCACTAGTAATGCGGGCTCCTTGCCAGTACCCACCAAAGTAATCAACAAAGCCCCGTCCCATAAGGGGTATCGTGGTTGCGCATGTAAGGTTGGGACGGTCGACAAATTTTAAACCTCCGTTTTCGAAAACAGACCCTCATCTTGTTCCGGCACACCACTTCTTTCTCAAGTGGTCACCCAACTCAGCATCATCTCCCTTGGGCATTAGTGTCAACCAAGGGGTTTTCGAAATGTCTTTGAAATCATTTCTTTCCTTCCATCACTATGCATAAATCCCGATCCCACTTGTGTAGCATCTATTAGCATCCTAACTACACCCACCCGCATAACCCTCATAAGGTGGTAGGGGTCATGCCCGATGCAAGTGTCAATGGTAAGAGTGTCGGAAACAACCCACCAAAGGGGTCACTACTCCACATGATCAAATATGACAAAAGTAAGGTGCTATATGACATGCAATAAAAATGGTTTCTTATCATGGTTAAAGGGCTTCTCGCCTAGCTTTGCAAGGTCTTCGAGGTCTTCACCTGCTTCTCGTCCACTCCGAGCACTTCTTATACTTCGTCAACTATCGCCGAAAACAACCGCAATAAGCAACACAACAAGGAGGGAAATAAAAATGCTCTATATATAGGAGTTTTTATTTTTCATGGACACCTCTGGTCACAAGAAAAATAACCAAGTAGCTTTCATAGGATTGGGATCATGGGGGAGTTTGGGAATGGCAGGAATGCCGGAAATGATGATCCTATAAGATGTCAACAGAAAATATTTTTATAAAAATGAGTGGAGGCACTCATAAAATAGGGCATGATTTTAGAATCATGTGGGAAGTGGCTTCACTAGAATTGGAGCTGGCATGATATTCCTATGGATTTTCAAAGTGGGTCACATATGAATAAATGGCCCAATAATTGAAATGGCAGAATAAGTGCAAGGAAAAATGCTCACCACTTGGTGCATGAATTGAGATACACCTAGGATTTTGAATCACTCCAATTGGAGCTATAATGAATGATCTAGGAATCTTTACAAGAGGGGCATTCAAAGTTAAAATTCAAATTTGAATCTTAATCCTACACAAAAGTTTGGAGGAAAAATGTGCAATGCACATATTTGGATAGTTCAAGATTTTAGGATTCTATAGAAATTTGAATCACTAGATTTGGAGTTACTAAGAATATTCTAGGAGTTATTTTGACTCTCTAGAAAAAGAAAAAGGGCAAAAGAATTTACCAGCGAGAAATTGGCTAAACTGCGCTTTGAGCACAAGATAGCGCTTGGGCCGGCCCAGTGACCCGGCCTAGCCAGCAGGGTGCCACACCGAAGGCGCACCCAGGGGAATACGCCTTCCCCTGGCGAAGGCGTGCCCCGGCGTCCCCACCTCCACTTAAGCCGCGGGCCCGACGGCTGGCTCACTGACGGGAGGGCTCCGCCTATCGGGTTCTTCCCCCTCCTCTCGCCTAGGCAGTGGAAAACAGGGGAGGCGTGGCTGAGGGGCGCCAGTGATGGCCCTAACTGCTCAAGCCGCCTTCGGCGAGGCTCCGGCCACCGGCGCACTCAGGAGAAGTAGCTGGAGTGGTTAGGGGAGGATGAGGGGCTCGAAGGAGTCCGAATAGAAGGGGAGGCCGAGGTGGTATGTCGGACGTGGGAAGAGGATGTGGGCATGGGAGGATGGGGTGGTCGGCCTAGAAGGTTACTGGGAGGGAGAGGGGGCGAGAGAGGGCAAGAGGGAGCTCGGGGAGGAGCTGAAGTAGGGGGCAACGGAGAGGGACCCGAGTGCGCCTCGGGTGCGCTTCGGGCGCTGTGAGCACGTGCTCACAACTTCTGTTGGCCTTACTATGGTGTCGGGGAGGGGCGAAAGAGGTCCAGGGGAGATGCTTACTTGGCATGCGCGGCCGACAGGGTCAGGGGAGGGCGTGTGCGTGGGCTCGGTCATTGCCTCGGCCATGATGGTAGAGCGCGTGCGAGGGCGAGCCCAGGAGAGAGAGGGAAGAGGGGGCCGACATGGAGGAAGGTTGCGTACAGCAAGGAGGAGCTGCTGGCATGCGGGAGGGGCTCGAGGTGGTCGGGGGCTCTGGTTGGGCATCGCTATAGTGCTCTGGTGCACTGTAGCGCGCTCCAAAGCGCCCATATGGCCGGCATGGCCTGCCCCCGCATGCTCTGGCTTGTCTAGTAGCGTCTGGGGGTTTCAGGGATTCCCTAGGGGTACTTGGGAGCTAGTGGAGGGTGTAGGAAATAAGAAATTGAGGGTGGAGGAGTGCTGCCATGGTGAAACAAGGTAGAAAGTGGGGGTTTTACCCCTCCAATAATGGAGCTACTACCATGGGGTTTTTACTGGAGGCTTAAGAGGTCAAGTGAGGATTGTGGTATAAAAAATTGGGTCAAGGAGAATGGTGAAAGGGGCCCAAACAAAAAGTTTGGTAAATGGACAAAAGGTGTTTGATGCAAGTTTGAGCTAGCAAAGTGATTCTTATCACTATGAAAATTAAGAGGACTTGATAATAGGTATAAGAGAGGAGATCACAAAATTTGAGCTCATTTGAGGAAGGTTGCCAATGTAAGCTTGGTAAACCCTAGATATGGGTAGAAATGCATTTGCTTAGATCTAGGTATGCAAATCCATTCCCCTTGATGCACCATCTGATGTGGTGGCATATTTTTGGAACTATAATATGCACAAAAATTTTGGGGCCCAATGGGGAAACTTGGCAATGTAATATTACCAAATTCTTGAAATCAACAGAAATGGTTTTGAGGAGATTTGGACAAGTTAATCCGATCTCCTTGATGGACCACTTGGTGTGGATTCATTATTGGAGTATTATAACATGTCCACAAAGTTTGAGCTTAAGGGGAGACAGTTGGTAATGTAGAGTTGTTCAAATTTGGATCTGGACACAGAGGGTTTTGGGATATCTTAGTGTAGCATAACAATTGGGATTGAGATGAAACTTGGCAAGATGACCACATATATCATATGTGACCTGATAGAATTTTCCTGGATTTATTTGAGAATATTTCTTATAGAAATAATTCAAATGCTTGGAATAAGCGGAAATGGTTTTGATGGGTTTTGTCCAATACTTTGAACATGACCATGCCTTGAAACTCTTATGTATGGACAATATATGTCCACTGAGCTTTCATAAAATTTCCCAAATATTTTTAAAGCATTTAAATAATTTTTCCCTATAAAAGAACATTTCTGGCCTGAAGAAAAAGCTTTTAAATAAAATATGAAAATAATCTTTTAAAATAAAATTTTGTGGTTTTGGAATTTTAAATATATAGTAGGTTCCAAATAAAGCATTTGGGTAAAAAGCATCCACACAATTTGGGGACTTGCAGTGCAAATCTCAAATCAGGGGGTTTTGAAAACCTAATTTAAATAATTAAGTCCTATTCACATAGCATGATTATTGGACAAGGGTGGGGATCAAGGAAAATAGTTTTTGAGAGTAGGAGGGATTTTATGAATATAGAGCACTAGCAAGCAATGAGACAATCAACAATCAAGTCAAGCATAACAAGCACACAAAAGTTTTAATTGGCCCTGATTTTTGAGTCATGATAACTTAGTCATGAGGCAAATCACAGGGTGTGACATGCCCGAAGTGCATTAGACTCACATATGACATGGTGTTTGGTTGCAACCTGAATAAGGTGTTGTCACCACTTCTAACTAGTTGTGAGCTTACCACACACAATCTGAACATGTAGTGCCAGCTAGTTAAACAAATGACAGTTCATCCTAACTACTATCAAATGACAGAACAAATTATTAAGAGCCATTGGCTAAATAGGGGATAGTTCATCGGTGTTGCTGCTATTAGATCTTCCTCTTCCTCTTCCTCTTCTTCTACTTCTGCTACTGCTGCTGCTTCTTCTTCTTCATCTTCTTCAAATCCTACACTGACCTCTGTTAAGCCACATTACCTATGGCCACTCCAACCTTTTGTTCTTCCAAGCGTCATTTTCAAATGCCTCCCCACCATGGTCGGAGCTAATAACATCGTCAGGCTCGACCTCTTCCTCCTCAGGCCCGTGTTCATCAAAGCCCCACTAGAGGATCTAGTTATGTAGAATGCAACAAGCAAGAATGAGCTTAAATTGAGTGGAGTATGGGTGGAATGGCTTCTGATCCAGGATCTTAAACCTATTCTTCAGAGCTCCAAATGCCCTCTCAACAGTTACTCTAAGGCCGAAGTGTCTGAGATTAAACAGCTCGTGTGCAGTCCTAGGATAGTTCCTACTAGAGAACTCGTTGAGATGGTACCTGGTTTTCCTGAAGGGTGGAAGAACACCCGACCGACATGCATAGCCAGCATCTCCAAGGTAGAACTTGCTGTCGGGGATGTTGATCCCATCAGGTCGACTCTTGATATCACTAAGAATGTTAGCATCTTGCGCTGACCCCTCCCAGCCAGCGAGCACATATGTGAACTTCAGATCAAAGTCAACAGCGGCAAGCACATTTCGGCTTATGTAGTGCTTCTGTGACATCCCAAGTGATGTCCCTACCTTACTTGGCATGTAACCCCATGTATGAACCTTGTGTCATGAGCTATGATATGTATGTTTGCTCCTTGCCATTCATGTGTTTGCATTCATGCATCATCACGCATCATTCTCATTTCATTTCTATGTGCATGTGTGTTCCATTGCCTTGCTGTGATGTGGTGGTGGTGTATGGTTGTATTGTGAGGTGTGAAATGTTTGTGAGTGGTTGGATCCATGGGTGCAACCTATTCTTTTCCCTCTCTTATCCCTTTGCAACATCCCCTCCAAAACCCTTTTTCTCCCTATTATTATTATCACCAGATTTAGGTTGTTTTAAAATTGTTAAAAAATGTTCATGAGGTGGCCCCCTGTGTTTTATGAAATGTGAGTATGTTGGATTTAATGTTTGGGTTTTGTTTGAATTGTGTTTAAATTAAAAGGGGGCTATCATTTTAAAATTAATTAAACTTACTTGCCCTAAAAACCCTTTTCTCCCTATTATTATTATCACTAGATTTAGGTTTTATTAAATGATGCTCATTATTTGGTTCACCAAAGTATTTTTGTTTGTCAGAAAACCCCTTTATTTATTTCTGTGGGTTTTTGTTTTAGTTGGCTGTTATTTAAAAAGGGAGATCCTCCTGTTTTATTTTGAGAGGGAGTGAGAGAGAGGATGGTGGGCCGCGGCCCAGCCCAGCTGGACACAACGGCCACCTGCTCCGTCTCCCACCTCCGTCAGTCGCAGAGAGAGAGAGCAGAGAGCAGAGTGCGTTTTCGCCGTCGCCATTAGCCATCATAGACGTCGAGGCCCCCCCTTCTATTTATGCCTGGGCGTCCGTGCCTCCCTCTAGGGTTTCCCACCTCCGCCGCCGGTTCCACCTCTCCCTCTTCTCCTCTGTTCTTCCCCCTTCAGGTAGGTTTCAGAGTAAGTTCAGAGACAGTGCATCGCCGGTGGTCTTCGGGTCATCGTCGCCACGCCTCCGGTGACCTACTCGTCGCCATTGAAGATGGAGGGGAGGTTCCTGGTGCCATCGGCGCTCTGTTCCCTATGCTAGGGAGGCCCTAGCTCCTCCGCAGCGCCGCCCCGTCGGGCCGTCGTCCGCGGCAGAGAAGCTCGTTGCCGGGCTGTCTTCTTCCCCTTCTCCCCTTCGTCTTGCCGTGTCCGCGTCCCCGCGCCTCCAGAGACCCCCTCGGTGAGAAGCCGTTCCCCGCAACCCCTCCTATCCCGTGAGTCGTCGCCGTCGCGTTCCGCCTCCGTCGTGCCCCGAGCCGAGCAACAGCTCGAGATCGAGCGCCGTCTTGTCGTCGTTCCAGCTGTTCTCCGAGTCGGGGATGGGTTCCCCTAGGTGCCCGTGCTCCCCGTAGGTGGCCGATGTTGTCGGAGTTGCCGTTGCGCTTGCTATCGCCATAGGTGTCTGATTTCTTCGGTTTCGTCAGTGTTATGCCTATGTGTGTGTGTACTAGTGGGCTGGTTGCCCTCCTCTGTTAACAAACCGCAACGCAGCCGAGTGGCAACCGGCTCGGGGTGAGACCAGGGAGGTCTGGGGTTCGAATTCCCTACCCCTTTTTTGTTTCCTTTTTCTTTCTTTTTGTAGTCTTTTCTTTTCTTGCTAATTGTATGTGTATGCACATGCTATATTGCTTATTATTATTTTTATGCCTCTGGCTACTCTTAGTACTTGTGTGTGTGTGCAAGTAGGTGTAGGTGTGGGTGCACACTTGTGCATATATGCATATTTGGATGTGTATGTGTGCATCTACACCTAGGGGTGATTGTGTGGATTGTTATGTTTAGGTAGGTGCATATATGTATATGTATGTGTGCTGGGTGTTGTAGGCAGGGTGTTGTGTGTTATGTGTGTGTATGTTATACATACACACACTTGTGTGTGTGTGTGTGTTGTGGTGAGTGTATGTGCATGTGCATTAGCACATGTTTATGCTTGTATGTATATGCTTGTGTGTATATGCCTAAGGCATATACACATGTGTAGCTTATGTGTAGTGTATGTGTGTATGCCATGAATAGTGTAGGAGGCATGTTTTGGCCTTTGATGCATGTGTTTGTGTATGTGTATATACATGGGAGTAGATATGCATGTGTAGGTATTTGTGGTAGTGTGTAGGTGTGTGTATGTATATAGGGCATACATATATGTGGTGTGTATGTGTGCCTATATATACATGGTCTTGTGGTGTATGCTTGTAGTGAGTAGATGTATGTGTGTATGTAGGGGACTAGTGGGCATTCCACTTGCCTCCCCTTTTATTTTGTTAGTGTGCTTGTTAGTAGATGTCCTTATATTGCCATGGTATTTTGTTTAACATGAGAATCACCCATTTAGGTGGGAGGCAAGATGCTAGTGCATACTTGAAGTTTTTGTTTCAGCTTGCTTAAAAATGACCAAGTCTGGGAGAACTATTGTTATTGTTTTGCCATGTAGAGTGGGTTGTATCTAGTGATATGTTTGGAATTTGCTCATGCTCAGTGCAAGCTATTTGGAGTAGTCATTGCCATCTACAATACTGTTAATTTTCATGCCAATAGGAGCTGTTTAGAATGTTTAACAACTTCTGTCAACTTGCTACTTTATAATCATAGATTCCAGAAAACTGTAATTTTCACTGTCCCAGAAAACTGTTTCATCATGCCAACTTGTTTGCTTCTTGCATATTGATATGTGCCTCTTATGCTGATTGCATAGTTGGATAAGTTGATGTGGGTGTTGAGTAGATTCTGTCGATGTCTTGTTTGTGGCTATAGGGTTCCTATAGCTCAAGTTGTGGGCTTTTCAAACTGCTATGTTGCTGTTTTGTGGCAGATTGGGGGTTATTTTGTTTTGTGACTTGTGGGAGCTATAGTCCATGGAATGGATTGATTCTTGAGTCTATTGTGATTGATTTTTCATCACCCATCCAGTGGCTACCTTGGAATGCCAAGAATTAGACCAGGTATTGGTGGTCTTGTGTTTTGCCTCCGTACCTTGTCGTGAGCGTATCTCGAGAACCGTAGCTCCGTTTCTTGCGATCCTTATATGCATTTCCATCAATATTGCATGATGCATCCATATTTGCCATGTACATGCATGGTCTAAATAACTTAACATGAGGTTCTGTCCAGATTCATTAGTAAACAACTTCGCATGTGAAACATGACTAGTTTTGGGTTGCCATGTTAGAAATCTTCATAAGTGGTCATGCATCATTTTGATTGTGCATTGCACCTTGGTTGGATGTTTATTGTTTCTATTTCTCTTGGGTAGACGCGAGCGTTGATACTGAGTACGAGGACCCAGGAGAGTTCCACTACGAGGATTCTGCTACTTGTTTCACTGAAGAACCAATATGCAAGATGATCGTACCCGGATCCCGATACTATTTTGCTTGCTAGTTTCTTGCTCTTATCGTTACAATTGCGCTACCTACCACTTGACACCATCCCCCCATGTTGACATGATAGCCTCTAACCTCCGCATCATAGCAAACCTTTGATTGGCTAAGTTACTGCTGCTCAGCCCCTCTTATAGCGTTCTTAGTTGCAGGTGCAGGTTGTTCCATGTGTTAACATGGATTTGGATATCATAATAAATTACGTTATTCAATTTAATGCATATATATATCTTGGTATTGGTGGGAGGCTTGGCCTTTTGCTAAGTGATTTGTTCCGCTATTACCGCCATTAGTTCCTTGTTACCGTTGTTATGTTTTCCATACTTTACGCTCCTAACATGCTCGGGGTTGTTATGGGGACCCCCTTGTTCATTCGGTTGAGATTAAAACTTGTCTAGCAAGACCCAAAATTGGTACTACATTTGCTTAACAACTTAATAAAAATTGCATAGGGTCTTGCAAACCCGTGGATAATTTAATCAACCCCCGGGCCAGTGCTCCTTATGAGTGTTGGTCCAAACTAGAGCACCATGCGGGGCCAACCCGGGGCAACTCGGGAGATTTCTATCAGGCCACCGTACGCTTCGCTTATCCGTCGTGTCCTGAGACTGAGATACGCGGCTCTTATCGGGTTCGTCGACACGTTGGGAGGTCTTGCTGGATTTGTTTTACCTTTATCGAGTGTCTTGCGTGTGGAGTCTGACTTTCTTCGGGTTTACTCGAGGTGTTGGAATTCCTTTGGAACTACCTATGATGATCGTGAGATCCACGGTCGAGGTATTCCGGTGGAGTGTGGTTAATTTTGTAATGGATTAGTTGGAGCACCCCTGCAGGGTTAAATCTTTCGGAAAGCCGTGCCCGCGGTTATGTGTCAACTTGGATATTTGTTTAACACCCGGTTATAGCAAACTTGAAGTAAACTCTAATTAAAATACACCAACTGTGTGAGTAACCGTGATCGTCTCTCCTCGTGCACATGATCCGAGAGAGAACACGGTGGGGTTATGCTTGACGTAAGTAAGTGTTCAGGATCTCATAGAGATCATGCTAGATTCAATCGTTCTTCCTAGGCCACTCATATTTATTTCATGTTGCGTAAGCTAGCCAGCATATATGCTTAGTGCTACTGCAAACTAAACACTACCCCCCTTCCAAACCTTTAAGCTTGAATAGTCTCTGTACCCGGGCACATGATACCTGAGTCCTCTGTGGCTCGCAGTTTACTACAACAATCCAGGTACAGGTTCAGATGAGTTCGTGTAGGATGATCTTACCCACACTACTGGAATCAGGGACTTTGCCGTCTGCCAGCTCTTTGTCGTCTGCTGGCAGACGGCAAACATGTTGTTTGCCGTCTGCTTTGGCAAGGCAGACGGCAAAGAGCTGGCTGATGGCAACGTCACTCTTTGCCATCAGCCAGCTCTTTGCCGTCTATCAGCGGACGACAAACTTTCTTTGTCGTCCGCTAGCGGACGGCGTCCGGCAAAGACGTTGGGGTGGGCCCCGTGGAGGCCAGTTAACTAAAAATGCCAACCCCACCTCTTTGTTGTCTGCTAGCGGACGATAAAGAAACTTTGCCGTCCGCTGGCAGACGGCAAAGAAAATAACCCCCTAACGTCCGTTACCCCCACCTTCTCTCTCTTCTCTCCCTCCCGCGCCCTATCCCCGACCCACGCCCCCGCCGCCCGACGCTCCCTGCCCCTCCACCTCCGCCGCCCCGCACCGCCCCCCGCCCCCCGGAGCCCGTCTCGTTGCCGCCCGCCCCGCCCAGCGGACCCAGGCCGCGGCAGCCGCCCTGGCCCGCCCCATCGTCGGAGCCTTGTCGCGTCGCATCGCCCCGCCCCACCGCCGGAGCCGCACCGTCGCCGGCGCCAGCTCCCCCCACTCGCAGCCATCCTCCTCCCCGCGGCCACGTCCCCCCACCTGCAGCCATCCTCCTCCCCGCGGCCACCTCCCCCCCCCACCCGCAACCACCAGAAGGTAAGCCCCGCTCCTCCCCTATTCTTTTAGTTCCCTTTTTATCCTCTTATTTAGGTTTAATTAGCTCTGTTTGTATTAGTTAGATTTAATTTTTAGGCTGAATTAGATTTAGTTTTAGATTTATTCTCTGTTTGTATTATTTCAGTAATAGGAGTAAGATTTAGGAGAATAAAAAGGAAATAGGAGAAAGAAAGAAAATGAAAAGAAAGAGAAGAAAAAGATGTAGATGTAAATATAATTAAAGGAAAATGGAAAGGGAAATGAAAAACAGAATAAGAAGATAAAGAATATGAAGAGAAGGAGAAGGAGGAGGAGAGGAGGAGGAAGAGGAGATGATGTGGGATTTGGTGCTGCTGGTTAACTCCATACATGTTGTATTTCTACTGTGGCATTGGTCATTGCTCTGTGCTGCCTCTGGGTTGCATATAGCCATATACTAGCTGGTCTGTGTAGTTCTGCTCCTAATCCATATATGTGTGTGCTGCTGTTGCTATGATGCTTGTGATACTGTTGTTGGAGTCTACTAAGATGCCATTATGCTGCTGTCCTGGTGCTCTCTTTAGACATGATAGATACTAGCTATTTATGATATATAGTTACTGTCATACTCACTCCATAGTTACTGAATATTGTTCTCTTACTATGGTTATTATATATAACTGTTGTTCATATATATGTTATAGTTTTTGTTATACATGTGCCATTAACTGTTGGTGCTATCTGTTCATGCCTACAAGTGTTCCTGTTTCTTTTAGTTAGTTTTAGGTTTGTTCTTTGTTTGTATTATTTAGGTAATTGGAGTAAGATTTTGGAGAAGAAAAAGGAAAGAAGAAGAGAAGAAGAAAAAGGAAAGAAGAAGTAGAAGAAAGATAGGAAATAAAAGAAAAGGACACCCCGACACCCCGACCCCGACACCCCTAACACCACCACACCCAGACACGACACCCCCGACACCCCGACACCCCGACCCCGACCTGACACCCTGACCCCGACACGGCACCCCGACCCCAACACCCCGACCCCAACATGCCACCCCGACCCCGACACCCTGACACCCCTGACACCCCGACACCTCGACACCCAAACATGACACCCCCGACACCCCGACACCCCGACCCCGACACGACACCCCGACACCCCGACCCCAACATGACAAAGCAGACACCATGACACCCAGACACGACACCCCTGACACCCCGACACCCCGACACCCCTACACCCCGACACCCCGACACCGACACCCCGACACGGCACACCAACCCCGACACCCCGAGACCCCGACACAGCACCGCGACCCCGACACCGCGACACGGCACCCCGACCCCGACACAACACCCCCCACGCCACTGACTCCCGATGCCACTGATCCCTGACGCCACTGACTCCCGATGCCACTAACCCCCGCCCCTCGACACCTATTCTGCCTCCTGTTGACCGAAAAGCTGCTCTTCGGCCTTCTAGAGGCCAAGAAGGTCATAGTTTTGTAAATTATGAGTTAGGTCACATATTTTCTGATTTTGTTATAAAAACATCATATTTGTGTTGATCGGGTGAATTTTAATGTGTAGTTGTTCGACGACCTCCACGTGCGTTGGACGAGCTCCACCCCTGCGTTTGTTGGTGAGCACAAATGACTTCTCCTCCTACCCCCTTAATTTGCTCTGTTCCGGTCTTCGTGCCGATGAAACTTGCTAGCTATAGGTTTCTTCAATCATGAGTATGTGTGACTAGTATGCGTCTCCCGTTCGAAAGGGCGACATCTATAAATATGCATGTCTTTGCATATTTATAACCGCCATCCTTTCGAATTGTCCAACGTTATCCATGGACAGCCCGAGTATGTGTAGATTGGGTTCGTTTTCCTGTATAATGTGCTCCGGATCCGATGCCGAATTTCGTCAGTGCCTCCCTGTTGTTCTCCGGGTACACATCCTCTCTGCTTATTGCCGAGACGTGTATCAGGAGAACAGCGGGGAGGTGCTGCCAAAATTCTGCATCGCATCTAGAGCAGAGCATGGGAAAACGAACCCAATCTACACATACTCGGGTGGGATTAGGACCTATCTTTACCTATTAGCGTGTAGGTTGCATGGACGTAATAAAACTGACAAACTTGATTAGCGGATGAATATAGGTGATGAATTATATATTTATTTCTTGTACGCCCATAGGTATTCAGGCAACATGAGTGATCGTGCTTGGATGTACACTGGTCACCCTAGTCAGAAAGACATGACCAATGAATGGTTAACAAAAACCAAGGGGTTTGTGAGAGCTGCATTTGCAAATGGCCAGCAAAAAACATGGTGCCCCTATCCCGACTGCGACAACTGGAAAAAGCAGATATAGTTTAATGGGTAAACACCTGCAGAAGTGGGGTTTTACGCCCAATTATACGGTGTGGACTTTTCATGGTGATTCGTCGTTGCACCGACGAGCGTGGTACCGGGATCGAAGACATGGTGCAAGACTTTGATGATGCTCGAGATTCAGACGATGAGATGGAGGAATCTGCAAAGGCCTTCTATGAAATGTTGGAGTCTTCAAAACATCCTCTCCACGAGCAGACTGAGCTTTGTCAGCTGGATGCCATCGCACAAGTAATGGCTCTGAAGGCTCAATTCAACCTAGGCAGAGAATGCTACGACGCGATGATGACGATATTTGGACGCTTTCTACCCAAAGGCCATGTACTGCCTACAAACCTGTACCAGTCAGAGAAAATCCTCCGTGTACTTAAGATGCTCTATGAGAAGATACGTGCCTGTGAGAATGGATGTGCCTTATTTAGGCTTGAGTATGCGGCCTTGAACTATTGCCCCATTTGCAATTCTTCCAGGTATATTGTGGTAGACAACGGTATGGGTGAGAAGAATCAGACCAAAATACCCATTAGTGTTCTTCGTTATCTGCCATTCGTACCAAGACTTCAATGTCTTTTCATGGTCAAAAAGACGGCTAGACAGATGACATGGCACAAATTGGGCAAAAGAACCGAACTAGATGCGAATGGGAACAAGATGCTGGTACACACTTCAGATGGTTTTGCGTGGAGGCACTTCGATGCATTACATAAGGATAAATCGGAAGATCCAAGGCATCCAAGAGTTGCCATCAGCACGGATGGGTTCAATGTGTATGGTATGACGGCATCACAATACAATTGCTGGCCTATATTTGTCATCCCACTCAATTTCCCACCCGGAGAGATTATGAAAAGAAAGAACATTTTCCTGACGTTGATAATTCTAGGGCCCAACTATCCGGGGAAGAATATGAATGTGTACATGCAGCCGCTTAAGGATGAGTTGCAAGAAGCCTGGGAAAATGTGATCAAGACCTACGACAGCGCTACCAAAACAAATTTCAAAATGCATGTGTGGTACATGTACTCGACGCGTGATTATCCGGCGTTTGCGCTATTCTCTGGCTGGTGTGTGCATGGAAGGTTCCCGTGCACCACATGCAAGGCAGCTCTTCAGTTCCGTTGGCTACAGGCTGGTCGCAAGTATTCTTGCTTCGACATGCATAGACAATTCCTGGATCCTGACCATAAGTTCATAAGAGACAAGAAGAATTTCATCAAAGGTAGAGTTGTGAAAAACACTGCACCAGCTGCGTTGACAGGCCAACAGATCCTGGATCAGATAAACGCTCTCGAGCTGGATCCAGATCGTCTAGGGTATTTCAAAGGGTATAATATGGAACACACCTAGACTCACAAGATATGTTTTTGAGATCTGCCTTACTTTAAAGACCTCCTTTGCCCACACAACATCGATGTTATGCACACTGAAAAGAATATTGTTGAGGCCATTTTTGGTACATTGTTCGGCATAGAGGGGAAGTCAAAAGATGATCCTAAGGCTAGAATCGGCCTGGAGTCTCTATGTGCTATACCGTTACAAAACTTGCGACAACGGAAAGGAAAGCAAAGCATAGCAAAGACAAAGGCATGGTTCAATCTTGAAAGGCCAGCTATGAGGGAAATGCTATTCTGGGTGAAAATGCGGTTGATGTTCCCCGATGGGTATGGTGCGAATCTAAAGAGGGGAGCGAGTCTTGAGAAATTGAAAATATTTGGTCTCAAGAGTCATGATTGGCACATATGGATTGAGCGGGTAATGCCGGTGATGTTGCGTGGCTTTATCCCTGAGGATGAATGGCTAGTACAATCAGAGCTGAGCTATTTCTTCCGTTCTCTTTGTGCGAAAGAACTATCGCCTGGCGTGCTAGATGAAATGGAAGAGTTGGCGTCGGAGTTGATCTGCAAATTAGAAAAGATCTTTCCACCGGGCTTCTTTAATCCAATGCAGCATTTGATTTTGCATCTCCCAACCGAGGCAAGATTGGGGGGCCCGTTCAAAATCGATGGTGCTTCTCAACTGAGAGGATGCAGAAGACGCTTCGAGCTAAGTGTAAAAATAAACGTAGAATTGAAGCATCGATGGTCGAGGCATTCATTACTGAGGAGGCGACAAACTTCATGACAGCACACTACGAAGCCAAAAATCATCATTTGCATAACCCGAAGCCTCGGTACAATGATGACGATCCAAAAAAAGGTCGATCCAACCTCAGCCTATTCAAAGGGAAGCTCGCACCATCCGGTGCTTCGAAAGGGAAATCGTTGGATGTCGAAGAATGGCGGACCATTTCATTGTATATCTTCACAAACCTAACAGAAGTGCGGCCGTACGTCGAGTAAGTTCTCGGTAAATTATTGTTCCGCAACTTCTAATTCCTTTCAACTTCTAACATCAACGGGTATCACTTTCGTACCTTTGGCGAAGAGCTATCTATGCCCGACCTAAAGACTACAAATTGTTCTGTCTCTGCTATCGGCGAAGGAGGCACCGAGTATTATGGAAGAGTTGAAGCAATTTATGAACTTCTATTCTATGGTGAAAACCCACCGACCGTCGTAGTCTTCAAATGTTATTGGTTTGAGCCGAGGGAGACTAGAAGGACTCATGAACATATAGGACTAGTCGAAATCAACCAAAACACCCACTTAGATGTTCCCGATGTCTATATTACGGCTCAACAGGCGACACAAGTTTTCTATATACCATGGGCCTGGCAAACTAATCCAAATCTGAAAGGTTGGGATGTCGTTTATGAAGTGCCACCACATTTTAGACCACCTACCCTCAATGAAGAGGATTACGAACCTCACATTAACCCAGACACATATGAAGGAGAATTCTTCCAAGAAACACATATGTCCAAGAAACATTTCAAGAACCGCTCTACTTCACCCCAAAACATTGAAGTAGACAGCGACAGTGAATCCGTCTTAACCCCTGAGCCCGAACAGGAAGAGCAGGAAGAAGAAGAGGTTACTGCTGCGGATGACCTGTCACTTCTTGACCGATTACATAATGGTGGCCTTCCACATATTCTTCCTGATAGTGATGATGATGATGCATTTATTGATGATAGTGATGATCATGATGCATTTATTGACCCCGAAGCATATATAGACGAGCACGATTAGTTCATTTCAGGTATTCAACTATTACTATATATAAATTTTGAGTTCATGGTAGGTATTCAATTTTTATTAGTCATGTTGGTATTTATGACGATGATACACTTAAATTATATACATTTTATTACTCATGTTGGTATTTATGTTGTACTAATTTCATTTACTCTTTGTCATGACAGGTGTTCAAAGATGGTGGGAAAGGATCGAAAGCACTCCGCGGCTCCTTCTTCGTCGGCGGGTCGTGGGATGGGTACTTCCATTCCTGACTCGCCTCATCGGAGAGCGTTGCTCTCTACTCTGCATGGAGTGGCCGCTTCTTCGACTCTCACGGCCCCCATGAGAGGAGGTCGACCCCCCACGAAACCGAGAGGTACTAATGGTATTACTCATGTTGGTATTTATGTTGTACTCATGTTGGTATTTATGTTGTACTAAAGGTACACGTGGGCGCCGAAGAGGTAGGGTGGTGGCTGCCACGCCTTCCTCGCCGTCACCCCAAGCTAATTCACCTGAGCATAGGATTTCTAGGGTGGATTTGTCAGAGGTGGAGGCTACAAGGTCTCTGGTTCACGAGCCTCAGGTCGACGAGCCTCAGGTCAACGAGCCTCAAGTCGATGTGCCTTCGACCCACGAGACTCGTGTCACAGAGGATTCGTTCCAGGCGACTCCGGAGCAAAGCAGGGATGAGGGTACGTTCCCAGAGACCTAGTGGGATACCTAGACTGATCAGGGTCAGCCTGAGCCAAGTGGCCATGCTGATAGCGACGAGGAGCTGGGTGAGGGAGCTACCGTCTACCAGCATGGTAGTTCGGGGCTCCCGCTCATGCCGGCAACCCGCGAGCAGAGGTGGTCGATTAAGCCAAATGGGGATAAGTAAGTTAATTTACTGTTATTTAACCTTTTGCCTTCATGTTTCCTCAAATATCTAATGTTTTGGCTTTAATTTGTCATACTATAGGGGTTGGATTGTTGCCAAGGGTGTCCGCAAGCCCAACAGCGTCCTTGATGTGCTTTGCCGTCAAAACTTCCTGGGGTTTGTTACATTGCCCGGTCGGGAGCGAGAGGTAGGAATGACCTGGGAGCACTACTTGGGTGCCCCGGACCCGCCGGAGGTGGAGATCGACGGTGTTTTGTGCCACACGAGGGCTGACATGGTTATCCGACAGTTCTGGGTAATTTCTCCTTTATACAATTATAAATCAACCATAGCTAGTTATTGTACTAATCGGTGTTGTCTCGTTTGTAGACCTACTACAGGTGTGAGGAGGGATACGAGGAGGACGCGACAAAGGTTATCGATACCGAATGTCGCTGCCTACTTCAAAACTTTCGGCATGAGGTTCGGGTGCAGGCTGTTTGAGACTACTACTCCTCACGGCGTTTTAGGAAGGACAAGGCGAAGTGCCGCAATTCTAAGATGGAGAAGGAGCATTACATGAAGGTAATTACATATTATTAAGGCTTTGTAGTTAGTTTCCTTGATTTGGTTCTTACGTGCTCAAATTTCTCTTTATTAACTTAGGTGCCCCCAAGATGGTGTGTGGATAAGATGAATTGTTGGGAGGCCTTGGTGGATCAGTGGTGCTCCGAAACGTGGGAGGCCAGCCACAACAATGCCAAGGAGAGGCGTGGCAAAATGGTTGGTGTGCCACACCATCAAGGGAGCGTTAACTTAATCCAATTTGGCGAGAACTTGGTATGTGGTTTGCTTCATGCCTCATGCAATTCATTCTTAATGCTATCTTGAGCCCTTTACTAATACAATTTTCCTCTCTCTCTCTCTCTCTTTTAGGCGTATCACAATAAGACGGAGGTGCCATAGATGTACGACCTGTATGCGATGGCCCATACTGCCTCGTACAAGAAGGTCAAGGCATTCTCTGAGTCTGACCTCGAGCATCCGGAAAACTTCACCAACATCATCTCCCACCACAAGCTCGTCAAGTACAGAGATCACGGGGAAGCGAGGAAAGGGGAGGACTTTAACCCGAGCGAGGGGCCTATTGATCCAGAGCTGGTGATGATAGCTGGCAACGAGAGGCCCCATGGCTCGATCGCCATTGGAGACGTCCTTATACGTTGTCCTAGCACTCTCTGGCAGATAAAGGCACGCCAAACGAGCTCCTGTCCTGAGATAACACCTCGTCCACGGCCAGTCGAGCTCGCCATCGAGGTTAGTTTAATGGACTCAACTATCTTTCCACATTATGTTGTGTGTGGGAGCCAATATGATTACAATGCTAACAATGAGTTCTGTTGTAGGCTGCTATTCTAAAAGAGATAGATGCAATGCAGGCGGCTTTGGCGGAGAAGGATAAGGAGATGAAGGAGCTGGAGGACAGGACGACTGCATTGCTGGAGGCGGAGAGGGCACGGAATGATGCGTCTAACAGGGCCATGTAAGAGCTCTTCATGGTGAGTTTCTTCTTCATATCATTTCAAATCTTGCATTTTAATGTCCGTTTCATTAATAACTAAAAAGTTTGACTTGTCGAAACCAAATGTACAGTCTATGTGCGAGAAGACCGGCCAAGTCCCTCCGGCGATGCCAGTCATTAACATGGCGGGGACGGTGAGTTTCATTTCAATGGAGTGATCTTAAGAGTGTCATCATGCTAACGACACATCGCAAACGATGTTTGGTGCAGACTATCTCCCGAAACGCATTGCACGACCCTTCTATAGTGGAGCCTTCTCCACGGCAGCCTTCTCCAGGTGAAACAAGCCACAGCCACCGTGCTTCACCGTCGTGATGACGATAATGGTATGTTTGGTGAGTATAAGGAGAAGAAGAGAAGAAGAAGGAGAAGGAGGAAGAAGAAGGAGAAGAAGCTCATTCTCCTTCTTCTTCTCCTTCTCCTCCTCCTCCTCCTTCTTCTTCTTCTTCTTTTACTTCTCCTTCTTCTTCTCCTTCTCCTTGTTCTTCTCTTCCACCTAAATGACATAATTAGCTTAGTTAGCTCCAAAATGGCCTATTTAATAAAAAATGACCTATACTTACCTAATTTTCCTCCAAAATGACATAATTAGCTCCAAAAAGGCATAACTAGCTAATTTAGCCCGCACAAGAGGACAAGAGGAGAAGAAAGAGGAAAAATGAAAAGAAGGAAGAAGAAGAAGAAGAGAAGAACAGAAGAAGAAGGAGAAGGAGAAGGAGGAAGAAGAAGGAGAAGAAGGAGGAGAGAAGCTCCTTCTCCTTCTTCTCCTCCTTCTTATCCTTCTTCTTGTCCTTCTTCTTTTCTTCTTCTTCTCTTGTTCCTTCTCCTTCTCCTTCTCCTTCTCCTTCTCCTTCTCCTCCTCCTCCTCCTCCTTCTTCTTCTTCTTCTTTTTTTATTTCTCCTTCTTCTTATCTTCTTGCTTCTTCTCTTTCTTCTTCTACGTAGCTTACACTCATTCAACAAAGACTAAATTGGCTAATTATCCTACAAAATGACATAATTAGCTTAGTTAGGTGAAAACATCATAAGAACCTTGGTTAGCTCATTAAAATGACTAATTTAGCTCGAAAATGAAATAATAAGCTCAAAATGGCATAAGAACCTTGGTTAGCTCATGAATATTATATACTTAGCTTGGCTTCCACCTAAATGACATAATTAGCCAACTTAGCTCCAAAATGCCTTAATAATCATAGTTGGCTCCAAAATGAAATATTTTACCCAAGTTAGCTCTAGAATGGCTTATACTTAGCTTGGCTTCCACCTAAATGACGTAATTAGCCAATTTAGCTCCAAAATGCCTTAATAATCATAGTTGGCTCCAAAATGACATATTTTACCCAAGTTAGCTCTAGAATGGCCTATACTTAGCTTTGGCTTCCACCTAAATGACATAATTAGCTTAGTTAGCTCCGAAATGGCCTATTTAATAAAAAATGACCTATACTTACCTAATTTTCCTCCAAAATGACATAATTAGCTCCAAAAAGCCATAACTAGCTAATTTAGCCCGAACAAGAGGACAAGAGGAGAAGAAAGAGGAAAAATGAAAAGAAGGAAGAAGAAGAAGAAGAGAAGAAGAGAAGAAGAAGGAGAAGGAGAAGGAGGAAGAAGAAGGAGAAGAAGGAAGAAGAAGGAGAAGAAGGAGAAGAACGAGGAGAGAAGCTCCTTCTCCTTCTTCTCCTCCTTCTCCTTCTTCTTGTCCTTCTTCTTTTCTTCTTCTTCTCCTGTTCCTTCTCCTTCTCCTTCTCCTTCTCCTCCTCCTCCTCCTCCTCCTTCTTTTTTTACTTCTCCTTCTTCTTCTCTTCTTGCTTCTTCTCTTTCTTCTTCTATGTAGCTTACACTCATCCAACAAAGACTAAATTGGCTAATTATCCTACAAAATGACATAATTAGCTTAGTTAGGTGAAAACATCATAAGAACCTTGGTTAGCTCATTCAAATGACTAATTTAGCTCGAAAATGAAATAATAAGCTCAAAATGGCATAAGAACCTTGGTTAGCTCATGAATATTATATACTTAGTTTGGCTTCCACCTAAATGACATAATTAGCCAATTTAGATCCAAAATGCCTTAATAATCATAGTTGGCTCCAAAATGAAATATTTTACCCAAGTTAGCTCTAGAATGGCTTATACTTAGCTTGGCTTCCACCTAAATGACATAATTAGCCAATTTAGCTCCAAAATGCCTTAATAATCATAGTTGGCTCCAAAATGACATATTTTACCCAAGTTAGCTCTAGAATGCCCTATACTTAGCTTTGGCTTCCACCTAAATGACATGATTAGCTTAGTTAGCTCCAAAATGGCCTATTTAATAAAAAAATGTCCTATAATTACCTAATTATCCTCCAAAATGACATAATTAGCTCCAAAAAGGCATAATTAGCTAATTTAGCCCGAACAAGTGGACAAGAGGAGAAGAAAGAGGAAAAATGAAAAGAAGGATGAAGAAGAAGAGAAGAAGAAGGAGAAGGTGGAATAAGGAGAAGAAGGAAGAAATAAGCTCCTTCTCCTTCTTCTTCTCCTTCTTCTTTTCTTCTTCTTCTCCTCTTCCTTCTCCTTCTCCTTCTTCTCCTCCTCCTCCCCCTCCTCCTCCTTCTTCTTCTTTTTCTTCTCCTTCTTCTTCTCTTCTTGCTTCTTGTCTTTCTTCTTCTACGTAGCTTATTTTCCCCCAAAAAGACATAGTTAGCTAATTATCCTCCAAAATGACATAATTAGCTTAGTTAGTTAAACATCATAAGAACCCTGGTTAGCTCATTGAAATGACTAATTTAGATCCAAAATGTCATAATAAGCTCAAAATGCATTAATAATCGTAGTTCAATACAAAATGACATATTTTATCCAAGTTAGCTCTAGAATGACCTATACTTAGCTAAGTTCTCTCCTAAATGACATAATAAGGCTATGTAGCTCCAAGATGACCTATTCCACCTAACTTAGCTATTAAATGGCCTATACTTAGCTAAGTTCTCTCCGAAATAACCTATACTTCTCTTCTTCATCTTGTCTTCTTCTTCTAACTTTCTTATTTGCCATTTTGCAGATTACATTCACTTCACGGGAAGCTTGGATTATATTGATGGAATGCTTGAATATGGTTTCTTCTACCATGGCTTCATGGTAGATTTAATTGAAACTATTGTAGTATATGGATATATATGAAACTGTATGCATGGATGAAATTGGTGTAATATATGGTTTGGTACGGATGCAACTTGCATAGTATTTATGTATTATATATATCCTGATTATTTTAATATGGTTATGAGTACGGAAAAAAAATTATTTTTGTCAAATATATATATATATCGTGATTATTGTGAAAATTGTTGGATATAATAGGAAGTAAAATAAAGGGGGCTGTTTTGAGTCTTTGTCGTCCGCCCACCGATGGCAAAGGCCCTAGGGCAGACGGCAAAGGCTCAAAACAGCCTGGCTGAACCACGTTGGGAGCGCCCCTTTGGCGTCGGCCTAGAACATGGCTGACGGCAAAGGGGGGTGGGCTGACGACAGTGGTGGCGGGAGAGAGAGGCTGTCAGTGCCCCTTTGCCATCGGCCCACCCATGGCTGACGGCAAAGGGGGTAGAGTAGACGGCAAAGGGGGTAGGGCAGACGGCAAACAAAAGGTGGGCCCAGCAACCAGCCGTTAGCACTTCACGGGAGCGATTGCGGATCTGCCATCCCATTTTTTTTGCTGTCAGCCCACCCATGGCAGAGATTCTTTGTCGTTCGCCTTCCTAAAGCTGACGGCAAATAACCTCTTCACCAGATATTTTTTTGCCATCTAGTTTGCCGTTAGCTGACGGATGGCAAAGCCTTTGCCGTCCGGTATTCCCCCCTTTGCCATCAGCCATGGCAAACGGCAAAGTCTCAGATTCCTGTAGTGCCAGCTCCAGTGGGAGTATGACGAGGAGAAAGGCAAGATGTATGTGACATATCTGGATGAGTAGAGGACCTAGTCGTGATCTTTGGGATAGCTTGATAGTATCATTTGCAACTTCTTTTATCGTTTGATTTCGTCCGTAGTCAGACCCTGTGTTCAACTTGATGTTATGATTTGAGTGACATTGTAAGTTAGCATGTGGCGAGTGTAAGCCAACTTGTATACTCTTCTCATTCAGTATTGTATGTTGTGATGATACTATTCCTTCTAACGGCAAGATGCGCCTCTATCCCTTGTGAGGCCCTTGTGCCTTAAATGGATAGGGGCGCATCTTGGGCGTGACAAGTTGGTATCAGAGCCATGCGACCATAGGAACCTTTGCTTGTTCGAACTTGGCCGAGTCGTGTCTAGTGAAAACTATTTTGAGTCTAGTTATATCGGAGAGTAGGATTCTTTTTACTCCTCTTCTATGCTCTCGTGAGGTTTCCGACTTAGGAATTTTGATTCTACTCCTCTTCTCGTTCAAATTTTCTTTAGGATCACGCGGGTATTTTGGAGTCTATATGATGCCGATGTGACAGGGTTCTGTCTTGGTGCCTCCTGTCTGACTTGATTTCTTCAGGGGAGTCGAGCTCCAAGGAATGTTGGCACATCGTTATCATTCAGCTTCCTTGATATCTCTAGACAGAGAATGTTTGAAATTACTTCAATACTTATTGTGGTGAGATAAGGTCGGAGTCACCCAGTACTGGGGAGGCGTCCAGGGTACCACCATGGTTTAGTATCGTTGTGAGTTCGAGGATTCGAGATTAGACGACTTTGCGGAATTTCTTGAATTATGGTGTGGAAGGTTGCGGATGCAGTTGTAGCTGATAGCCTAGGGCAGGTTCCTGATTCCGCATAGGTTGGAAATCTTGTAGTCATCTAGGATCATCTTCTTTAGATGTATATGGGCATGTACATTTGTTGTGAGCGCGTAGCTCAATACTTTTGTGTTATTGCAAGTGGCTTCTAATTTCTCATGATGTTATCATAACCCAAGAAGCATTCTTACTAATTTTTCAGTAGGAAGGCTATGTTGTTAATTGTTCAATTTCTTTCAAGCATTTGATTCAGCTTATGTTTCATCTTATCAATGAGGTGCTAATGCGTTTTGTCCATCATCAGGATGGCTCCACCAACTCGCAACAATCCGGGTCATGGTGAGGAGCAGACTGATGTTCCACCGCCACACCCGCCACCGCCTCCTCCGCCTTCTCCTCCAGAAGCTTGGCAAGCTATGATGGCCGCGACCAATGCAAACACTCAATTGTTGCTCAGACTGTTGCAAGAAAGGGAGCAGGATCAACAAGGTTTTCAAGGCAATTTTCAGAATCAACTGTAGTTTGCGACTCTCAATCAGTTCCTTGCCAACCAGCCCAAGACATTCACCTGTTGTGAGCAGCCTCTAGATGCTGATGATTGGCTTCATGATATGATTAAGCATTTTGAGTGCAGCAATGTCATGCCAGAGGACTTTGTCAGGTTTGCATCGTTCCACCTAAAGGGTCAAGCAGCTGATTGGTGGCAACAGTACAAGGATTCCAGGGGCGATCATGTTGTTACTTGGGACGATTTCCGTCGTGACTTCAGGGCTCATTACATTCCGACAAGCTTTGTCGAGGAGATGCATGAGAAGTTCAGGCACCTGAAGCAGGGAAGTAAGTCTATCTATCAGTACAATGTCAAGTTCCAAAATCTAGCTCGTTATGCCAAGCAAGATGTTCCAGAGGTGGTCTCAGGGATGAGCTTCTGCCAGGCCTAGTTCTTCAAGAGCCTCATGAGTTTGATCAGTTCTATAACATGGCTTTGAAGATTGAAGCAGCTCAGCTCAAGTTGGAGAACTCTAAGAAGCGTTCAAGGGATTCATATTATTCTTCCAGCTCTCAGATGGTTCCCAAGCAGCAGAAGTATTGGGCACCAAATCCTCTTTCGTTTCGTCCTCCTCAGCAGTAGAAGCAGTTCGGTGGTCGTGGTTCTTCCCACCCACCCAACCCAGGTTTCTAGCAGAAGAACCAGGCGTCCAAGGCAGTTCTTGTTCCTCCTCCAGGCAATGTTCATCCGCTTTCTGAGGTGACTTGTCACAAGTGTGGTCAGAAGGGCCACTATGCAAACAAGTGCAACCAGTGGCGTCTTCCGCCTCCTCCTCCTGTCAAGCCTCCAGGAAATGCTATGGTGAAGCATAATCCCAAGGCCGCAAGAGTGAATATGGTGAATGCAGCAGAGGCAGAGGATTCTTCTCAAGTGATCATGGGTAATCTCTTAGTTAATGATTTTCCTGCAAAGTATTGTTTGATTCTGGTGCATCGCATTGTTTCATGTCAAAGCCATTCTTCATTAAGCATGATTTTCCGTCATCATCTTTGGGTAGACCTTTGGGTATTGTTTCTTCGGGTGTTTCCATGAGGACCAATTCTATTGTTCCGGATGTTTCTATCAAGATGGGTAATTATTCTTTCTTGGCGTCTGCTTATGTGCTCGGGAATTCTGATATTGATCTCATCCCGGGCATGGACTTTCTGGCTATGAATAAGGCTCATGTTGATTGCAAAGCAAAAGAGGTCAAGCTGACTCATCCTTCATAAGATGTGATTATTTTCGCGGCTCGCGATGACACAATCCGTCTCTTTGCTCTTAATGAGAAGGGTGAAATCTTGGCGATTTCTCAAATTCCGGTGGTTTGTGAGTATGAAGATGTCTTTCTAGAAGAATTGCCAGGAATGCCTCCGCACCGACCAGTTGAGTTCGTGATTGATCTCGAGCCTGGAACTGAACCGGTATGCAAGCGCCCATATAAACTTGGCCCCAAAGAGCTGAAAGAGTTGAAGAAGTAGCTAGATGAGCAAGAACGTCTGGGTATGATCAGACCAAGTTCTTCACCATGGGGTTGTGGTGTTTTGTTTGTCAAGAAGAAGGATGGCACGGAGCGTCTTTGTGTGGACTACCGGCCATTGAACAAGAAGACAATCAGAAACAAGTATCCACTCCCCAACATCAATGAGTTGTTTGAGCAACTGAAAGGTGCCAAGGTTTTCTTGAAGCTTGATCTTCGCATGGGTTATCATCAGATTCGCATTCGCGAAGAAGACATTCCCAAGACCGCTTTCAGGACGAGTTTTGGCTCTTACGAGTACACCGTCATGTCGTTTGGTCTTGCTAATGCTCCTTCAACCTTCTAAAGAACGAAGCATTCCATAAGGTCAACCTTCAGATGATTCCGCAAGGATTTCTTGCCAATCTTAAAGTCTCTCCGACCCTGGAAGATCAGGTTCGCCAAGCACATCTTCTTGACGCTATGGTGAGGAATGTGAAGAAAGGTGTGGCCAAGAGCATTCCGAAGTATAAGTGCTTTCGTGTCAATGACAAAGATACCTTGTTCTTTGAGGACCATCTTGTGGTTCCAAAAGGTGATCTCAGAAAGGTTATCATGGACGAAGCACATAATTCTCTGCTATCCATTCATCTAGGCAGTTCAAAGATGTATCAGGATCTCAAGCAAACCTTCTGGTGGACTCGCATGAAATGTGAAATTGCTCAGTTCGTGAACAAGTGTGATGTTTGTCGCAGAGTGAAGGCAGAACATCAACGTCCAGCACGTCTTCTTCAGCCTTTGCCTATCCCAGAGTGGAAATTCGATCATGTTGAGATGGATTTCGTAACTGGGTTTCCCAAGTCCAAGAGAGGCAACGATGCCATCTTTGTGGTTATCGACAAGCTGTCAAAAGTGGCTCATTTCCTGCAGAGTTGTATACGTCAAGTATAGTGTCTTTGCATGGTATTCCTCAGCTCATCTCTTCTGACCGTGGAAGTCTCTTTACTTCCAAGTTTTGGGAGTCCTTCCAGACTGCTATGGGTACCAAGATCTGTTTCAGCACGGCGTTCCATCCGCAGACAAGTGGTCAAGTTGAGAGAGTCAATCAGATCCTTGAAGATATGCTCAGAGCCTGTGTGATTTCGTTCAGCATGAAGTGGAAAGACTTCCTTCCATATGCTGAATTCTCATACAACAATAGCTTTCAAGCAAGCTCAGGCAAGGCCGCTTCCGAAATTTTCTATGGTAGAAAGTGTCGTACCCCGCTTAACTGGTCCGAAACCGGTGAGCGTCAGATATTGGGCAATGACATGATCACTGAAGCAGAAGAAATGTGCCATGTCATTCGTGAGAACCTCAAAGCAGCTCAGTCCCGACAGAAGAGTTATTACGATAACAAACATCAGGATGTTTCTTTCCAACTGGGCGATCTAGTCTATCTCAGAGTCTCTCCCATGAAAGGCACTCAGCGGTTTGGAATTAAAGGGAAGCTAGCTCCTCGTTTTGTTGGTCCTTTCAAAGTGGTTGGCAAGACAGGTGGTCTTGCATATCAACTAGAGCTTCCTCCAAATTTCGCAAATGTGCACGATGTCTTCCATTTTTCTCAGCTCCGGAAATGTTTCAAGACTCCTGAGCAGACCATTGACCTCCAAGACATTGATCTTCAAGAAGATATTTCTTATCGTGAGCACCCAGTTGCTATTCTTGAAGAAACTGAGCGTAAGACTTGCAACAAATCTAACAAATTCCTCAAGGTGAAGTGGTCTCATCATTCCGACAAAGAAGCTACTTGGGAACGCGAGGACCTTCTCCATTCTGAATTTCCGGACTTCTTTCGTTCCTAGATCTCGGGTCGAGATCCTCTTGTAGTGTGGGAGAGTTGTGACATCCCAAGTGTCCCTACCTTACTTGGCATGTAACCCGATGTATGAACCTTGTGTCATGAGCTATGAGATGTATGTTTGCTCCTTGCCATTCATGTGTTTGCATTCATGCATCATCATGCGTCATTCTCATTTCATTTCTATGTGCATGTGTGTTTCATTGCCTTGCTATGATGTGGTGGTGGTGTATGGTTGTATTGTGAGGTGTGAAATGTTTGTGATTGGTTGGATCCATGGGTGCAACCTATTCTTTTCCCTCTCTTATCCCTTTGCAACATCCCCTCCAAAACCCTTTTCTCCCTACTATTATTATCACCAGATTTAGGTTGTTTTAAAATTCTTAAAAAATGTTCATGAGGTGGCCCCCTGTGTTTTATGAAATGTGAGTATGTTGGATTTAATGTTTGGGTTTTGTTTGAATTGTGTTTAAATTAACAAGGGGCTATCATTTTAAAATTAATTAAACTTACTTGCCCTAAAAATCCTTTTAACATTTTTATTAAATGATGCTCATTATTTGGTTCACCAAAGTATTTTTGTTTGTCAGAAAACCCCTTTATTTATTTCTGTGGGTTTTTGGTTTAGTTGGCTATTATTTAAAAAGGGAGATCCTCCTGTTTATTTTGAGAGGGAGTGAGAGAGAGGATGGTGGGCCGCGGCCCAGCCCAGCTAGATACAACGACCACCTGCTCCGTCTCCCACCTCCGTTAGTCGCAGAGAGAGAGCAGAGAGCAGAGAGCGTTGTCACCATCGTTGTTAGCCATCACAGACGTCGAGGCCCCCCCTTCTATTTATGTCTGGGCGTCCGTGCCTCCCTCTAGGATTTCCCTCCGCCGTTGCCGCTTCCACCTCTCCCTCTTCTCCTCTCTTCTTTCCCCTTCAGGTAGGTTTCAGAGTAAGTTCAGAGACAATGTGTTGCCGGTGGTCTTCGGCTCATCGTCGCCGCACCTCCGGTGACCTAATCGTCGCCATCGAAGATGGCGGGGAGGTTCCTCGTGCTGCCGACGCTCCGTTCCTGGTGCAAGGGAAGCCCTAGCTCCTCTGCAATGCTGCCCCGTCGGGCCTCGTCTGCAGTAGAGAAGCTCGTTGTCGGGCCGTCTTCTTCCCCTTCTTCCCCTTCGTCTTGCCGTGTCCGCGTCCCCACGCCTCCGGAGACCACCTCGGTGAGCATCCGTTCCCCGCAACCCCTCCTGTCCCGCGAGTCGCCGACGTTGCGTTCCGCCTCCGCCGTGCCCCGAGCCGAGCAACAGCTCGAGCTCGAGCGCCGTCTTGCCATCGTTCCAGCCGTTCTCCAAGTTGGGGATGGTTCCCCTAGGTGCCTGTGCTCCCCGTAGGTGGCCGATGTCGCCGGAGTTGCCCTGTCATCGCCGGAGTTGCCGTTGCGCTCGCTGTCGCCATAGGTGTCTAATTTCTTCAGTTTCGTCACTGTTATGCCTGTGTGTGTGTACTAGTGGGCTGGTTGCCCTTCTCTATTAACAAACCGCAGTGCAGCCGAGTGGCAACCGGCTCGGGGTCAGACCAGGGAGGTCTGGGGTTCAAATCCCCTACCCCTTTTTTTGTTTCCTTTTTCTTTCTTTTTGCACTGTTTTCTTTTCTTGTTAATTGTATGTGTATGCACATGTTGTTTTGCTTATTTTTTTATGCCTCCGGCTACTCTTAGTACTTGTGTGTGTGTGCAAGTAGGTGTAGGTGTGGGTGCACACTTGTGCATATATGCATATTTGGATGTGTATGTGTGCATCTACACCTAGGGGTGATTGTGTGGATTTCTATGTTTAGGTAGGTGCATATATGTATATGTATGTGTGTTGGGTGTTGTAGGCAGGGTGTTGTGTGTTGTGTGTGTATGTTATACATACACACACTTGTGTGTGTGTGTTGTGGTGAGTGTATGTGCATGTGCATTAGCACATGTTTATGCTTGTATGTATATGCTTGTGTGTATATGCCTAAGGCATATACACATGTGTAGCTTATGTGTAGTGTATGTGTGTATGCCATGAATAGTGTAGGAGGCATGTTTTCGCCTTTGATGCATGTGTTTGTGTATGTGTATATACATGGGACTAGATATGCATGTGTAGGTATTTGTGGTAGTGTGTAGGTGAGTGTATGTATATGGGGCATACATATATGTGGTGTGTATGTGTGCCTATATATACATGGTCTTGTGGTGTATGCTTGTAGTGAGAAGATGTATGTGTGTATGTAGGGGACTAGTGGGCATTCCACTTGACTCCCCTTTTATTTTGTTAGTGTGCTTGTTAGTAGATGTCCTTATATTGCCATGGTATTTTGTTTAACATGAGAATCACCCATTTAGGTGGGAGGCAAGCTGCTAGTGCATACTTGAAGTTTCTGTTTCAGCTTGCTAAAAAATGACTGTCTAGGAGAACTGATGTTATTGTTTTGCCATGTAGAGTGGGTTGTATCTAGTGATATGTTTGGAATTTGCTGGTGCTCAGTGCTAGCTATTTGGATTAGTCATTGACATATACCATCCTGTTAATTTTCATGCCAATAGGAGCTGTTTAACATGTTTAACAACTGCTGTCAACTTGCTACTTTATAATCACAGATTCCAAAAAACTGTAATTTTCACAGTCCCAGAAAACTGTTTCATCATGCCATCTTGTTTGCTTCTTGCATATTGATGTGTGCCTCTTCTGCTGATTGCATAGTTGGATAAGTTGATGTGGGTGTTGAGTAGATTCTGTCCATGTCTTGTTTGTGGCTGTAGGGTTCCTGCAGCTCAAGTTGTGGGCTTTTCAAACTGTTATGTTGCTGTTTTGTGGCAGATTGGGGGTTATTTTGTTTTGTGACTTGTGGGAGCTATACTCCATGGAATGGATTGATTCTTGATTCTATTGTGATTGATTTTTCATCACCTATCCAGTGGCTACCTTGTAATGCCAAGAATTATCCCAGGTATTGGTGGTATTGTGTTTTGCCTCCGTACCTTGTCGTGAGCGTATCTCGCGAACCGTAGCTCCGTTTCTTGTGCTCCTTATATGCATTTCCATCGATTTTGCATGACGCATACATATTTTCCATGTTAATGCATGTCTAAATAACTTAACATGTGGTTCTTTTCAGATTCATTAATAAACAACTTCACATGTGAAACATGACTAGTTTTGGGTTGCCATGTTAGAAATCTACATAAGTGGTCATGCATCATTTTGATTGTGCATTGCACCTTGGTTGGATGTTTATTGTTTCTGTTTCTCTTGGGTAGACGCGAGTGTTGATACTGAGTATGAGGACCCAGGAGAGTTCCACTACGAGGATTCTACTACTTGTTTCACTGAAGAACCAACAGGCAAGATGATCGTACCCGGATCCCGATACTATTTTGCTTGCTAGTTTCTTGCTCTTATCGTTACAATTGCACTACCTACCACTTGATACCATCCCCCCATGTTGCCATGACAGCCTCTAACCTCCGCATCATAGCAAACCTTTGATTGGCTAAGTTACTGCTGCTCAGCCCCTCTTATAGCGTTCTTAGTTGCAGGTGCAGGTTGTTCCATGTGTTAACATGGATTTGGATATCATAATAAATTCTGTTATTCAATTTAATGCACATTTATATCTTGGTATTGGTGGGAGGCTTGGCCTTTTGCTAAGTGATTTGTACCTCTATTACCGCCATTAGTTCCTTGTTACCGGTGTTATGTTTTCCATACTTTGCGCTCCTAACATGCTCGGGGTTGTTATGGGGACCCCCTTGTTCATTCGGTTGAGATTAAAACTTGTCTAGCAAGACCCAACATTGGTACTACATTTGCTTAACAACTTAATAAAAATTGCATAGGGTCTTGCAAACCCGTGGATAATTTAATCAACCCCCGGGCCAGTGCGCCTTATGAGTGTTGGTCCAAACTAGAGCACCATGCGGGGCCAACCTGGGGCAACTCGGGAGATTTCTATCAGGCCACCGTACGCTTCGCTTATCCATCGTGTCCTGAGACTGAGATATGCGGCTCTTATCGGGTTCGTCGACACGTCGGGAGGTCTTGCTGGATTTGTTTTACCTTTATCGAGTGTCTTGCGTGTGGAGTCTGACTTTCTTTGGGTTTACTCAAGGTGTTGGAATTCCTTTGGAACAACCTATGATGATCACGAAATCCGCGGTCGAGGTATTCCTACGGAGTGTGGTTAATTTTGTAATGGATTAGTTGGAGCACCCCTGCAGGGTTAAATCTTTTGGAAAGCCGTGCCCGCGGTTATGTGGCAACTTGGATATTTGTTTAACACCCAGTTATAGCAAACTTGAAGTAAACTTTAATTAAAATACACCAACTGTGTGAGTAACCGTGATCGTCTCTGCTCGTGAACATGATCCGAGAGAGAACACGGTGGGGTTATGTTTGATGTAAGTAAGTGTTCAGGATCTCACAGAGATCATGCTAGATTCAATCGTTCTTCGTAGGCCACTCATATTTATTTCATGTTGCGTAAGATAGCCATCATATATGCTTAGTGCTGCCACAAACTAAACACTACCCCCCTTCCAAACCTTTAAGCTTGAATAGTCTCGATACCCGGGCACATGATAGCTGAGTCCTCTGTGGCTCACAGTTTACTACAACAATCCAGGTATAGGTTCACATGAGTTCGTGCAGGATGATCTTACCCAGCTCCAGTGGGAGTATGACAAGGAGAGAGGCAAGATGTATGTGACATATCCGGATGAGTAGAGGACTTGGTCGTGATCTTTGGGATAGCTTGATAGTATCATTTGCAACTTCTTTTATCGTTTGATTTCGTCCGTAGTCGGACCCTGTGTTCAACTTGATGTTATGATTTGAGTGACATTGTAAGTTAGAATGTGGCGAGTGTAAGCCAACTTGTATACTCTTCTCATTCAGTATTGTATGTTGTGATGATACTATTCTTGCTAACGGAAAGATGCGCCTCTATCCCTTGCGAGGCCCTCGTGCCTTAAATGGATAGGCGCGCATCTTGGGCGTGACAGCTTCCTCCCCCTGTATGTTGTGGACTGTGACCTAGGAACTCTAGCAGTGACATGAGTACCATCTATTGCCCCAATGCAATCCTGAAAATGGCATCACAAGCCTGTGTTAATGCTCAACTTGAACAATACAAGCATATCAAGCCATGAAAAGTGTATATTGTCAATGCTCACCTTGAAGTATGAATACCATCTTGGGCTTCCGTGAATCTTGGGTGGTGTCTGGCCACATGGTCTCCTGATCATCTCTCCTCTAAGCTCCCCAATAGCAAAAGCACCTACTTGAAGTACCTAGAGATTGTCTCCATTGATCTCCTAAACGTGTTGTGAATGACCCTAAACCTCTAGTTATGGCCAAGAACATGGAGGAACATGGCCACTTGCTCTTCCACACAGGTGTTGATGTTATCTTGTAGCAGCCCCTGCTCCCGAAGGTCTCGACAATCCTGGCAAATCGTGCTCTTTTCATTCGAAGCATCCACAGAGCCTCGACGTCATTTTAGTTGTAGATGTAGTTCAGATTTTGGATCCTCTCCTGATCCTGAATAAACATTGGACCATAGCGGATCAAAGTTCTCTGGTGAATGAACATGACCCATGCCTGGATCGCACTTATCAGTGCTACTGCTTGAATTATCAGCCTCATCCATGCGTCGATAACCTAGTCGACATCGATGGTTCTTTCCAGGGGAAATCGATCCTACACCTTGCCTAACGGCCTAACCACCGACCTAACAAAGGGGGAGGGGCTGCTGCTTACTAGCATTGGACATGAGGACGGCGTAGGGGAGCCATGGCCAACAGCAACGGGAGTACCAGATCCGCCGCAAATGCTGCCGCCTCTTCCGCCGCCACTGCCTCTAGCGCAAATTTGAAATCTCAGCCGCCACCGGTGGTGCGGCAGTAGGGAACAAAGTGACTATGGGTGAGCAAGTAGTAAGGGGGTGAGGCTAGATTCGGCGTCGGGACGGCGCGCCATATTTCAAATCTCTCGTCATCCCCCCTCGCCCTCGCGTCGCACCCGCCCATGCGACCTCGCGCCGCACTCAGCCTGGCTCGTGAGAAACTGCCGATCCGAGCATTTCCAGCGAGCCAGGCTCTGGGCTGCTTTGAGAAGCGTGTGATGCAGGCCCAACAGTGAAACGAGGCAACCAAACAGTCCTCTTCCTTCCCACGCGGTCCTGGTTCGGCTCGATGCGGGCAACCAAACACGCCCTTTATATCCTGAACTACATCATCGTGCATGCTCTTGGTTGGATAGCTAGCTAAGCTGGTGTGAAGTGGCACCACCCTAATGACTGACGAATCACGGACATTATTAAAGGAAGAGTCTACAGCGAAGCCCAACACAAAAATATGTATATACGTGCTCAACACTTGACGAGTACTTAGCATGCGTGCGGTAGAAGTATCACCAGTAAGAGCCCCCGTAGGGTCAGGCGGGTCGGGGGCGGTGGCGCCGGTGCCGGCACTAGCGGGAGGTGTGTTGGTGTCTCTGTCGGCGGGGAGGTTCTGGGTGCTCGCCTCGGATGGTGAAGACGAGGATGCAAGCAGGCCGGAGAGCGGTGCTCTCTCTGGGGATTTCTCGAGCAGGTCGGAGGTGACTGCCTCGGATCTGGACGGGAAAGGGATGCCTATGCCAGTCTCGTTGCAGCTGACGTGCTCGGGCACCGCCCTGGGGAGGACGATGGAGGCTCGGTGGTCGTCGTGGCCATCTGCGGGCGTTTCCCAATCTGCTGGCGTCTGTCTGCACGGGTGTTTCCGTGGGGCGGAGTGTGTGGGGGCTGCTCGTGGTGCTGAGGATGTCTAGGTGGTGGTTGCTCGTCGGAGGAAGGTGTGTCATTCTTCGTGGCGACGTCGGGTGGCAGCATATCTCTAGGGAGGGTGTGCAAGCCGCTCTTTGTCGGGTTATGCACCCATGCCTGGTCGGGATGGGTTTCAGGATGAGGTGGTCGGGAATCCTGCTGCCTTCCTGGGGTCTGGGGGACCCTCCGCGGTCTCCGGCCGCCCGGGCAGTGGCGCCAGTGGTGCGGGCGGTGTTTCTCTCGTCGTGGGACAAGTTTCTAGTGTTAGGGTTAGGATCTAGGGGGCAGTGCAGGCCGGTGGATGGGCTTGTTCGGGCCGCTGCGTGCGATGGGCCTTGTGGGCCTTCCTGTGGGTTCAGCCTCGCGGATTTGGTGGCCAGGCCTCATGTGTTCGGCACATGTTGCCTGATCCGCGAGGCACCTATGGAGACGCGACGACGGGCTATTAAAAGGTGGTGGTGGGTTCCCAAGTCAGACCACTCTCTCTCGCTAGGGTTTCCGGTTGCGTTGCGCGACATTCGCAAGTGGGGGCATGGGGCACGATTTCTTTGTGCGGCGAAGGTTCCAATGTTGGCTAAGGCGGTGGCAAGGATGGAGAAGGAGCAGTGGCTCCAGGAGCACAGCCACGGCAAGCGGCACCGGGATGATTCCACGTTCGAGGTCGAGGGGCTTGACCACGAGCGCGATTTGAGGGTTGAGCTCGGCTGGTAGGGAGAACTAGTTGAGCCAGGAGAGCCTTTCATGAGGTGGTCAGGCTTCGTGATCCCGTGGGCGCTATTCATCTCGTAGCCGTGATCCTTCGCCGTCTCTGCCGCCTCCTCCGCCAGGCCAACCCAGGCCGACGACTGGTGCGGGTGGAGGGGCGGGTCCGGGCGGCACGGGCCATGGCGGGTGGGGCCATGGGGGTGTCCGTCGATCCTGGGAGCCCGATGGTGGTTGGAACAAGGGATCGTGGTTGGCAGCATCGAGAGGCCAAGGCACACAAGGCTCAGATTTGTTCGAGGTGATCTGTTTCAAGTGCCGGAAGAAGGGGCATTATCAAGTGGAGTGCAAGAATCTGCCTTTGTGCTTCATGTGTAAGACCGAGGGGCACACTTCCAATCTGTGCCCATCACGGATATCCAAACCCGAGCTGGTCATGTATGCATTCGGGATAAGAGGGATGGGTTTTTACAAGCTTGAGGGAGGCCCTTCGGAAGAGGTGGAGCTGTCGGCCAATGCAGCTTCGTTGGTGACGGAAGGAGAGGCGTCGGTGGAATCCTTGAGAATTGATCTCATTGATATGTGGGAGACCGAGTGGGATTGGTAGATTGTGCAAGTGAGGAAGAATTGTTTCTCATTGGTGTACCCGTCCAAGGCGGCGTTGCAGATGACTAAGAAGAGCGGCACCATTACGCTACTGTAATGCCTCGGACACACCCACCGGTAGTCGTTACTCCTGGCGGGATCTATACTGGCCTCACAGAACAATACTAGTCTTTTCTACGCACTTTGTCCTCACTCATGCGCACCCGGGGCCAACTTCCCAGTAGGTCAACCGTCCTAGAACTACTCCAAGCCAAGGACGCTTAACCTCGGAGTTCTGTTCGAATGGGCTCCTAGAAAATAAGGAATTCCTTATTGATATGAGTAGTCTATCATCCCTAATATGCCAGACTATTACATACACCACCACTCAGAGGAACCGACGTCCTCGTCGGGTCACAGGAACGTTCCCTCTTGGCACAAACGTCTATGCTTCCAGTCCGATACATGTGTCATTCCGTGTGCCACGACGGGTTACCAACTTAGTGAACAACATGACCGTGCACCTGTCAGAAACCATCCGTGTAACCGCGAGGGTCGGCTCTGATACCAACTTGTCACGCCCAAGATGCGATCCTATCCTTATTTTGGCACGAGGGCCTTGACAGGGATAGAAGCGCATCTCGTCGTGTTGCAAGAATGGATATCATTACAAGTACATTTACAAAAGAGATGAGTATATGGAATTGGCTTACACTTGCCACAAGCTACATCAAGATCACATCAATACAACAACATATTCAAACATCATACAGAAAAGCAGGGTCCGACTACGGGCGAAGTCAAACGATAAAAAATGACATCCATCCTTGCTATCCCAAGATGCCGTCTGGAACCCATCCTAGATTGATGATTAAGAAGAAGAACCCCAAATCAAAACAAGCATCGCTCTCATGTCAAATCATCACATTACATGTACCTGCAACTGCTGTTGTAGTAATCCGTGAGCCACAGGGACCCAACAATCTCATTTCCAAGGGTATCAAGACTATTAAAGGTTAATGGGTGAGGTATGGTTAAGTGGTGAGTCTGCAGCAAGCGACTAAGCATTTATTTGAGTGGCTAACTTACGAATACAAAAAGTAAAGTATGATGGTTTACGCATAACGGACGTGAACTAGTAATGATCACTAACTGATCCTGAACACCTACTTACGTCAAACATAACCCCACCGTGTTCTCTCTCGGGTAAGGAGCCACGAGAAGAGACAATCATGGTTACACACACTGTTGGTGTATTTTATTTAAGTTTACTTCAAGTTTTCTATGACCGGGTGTTAAACAAAGTTTCCAAGTTTGCCACGTAACTGCGAGCACGGCTTTCCGAAAGATTTAACCCTATAGGGGTGCTTCAACTAGTCCATCACAAATTAACCACACGCCGCGAGAATAACCTCGACCACGGATCTCGTGATCTTCATAGGCAATTCCACAGGAAGACCACACCTCGAGATAGCTCGAAGTAAAACAGAATTCCTCGCGCAAGACATTCGAGAAAGGTAAAACAAATCCAGTAAGGCCGCCTGGCATGTCGACGATCTCGATAGGAGCCACATATCTCGTTCTCAGGACACGACGGATGAGCGATGGTTAGCACGCCAATCACCGAGTTGCCCCGAGTAGCGTTAATAAGCTGCTCTGGGTTGGAATTATAGTCATGAGGAGCACTGGCCCGGGTTGTTGATTAAATATCCTCCAGGTGTGGAAAGTCCCTATGCAATTTTATTAGTTATTAGGGAAATGTAGTACCAATGTTGGGCCTTGCCAGACAAGCTTTATCCTAAAACGAAAATCAAGGGGGTCCCCATAACAACCCCGAGCATGTTAGGAGTGCTCAATTATGGAACATAACACCGGTTCACAAGTAACTAGGGGCGACAAGAGTGGAACAAAACACCAAGCAGAAGGCCAATCCTTCCACCCTTCACCAAGTGTATATGTGCATTAAATTAAATAGCAACAATATTGTGATAACAAAAGAATGTCCATGTTGTCACATGAAAGCAATTGCACCTGCAGCTAGAAACACTATAAGAAGGGCTAAGCAAGCGGTAATATAGCCAAAGAATGGTTTGCTGGGATGTGGAGGGGTCAGAGGCTTTTCATGGCAATGTTGGGAGGCTTGATAAACAAGTGGTAGGTAGCGAGACAGAACGATAAAATTGGGACAACTAGCATAGCAATGATAGTAGTGGTATCGAGGGAAATGTGTCATCTTGCCTGAGATCCCGCTTGGAAGAAGAGCGAATCCATGAAGAAGACGAGCCAATGTATTCGAACGAATTCTCACCCTCCAAATGCTTTCAGAACTCTACCGAGAAGAAGCAACCCAAAACAAACAATCAACACAAGATACACCACAACATATGCATGACATGATGCGCAAACAAATATGATGCATGTCCGGTTAACAATGCAGCGCGTGGCATGGGGCAAGCACAACAAACAACTACTACATATTAAGTGAAGTTCAATCTTCACCTTATGCCATGACCACCCATGTTAAACAACATTTAATATTGATGAGTACCTAACGAGAGTGAACTAAATAATTCAAACGTGGAGTTTCATCAATATGCAACTCATTGCATATTGAACTTCACTTAATATGTAGTAGTTGTTTGTTGTGCTTGCCATGCCATGCCATGCGTTGCATAGTAAACTAGACATGCATCATATTTGTTTGCGCATCATGTCATGCATATGTTGTGATGTATCTTGTGTTGATTGTTTGTTTTGGATTGCTTCTTCTTAGTACAGTTCTGAAAGCGTTCGGAGTTTGAGGATTCGTTCGAATACGTTGGCTCATCTTCTTCATGGATTCGCTCTTATTCCAAGTGGGAGCTCAGGCAAGATGGCAAATTTCCCTCGATACCACTACTATCATTGCTATGCTAGTTGTCCCAATTTTATCGTTATGTCTCGCTACCTACCACTTGTTTATCAAGCCTCCCAACATTGCCATGAAAAGCCTCTGACCCCACCACATCCTAGCAAACCATTGTTTGGCTATGTTACCGCTTGCTCGGCCCTTCTTATAGCGTTTCTAGCTGCTGGTGCAATTGCTTCCTTGTTAACACATGGACATTCTTTTGTTATCACAATATTGTTGCTATTTAATTTAATGCACATATACACTTGGTGAATGGTGGAAGGATTGGCCTTCTGCTTGGTGTTTTGTTCCACTCTTGTCGCCCCTAGTTACTTGTGAACCGGTGTTATGTTACATAATTGAGCGCTCCTAACATGCTTGGGGTTGTTATGGGGACCCCCTTGATTTTCGTTTTAGGATAAAGCTTGTCTAGAAAGGCCCAACATTGGTACTACATTTGCCTAATAACTAATAAAATTGCATCGAGACTTTCTAGAAACCGAGGATCTTTAATCAACAAACCAGGCCAGTGCTCCTCATGAGTGTTGGTCCAACCCAGAGCAGCTTATTAAGGCTACCCGGGGCAACTCGTTGATTGGCGTGGTAACCATCGCTCATCCGTCGTGTCCAGAGAACGAGATACGTGGCTCCTATCGGGGTCGTCGACAGGCCGGGTGGCCTTGCTGGATTTGTTTTACCTTTCTCGAATGTCTCGCGCAGGAGTTCCGTTTTACTTCGGGCTATCTCGAGGTGTGGTCTTCCTGTGGAATTGCCTATGAAGATCACGAGATCCATGGTCGAGGTTATCCTCGCGGCGTGTGGTTAATTTGTGATGTACTATTTGGAGCACCCCTGCATGGTTAAATCTTTTGGAAAGTCGTGGCCGCAATTATGTGGCAAACTTGGAAACTTTGTTTAACACCTGGTCATAGCAAACTTGAAGTAAACTCAAATAAAATACACCAACCGTGTGTGTAACCGTGATTGTCTCTTCTCTTGAGTCCTTATCCGAGATAGAACACTGTGGGGTTATGTTTGACGTAAGTAGGTGTTCAAGATCAGTTAGTGATCACTACTAGTTCACGTCCGTTATGCGTAGACCACCATACTTTACTTTCTATATTCGTAAGTTAGCCACTCAAATAAATTCTTAGTCGCTTGCTGTAGCCTCACCACTTAACCATACCTCACCCATTAAGCTTTAATAGTCTTGATACCCTTGGAAATGAGATTGCTGAGTCCCTGTGGCTCACAGATTACTACAACAACAGTTGTAGATATAGGTAATGTGATGATTTGACATGAGAGCGATGTTTGTTTTGATTTGGGGTTCTTGTTCTTCATCATCATCATTCTAGGATGGGTTCCAGGCGGCAGCCTAGGATAGCAAGGATGGATGTCATTTTTTATCGTTTGATTTCGTCCGTAGTCGGACCCTGCTTTTCTGTATGATGTTTGAATATGTTGTTGTATTGATGTGATCTTGATGTAGCTTGTGGCAAGTGTAAGCTAATTACATATACTCATCTCTTCTATAAATGTACTTGTAATGATATCCATTCTTGCAACACGACGAGATGCACTTTTATCCCCGTCGAGGCCCTCATGCCAAAATAAGGATAGGATCACATCTTGGGCGTGACAGCTACCCATAAGTGGGCATCGCGCAGAGGTTGGAGAGCCTTTCCGCGAGCTGCAGGCCATGTCGTGGCTGCAAGAGTGTTGGGTGAGGGTGTTTGGCATTGTCGAAAAGCTTAGGAATGAACCTCTTATCAAGGAATTTCTCAAGGTGGTTGGTAAGGCAATGGTGATTGATGAACGTCCTATCGTGCGTCTGGACATGGGTGGGCTCAAGCATGTGCTGGTGAGGGCCAAGATTTGGTGTCGTGATCCTGTCAAGATTTCTGTGAAGTTTGAGATATTCCGGCACATGTCCGGTTTCATCATGCAGGTGGAACATGACTTTGGTGGTCCCCTCGCCCCAAACTCTCCTTCCCCTCCATCTTGCCCTAGACCACGCTCTGATGAGGATTCTGACGCTGACGAAGACTCATATAGAAGCCCTACAACTGCAGAGTGGGGTGGGGCGGCTTTGGGCAAGTCGGCAAAGGCAGATAAGGGGGCCACGACGACGAATACGGTGTCAATCCAGCCACTGTCTCGGCAGGCGGCTGATGATGGGCCTGGAGCTGGGGCGTTGGGTGCCTCTCCTCTTGCCCGCTCTTTCGTGGTCCTAGTTCCTCCCGTCGACACCCCACGGATGCTACGCAAGGAGGTGGGGTCTATGCCTCTGGAGGTGGATCAATATGGGTCAAATTTAGGCCATGGCAGTGCCTTGGATGCACAGATCAAGGTGTGCGTGGCGGCTCTTCCTCAGTTGGGCGGCAGCCCGGAGGATGCGGTCGTTCCGAAAAAGGTTCGATCTGTGCAAGGGATGGTGGAAGAGGGGGCTCAGGCGGTGGGGTATGGCATTACGGTGGTCCACTCCCCGTCCTCTGTCCCAAGCACGTACTCTTCGCCTTCGTCTGACACCCCATGCTCCTCCCCACCTTTGTCCTCCGCTCTTTCCAAGACCGAGATAGCGGGATGCGCAGATGCCCTGGTGATGTCGTCCATCGCCCCGGTCCGACTGGACACGCAGTTTGAGGGAGAGGCGTTCGCCGAGAATCTCATGCCCACGGAGGTGTGCTTGGAGGCGCTTGAGGAGTTGCACGAGGAGCCCGGCTCTCCGGCGCCCCCGCTTTCTCGGCGTGAGCTCCCACCAGCTTCTCCGGCGTGGGGTGGGTGGCGTAGCACCAGGGCATCGGCTTCCTAGGTGTCACACATGATGGAAAAGGCCATGAACCTCAAGGCAAGCAAGGAGCTACAAGGTATTGCCTCCAAACCAATCACTCGTTCTATGTATTATTTTAGTGTTCTCGCTTTGGCTTCGAATAACCATCTGTTGCGAGTGGCGGCGGAGACCCATGTGATCTTGGCAACAACTTCGTCTTCTCCTCTTGAGGTGTTGGATAGCATGAGGGCGGCAGATAAGGCCCAGGCGGCTATCGCGTAGGATGCGGCCCGACGGGATCTCGCACGCACGCTCGTGGCCAAGTCTCAGCCTCCTACTCTCAATGTCTCTGCTAGGGAGAGTGCAGAGCCATCAGGACAGGGTGGTCGTGCTGCCGAGAGGGGTCGTGGCCATGGTCGCGGTCATGCCCAGGGTCGTGGGCGTGGTCGGCTGTCGTCTATGGCGAAGCATTCGGTGGTTGATGGGGTGGGGACCCGTTTCCCTTTGGTGAACCAATGAAAGGGGTGATCTGGAACATGCGAGGGTTTGGTCAGCGGGTTCGGCGGAGGCAACTGATTTACTACATCCGTGACCAGCGCCTCGATTTTGTTGGACTGCAGGAAACTATTCGGGCCTCTTTCGAGCAATGGGAGGTGGACTCCCTCAGTGAGGCCGACTGTTTTCACTAGGAATGGCTCCCAGCTTCGGGGAGATCTGGGGGAATTATCCTTGGTGTTACAACGAACTTGTTCGAGGTCTTGTCATGCTAGAGGGGAGACTTTTTTGTATGGGTGGAAGTATTACAGAAAGATATTGGGTTCCGGTGGGAGTTGATGGTGGTGTATGGCCCGACTGATCATTCTTGCTCGTTAGAATTCCTCGAGGGGATTCACGCCAGGGTGGCAATCTGTTGAGGTCTCCTAAGGATTATAATAAGCGGGGCAACTTACATGTTTCGTTAATGGAAGCATTCAGGGATTGGGTGGCGAACTTAGGCCTCTTATAGTTGGATCGGGTGGGGGCGAGATACACTTGGACCAATAACCAACTATATCCCATGGGGTGTGTTCTGGACCGAGTGTTTGTGTCCCCTGAGTGGGAACAAAAATTCCTGTCTTGTTCTATGCTTGTGGAGATGAGGCTTGGCTCTGATCATTGCCCTCAGGTATTGGATTCCGGACAAATTGTATAGCGGATCCCTAAGCATTTTTTCTTTGAGAAGCAATGGCTCCTCCAGCCTGGTTTTGTGGCGATGGTCACAAATAAGTGGACGGCGGCTCTGGAGAAGCCTCCACATAGGTTCGGTCTGTTGAGCGATGCCATGGATGCATGGCAACACTATATTTGTGGTTTGTGTCACCATTTCTGTGGGTGGGGGACCAATGTAGGGAGCGATCTCAAGGCCTGTAAAGAGGCGCTAATGTCCGAATTAAGGGACCTCGATGATCGGGCATACCTCGGTGGGATCTCCTCGGTATAATGGGCTCGGAGATATTCGGCGGAGGACGAGATGATTTTTGTGCTTACATGTGAGGAGTTATATTGGCAGTAATGTGGCCAACAGAGGTGGGTTTTTCAAGGGGATGCGAGTACTGAATTTTTTCATTCGGTGGCTAATGGGAGACACCGCAGATGTTGCATTAGAATCCTAATAGAAGGGGAGGTGTTAATCTCCAAGGAAGGGGCGCTCTGAGACCATATATATGGGTTCTATCAGGAGCTCCTTGGATACGAACGAGGAGGGAGTGCTTCTCTGGGACCTAACTTATGGAATATAGACGAGAGAGTATCCGCGGTGGATAATGAGGCGCTTATCCGGCCATTCTCTATGGAAGAGGTGTCCGGATGCTTGAAGGAGATGCATAATAATACTGCTCTGGGACCGGATGGTTTCCCGTCACTTTCTATAAGAAGTTTTGGGGATTGATTGGTGAAAGCACACTTCCTCCGTTGGTGGGTTTGGTAATTCATAACAACAGATAAGTCATTGAACTAATGTTTCCATCAAGTATGTTTCAGGAAAAGTTCAATGATGGGTTGGCAAAAGTATTGTGGAGATACCCTAAGATGCAAGGAAATGGATTGTCTAAACTTCAATCAAGAGGACTCTACATCTTATATTTGTGAGAAATCACTTTGAGTCCATAGGAAAGCCAATACTATTAAAAGGGGATAAGGTTATGTTCTTGAACAAAATGCTCATACATGCACAACTGATAGTCACCAAAAACACCCACAAACTCTCCCACCAAATTCTGTACACAGCCAAACACTCAAAATCGGTGCAACCAACATTCTACATTTGGTGCCACCGATTCCAAACTCTAGACAGACTCAGCCAAACCCTAGCCACTTTGGTGCAGCCGATACTGCATTCGTGCCACCGAGTTAGGCTGCCAACATTCTGTTATGCAAGTTCACAGTTCCGATCCCTCCGAGATTGTTGTATCGGTGTCACCGAGAATGGCATTCTGACCATTGGTCACCTTATCGGTGCAACCTAGATTCCTATATCGGTCTCACCGAGATTCAAAAGTTGCCACCATTTGATCACTTCGGTACCACCGAGATTAACACATCGGTGTCACCGAGTTGGTCATTTTGTGTGTAATAATTGGATTTTTGGATATGCCTGTATATACCCCTCCACCAGCACCTACTTTATAGAGAAGCACTCAGAACTATTCCATACCTATCCTATCAGATTTTCTAAGAGAGAACCACATATCCTTGTGTTGAGGTCAAGATCTTCCACTCCAACCATATGGATCTTGATTTCTAGCCTCCCCAAGTTGATTTCCACCAATCCCATCTCTTCTACCAAGCCATATCTGCGAGAGAGTGATTGTGTATTGAGGAGTCTATCATCTTGAAGGAGAAGAGCAAGGAGTTCATCGACATTACGTAGCCTATTACCTTTTGTAGTGTGGTGCCTCCTAGATTGGTTAGGTGTCGCTTGGGAGCCTCCTACTTCGTGTTGTGCAGTGAACCAAGAAGTTTGTAAGGGCAAGGATATCGCCTACTTCGTGAAGTTCTAACCCGGGTAAGGCTAGTCCTCCGTGGACGTAGGCCGTCATGGTATAGTCAAGGTTGCTTCTTCATGGAACCCTCCGTGGATAGAGCCCTCCGTGGACTCTCGCGACCATTACCCTCCATGTGTTGAAGACTCCATGAACGTGGATGTACGATAGCGCCACCTATCGGAACCACGGGAAAAATCATCGTGTCACCAATTGCATTTTCTTTCCTACCCTCTCTTTACTTACATGTGAGATGTCTTTTCTTTCCGCTGCTATACTCTTAGACATGCATGTATAGGGTGTACTTGACATACTATCAATGCTAAAATCTATCAAGAATTAAAATTGGGAAAAAGTAGTTTTTTTTATTTTGTCAAGTAGTCTAATCACCCCCCGCCCCTCTAGACATACTTTCGATCCTACAAGTGGTATCAGAGCTTTGGTCTCCAGTGCATTGGTCTCACAACCTAGGAGAAGTATGGTTCTAGTGAGGGAAATTATCACTGTATATGTCCGTACTTTGATGGCACTAATTTTGCTAGTTGGAAGCACAAAATGAAATGCATTTGCTTGGTCATAACGCCTCCGTTTGGGCTGTTGTTCATGTTGGAATGCAAGGTGAATTCTTTGCAGAAGGAAAGGAACCCGATCGTGAAGCGACCGCGGATGAGTTGAAGATGTTGCAACTCAATTCTCAAGAATGTGACATTCTCTTCAACTGCCTATGCCCCGAAGAATTCAACAAGATCAGCCGTCTTGAGAATGCAAAAGAGATTTGGGATACTTTGATTGATATTCATGAAGGTACAGAATTTGTGAGAGAATCCAAGTTGGATGTTCTTCAAAGTCAACTTGACAAGTTCAAGATGAAGGATGGTGAAGGAGTCGCTGAGATGTACTCTAGGCTAGCCTCATCACAAATGAGATTGCAGGCTTAGGAAGCGAAGAAATACCTGAAAAATTCATCATCAAGAAGATACTTCTAGATTTGGATGATCGATATGACACCGTTTGCACATTGATCCAAATGATGCCCAACTACAAAGATCTCAAGCCAACGGAAGTGATTGGTAGAATTGTTGCTCATGAGATGACACTCAAAGACAATGAAGAGCTTCACCACAAGTCTAGCGGTGCTTACAAAGCCACAAGTGATGCTCCCACTACCTCAAGCGACAACCTTGTCACAAATGAAGATATAAGCCCCATGGTCAAGAAATTCAACAAGTTCTACAAGAATAGAAGCAAAGATCGAAGCTCCAACTCAAGATATGAAGAGAAGTGTTTGTCAAGTCGTGACTGAAACTGCTATAATTGTGGGAAGCCCAGACACTACTCCAATGAGTGCACAGCTCCCTACAAACAAAGAGAAGAGTCACCAAGAAGACGAAGCTCAAGAGACGAGTCACCTCAAAGAGAGAGAAGGAGTAGAGATGATCGTTATGAATGAAGACCCTCAAGGAGAAGTAGGGACTTGGAGAAGAAGGACAAGTACACCAAGAGCTACTCAAGAAGGAAACATCAAGCTCATGTTGGTGAATGGGTTTCCGGCTCTGACTCCGACAACCACTCCGAGAGAAGCTATCACTCCAACTCCGACTATAGTCAATATGAAGGTGTTGCCAGAATGGCACTAGTGACTACCAACTCCTATGATCTATTTGATTAACCAAATGAAGGGAGTGGAAGTTGCTTCATGGATAAAGGCCCCAAGGTATCACACCCCGAGTATCTTGATTTCAATAGTGATGAAGATGACTTGTTAATTGAAGATAGCTTGCTATTTGACAAATCTAGTAATGATAGTAAAAATGAACTTGCTAGTACTCACTCTAGTGTAGATAAGTCATGTGATGATGATAAGTTGGAAATAGAACGACTAACTCAAGAACGAAAAACTCTTAAGCTAGCTCACGAGTCAACTCTAGAAGATCATAGAGAGCTTGTAAGGACAGATGAGAAGCTACGCTTCGAGAAGCTCAATTTAGATCAAGAGCATGAGTTCCTTAAAGTTATCCATGACGATCTTCAAAAGAAGACTTCCTCTTATCTAGACAAATGACTTCTCTTATCTACATCCATGCCTCAAGTTAAGTCTAAGCAAGCTAGTAACGAAGGAAAGAAAGGTTCTTCAACTAATATCAATAAAAATGATAAATTCAATGGTATTGCTTCTAGTAGTTCTCTTGATCCCACTAACTCTTCTTTTAGCTAAGTTACACTTGAGCAAGAAAATGAACTCTTGAAAGGGATTATAAAGAAGGTTTTTCTACATCTGTGCCCCTGGTTCCTTAGCTCTACTCATTCATCCCCCACGCTCTTAACTTTTGCTCGGTTTTCCCCACTTCCTTACCCGAAACGCTGAGAACAGGTCACAACGGACGTTGTTGTCGGGTCAATGGCTTGACCGTTAACTCTGACGAGTGGGGCTGCGGTGGACTGTGTCACCCGTTGGACCTAACAAGTGGGGCTGCGTTGGGGGGTGTCGCTGTTCGACCGTGGTTTCGTTGGGACGTGGTTTTGTTGGGACATCCCTCGCATTAAACCGTATGTGCTCGTTGCCACGACAGAAGCCTGCTATGCATGCACCCAGCAAGCCTGCCTGCATGGGTCAATGCGCGCTGCCACAATGCGTCGACCAAGCCTGCATGCGCCGATGCATGTCACCACGATGCACTGACCGAGCCGCTTTCGTGCACGCTAGCCGCCACGGATATAGTGACGGTCGCTGCTACTGGTTACTCTCTTCTTGCACGCTTGTCTCCTCGATTTAGAGCATCATTTTTATGATCAGTTTCAGCCTTTTCGTTGTGGCTGCATGAACTAGGTGATAACTAACAAAGCGAGCTCTCTAAGAAAACAATCAACAAATATGTAGATAGGGCCAACAAGCCCATAGCACGATCACATATTTCAAACTAGCAAGAACATAATAACAGAATAGATAGAAAACTTAATTATAGAACTTAATAAAGGGCCAACAAGCCCATATCTCTAACATAGTTCAATTACAACTTATTAACATAACATAGATTAAAAATAGATAGAGGGTTTAGAGCCCTAGCTGCCGCCTTCTCCACCTCTCTCCTCCTTCGTGCGCCCTTCATTGCTCCTTCGGGGCGTTGTCGATGGGGTATGGAAGAGTGTGCATGCGCGACGTGACAGGAAGATGTTGGTGTACTCCGTAAACATGTTGTGGGTGGTGAAAGCGATGAACTCGCAGCCACACCAAAACACCCGGCCGACGAGGTAGATGGCGTCGAATGTCTTGGTGAAGTGGGCAAGTAGAGCAACCACCACCCCGTTTTGGATGACCTCCTCGACGCGGAACGTCGTTGGATATCCCCGCGGGAGGTGGCTGTAGCCGGCCCCGAGGAAGAACTCGGTGAAGTTCCTTGTGGTCCTCCACCTTGATATCGCCCACACACGTAGTGTGCGCTCAACGTACACGCCGGTAGGGTAGAGCCTCTCCGGCACGGTGGGTGGGAAGCGGTAGGTTGGTCCGATGTACTGCATGGCTGAGTGATGTGCAAAAGCAGGAGAAGGGGGCGAAGAGCAAGAAGGGCAGATGGCAGAGGATGGGAGATGGATGAGGGATGGCAGAGGCAGAGGGTGGCTTAAATAGTCGTAGTGCTATGTGTTATTTGGCCGTGGAAATAACGGGGTCAAATGTGAAGTAGCCCATTTTCAAACCCACAGCAGCATCGGGAGTGTACACACGTGGGAAACAATGGTTTGAAAATAAGAAGGAAAAGAAGCTAATTGCACGCGTGGGAATCCGTGGTCATATATTATATGAACAAATATGTCAAAAAATCCCCAAAACATATACTATATGAACAAAAAGAGACAATTTTTGAATAGTTTGTGGCCAGCTTGCATGATAAAAATAAATTTGACCCTTATAAATTTGGTCATTTTGCATTTGTCTACAACAAAAAGAACTAAATTTTCTATGCAATGTCAATTGTTGTGTAATGTCAAACGATGCAACCAAGAAGCAGAGCCAGCACGTTCACAAAAAACAGAGCAAACGATGCAAAAAAAATGACGCAATTCGACGGCCCAACCAGAGTTTGGTTTCCTTTTGGGCCCAATAACAATTCGACGGACATGATCCATTTTTCTGCGGATTCAGTGGTGGGTGAGCAGCCGAGCACAACCAATAGGATCGCCTCTTGCGGATTGCCCCACGGTCCAACGATGCGGAGCCGTCCTTGTGATCCAATGGCGCTAGGGTACGATTAGACGGCTGACGTTCGGAGCTAGGGTTATGCGAAACTCCGCGGGGTTTAGAGGGGTTTTGAGATGGTCGACGGGGTTTCGAAGGCTTTGACTGAGCATAACTAATTTAAAAAAGTCGAAAAAATATGAAACCTTCGTCGTTCGTCATTTTATAAGACACACAAACGAGGAAAAATACTAAACTTGGTCTATGGTCATTTTCATGAAAAAACACTAGCTGGCACAATGGAGGTCAAATGAGCACCATTAATTAAAAAAATCAAAAAAATATAAAACCCACGCACAATGTTGTCTTATGTGACATGTTACCAAACAAAAATCTTAAACTTGGTCTATGGTCATTTTCATGAGAAAACTTTCACACATATGAGCTATCACGTACAAGATTTCATAGAGTTCAAGGAGAGGAGGTAGGGTTACCTACAGGGTCTGAAAATTTTAGAAAAATCAAAGAAATCACCAAAGCTTTATTTCAAAGTGAATAAGAAGGATCTGAACTTAGTTTTCCACTTTCATATTTTAAACGTGTTTTTAATAGTTTTTATATTAAAGCATATTTTTTCGAAAGAAAATGTAAAAATATGAAGATTAATTCAAAAAATAGTGACACTTAAAATCTACACTATATAGATTGATTAGGTGTTAATAAAAAACATTCGACTCATTTAGAGTAGGTCCAAAAAAACTTGATTACCAATGGGCCGTTTACCCTAGCTTGTGAGCTCATTTGGAGCACATTTCTCAAATTCAAATTTCTTTGACCTCCTCTAAATCACCTCAAATTTTGTACACATGATCTCCTACACAAACATAGATAGTTTGCCAAGGTTTTTTTTGCATTTTCTTGAATTTATACTGTCCTTTCGAATATCAGTTCAAAACATCAGATAATGAGACATGCTGGTGGGAAAAAGCATGCATTTGATTATAAAACATGAGACAAATAATTTTTGTACTCCTTTATTACAAAAATCATTACATCTTCATTCAAATGTTGTTTTTTGCTCTGTTATTGGAATATTTGATAAATGATGGACTATTTTCTCTTTTTTCTTATTCTTTGCAGCTTGTCTCATTAGTGAAGCAACACTGAAACAACATGTGTGATCATTGTAGCACCTAAACTTTGAAAATAAACACTAAAACAAATCATAGCAGGCAAATTTAAAAACACAGAAATAAGCAATATAGATAGCCACATGCATATATAGAAGACCACATAGTGCCATACCATCCATAGAACACATCCAGTTCACAAACAAAGTTCCCAAACAACCAAACACACAAAGTTCACATTAAAACACATCGTCACATCATCAATTAGTTGGGAATGGGAGGCAGGACTTTCGTGAGGGCAGCATGCTGGCCCCTGATCTTGTAGTCCTCGTCGTGGATGGCTACATGTTCTGCATGAGCTAGAAGGTGAACTAAGCGGTCGGACTTTGGCTTTGCCTTGCTGGTGCAGTAGGGGCAGCGCCAAATTTTGGTCCTGCTCTTGTAGTAGTAATCATCTTCCTTGGCCCTGATCTTCTCCTCTTCCTTCGCTTTGAAGGACACGAAGTTGTCCACTTCCACATCTTCTCCAGATATGTACTGCACACACGAATGAATTTAGATATATACATTATAGTTTTATATACACCATGTCAAAGGAACTAGGGTAAATGAACAATCTAAATTTCAAGCAGGCTTACCTCACACTCTTTGTCGATCCAATACCCTGGATTATACGGGTCCCTGAAGTCAGTAAGGTCCAGCTTCCTCTTTTTTCCCCAACCATCATCCTCCTGAATATACAATTACATCCCATTGAAAATTTAGATATGAATTTTACATTGATCATAGGGATAATATACTATGATCCTATTTGCATCTTCCATTGTCATGCACACACATTGAACAACAGAGCTAATATAAGTACGTATTGTGGACAAATTTATATACTAATGAATCAAATAACTTCTTAATCAATGGATTCCATTTGGGCATATGACATTCAAAATCCCAATCTGAGTAGCATTCAAAAACAAATCTAATAGAGACCCAATCTAATAAGCATACATGTATGTAGCATTAAAACCCCCAATCCGTGAGCATTAAAATCAAAATCTAATAAGCATACATCTGTGTAGCATTGAAGCACAGAGATCCCTATCTCCCATATAGATATATCTAGCATTTTTCCAAAGAATGTAATCCAAAAAACCCTAGTACAAAAACCCAAATCCCCCCAATACAGAAAACCCTGGCCCATCTGTCAAACAAACTACTCTAACCATCTGAACTACCGTATGAATCACAATCTAACCAATGCAACTAACTCTACAAGCTAATATCCTAAAGCAAGTGCAAATACCTCCTGCTCCTTGCCAGGCTGCGCATCGGGGGTATCAGGATGGACTACGTCGCTCGATGCCGTCACCTTCTGTTGCATTGAGGCGGAGCCCGCCACCTCCTTCTCCACATTTGCAGCGGTTGCGAGTTTCCCCGCACCACCGTGGACGCCGCCAACGTCCTTCACTTCATCCGCGGTCACCGTGCCTTGCAGCTCCACTACATCTCCGGCCATTGTGCTGGCATCGCCACGAGCTTCCACCATTGGACAGATGGAGGCGATGAAGGTGAGGAAGAGGATGCGGTGGGGGAGAGCAAGACGATGCAGTGTAGGCAGTGGAGGAGAGCAAGACGATGCCAGTGGGGGATAGGAAGACGATGCGACAGGGAGGGGATTTGGGGGGAAATGGTAGGGGCGATGGAGGTGGTTGCCCCATGACCGTGGTCAGTTGCATGCGCGGGAACGGCCCACTCGTCAGAGTTAACTGTCAGAGGCATTGACCCGACGGCAACGTCCGTTGTAACCTGTTCTGAGGGTTTTGGGCAAGGGAGTGGGGAAAAGTGAGCGAAAGTTAAGAGCGTGGGGATGAATGAGTAGAGCTAAGGAACCAGGGGCACAGAAATAAAAATCCCTATAGAGAAAGGTATCTACAAGAATCTTGAAGGGTGCAAACAATTTGAGGAGATTGTACGCAAGCATGGAGGATACCGGAAGAATCGTGGTGTTGGCTACTTCAACGCAAATGGAGTTAAAAGGGAAGAAGGTCAATATCCCAATCCCAGGTTTGTTCCTCAAAAGGAGAAGTATGAAAATACTCTTCCCAAGGGAACAAAAGCTCAAGATGACCTTCCACCACAAGACATCAAGCTCAAGGACAAGAACAAGCTTCAAGAGGAAATTGACTCATATGAAGATGAATCCCAAGCTTTGGTGAAGTGGGTTCCTAAAGCTACTACAAGCTCAACTTCTACAAGTGTTACTTCAACACCAAGGATCCCCATCAAATTGATGTGGGTCCCTAAGAAGAAGAACTAGAGAGTTCTTGAGGGGTGACTCCGCCAATGAAATTCACTCATATTCATTATTGGCAAGAACTAGTTGCAAACAACATCAATATTATGCAATAGTTCAAGGAGTTACACACTCCCTCAAAGGTAAGCAAGGGACAAGGTAATCATCAAATCAATGGACATCTTCAACATATGCTTTGCACTCAGTGTCCATAGATATCCTTGTATTTGTCTCTTGTGTGTTGGGACTAACCCATGTAGGTGAGAAGTGTAATGAAACAACAAGGATGCTCCCAACTCATGATGATCTTCATCAACTTTGAGCATCCACCACTACCTCACCAACATGAAGTCTTCTTTGACAAAACCCAAGGTTAGTTTATCCCTCTTATGGGGGGATGTCACATCAAGGGTGAGCTTTACTCTAAGACTTGAGTTAAAGCATCGCTTAGTATGTGACAACATTAAATGCTTTATATAAAAGTGGTAACCCGACTTCTGCTTAAACGATGAGTATGACCTATGATCAAGTATTCTTACTTGGCTCCTAAGTCAATATACTCATATATAGATGACTTCGTCATCGCCCAAGTGCTTGTTAGATGCTAGTGTATATGTGCATGTTTGTCATGATTTCATTTGACATCTTATTGTGTGAGCATGTTGGTCTGCATTTATTTTCTCATTCGAGCACGTCCAATTTTTGCTATTTGGTTCTTGATTTTATCTTTTGCCAATTGGATGAACAAGAATTCCTAGGACCACTATTTAGCTATCTATGCTTTCTCACCTCATACTCTATTCATGTTGCATCACAAAATTTGAACAAGTGCTTTTCGACCCCTCTGTGTGTGTGGAGCACTCGGAGTTCCGTATCACCAAGGACTGACCATTAAAACCTCCCAAATGCATCTCGGTGGAACCAACCCACAATTCTTGGTCTCACTGTATGCCTAGGGTTGATCTAGTTTTCTACCTCGGTACTACCGATTCCATATTCTCGATTACACCAAGTTTCCCTGTCAGCTGACAGTTGAGGAACTCGGTGACACCGAGAATTTAGAATCGGTGTCACCGACAGTGAAGGGTATATAAGATGTGGTCCCAACGATTCGAAAATTCAATCTTCAATCGTCGCACCCCAAACCCTAAGCTACCGTAGAAAGACCTCCTGGTCATCGCCCTTGTCTTCCCTCGCTCCTCCACCGTTGGAATCCTCGCTGTCGACAGGAATCTTTGCCGCCGTCGCCGTCATAGCGGATCCGTCAACAAGCTAGGGTACGGATTCAATTTTTCTTGCGCTCCCCGTCCGATTCTTGTGCAATGAAATTGATTTTATATATAATCCACTGTTTTCTCATATTTGTATCAACAAGAAAACTCCATAGACTAGAGAATGATCGATTTTGTAGGGTTTACCGTCCGCCCGATGAAACTCGGTGGAACGAAGCAAACAAATCGATGTCACCGATTTGCCTGTCTGTGCTGCTGAGAACTATCTTGGTGAAACCGAGTACTCCTTTTCGGTCTCACCGAAAGGAGTGCCAAGTTTCTGTTATGGAGAAAGTCAGTCTCGGTAGCACCGAAATCTTTGCTTCGGTTGTACCGATTTTAATGTGAAAAAATGTAAAACTTTGAAAATCTTTGGTTCAAACTTTCAAAAAAAACAACTGCATTTTGTGATGACTTATCCTATTCCCCTCTTCTATACTCTATTCACAGGATCATCATGTCAGCGTCAGACAGTCAGAATTTGACAGAGCAGAGTGTTGACATGAGTTCAGGCACTAGTACTGAGCCTAGCTCATTTTCAGATCCAGGCACCCCCATCTCACATGGGTTGCCCAAGGCTGCTAATAGGGATAGGAAGAAGCTAAGTTTAGATGAGGAAGATTCAGACTTTGTGCTAGAGGAGGTTCTTGCTAAAAATCAAGAGAAGGCTGCCAAGAAGTCAGCCAATTAGTCCACTTATTCCAGGAGGGTGGTCAGCAAAACTTATGCACCTCCTCAAGCTATGAGAGCACCTGAGAGTGCCAGAGCTATGATGACTCTTCGCCTTGAGTCTCCTCCTAAGAAGGCCGGAGAGAAGAAGAAGGCTAGAAAAAGGATAATCCATGTTACTGGTAGGCCTACATCTATGTTTGAAGATCCAGAGGAGACAATTGCTGCTGAAGAGGAGGAAGAGCCAGCTGCAAAGGCCCCTCCCAAGAAGAAGGCCAAGAAACTTCTAGTTGGCGCTATGCCTAAGTCTGGCACATCCAAGAGCACCAAGTCTGCATCCAAGAAGGCTGCTGCTAAAAAGCCTAAGAGGACATCCAGACAAATTCCAGCTTCTCAAAAGGTCAAGGTAACTACCTCGAGAGTTGAGGATGATGATGACTTGGCTACCTTGATGAGACTTAGACCACACTATCCAGTACATAATGCCAGCTATCCACTTGTTGAAGATATGAAGAAGAGGTTGGACTCGGGTTTGAGGGCATGGAGAGTTGCTGATCCATATGCCCAAAGGAAGAAGACAGATGTGGACTATGGATTCTATACTAAAGAGTAACAAGATTTCTATGAGACTATGCTTTTTTACAAGAGTCTAGCTGTGAGTGATATGAGGTATGTAGACTGGAAATTCATTAAGGAGAATGAGGAGTACTTTACAAGTGTCCAAGACAATTTCCACTTCATTGGTTTGGATGAGTTTGTTGGCAGAGAATTTACTACATGGAATGATGAGATGACCATGCAATTCTACTCAACTTCACACTTCTATGGAGATGGTAGGATTGTATGGATGACAGAAGGAGCAAGATATGAATCCACTGTTGATGAATGGGCTGCAATTCGATGGAGATTTGGATGTCTACTCCGAATCCAAGGCGAGCCACAATGTTATGGCTAACATGTACAAGGAGATCCATGCTGCTAACGTGAAGTCTCACATGCTAGGACCCACTTACTTTCTTCAGGCTGGCCCCCGCACCATGAACACCATTCTGAGGCATACTTTGATGTCCAAGTCAGGAGTTGACAAGATGATCCGAGGCTACTCCATCAACATGTTGCTCCACCTTGACAAACACACCAGGATCAGAGTCATGGACTTGATTGTCGAGACAATAAAAAGGGTTGCTGCTGATCAGAAGCGCTCTTGCTGCTATGCACCCTTTATCGAGAAGCTCATCAATTCTCAGTTGGAGAAGCACATATTTGCTCTAGATTGTCCCCATTTGCCCCTACATCCAGATCTCGAGGACAATGTTGTGGTGATTGACCCAGATCATCCCACATCAGTTGCAACTCAGGCAGAGGCAGAAGCAGTTAGAGCCACTAGTGCTCAAGTCCCTAGATCCATAAATGAGAAAATGGATCTGTTGATATCATCAGTTCAGGGCATACTGAAGGAAATTAAGGGGATTCTGGACAACCAGAGCAGTCTTCTGAGGATGTTTGAAAACAGGATCAAGACCCTTAATGATAAGGTGGATGGGCTGACTAAGACAGTCAATGAGCTCAAGAAGGAAGTTGACTTAGTGCCTCTTCCTTAGACTACTTCAGATGACGATGATGATGAGGAGGAGGATGGATCACCTGTCAGGACAGGCACACCATTTCCTACTCAGGCCAGATCATCCATTGTGCTTGCTCCAGACTTGAGGCCCTCTTCATTAGCTCCTACTACTATCACCTCAGCTCATGCTCCATCAGGTCCAGTTCCTCCAGCTGCCACTCCAACTCCATCCACGACATCTATAGAGATCTTTGCCGACGCTGTTCTCTCGACTCGTTCATCAACACCTGGAGGAGATCAACCCAAGAATGCTTAGATATATGCCTTTGAAAGTTTTGGTAACTTGTTGCCAAAGGGGGAGAAGTGTATATAGATCTTTAGGCTTCGAGTGAGAGAGAGTTTTGGTGTTTATTGTTTTTTCAAAAACAATTGTTTTGACAAGTCTTTTGGTTGCTTGTGATACACTTTATGTGTGATGCTACTACTTCCTATCATCTTAATGCTTGATGATTATGTTGTGCTATGATGTTCACTCCATTTATTCTTGCACATCACCAAGATGTATATGACATGGAAGAAGTGCCCCATGTACCTAATCGACTGTGCATATGCATTCAATCGCAAATTCAAAATGATGCACAAATTTAGGGGGAGATCTTGCCTATCACATACTTATCAAAGAGAAGATTATATTCATTGAATATATCATATGTCAAAGCTTTGATCTATATGTTGTCATCAATACCAAAAAGGGGGAGATTGAAAGCACACTTGCTCCCTTGGTGGTTTTGGTAATTCATAACAACATATCGGTCATTGAACTAATGTTTCCATCAAGTATGTTTCAGGAAAAGTTCAATGATGGGTTGGAAAAAGGATTGTGGAGATACCCCAAGATGAAAGGAAATGTATTGGCTACACTTCAAGCAAGAGGACTCTACATGTTATATTTGTGAGAAATCACTTTGAGTCCATAGGAAAGCCAATACTGTTAAAAGGGGGTAAGGTTATGTTCGTGAAGAAAATTCTCATACGTGCATGATAGTCACCAAAAACACCCACCAAAGTCTGTCCAAAGCCAAACACTCAAAAACCATGCAACCAACATTCTACATTTGATTCCAAACCCTAGACAGACTCAGCCAAACCCTAGCCACTTCGGTGCAGCCGATACTGCATTCGGTGCCACCAAGTTAGGCTGCCAACTTTCTGTTGCGCAAGTTCATAGTTTTGGTCCCTCCTAGATTGTTGGACCTGCGTCACCGAGAATGGCATTCTGACCGTTGGTCACCTTATCGGTGCAACCGAGATTCCTATATCGGTCTCATCGAGATTCAAAAGTTGTCACCTTTTGATCACTTCCATCGACATTAACACATCGGTGTCAATGAGTTGGTCATTTTGTGTGTAATGGTTGGATTTTTGGAGATTCCTATATATACCCCTACACCACCACCTACTCAACAGAGAAGCACACAGAACTATTCCATACCTATCCTATCATATTTTCCGAGAGAGAACCACCTACCCTTGTGTTGAGGTCAAGATATTCCACTCCAACCATATGGATCTTGACTTCTAGCCTCCCGAAGTTGCTTTCCACAAATCCCATCTCTTCTACCATGCCATATCTGCGAGAAAGTGATTGTGTGTTGAGGAGTCTATCATCTTGAAGCACAAGAGCAAGGAGTTCATCGACATTACCTAGCTTATTACCTTTTTTGAGGGTGGTGCCTCCTAGATTGGTTAGGTGTCGCTTGGGAGCCTCCTACTTCATGTTGTGGAGTGAACCAAGAAGTTTGGGCAAGGAGATCGCCTACTTCGTGAAGATATATCCCGAGTAAGGCAAGTCCTCCGTGGACATAGGCCGTCATGGTATAGTCAAGGTTGCTTCTTCGTGGAACCCTCCGTGGGTAGAGCCATCTGTGGACTCTCACGTCCGTTACCCTTCGTGGGTTAAAGACTCCATGAACGTGGATGTACGATAGCGCCACCTATCGGCACCACGGGAAAAATTATCGTGTCACCAATTGTGTTTGCTTTTCCTGCCCTCTCTTTACTTACATGTGCAATGTCTTCACTTTTCGCTGCTATACTCTTAGACATGCATGTGTAGGGTGTACTTGACATACTATGAATGCTAAAATCTGCCAAGAACTAAAATTGGGAAAAGTAGATTTCTATTTGGTCAAGTGGTCTAATCACCCCCCTCTAGACATACTTTCGATCCTAAAATTGGGCCCCAATTTGTCGAGCTGATCAACAACTTCACGAGGGGGGAGATCGATATCAAGCGCTTAAACTATGGGGTGTTGTCACTTATTCCGAAAGTTAAAGGGGCCGAGAACATCCGGCAATTTGTCCCGGTCACACTCATCAACGTGAGCTTCCGCCTTTGCGCTACGGGTTTTGCGTCTCGGTTGGCTCTAGTCACACATAAGGTGATTGATCAGGCGCAGTCCGCGTTCATCCGGAGAGAGGTATTCTGGACAGTCTGGCGGTTCTGCACTAAGTGTTGCATGAAATTAGGGTGTCTAAAGAAGAAGTGTTCATCCTTAAAATTGACTTCGAAAAGTCTTATGACAGGGTATGGTGGGACTTTTTTGAGGAGGTCCTTCACAAGAAGGGCTTTCACCCTCTTTTGGTTAGTTGGATGCAACACCTGGTGAGGGGCGGTCAAACGGCGGTGAACATCAACGATGAAATTGGCCCGTTCTTTAGGAACAAGAGGGGTGTCCGGCAAGGGGACCCTGTGTCCCCACTCCTTTTTAACTTTATTGCGGATGCTTTGGCACGTGTGCTGGGCCGGGCCTAGGAGGCGGGTCATATCTCGAGGGTGGCCGCTAGGTTGGTGCCTGGTGGCATCACTCACCTTCAATACGCAGATGATACGTTAATTTTCATTAAGAATTACGAGAGGGAGATTGTGAACCTCAAGTTTGCTAATGTGCTTTGAGGTGATGTTGGGACTTAATATTAACTTCGACAAAAGTGAGGCGTTTGTGACTGGTGGGGATTTTGAGTCGCAACTGCGTGCCGCTCATATGATGAATTGTGAGCTCAGATCTATCCCGATGAGTATTTGGGGATGCCAATCTTGGCCCAAGCCCATATGATGAATTTTGACACTTTGGTTGACAAGGCTGCAAAGTGGATAGAACCGTGACAAGGGCGGCTCCTAGCATCGGGTGGGTGACTGGTGCTCATTAATGACTGTCTTACCAAAATCCCCATGTTCATTATGGGCTTCTACCTGCTTAGAGATGGGGTCCATGATAACCTGGAAAAAGTACGGTCTAGATTTTTTTGGGCAAAGGAGAACGGGAAGCGACGATACCATATGGTGAAATGGGAGCACATATGTGCGCCAAAGGAGAATGGGGGTCTTGGAGTTATCAACTCCAAAGTCATGAATTGGTGTCTTATGACCAAATGGGCTTGGAAGATTTTAACCAATCAAGGAGGTTTATGGTTATCGATTTTTAGAGGGAAATACCTTTCGGGCCGAGGAGTGGAATATAAGCCTAATGCCCCCTGTCTCAATTTGCACGAGACGTGATGAAGGTGCGCCATCTCCTTCATCTGGGGACTAAGTTCAGTATTCGAAATGGGAGATTGGTGTCCTTTTGGTTTGGTACCTAGTGTGGGGATAGGCCTCTCGGGGAGTCCTTCCCACTTCTCTTCCAAATAGCCGAGAGGCAAATGGTACAAGCCGTTGATCTATGGGCAAATGGCGGATGGGAGCCGAGGTTTTGGAGGTCTCTTGGCCCGGACGAGATGGAGGAGTGATCCAGATTTAGTGCCCAAATCGAAACTATCAAAGTTTCGAGGGGCGTGATGAGGTGAAATGGAAACTTGAGGCTTCGGTATGTTTCTCAATTGGTTCCCTTTATAAAAATATCTTCAAAACTAACAATATTTGTGATTTAAGTGGGATTAGGAAGGTGCGCGTGCCGGCTAAGATTAAAATTTCCCTTTGGGAAGTGGCTAGGAACCGCATTACTAGTGGTGACCAAGTGCAAAAACGACACGGCCCAGGTGATGGCCCATGCATGTAGTGCGGTCATCCTGAAAATAGGGATCATATTTTATTTCGATGTATCATGGCTCGCTTTGTTTGCAGTTCGATTAGAGAGGTGGTTGGGTGTTTCTAGAACCCGAGCAAATTCAATGACTTATACAGATTGATCCGGTACGCTCTGAGGAGGGATCAGAGGTTTGCATGGCTAGTCTTTGGGACCACATTTTGGGCCTTGTGGACCATGAGGAACAAAGCCCTCATGGAGGGAAAATTTATTCGCCATTCGGCTGATATTTTGTACAAATTGGTCTCCTTTTTGCAGCTGTGGAAGCTCCTGGCGAGGCCTAAGGACAGAGGAAGCATGGAGTTGCTCGCGTCAAGGGTGTGAACAAGGTGCACTGAGCTTTGGCGTCTGCGGTTGGGCGCCGCCCCGACCTCGTCTTCGTCCTCATGTGGGTTGTGCCGTCTACGTGGCACGCTATGCCCGACACTGTGTCGTCGTTAGTAGCCTAGTGTCATGTATCCGTAATTCGGCCTCTGTGCCATCCTGTGTTTGTGTGTTGTACTTCGCACTTTGTTAGGGCCTCATTATTAAGGCCGGGCAGATGCCTCCGCTCTAAGAAATGGAGGGGCATATAATTTTGTAAGCTGTCAAAATAACTGCACCTAATAAGAACAATCAAACTCACTTGTGCCTCTCTTCCATTGTAGTCGGCCTTGGCCTTGTACTAGGCATTGATACTTTGCTAAAAAAACTAAGCATTGGTACTACCTACCAAAGGTGACCGGGGGGGGGGGGGGGGGGGCACCCCTATTTCTCACCTAATGCGAGGCGACGGGGAGCTCTAGCATGGGGGCGAGCGCCAGATGGGCCAGGCCGGCCCCGCGGGAGGCCAAGACCTGTTTTTTCCTTTTTGTTTTTCTGTTCTTGCTTTTTTGCTTTATTTTTGTAATTTTCTTATACAACAAAATATTCTAAACGCACACACAAACACATATATATAAAAAAACACTCTTCAAAAGCTTATTTGAAAAATGTTTAATAAGTATTAAAGAATGTTGACAAGTATTTGAAAAGTATTGAACAAGCGCTCGGACAATGTTGATCATGTATAAAAAAAACGTTGATCACTATTTTTTACATAGACGAAAATTGACATAAGGAAAAACAAAATAAAAATGAAGAACATGAGAAAAAAGAAAACCAAACAAAAAATGGAGGAGAAAAAATCAAACAAAAAGTATAGAAGGAAAAATAAACCCATAGAAAAAATAAACAGAATAAAAAATCAAGGAAAACCGAGAAAAACGATGAAAAACAAACAAAAAAGCCGGTAGAAAATGTTGACGATGTATTAAAAAATGTGTAAAAAAATAAACAAGATAAAAGGGAAAATTAAGAAATAAAACCGACGAAACAAATGCACATGAGAATGAAAAAAATCAATAAAACCAATGAGAGAAACAAGAAAATGAGAGAATGTACAATAAAACCAAACGAAAATTAAAGAAATTTAAAATGGAAAAAAATAACCCGGATAAAACCGAATACAAATGAAGCAAAAAAACTTGAAAACAGAGATGAAACAAGGGAATCGCTGCTAATTTCGAGTTAAGAAGGCCCGAACTACAAGCAGCCGTCACAATTGACACCAATGTTCGAGTCCTGGCCACACTCTGTTCTTTCTCTACCTATCTTTTTTAAGTCTCTACTGCTGATCTTGCCTGTTACTATAGCATTTGCCGTGAGAGGAAGTTTTGTCTCGCTTAATGCGAGATATAATACCCGCGTAAACTGGGAACCCCTATTAAACGCACGAGATGCCCCTAGGAGCGCCTAGTCAGCGCTGCGAGCGCCGCTCTTTGAAACCGGGGCTCACATGCTCGATCTTGTGTCGGCCCATTGGGATGAGCGTCAGCTTCCCTTCTCGTCCACACAACAGTAGAATCGCTCATTCGATGGATTCCGTTGATTTGCTCGTTTGAAAAATAGTTCACAAAATATGAAAACCTGTTATCACTTTAGGAAAAAAGTTCATCAAAAATAAAAAGAGTTCATCGATTCCAAAATCAGTTCATCGAAATTTGAGAAAAGTTCATCGAAATTTGAGGAAAGTTCATCATTTTTGAAAAAAAGTTCATCGATTCGGAGAAAAATCATCAAATTTTAAAAAAGTTCATCCAATTTTGAAAAATATTCGTCAAATTTTGAAAAAGTTCATCGAATTTAAGAAAAAGTTCACCCTATTTTGGAAAAAGTTCATTGAATTTTAAAAAGGGTTCACCAAATCAGAAAAAACGTTCATGAATTTGAAAAAAAAAATCACAAATTTAAGAAGAGAAAAACAGAATAAAACCCTCCGAAACCTGACTATGAACCGGAAAAACCTGGTTTTGCGAAGCTTCTAAAAGCTTCCCAAAACCGAGCTTATAGAAAGTAGATACGCTGAGTATAAATAGGAACAAAGAAGATAATAATACACACACTTCGTTGGCCCAGTGGTTACTTGGTCTCTACGATGGACGTGGTTGCGCGCTCGAATCCCAGCGTTACTTTATTTTTTAAAATTTCAAACAGAAACAACGAAGGTAAACTGGGCAGGCCCAAGCACGGCAGGTGGTGCGCGCTGCAGGCGGCCGGCCTATGCGCGTGGCGTGGCGCTCCCTGTTTTATCTTTTTCTTTTCCTTCTTTTTTTCTTTCTTTTTATAGAACATAAATATAATGCGGGATTACAACAAGTTCAAAATAATTCAAAAATTGCGAAGTGTTAAACAGAGTTCTTCAATTCAAAAAATATTTTCTGTTTAAAAAGAACAAACATGTTTAATTTTTAATGAATTTGTTTCTATTGAGTTGAGTATGATGAACAAATTTTGAATATGACGATGAAAATTTGTATTCCATAACATGTTTTTGAAATAATAATGAATGGATATAACATTTAATGATTTTTCTGAATTTGATGAACATTTATTAAGAATGGTGACAAAATACAATTTGATGAACAGTTTTTAGTTTCATGAACAAATTTAGAATTTGTGTGAATTTTTTAAAAATCCGATCAGAAAAGAAAATGAATTTGATGAACATCTTTTGAATTGTTACACAAAATTTGTATTCAGGAATATTTTTTGGAAAGAAGGTTTAACAATTTTTGAATTTGATGAACATGTTTTTGAAACTGCGAACAACATTATAATTCAGTGAACATTTTTTAGTTTGAACAACAAATTTTGAATTTTGATGAACATTTTTTAAATCCGATGCATAAGTTTTCCACGTAGTCCATATTCGAGGACACGGCTATTTGAATAGTTTCATACTCTGCAGGGGTGTACTTCTTCACACACGCTCTCGCCACCTATCGCTGTGTGCTCATAAAACCATGCATCTCAGCAACCTTCAAGCGGAAGCCCAATGAGGGAGTCGGCCACGACCGTCAATCACATAAGACCTCTAGTCCAGGCTATCGACTATTTGAGACTGAACCCGCACGGATGTCCGGCCGAAGTTTCCGCTACGGCCCCAAACGATGTGCGCAGGGTTCTCAAACCCACCATTCGGGTGACCCTTGGTACACCGTGCCACTGCCTACCGCGTCATAACCCACCTCTAGGGTCAGCGCTACGTACGGCCTCCAGCGTACTATAAACACCAAAAACTACTTGCAACTCCTGGACTAAGGACTAAGCGACCGATAAGTCGAGCGGGGTCATGTTTCAGGGCCCAGCATGTGGTAGTATCTAGTCTTCGATCACAAATACGGAACTCAGTTTCTAAGAACGGTCCCAATGAGACAATCCGCTGTGTACTCCTACATAGCCTCTCATCGCTACCTTTACCAAATCGAGTTCATCATAAGCTTATCACATCAGACAATGTGGTTTCACTCTAGTTCATCACCTAGATGAAACAGACCTGACAGAAATCTAAGCATAGCAAGCATAGCAGGCAAAGTAAGCTAAGCACATCATGGCACAATCATCTACCAGGTGTGCTAGGTTGCAAGGTTTAGCTATTTATTGTGACAATGACAGGTCATGCAAAAGAATAGGTTCATCTATCGTGTATGACAGACATGTGAATGTTTGTCGTAATGTAATAAACAAGAGCAGGAGCGAGAGAGTTGGATGTTATCGGAATGATCAAAGGGGGTTGCTTGCCTTGCTGGGTAGCGGGAAGGTTCTCTCCTTCGTTGGAATACTCAGGGGTATCATGAAAAGTAGGCCCTACCGCAATGCAGATAAATAGCAATCAATACACGCAAGTGCAACAATATGATGCATGATCATAGCATGGCAGCATGTACGGATGAGTTAATGCAGCTATTGTCTAAGTTAATTTGAAGTGAGTTTGAATATAGGTTCAAAATCGTTCTTCATTTCAATTTCCATATTTTAACCTATTATCAAATGTCAATGTTATTCTACATAGGTTGCTCTAACATGCATGATAATAGCACCATTGGATTCACTGGATTTTATTGATAAATTTTCATATATAAATTATTTTCATCTGATTTACAGATTAATTTATATGAATTTTTAAAGTTTTAAACAATTTCTGGAATTATTTTAAATCTAGAAATTCCTTTATTACATCAGCCTGACGTCATCATGGCGTCAGCAGGTCAGCTGACCAGGCGAGGTCAAACCTGATAGGATGGGACCCTCATGTCAGTGACTCAACACTTAATTAGAGAATTAAAATTAATCCTAATTACTTAATCAACACTGGGCCCACTGGTTAGTGACTAATTAGGTTAATTAAATTCATTAACTAATTGGGATTTGACTAGCAGGGCCCGACCCCACTTGCCAGTGACCTAGGGGTCAAAACCCTGGTGGTCAAACTGGTTGACTCGCCGGCGTTGAGCCACCGGCGATGTCAGGGACGACGGAGGGGGTTGGAATTCCTCCTCCGGCGACCAAATGGACGGCGGAGGGCACCAAACTGCCCTGCTTGCTCGCGCACGTCGAGCCCGACACTTCCGAGGGGCTGGGACGGCCGGAATCGGCGTCGACGACGAGCACGGCGGCTGCCGGAGCTCGGACGAGCATGGGCTCGTCGAACTAGAGCGAGACACGACCGAGACTAGGCACCTACAATCACTACGCAGCCTCACGAGCTCGATGGTGGCCTCTGATGGACCAACTGGTCACCGGAGCATCGCCGGCGACAAGCTCATGCGGCGATCATTTGGGAGCCGGACGAAATCGGTGCCTACGGAGGGGGGAAAGACAGGGAAGGAGAGGGAAAAGAGCCGGAAGCTCACTGCAGGGTTGAAGCCGTCGAAAGCTTGCTCGGGAAGGGCTCGGAGACGGCAATCAACGATGGCGAAGCTTCGGGTCCGAGGAGGAAGACGAGCTCGGGGACGACGCTTCGGGCTCCTGGCGATGCGCGACTCGGCGAGAAGGAAGAAGACGACAAGGCGGAGCGATTGGAGGGCTCAGAAGCGAGGGGGAGCAGCTAGAACTACGGCGGCGAAGCTTACGGCACCGTCGGCCATGGTGGAGCAGAGGAGGAAGAGAGCAGAGAGGCGAGCGAGAGTGAGAGGGAGAGGGCAATGGGGACGACTCTCTGAGCTTATCCCCATCGCGCTGGCGAGGGAAGCAGGCAGGCAGCTGCCGGCGTGGAGGCACACCCCCGCGCACGCTCCATCCACACGCCCGTCCTCCTGGCCGCGAGGAGGACGACAATGGAGCCGGGCCAGCTGGGCCGACCCAGGTTCATCCTCCCTTTTCTTTCTGCTTTAATTTATTCATTTTCCTTTATGTTTTCCTATTTTTTACATTTGTTTTATTTTCTTTTCAGGTACAATTGCTTTGATAAAATATCTCAAATTTTTTATATATTGAAGTTTGAATATTTCAAACTTATCTAAAAAGTTTCAAGATATTTTGGAAACTAAAATAATGATAATGCTTTATTTGATATTTTCAGAAGCTTTATCATTTATTTTTAAATTGCTATAGTTGTTTAAATATTTTAAATGTCCCCTGTTATAACCATGTCCATATTTATCAGACATAGGGAACATTTTGTAAGGGCATTTTGGATTTCTTGAGTTTTCACAATTTTGAATTAATTTGATTCAAGTATGATCTTGGGGTTTCTTTTAGTCCCCATTTCATGTTGATGCAAAATTGAAACATGATGCACACACATGTTGTCCTATGACATCTAGCTTGGGATGTGACATGGGTATAAAGGTTGTGGACCCCAACGCTTTTAATTTCAATCTCATTCATGTTGGAAATATGCCCTAGAGGCAATAAATAAAGTGTTTATTATTGTATTTCCTTGTTCATGATAATTGTTTATTGTCCATGCTATAATTGTATTAATTGGGAACATGGATACATGTGTGGATACATAGACAAACACAATGTCCCTAGTGTGTCTCTAGTGAACTAGCTCGTTGATCGAAAGATGGTTATGGTTTCCTAGCCATGTACATGAGATGTCATTTGATAACGGGATCACATCATTAGGAGAATGATGTGTTGGACAAGACCGAAACAACAAACATAGCTTATGATCGTGTCAGTTTATTGCTACTGTTCTCTGCATGTCAAGTATATGTTCCTATGACCATGAGATCATGCAACTCATAGATATAGGAGGAGTACCTTGTGTGTATCAAACGTCGCAACGTAACTGGGTGACTATAAAGGTGCTCTACAGGTGTCTTCGAGGGTGTCTGTTGAGTTGGCATGGATCAAGACTGGGATTTGTTACTCCGTGCGATGGAGAGGTATCTCAGTGCCCACTCGGTAATACAAAATCACAATAAGCCTTGCAAGCAATGTGACTAAGTGTTAGTTGCAAGATCTTGTATTACAGAATGAGTAAAGAGACTTGCCGGTAACGAGGTTAAACTAGGTATGGAGATACTGACAATCGAATCTCGGGCAAGTAACATACCGAAGAACAAAGGGAACATCATACGGGATTAACTGAATCCTTGACATAGATGTTTGACCGATAAAGATCTTCGTAGAATATGTAGGAACCAATGTGGACATCCAGGTCCTGCCATTGGTTATTGACCGTAGAGGTGTCTCGGTCATGTCTATATAGTTCTCGAACTCGCAGGGTCTGCACACTTAAGGTTTGGTGACGTTTTGGTAGTATAGAGTTGTGTATGGTGGTGACCGAAGTTTGTTCGGAGTCCCTAATGAGATCCCGGACGTCACTAGGAGCTCCGGAATGGTCAGGAGGTAAAGATTCATATATAGGAAGTCCTGTTTTGGTCGTCGGAAATGTTCCGAGCTTATCGGTAGTGTACCGGGAGTGCTGATAGTGTACTGGGAGACATCCGGGAGGGGTATTTCGACCCAAGAGGCTTCATGGGCTGTGGGATAGTGAATATCAGCCCTTATTGGGCTGGTGGAAACACCCACACAAGGCCCATGTGGCTGGAGAAGAAAACCCAAAAGGAAAAAGGTGGAAAATGGCAAAAAGGAAAAAAAAAGAATGAATCCTAATCCTACTAGGAGTGGAGGAGGTGGACTCCTCCTCTCCTAGTTTGGCCGAAGCCTAGAAGGCTTGGAGGCCAAACTGCCTCCTGTCCTCCTCTCCTCCTATATATACTAGTGGATTTCTAGGGTTTTGCACTAGTTTTTTCAGCCACGTGCAACCCCAATCTCTAGTGCATAGTTTCTCCTCTAGATTGGATTTTTGCAGTGCTTAGGCGAAGCCCTGCCGGAATTGCTCCACCACCATCGCCAGAGCGCCGTCAGGCTGCCGGAGAACTCTTCATCCTCTCCACTCCTTCTTGCTGGATCAAGACGGTGGAGATCGTCATCAAGCTGTACGTGTGCTGAACGCGAAGGTGTCGTCCGTTCGGTGCTAGATCGGAAGGATCGTGATCAAGTTCGTGAGACGGATCGTGATCAAGTTCGTGGGACGGATCGTGATAATATCGCGGGACGGATCGTGATTGGATCGTGGGACGGACCGTGGTTGGATCGCGGGATGCACAGCGATTTGGATCGCGAAGACGTTCGACTACACCAACCGCGTTTCTTAATGCTTCTCGCTTAGAGATCTACAAGGGTATGTAGATCCACTCTCCCTCTCGTAGATGCTCATCACCATGGATAGATCTTCATGTGCGTAGGAAAATTTTTGTTTCCCATGCAACATTCCCCAACAGTGGTATCAGAGCTAGGTCTATGTGTAGATGAGATCTCGAGTAGAACACAAAAGGTTTGTGGGCGTTGATGCTTAGATTGCTTCGTCCCTTCGTCAGATTTTGGTTCAGCGGTATTGTGAGATGAAGTGGCCCGGACCAACATTACTCGTACGCTTACGAGAGACAGGTTTCCTCGACGCAACTTGTTGCATAGATGGCTTGCGGGTGCCAGTTTCTCTCACTTTAGTTGGATCGGATTCGACAAAGGCGGTCCTTGAGAAGGTTGAAAAGCAAATTATGTATCACAGTTGTGGTTTATGCGTAGGTGAGAATCGTTCTTGCTAGAAACCCATAGCAGCCACGTAAAACATGCAACAACAATTAGAGGACATCTATCTTCTTTTTGCAGGGTATGTTGTGATGTGATATGGCCAATTACATGATGTGATATATGTGATGTATGAGATGATCATGTGATGTATAGAATTTCACGACTTGCATGTCGATGAGTACGGCAACCGGCAGGAGCCATAGGGTTGTCTTTAATTATTGTATGACCTGCGTGTCAATCATTAAGCGCTATGTAATGCTTTACTTTATCGCTAAACGACAGCAATAGTAGTAGAAGCATGCAGGGCATGACAACCTCGATGGCGACACGTTGATGGAGATCAAGATGATGGAGATCATGGTGTCGTGCCGGTGACGATGAAGATCATGTCGGTGCTTTCAAGATGGAGATCTAAAGCACAAGTTCATGGCCATATCATGTCACTTATGAATTGCATGTGATGTTAATCCTTTTATGCACCTTGTTATGCTTAGTACGACGGTAGCATTATAAGGTGATCCCTCACTTAAATTTCAAGATAAAATTGTGTTCTCCCCGAGTGTGCACCATTGCGAAAGTTCGTCGTGTTGAGACACCACGTGATGATCGGGTGTGATAGACTCTACGTTCACATACAACGGGTGCAAGCCAGTGTTGCACGCGCAGAACACTCAGGTTAAACTTGATGAGACTAGCATGTACAGACATGACCTCGGAACACAAGAGACCGAAAGGTCGAACATGAGTCATATAGGAGATATGATCAACATAATGATGTTCACCATTGAAGCCACCTCAACTCACGTGATGATCGGACTTGAGTTGGTGGATTCGGATCATGTGACACTCACATGACCTGAGGGATGTCAATTTGAGTGGGAGCTTTAGTAATTTGATTAACTAAACTCATTATCTTAAACAATAGTCTAAGGAACTTTGCATATTTATGTTGTAGATCAATGGCTCGCGGAGTAGCACCCCTAAATTTTAATGCGTTCCTAGAGAAAGCTAAACTGAAAGATGATGGAAGTAACTTTGTTGACTGGGCCCATAATCTGAGGATTATCCTCACGGCTTCCCAGAAATCATATGTCCTTGATGCACCGCTTGGTGACCAACCAGAAGACATGACCTCCGAAGACGTTAAGAACGCTTGGGAGGCACGTACTGGAGATTACTCAATAGTTCAGTGTGCAATATTGTATGGATTAGAACCGGGACTTCAAAGACGTTTTGAACGTCATGGAGCATATGAGATGTTCCAGGAGTTGAAGTTTATCTTTCAGAAGAATGCCCGGATCGAGAGGTATGAAACCTCCGATAAGTTCTATGCTTGCAAGATGGAGAAGAACGGGTCTATCAGTGAACATATACTCAGAATGTCTGGGTATTCAACTCGTCTAGCGGAGTTGGGAATTGCCCTTCCGCCAGAGGCGATCACTAACAGAGTTCTTCAATCACTGCCACCTAGTTACAAGAGCTTTGTGATGAACTATAACATGCATGGGATGAACAAGTCAGTCGCCGAGCTGTTTGCGATGCTAAAAGTTGCTGAGTCTGAAATCGAGAAAGAACATCAAGTGTTGATAGTCAATAAAACCACTAGTTTCAAGAAAAATGGCAAAGTCAAGGGCAAGGGCAAGAAGGGTAAAACCAAGGAGTATGGCAAAGCAGTTGCCACTCCTGCAAAGAAGCCCAAGCATGGACCCAAGCCAGAAACTGAGTGCTTTCATTGCAAAGGAACTGGTCACTGGAAGCGGAACTGCCCCAAGTACCAGGCTGACAAGAAGGTGGCCAACGAAAAACAAGGTATATATGATATACATGTTATTGATGTGTACCTTACTAGCTCTCGTAGTAGTGCCTGGGTATTTGATACCGGTTCGGTTGCTCACATTTGCAACTCAAAGCAGGAACTACGAAATAAATGAAGGCTGGCAAAGGACGAAGTCACGATGCGCGTGGGAAATGGTTCCAAGGTTGATGTGATCGCCGTCGGCACGCTCTCTCTTTGATTACCATCGGGATTAGTGATGAACCTGAATAATTGTTATTTAGTGCCTGCGTTAAGCATGAACATTATATCTGGATGTTGTTTATTGCGAGACGGTTACTCATTTAAATCAGAGAATAAAGGTTGTTCTATTTACATGAGTAATATCTTTTATGGTCATGCACCCAATGTTAGGGGTTTATTCATATTGAATCTTGATAGTGATGACACACATGTTCGTAACATTGATGCCAAAAGATGTAGAATTGATAATGATAGCACCACTTTCTTGTGGCACTGCCGTTTAGGTCATATTGGGGTAAAACGCATGAGGAAGCTCCATGCTGATGGACTTTTGGAGTCACTTGATTTTGAATCACTTGACACATGTGAACCATGCCTCATGGGCAAGATGACTTAAACGCCGTTCTCTGGTACAATGGAACGGGCGAGTGACTTATTGGAAATCATACACACTGATGTGTGCGGTCCAATGAATGTTACAGCGCATGGTGGATATCGTTATTTTCTCACCTTCACTGATGACTTAAGTAGATATGGGTATATTTACTTAATGAAACACAAGTCTGAAACGTTTGAAAAGTTCAAGCAATTTTCGAGTGAAGTTGAGAATAATCGTAACAAGAAGATTAAGTTCCTGCGATCTGATCGAGGAGGTGAATATCTGAGTTATGAGTTTGGCAGTCACTTAAGACAGTGTGGAATTGTTTCACAGTTGACACCGCCCGGAAAACCACAGCGTAATGGTGTGTCGGAACGTCGTAATCGAACCTTATTAGATATGGTGCGTTCTATGATGTCTCTTGCTAATTTGCCACTATCGTTTTGGGGTTATGCATTAGAGACAACTGCATTCACTTTAAATAGGGCACCATCAAAATCCGTTGAGACGACGCCATATGAACTATGGTTTGGCAAGAAGCCAAAGTTGTCGTTTCTTAAAGTTTGGGGATGTGATGCTTATGTCAAAAAGCTTCAGCCTGAAAAGCTGGAACACAAAGTGGAGAAATGCATCTTGATAGGATACCCGAAAGAGACAGTCGGGTATACCTTCTATCTCAGATCCGAAGGCAAAGTGTTTGTCGCTAAAAACAGAACATTTCTTGAGAAAGTGTTTCTCTCGAAAGAATTGAGTGGGAGGAAAATAGAGCTTGATGAGGTTATTGAACCTTTACTTCAACCAGAAAGTAGCGTAGCGCAGAAAGATGTTTCTGTGGAACCTACGACGGTAGAAGAGGAAGTTAATGATGATGATCATGAAGCTTCGGATCAAGCAGCTATAGAAACTCGTAGGTCAACAAGGCCGCATACTAGCCCTGAGTGGTAAGGCAACCCTGTCTTGGAGGTCATGTTGTTGGACAACAATGAACCTACGAGCTATGGAGGAGCAGTGATGGGCCCGGATTCCAAGAAATGGTTAGAGGCCATGAAATCCGAGATGGGATCCATGTATGAAAACAAAGTATGGACTTTGGAAGTATTACCTGAAGGGCGAAAGGCCATTCAGAACAAATGGATCTTTAAGAAGAAGACAGACGCGGACGGTAATGTCACCGTCTATAAAGCTCGACTTGTAGCAAAGGGTTTTTCACAAGTTCAAGGAGTTGACTACGATGAGACTTTCTCACCCATTGTGATGCTTAAGTCTGTCAGAATCATGTTAGCAATAGCTGCTTATTTCGACTATGAAATTTGGCAGATGGATGTCAAAACAACGTTCCTCAACGGTTTCCTTGAGGAAGAGTTGTATATGATGCAACCCGAAGGTTTTGTCGATCCAGAGAATGCTGACAAAGTTTGCAAACTCCAGCGATCCATTTATGGACTGGTGCAAGCATCTCGGAGTTGGAATAAGCGCTTTGATGAGGTGATCAAAGCGTTTGAGTTTATACAAGTTTACGGAGAAGCTTGTATTTACAAGAAAGTGAGTGGGAGATCTATAGCGTTTCTAGTATTATATGTGGATGACATATTGCTCATTGGAAACAATATAGAAATGCTAGAAAGTGTGAAGGAATATTTGAAGAAGAGTTTTTCAATGAAGGACCTAGGAGAAGCTACTTTCATATTAGGCATTAAGATCTATAGAGATAGATCGAGACGCTTAATAGCACTTTCACAGAGCACATACCTTGATAAAGTTTTGAAGAAGTTCAAAATGGAACAATCCAAGAAGGGGTTCTTGCCTGTGTTACAAGGTGTGAAGTTGAGTAAGACTCAATGCCCAGTAACTGCAGAATATAGAGAAAAGATGAGTGTCATCCCCTATGCTTCAGCCATAGGCTCTATCATGTATGCAATGCTGTGCACAAGACCCGATGTCAGCCTTGCCATAAGTATGGCCGGAAGGTTTGAAAGTGATCCTGGAATGGAGCACTGGTAGGCAGTCAAGAATATCCTTAAGTACCTGAAAAGGACTATGGAAATGTTTCTCGTTTATGAAGGTGATGAAGAGCTCGTCGTAAAGGGTTACCTCGATGCAAGCTTTGACACTGATCCGGACGACTCTAAGTCGCAAACCAGATACGTATTTATTGTTAACAGGGGAGCAGTAAGCTAGTGCAGTTCCAAGAAAAGCGTGGTAGATGATTCTACGTGCGAAGTGGAATACATCGCAGCCTCGGAGGCGGCGAAGGAAGGTGTCTGGATGAAGCAGTTCATGACAGATCTTGGAGTAGTGCCCAGTGCACTGAATCCAATGAACCTGTTCTGTGACAACACTGGTGCCATTGCTCTGGCCAAGGAACCAAGGTTTCACAAGAGGACCAGACACATAAAGAGATGCTTCAACTCCATCCGCGATTACATCAAGGAGAAGGACATAAATATTTGCAAAGTGCACACGGATTTGAATGTTGCAGACCCGTTGACTAAACCTCTTCCAAGGGCTAAACATGATCAACACTAGAACTGCATGGGTGTTTGATTCATTACAATGTAAATCACATAGTGATGTGAACTAGATTATTGACTCTAGTGCAAGTGGGAGACTGTTGGAAATATGCCCTAGAGGCAATAAATAAAGTGTTTATTATTGTATTTCCTTGTTCATGATAATTGTTTATTGTCCATGCTATAATTGTATTAATTGGGAACATGGATACATGTGTGGATACATAGACAAACACAATGTCCCTAGTGTGTCTCTAGTGAACTAGCTCGTTGATCGAAAGATGGTTAAGGTTTCCTAGCCATGGACATGAGATGTCATTTGATAACGGGATCACATCATTAGGAGAATGATGTGATGGACAAGACCCAAACAACAAACGTAGCTTATGATCGTGTCAGTTTATTGCTACTGTTTTCTGCATGTCAAGTATATGTTCCTATGACCATGAGATCATGCAACTCACAGATATCGGAGGAGTACCTTGTGAGTATCAAACGTTGCAATGTAACTGGGTGACTATAAAGGTGCTCTACAGGTGTCTCTGAGGGTGTCTGTTGAGTTGGCATGGATCAAGACTGGGATTTGTTACTCCGTGCGACGGAGAGGTATTACGGAACAATAAGCCTTGCAAGCAATGTGACTAAGTGTTAGTTGCAAGATCTTGTATTACGGAACGAGTAAAGAGACTTGCCAGTAAAGAGGTTGAACTAGGTATGGAGATACCGACGATCGAATCTCGGGCAAGTAACATACCGAAGAACAAAGGGAACATCATACGGGATTAACTGAATCCTTGACATAGAGGTTCGACCAATAAAGATCTTCGTAGAATATGTAGGAACCAATGTGGACATCCAGGTCCCGCCATTGGTTATTGACCGTAGAGGTGTCTCGGTCATGTCTATATAGTTCTCGAACCCGCAGGGTCTGCACACTTAAGGTTTGGTGACGTTTCGGTAGTATAGAGTTGTGTATGGTGGTGACTGAAGTTTGTTCGGAGTCCCGGATGAGATCTCGGAAGTCACGAGGAGCTCCGGAATGGTCCGGAGGTAAAGATTCATATATAGGAAGTCCTGTTTTGGTCGCCGGAAAAGTTCCGGGCTTATCGGTAGTGTACCGGGAGACCTCCGGGAGGGGTATTTCGACCCAAGAGGCTTCATGGGCTGTGGGAGAGTGAATATCGGCCCTTAGTGGGCTTGTGGAAACTCCCACACAAGGCCCATGTGGCTGGAGATGAAAACCCAAAAGGAAAAAGGTGGGAAAAGGCAAAAAGGAAAAAAAGAATGAATCATAATCCTACCAGGAGTGGAGGAGGTGGACTCCTCCTCTCCTAGTTCGGCCGAAGCCTAGAAGGCTTGGAGGCCAAGCTTCCTCCTGTCCTCCTCTCCTCCTATATATACTAGTGGATTTCTAGGGTTTTGCACTAGTTTTTTTAGCCACGTGCAACCCTAATCTCTAGTGCATAGTTTCTCCTCTAGATTGGATTTTTGCAGTGCTTAGGCGAAGCCCTGCCGGAATTGCTCCACCACCATCGTCGGAGCGCCGTCAGGCTACCGGAGAACTCTTCATCCTCTCCACTCCTTCTTGCTGGATCAAGACGGTGGAGATCGTCATCAAGCTGTACGTGTGCTAAACGCGGAGGTGCCGTCCGTTCGGCGCTAGATCAGAAGGATCGTGATCAAGTTCGTGAGACGGATCGTGATAAAGTTCGTGGGACGTATCGTGATCGGATCGCGCGACACATTGTGATTGGATCGCGGGATGGACCATGATTGGATCGCGGGACGCGCGGCGATTTGGATCGCGAAGATGTTCGACTACACCAATCGCGTTTCTTAACGCTTCCCGCTTAGCGATCTACAAGGGTATGTAGATCCACTCTCCCTCTCGTAGATGCTCATCACCATGGATAGATCTTCGTGTGCGTAGGAAATTTTTTGTTTCCCATGCAACATTCGCTAACAATTCTTTGCGCTCCAAAACCCTAAGCTATCGTTCTGAAGACCCCCGGTCGTCGCCCTTGTCTCCTCGCGCTCATTCGCCGCTAGGAATCAACGTCCCGCCGACGAATTCCTCTCCCTCGTTGCCGCCGTAGAGGATTCGTGCCAAACTAGGGTATGGATTTGATCTCTATTGTGCTCCTCATTCAATTCTTGTGCATTAGATCCTTGATAATCATTGGTGCACCCTTTGGACATGTTCCTATCCTCTCAAATCTGCAAAATCTCACGATAGATGAATTTTCTAGGGTTTTGCCGTCCGCCCGATAAATCTCGATGGAACCGAAATGGACATATTGGTCTCATCGATGTGGGATTTTGTGTTGCTGAGAACTGTCTCAGTAGATTCGAGTACCACTTTTCGGTCCAACCGAAATGGGTGGCAAGTTTCGGTTAGTGAGTCAGTCAGTCTCGGCCCCACCAAAAAATCTGTTTCGGCTGCACCGATATTTATTTGAGAGAATGCAAAAATCTTGAAACTTCATTGTTCAAATTTCAAAAACCAGCCTAATTTTGTGATGAATCATCTACTTCTGCTCTCCTATACTCTATTCACAGGGTCAGAATGTCAGATGCATAGGACAGCCAAAGTTTGGCAGAGTAGGGAGTTGATATGAGTTCTAGCACAAGCCCTGAGCCTAGTTCTTTCTTAGATCCAGGGACCCCCCAGCTCTCTTGGGTTTCCCAAGGCTGCCACCAGGACTAGGAAGAAGCTCAATTCTGATGAAGAAGATTCTGATTTCATTCCTGAGGAGATTATTGCCAAGAAGCATGAAAAGGCTGCCAAGAAGTCAGCAACTGAAGCTACTTCTTCCCGGAGAGTTGTCAGCAAAGTTTATGCACCTGCTGATACTTTCAAAGGACATGATACTGCTAGGGCTACTATGTCAGTTGAGGTCCCCAAGAAGGCTATGCCTAAGGAGGCAGGGGAGAAGAAGTCCAGGAAGAGGATTGTCCATGTGATTGGCATGCCTACCTCCATGTTTGAAGATCCAGAGGAGTCTGCTGGTGCTGCTGCTGAGGAGGAGTAAGAAGAACATATTGAGATATCCCCTCCCAAGAAGAAAGCCAAGAATCTTATGGCTGATGCTATGCCAAAGACTGGCACCTCCAAGAGCACCAAGCCTACTTCCAAGGAAGCTGCTGCACAGAAGTCCAAGAGGACTACCAGGGACATCCCAGCTTTAGAGAAGAACAAAGGGACTGCCTCCAGAGTTGAAGATGATGATGACTTGACTACTTTGATGAAGCTCAGATCACATCTTCTAGTGCATGATGCCAACCATTTAGTTGCTGAGGACATGAAGAAGAGGAAAGATTTAGGATTGAGAACCTGGAGAGCCAAAGATCCTTATGCTCAAAGGAGGAAAACTATTGTTGACTACAGGTTCTACACCAGAGAGCAACATGATTTCTATGAGAACATGCTGCTTGACAAGAGCCCAGCTATTATTGACATGAGGTATGTCGATTGGAAATTCATCAAGGACAATGTTGACTACTTCCCAAGTGTACAAGACAACTTCCATTGCATTGGTCTAGACAAATTCATTGGCAGAGAGCTTACTGCATGGAACGACGAGATGATCATGCAACTCTACTTCATTGCTCATTTCGACGGAGATGGTAGAGGACTGAAGGTGCTAGGTATGAATCCATGATTGAGGAGTGGGCTGCACTTCTTGAAGTTCCAAAAGCTCAGGAAGGAGATCTGGATGTATACTCTGAACCCAAGGCAAGTCACAATGCCATGATAGACATGTATACTCCTATCCCCGCAGACAAGGTGCAATCACACAAGCTAGGATCCATCTACTATCTGCAAGTAGGCCTCTGAACTATGAACACTATTCTTAGGCATACCTTGATGCCCAAGTCAGGAGATGACAAGATGATCCAAGGCTACTCCATCAACATGCTGATCCACCTTGACAGGAACACCAAGATTAGAGTAATGGATTTGATTGTTGAGACAATCAAGAGGGTTGCTGCTGATCAAAAGCGCTTGTGCTGCTATGCACCCTACATCCAGTTGCTTATCAACTCTCAGTTGGAGAAGCACATTTTTGCTCTAGATCATCCACATCTGCCCCTACAGCCAGAGTTCGAGGATAATGTTGTGGTGATGAACCTAGATCATCCCACATCTGCTACAACACAAGAAGAGGCAGAAGCTGTTCGAGCCGTTAGTGCTCAAACCCCCAGATCCAGGAACGAGCAAATGGATCTTATGATCACAGCCGTCCAGGGCATGCAGAAGGATATCTGGGGGATTCTGGAGAACCAGAACAACCTTGTGAGGATCTTTGAGTCAAGGATCAAGGTGCTTGGTGATAAGATGGACAAGGTTACAAAGACAGTGATAAAGCTCCAGAAGGAAGTTGACTCCATGCACATCCATCGGGTCTCTTCTACTTCTTCTTCTGATGATGATGAGGAGGAAGGATCACCTCTTAGGCAGGGCACCCAGTTCTCTACTCAGGATAGATCAGTGATAGTGCCTGCACCAGAGTAGAGTCCCTCTTCATTAGCTCCTGCTACTGTTAGAACAGCTCCTGCTCTAGTTCCACTAGTGTCTACTGTAGCTCCTTCCACGACATCTGCAGAGATCTTCGCCGACGCCATGCTCTCTACTCCTTCATCGACAACCGGAGGAGATCAGCCCAAGAACGCTTCGATAGATGCCTTCGAACTGTTTGGTAACTTGTTGCCAAAGGGGAAGAAGTGTATATAGATCATTAGGCTTCGAGAGAGAGAGAGCGTTTGGTGTTTCCTACATTTTCAAAACAATTGCTTTTGTTTGCCGTGATACTCTTTTGTCTTGCTTGTGATACACTATTGATGATGTTTGATCATACGCCTTAGTGTGTGAAGCTACTATTTCCTATCATCTTAAATGCTTATGTGATGATCATTCATCTTTGGTTGATTGTGTTGTGCTATGATATTCATTCCAATTACTCCTGCACACCACCAAGTGGTATGTGACATGTGATAAGTGACCCATGTACCTAATTGATTGTGCATTTGCATTCAAGTGCAAATTTAAAATAATGCACACATTTAGGGGGAACTATTTCTTATCACATACTTCTCAAAGCGGCGATTATATTCATTGATTATATCTTTGTTGAAGCATTGGTCTATATGTTATCATGAATTACCAAAAAGGGGGAGATTGAAAGCACATTTTCTCCCTTGGTGGTTTTGGTAATTAATAACAACATATAAGTCATTGAACTAATGTCTTCACTAAGTATATTTTAGAAAAGTTCAATGATGGGAATGGCAAAAGGATTGTGGAATTACCCCAAGATGCAAGGAAATAGGTTGGCCAAGCTTCAAGCAAGAGGACTCTACATTTTACATTTGTGAGAAATCACTTTGAGTCCATAGGAAAGCCAATACTATTAAAAGGGGGTAAAGTTTTGATGGTGAACAATATGCTCAACCGTGCACAAGTGACAGCCACCAAAACATCCCCAAACTCTCCCACCAAAGTTTGTCCTAAGCTAAACATGTCAAATCGGTGCAACCAACATTCCTATCCCGGTGCCACCGAGTTCCAAACCCTAGGCAGACTCAGCCAAACCCTAAAACTTCGGTGCAACCGACACTGCACTCGGTGCCACCGAGTTGGGTTGCCAAGATTCTTTTACGCAAGTTTACATTTTTGGCCCGACCAAGAATGGTGAATTGGCGTCACCGAGACTGGTAAATCGAGAGTTATATATTGGTCCCTCCGAGATTCAAAAGTTGCCACGTTTTGTCACTTCGGTACCACCAAGATTTACACATCGGTGTCACTGAGTCTGAGTTTTTGTGTGTAACGGTTGGAGTTTTGGGGATGCCTATATATACCCCATCACCACCACCCACTCGAAAGAGAAGCACTCGGAACTTTTCCATACCTATCCTAGTCAGTTTTCTGAGAGAGAACAACCTACCCTTGTGTTGAGGTCAAGATCTTCCACTCCAACCATATGGATCTTGATTTCTAGCCTCCTCGAGTTGCTTTCCACCAATCCCATCTGTTCTACCAAGCCAAATCTGTGTGAGAGAGATTGTTTGTTGAGGAGTATATCATCTTGAAGCACAAGAGCAAGGAGTTCACTATCATTACCGAGCCTATTACCTTTTGGAGGGTGGTGCCACCTAGATTGGTTAGGTGTCGCTTGGGAGCCTCCTACTTCGTGTTTTGGAGTGAACCAAGAAGTTTGTAAGGGCAAGGAGATCGCCTACTTTGTGAAGATCTACCCATAGTGAGGCTAGTCCTTTGTGGACCAAAGCCGCATGGAATAGTCAAGGTTGCTTCTTCGTGGAACCCTTCGTGGATAGAGCCCTCCGTGGACTCTCGCGACCGTTACCCTCCATGGGTTGAAGACTCCATGAACGTGGACGTACGATTGCACTACCTATCGGAACCACGGTAAAAATCATCGTGTCATCACTTGTGTTTGCATTCCTAACCCTCTCTTTACTTACATGTGCAATGTCTTTATTTTCCATTGCTACACTCTTAGTCATGCATGTGTAGTGTGTTACTTGATATGCTATGAATGCTAAAACTTGCCAAGGATTAAAATTGGGAAAAGTCAAAACTTTTATTTGGTAAAGTAGTCTAATTGCCCCCCCCAATAGACCTACTTTTGATCCTGCAAGTACGGAGAGTATGTTTGCTCATGCCTCTCCCTCATATAAAATTGCAAGAATAATTACCAATCTTGTTATCAATTGCCTACGATTTTAGTTCCAATATCATGCAAAGTTATCCTCTTTATATCCACAACATAGTTTTATTTCTTGTTCCTAGATAGAAGCAAAAGCTTGGTGTACGTAGAATCATATCGGTGGAAGGCAGGACTTGAGAGAATATTGATTTTATCTTTAGCTCTTTGTGGTTTCAACACTCCATACTTATCACTTCCATCTTTGGAAACTACTAAGATGATTCCTTGCACTTGCGGATTATTAGTGGACTTGCAACTTGAGACCAAAAATGTCATGCCCAGTTGCGAGTGAAGGATGGACATGCAAGTGGGGGCAAATAAGTCCAAAGACCGAGTTTCATGTCAATGGTGGATCCTAGTTGTGAGTCAAGGGTTGACTTGTAATTGACGAACAAATGTGAGTCATTGGTTGGCTTGCAACTGAGAAACGGTTGTGAGTCATTGCTTGGCTTGCAACTCAGGCAACTACAAAAAATGATTAAAAAGTTCCAATTCCGAGTAAATGGTCGACTTGCAACCGGGGCACCTACAAAACTATGAAAACATACCCTAGTTGCAAGTCGATGGTCGAATTGCAAATGGGATAGCTAAATAGTACGACAAGACCCTAGTTGTGATGGTGGACATGCAACTCGAGTACTTGCAAAAATACCCCAAGTGTGAGTCGAAGGTTCATATGCACTTGGGGCACGGTTGTGAGTTGATGCGTGACTTGCAATTGGGATAACTATAAAAACCATTTACGAGTGAATGGTTGACTAGCACCGAGGCACATACAAAAACTATAAAAAAGATGCCCTACTTGCGGGTCGATGGTTACTACTAGGCGTAGGTGTTAGATTTTTTTGTTTTGACTGGAAACTGTAGGGAACACTCCCACAACAATTCAAACTTTATTACCAACAAGAAAGCTTACATTTAGAAAGATTACCAACAATAATCGAAAGGCTAACTAAAAAGAAGAAAGAAGGAAAAAACCTAGTACATGACCACCATGAAGGAGGCAGGTAAGATATCCACCATAGTAGTTGACGGGGTTTATACCCCTAGGTAGGCCAAAGTACGGGGTCTTCCCCCTTTCACTTCGGAGAAAAACTACATGGCCGGCTGGAGGACGTCAAGCACAAGCCAGTGCTGGCTGGCGCCCCGGCCGGCTGGTCAAGGAGCCGGTTGGGCCCTCGGCTGGCTGGCCGCGGCCGGCTGCCCATGGGCTGGCTCTTTCGTTAACATCGGGACGGACATGCCCCGTCCCATCCCTCTGCGCGCAGGTACGACGATGCAACGTGAACGACATGACGGGCGGCCCTGTGGCTACAGTGGCCGCTTACGCACCGCAATGCATGGCTACAGTCCAACCGTCCTGGCCGCTAACCTTGGTGAGCGCAACCGGGCGAGGGAACAGTGCCGGCATGCCCTCGTCACTCGATTATCTGCCCCGGCATGGCTACAGTACTGCCGGCCATACCGGAGACTTCGGCCGGTTGGCGCTAGACAACGCCCCCCGGGCGGCCCGTGCCGTGGCAGGTGGGCGAGGGCCAATCGCATAGCCGGCTGGCAGGCCCCAACGGGAGATGGGACCGCTTGGCCGGCGGGCCCCGCCCACAACAAGATGGCACAAGCAGCGGGACCCTCTGGCCAGCCGGGTCCCCCACCTTTGTACTTATGACATATTGTAAGAGCCGGGGGTTGGCCTATAACCCCCCCCCTCGAGCCCCCCATGCAACGGGGAAAGACGGACGGATAGTCGCTCACACCCACCCACAAAACTCTCATTCCCTTCTATAGTGGCAGAGGAAGACGAGCCGTCTGCTCCTTCTTCCTCCTCTAGACACAGCTCCAGGAGCATCCATGTACACATACCCATCCATCCAACTAGACCAAGCAGGACTAGGGGTGTTACCTCCCACGGAGGGCCCTGAACCTGGGTACATCGTGTGTCACCACCGCTTGTGCCCAATCTCGCACCCGGAGCCCGTCGGCGTCCTCCGGCCCCAACCACTTACGATAAGCCACCCCACGGCATCTGTCTTGAGAAAACGATGATAGTTGGCACCCACCGTGGGGCCATATGCGGCGTCGGACGGATTCATGCTCCGGGCGGGACCCCTCGCCATTCCCCGCCGTCGCTGCTCATCCCAGCGAAACCGTGGGGACCTCGTGGGGCTTGCCTCAGCACGCCTTACGGGCTACTCCGTCGGCCTTACGACCGACATTGACGTGCTCACCGAGCGCTTCGGCAGGCTCAGCCTCGCCGATGCTCCGGCCGCCGATGAGTACCCCGTGGGGGTGCTCGTCTGCGTTGGTCCGCCCACAACAGTGCGCGCACTCGCTGCGGCTCAGTCCAGCGGATCCCATGATCGCATGGGGGTGATGGCCATTACTTCCTCCACCGCATGCGCATGGGCGCGGGACACGGCTATCGCTGTCGCCACCCGAGTCGGCACGTCCGACCCGCTCGGTGAGGCCCTCCGGGGCTTGGGCACTCCGATCGCCCCGACTGCGAAACCCGACACCGTCGCGGACGATCTTGAGGCAGCTCGCCGCATCCTGTTCGAGGATGACACCGCCCTCGCCGCCACGCGGCGCCGCATGGAGGCGGCATAGCGGGAGTACGCTTCCGCCTACGGACTCACCCCGGCTGGCACCGAGCCTAGTCGGCGTGGGGCTATGCACGACCGCGGCCGCGTGGTCGCCGATATCCTCGACGGCAAAATGCCCATCTACGACACCCCCGCGGCTAACCTGTGGGCTCTCAAGGTGGCCTACGAGGAATTGGCCACCTTGGAGGGAAAAGCACGTGCCGCCCACGAGTGCCACATCAAGGAGCTCATCGATGCTGCTGATGCGCAGCAGCATCTGCTCGCAACGGGCAGCGCCGCCACTGAAGCCCCCCGGCCCGAGCGCGAGGGCACAGGAACTGCCGGCCACCAGGCGGCCCAGTACTCCTGCTCCCCTCGCGTTTCCGGTCACCGGGCCGAAGCGAACAAGCCCCGGCTATGAGAGCCTGGCTTAACAGGAATGATAGACTACTCATATCAATAAGGAATTCCTTCTTTTCCGGGAGCCCACTCGAAAAGAAATCCAAAGTTAAGCGTTTGTCTTGGAGCGATTCTAGGATGGGTGACCGACCGGGAAGTTGGTCCCGGGTGTGCACGAGTGAGGACAAAGTGTGCAGGAAAGACTAGTGTTGGTCTGTGGGGCAGTCTAGATCCCGCCAGGCGTAATGGGGGTGAGAAGCCGACTGTTAGTAGCCGGCGCACCAACGAGCCGCCTCGGTGCGGCCGCCACCACGAAGCACCGGCATCCGGCAGCCGGCGCAGCCGGGGGCACACGCCGCCTCCGCGGCGCGAGTCGCGGCAGTCGGCGCCACCCACCGTCCGCCCTGAACTCTAAGCTCGGCTCGGACCACGCGTCCCCAGCAGCGAGAATGACGCCCGCAACCGCATCGACAAACTCGCGCAATCCGCCCTCCTCGAGGAGGAGGGCTCGATTGGTCCGTCCTGCTTTGGCCCCTGGATTTGCACCGAGCCGTTCCAAACCGGCTTCACGCTCCCTAGGGACACCCCGAAATACAACGTGGCCGCCAAACCCGAAGACTGGCTTATCGACTACACCACCACGGTGGGCATCGCCAGGGGGAATAATCGCGTAGCCGTTCGCTATGCCCCCCTTATGCTAATTGGCTCGGCCCGCACCTGGCCCAACGGCCTGGCGGTCGGCAGCATCAACACTTGGACGGACTTCAAGGAGGCCTTCGTCTGCAACTTCACTAGCATACAAGTGGCCTGGCCGTCCCCATGAACTCGCCATGTGCGTTCAGGGGCCGGACGAATCCCTCCGCGACTACCTCACCCGATGGACCAAGCTCCGCACCTCCTGCGAGGGGGTGGACGAGGTACAAGCCGTGTAGTACTTCATTGAGGGCTGCCGGGACGGCTCCCCTCTCAAGCACAAGCTCCTGTGCTCCGAGCCGGCCACACTCGCCGAGCTCATGACCAAGGCGGACAAATACGCCACGGCCGATTCGCCCATCCGGGTCAAGACGAACCCGCCCGCCATGGCAACGCCGCCGCCGGCCATGACCCGGTTGGCTGCCGACAACCGGCAGCCACAAAACAACAAGCGCAAGAACGACCAGACGGATCCCCGCTACGGGAGCCGGCAGGTCAATACCGTCGAGGATCGGGAGCCGGCTATCCAGTCTTCCGGCCAGCGCCAGCGCACCGGCAAGGCTACCTGGCAGCCGAAGCTCACCTTCGAGCAAATGCTCGATCTCCCCTACAAGAACCATTCAGGGGCCAATCCCTCTATGCACACGCTCCGGCAGTGCAGCTTCTCATAGCGATTGGCCCAGGGGGACGGCCTTCCAGCTCCTCCCGCGCCGCTAGCCCACAACGGCTTCGAACGACGGTCGTTTGATCGACCAGTTCCCCAACCAGGACGGTTGCTACGTCGTCTTCACCACTGAAGAGACGGGCAAACACGCTCAACGCTGGCTCCGCCATGAGGTGAACACCACCATGCCGACAACTCCCCAGTTCATGCATTGGTCGGAGAAGCCGATCACTTGGAGCGAGGCCGATCACCCTGCCATGATGCCGAATCCTGGCAGCTACGCCTTGGTCCTCGACCCCACCATCGCCACCAAGGAGCGAGCTTGCCGCTTCTCGCGGGTGCTGATAGATGGCGGCAGCAGCATCAACATTCTCTACCTCGACACGATGCATAAGCTGGGGCTGAAGATAGAAGACCTGTAGGCGAGGCGGACGGTTTTCCATGGCATTGTGCCTCGAAGTCCTTCTCCCCTTTCGGCAAGATCATGCTCAACGTCCTCTTTAGTGGATCCGGCCATTTCCGCCGCGAGCCAGTGCTGTTTGAGGTCATGGACCTTGCGAGCCCCTACCACGCACTGTTGGGACGGCCGGCTCTTGTCAGCTTCATGGTGGTCCCCCATTATGCTTACCTCAAGCTCAAGATGCCAGGCCAAAAGGGGATCATCACCATCAAGGGCAACTGCAAGATGTCGCTCGAATGCGCTCGAGACGGCAGCCGGCTGGCTGAGGCCCTAGAGATCGCCGAGGAGAAACGACAACTCGACCGACTCGTGGCCCTTGCTGCCAGCCAGCCGGTCATGCCGGCTCCACCCTCACAATCCACCGGCGAGGACTCCTTCCAGCCACCCAAATACACCAAGAAAATCTCGTTCGACTTGGCCAACCCGGCTCAGTGCGTCACCATCAGCTCCCGCCTCAACAGCAAATAGGAAGGCAAGCTCATCGACTTCCTTTGTGAGAATCGGGACATCTTTGCATGGTCACCCAGGGACATGTCGGGTGTTCCGAGGAAGTTCGCCGAGCACAAACTCCACTTTCGGCCGGACGTCAAGCCGGTCAAGCAACCCCTGCACCGCTTCTCCGAGGAGAAGCGGCGTACTATAGGAGAAGAGATCGCCCGGCTGCTCGCAGCCGGGTTCATCATGGAAGTATTCCACCCTGACTGGCTGGCCAACCCAGTCCTGGTACTAAAGAAGAACAAGACCTGGCGCATGTGCATCAACTACACTAGCCTGAACAAGGCATGTTCCAAGGACCCGTTCGCCCTGCCGCGGATCGATCAAGTCATTGACTCCATGGCCGGCTGCGACTTGCTGTCCTTGTTGGATGCCTACTCAGGCTACCACCAAATCAAGCTGGATTTGGAAGATCGGCTCAAGACCTCCTTCATCACGCCCTTCGGGGCCTACTGCTACATCACCATGTCCTTCGGCCTGAAGAATGCTGGCGCCACTTTCCAGCGATGCATGTAGAAGTGCCTCCTGCCTCTGATAGGCAGGAACGTCCACGTCTACATCAAAGACATCATCGTCAAAACCAAGAAGCACTTTAGCCTCCTCGATGACCTTCGGGAGACCTTCGCGAACTTACGCGAGTACAAGATCAAGCTCAACCGGGAGAAGTGTGTCTTTGGCGTCCCCGCCGGAAAACTCTTGGGTTTCTTCGTGTCTGCCCGTCGCATTGAAGCTACCCCGAGAAGATCAGCGCGATCGAGCACATGCCAAAACTGACTCGGCTCTACGATGTCCAGAAGTTCACCGACTGCCTCGCCTCGGCCAGATGGTTCATCAGTTGGCTGGCAGAGAAGGCCCTGCCCCTCTACGGGCTCCTTCGCAAGATGGCTCTGATTGAGCCAGGTCAAACCAAGAGGCTGGGCGCCTTCGACTGGCCTGACGAGGCGGACGAGGCCTTCCGCGGCCTCAAGAAGGATCTCACCCACGTGCCCATCCTGGCCGCGCCGGCTGAGAAGGAACCGCTGCTCGCCTACATCACGACGACCACGCGCGTCATCAGCGTCATTCTGGTGGTCGAGCAGCCGGAGGAGGGCAAGTCCCTGCCGGTCCAATGACCAGTCTACTACCTCAGCGAGGTCCTCTCCGCGTCCTAGCAGAACTACCCCCACTATCAAAAGATGTGCTATAGCATATACTTCGCCGCCAAGAAGGTCAAGCAATACTTCCAAGAGCATACCATTACCATGGTGAGCACGGCCCCGCTTGGCGAGATCATGAGCGGCCGGGACTCCATCGGCCAGATCGCCAAGTGGGTCATCGCCCTCGCCGATCATGAGATCCGGTACGAGCCAAGAACCGCCATCAAGTCGCAGGTGTTGGCGGATTTCCCCGTCGACTGCGTGGACACGGTGTTCGTCCCGCCTTCCCCAGACTCCACCCATGGGCGCATGCACTTCCACGGCTCAAAAATGAGGACCGGCCTGGGTACCGGCATAGTCCTCTCCTCCCCGAAAGGTGATCAACTCAAATACGCCCTACAGATCCACTTCGCCGCCTCCAACAACGTGGCTGAGTACGAGGCCATCGTCCATGGCCTCTGGCTCGCCAAGGAGATCGGCGTCAGGCGCATCCTCTGCTTCGGCTACTCCAACCTCGTGGTGCAGCATGTCTCTGGTGAATGGGATGCCAGGGACGCCAACATGGCCAGCTACCGCTTCCTCGTACAACAACTCACCGGCTCCTTCGAGGGCTGTGAGTTTCATCATGTCCCATGGGAGAATAACGAGGCAGCGGATGCGCTAGTGAAGATCGGCTCCACCCAGCAGGCCAACCCAGCCGGTGTCTCCCTCGAACGGCTGCTCAACCTGTCGATCAAGCCTTCCCCAAAATCGGAGTCAATCTTCGTGCCGGCGGGTGTCGCCGACCCATCGACGGCCCCGTCCGCCTCTCCGGCAACTTCACCACCGGCTCCCGAACAGTTGGCCGCCCGGCCGGCTCCGATCGAGCCGACAGCGCTTGAGGCGGCCAGCCCCGGCGGCACGGCCGTCATGATGATCACCAACCAGCCGGCCCTAGGGGCCAGCGAGCCAGAGCCAGAGGCTGACCAACCAGCCCCGGCGGTCCCGAGCCGGTCCCGGGGGCTGGCAAGCCGGTCCCGGGTCTGATCAACCAGTCCCGGGGACTCCCAAGTTGGTCACCGTCTCGGCTCCCTCATGGGCTCAACCCATCCTAGCATTTCTTCTTTGGGGTGAGATGCCTTCAGACGAGGCTCTGGTAAGGCAAATCCAGCGCCGGGCCACGGCCTACGACATCATCAACAACGAACTCGTCCACCGCAGTACCACCGGCGTCTTCCAGCGATGCGTCGAGCCGGAAAAGGGTCTGGAGATCCTCCTCGACATTCATTAGAGCGAGTCCGGGCATCATGCCGCCTCCCAGACCCTAGTGGCCAAGGCCTTCCATCATGGCTGCTTCTGGCCGACGGCTCTTGAGGCGGCCAAGAAGTTGGTCGACGAGTGTGAGGGCTGCCAACGCTTCAGCATGCAAAGCCACCTATCGGCAATAGCCCTCTAAAACCATCCCCCTCTCGTGGCCTTTCACCGTTTGGGGGCTGGACATGGTGGGCCCGTTCAAAGACCGCTCGAGGTGGCATGACGCACTTGCTGGTGGCCATCGACAAATTCACCAAGTGGATCGAGGCGCGACCAATCAAGAAGCTGGACGGACCCACGGCCGTCCGGTTTATCGACGACCTCATGGTACGCTACGACGTTCCGCACAGCATCATCACCGATAACGGCCCCAACTTTGCCAAGGGCGTGGTTGCGCATTTATGCTCCAAGCAAGGAATCCGGCTCGACCTGGCCTCCGTCACTCATCCGTAGTCCAACGACCAGGTCGAGAGGGCGAACGGCCTCATCCTATCCGGCATCAAGCCCCGGCTTGTGACACTGCTGGTAAGGTCGGCCGGCTGCTGGATCGACGAGCTGCCGGCCGTCCTTTGGAGTCTCAGGACCACCCTAAACCGGTCAACCGGCTACACTCCCTTCTTCCTCGTGTATGGGTCTGAGGCGATCATCCCCAGCGACATCGAGTTCGATTCGCCTCGTGTCACCCTGTACACGGAGAAGGATGCAAAGGAGGCAAGAGAAGACGACGTCGATCTACTCGAGGAAGCTCGCGAACTGGCCTTGAGCCGGACGGCGATCTACCAGCAGAAGCTCCAGCACTGCCACAGCAAGCGGATCCGGCCACTCTTGTTCCGCGAGGGGGACCTGGTCCTTAGACGGATCCAGCGAACCGCCGGACAGCACAAGCTGTCCTCCCCATGGGAGGGCCCGTTCATCATCATCAAGGTGATACACAACAATGTGTACTACCTGATAGACGCCTAGAAGCCGCAGAAGCGCAAAAGAGATGCTTCCGGTGAAGAGACAGAGCGCCCATGGAACGCAGCACTCTTGCGCCCGTTTTACTGCTGAGGAAAATCAATGTATGTATGCATCCCCGTCCTTTTGGGCTTGTGAATGCAATGGGCACCCCAAGCCGGCTCTTGGGGCGCGCCCCGTTTCGTTTATTTCGAAAGTGTTCCTCACTCACCGCCTCCCCGGTCCGGATCCCGGGCCCGGGGGCTAGCTGGCTGGGCCTAGAAACGCGTCTCCGAAAAATGGCTAAGTAATGTGAGCCGGCCAAACTTCCCCACCCTTACCAGCTACAGAACCGGCTCCCGGTTGTCCGGCTGACGGGGCCTCGGGGCGGCATGGTTTGGCTCACGCGAAAGGTCAAAACAAAGGGAGACCCCTTTGAGGCCTAGCCGGACCATTGCCGCGTCTCTGCCGCTCTACTTATCTCGAAAAAACCCTCGCGATTCCTAAGTTTTGAATCGGCTCCCCTGAGGAGAACGCCCCGACCCAGCTATAGACCAGCTCCTGGCTATCGGGCTGGCAGGGCCAAAACCAAAGGGGAAAAGGAATAGAAACGGAAAGAGTTGAGGCGGGCGAAAAGGGATAAGGACGAGGCGGTATGAGTCACAAGGCAAACACAACAGAATATTCATGGCATAAACATTAAGGAAAAAGTGGCCCACGGCCAGCATTTGGTTCATTACACAAACACCCCAAGTGGGTGGATTCAAGTTTTTACATGCAGGAAAAAAAGATAATAAAGATGCCCGGGGGCTTAGGCCACCGGTGCGTGGCTAGCCGGCGTGCCTTCAGCCGACGCGTCACGAGGCGGCTCGGTCCTCCCCTCGAAGGTGGTCGTAGTCTTCGAGTCGGCCTCCTTGGCCTTTTAGGTGGGCTCCTCAGTCTCGGCCATCTCGCCGTTCGAGTCGGTGCTCTCATCGGCAACTTTGTCATCTGCCGGGCCTTGAGGGATGCCGAAGGAGTCCTCGGGCAACGGCTTGCCATCCTCGCCAAGGGCCAGTAGGAATTCGTCCGCATCAACGTATGACGCGAGCTCATTGGCCCGCTGGACAAGGGCCAGCTCGCGGGCCTCCCGCTCTATAGCCGGCACGTCTCGCATGGTAGCCAGCCAGCCCATGTCCATGCCACGGTACCAAGATGTCACGAACCGGAGCGCCATCTGTGCCCCGGCTCGGGCAGCCGATGCCTTCTAGGCCTCGAGGCGGGGGACGGCGTGCTCCAGCCACTGAGCCACGGGGTGCGTCGGAACTCCCCCACAGCCCGGCCATAGTGCGGCGATGACCTCCTTGTCAGTGGTCTTGAGCCGCTCCACACTCCGCTCGGTATGATTCATCCGCATCTCGACGGCGATCCCAATCTCGTCCAGGTCCCACGCGGCCTGCTCCTCGATGGAGCGATAGCACTCCTGAAGGTATTCCCGGTGCTCCTCAAAGGCGCGCAAAGCGCGGCGATGAGTTTTCGGGAAACGTCCTAGATGGAAGAAGAAGAGAAGGAAAGAAAAAGCAAGATGAAACACGACAAATGGCAAAGGGAAGAGCAATCGGCTGGGGAAGGAGAGAGACGGGCACCTACCTTCGATCGCGCCGTCCACCCCAGTGGCGAAGTGGAGCCCCGCCTCACGCTCTAACTTCCGGGCCGCCTCCGAGGTGGCGAGGGAACCCTTGACCTCCTCGAGCGTCTTCTCAAGGCGGGTCACCTCGCCTTGAAGGGCGGCAGTCCACAGGGCGGCGTCAGCTTCCTCCTTGATGGCCGCATCCGGGCCGCCACCTCCTTTGCCGCATCGGCCTTGAGCCGGTCCCGGGCCGCCTCCCCGTCGACCAGCAGCGCGGCCATCCGGTCCGGCTCCTGCGCGGCCGCCTGGACGTCTTGCGTCAGCCGGTCCTGTTCGATGACAAGTCCGGTCTTCCCCCCTTGGAGGGTGGCCAGATCACCTGCAAGACACAACCAACGTCAGCCGATTCCCGGGGGTTATATGCCGCTCCTACAAAGTGCAACCCACCTTGCACGTGCGCCAGCTCCTCCTCCAGGCGGTAGAAGCCATATTTGTCGCGGTCATGGATGGTGACCGCTTCCGCAAATAGCTTCTGCCGTAGAGAGGTTCCCTCCTCTCACAAAAAAGGGGGCAAAGGTCAAGACATGCTCAAGGGAGATCCGGCCCGGCTGCCCGTCAGCCGGTCAGCTGGCCCGCATGTCGGGGGCTACACCCAGTCGGTGCGCTCACGCGCCCCACTGAAAACTCTAAGGCAAAAGTGCCGGCTTACCTCTGCATGCTAAAGGGTGGCGTCCGCCGCCTCCGCAAACCGGGCCAGCTCCTACCGGCACCGGTCTAGGACACTTCCCAAGTCTGGGAAGGATGGGACCGGGCTGCCTGCCTGAGGGGCCAGCAGGGCCGGCACGCTCGCCAACGCTTCCCAGTCCTGGATGACCTCCTGCATTGACCGCAGGGTGCTCCGGGCCCGGCCGCCACTGCCGTCCGGGCTCGCCGCGGCTCCAGCCACCGGGGGCGGGTTGATGACGGCAAGGGGCCACCACCAGGTCGACGGCGACCAGCCCCTCGCCCCTCTTCAGTTGCGTGAGCCGGGCAAGCTCGTCCAAGGCCACGCCACGTGGGGCAGGTCCCAGCCAGTTCTACTGAGAGGACTGCCAGTTCTCAAATGGCGGCAGCCGGATGTAGTCCATCCTTGGGTCGATGTTCCTCACATAGAAGAACGTCTGGTACCACCCCTTGACGGAATCGATAAGGGAAAGAGGAGGAAAGCGAGCGACGCCGCGACGGCACACCACCATGCCCCCGCATGCGTCGCTCTTGAAAGGCTTGAGATAGAAAAGGGCATTGAAGAACTCGATGAAGGGGAGGATTCCGAGGTACCCCTCGTACAGAGTTACGAAGGTGGAGAGGTACAAAATCGAGTTTGGACCGAGGTTGCGCGGCTGGAGGTCAAGGTGTTGAGCAGAAGACGAAAAAAGAGACTCACCGGGAGCCCGAAGCCCCGGGAGAAGTGCCAGAGGAACACGATGTGTTTCCCCTAGCTATGGCGTCGGCGCTATCTCATTGCCCGGCACGCGTGCGGCCATCCGCTCCGCTGATAGCAACATGCGTGCGTGGCGTAGCTCGGCGATGTCCGCCTCAACCATGAAGGAACCATCCCAATTGCCTCCGCGTCCATCAGCCATCGTGGCGGCGGTGCGGTGTGCGGGCACGGGTGAGACGGCGTGCGAGGAAGGAAGAGAGACGATGAAGAAGGGCAGCGAGGAGGCAAGTGGGGCGCGGGTACCTCCGCCTCCTGCCCTTCCTCCCCTTTTATAGGGGAGGCCACGACCGGGGGACGTGGGATCGATTGTGCCCACTCCCCCCGGAAACTCTGGGCACATGGGTGGCCCTGGGCCGTAACGGCCACTTTGGGGCGTAGACCCAGGCGACTCCCCGTCTCCCCGTGTGTTTGGGACCCACCACATCATTACATGGTGCGTGGCGTGCCGCGTGCCGGCGCGGGTCCTGGGGCGGCACGCCGGAACCCGAGGCATCGGGTCCAACGGCCGACCCGGCTGCCCCTTTGCCTTCGAGCCAGAGGCGGCTGGTGCTGAGGGGAAGCCGCCGGCTCCCCACCGTCCGCTAGACGCGGGCCCCCGCCGGCTTCGAGGACTACTGACGGGGTTTATGCCCCTAGGTAGGCCAAAGTAACGGGGTCTTCCCCCTTTCGCTTCGGAGAAAAACTATGCGGCCGGTTGGAGGACGTCCAGTGCAAGCCAGTGCCGGCTGGCACCCCGGCCGGCTGGTCAAGGAGCCGGTTGGGCCCTCGGCTGGCTAGACGCGGCCGGCTGCCCACGGGCCGGCTCTTCTGTTGACATCGGGACGGACATGCCCCGTCACGTCCCTCTGTGCGCAGGTACGACGACGCGACGTGACCGGCACGACGGGCGGCCCTATGGCTACAGTGGCCGCTTACGCACCGCAGCGCGTGGCTACAGTCCAACTGTCCTGGCCGCTGACCTTGGTGAGCGCGACCGGGCGGGGAACAGTGCCGGCACGCCCTCGCCACTTGATTACCTGCCCGGGCATGGCTACAGTACCGCCGACCGTACCGGAGACTTCGGTCAGCTGGCGCTAGACGACGCCCCTCGGGCGGCCCGTGCCGCGGTAGGTGGGCGAGGGCCAATTGCAGAGCTGGCTGGTGGGCCTTAATGGGAGATGGGACCGCTCGGCCGGCGGGCCCTGCCCACGACAAGACGGCGCAAGCGGCGGGACCCTCTGGCCAGCCGAAGAGGCTGCCAGCCAGGTCCCCCCACCTTTGTACTTATGACATATTGTAAGAGCCGGGGGGTTGGCCTATAACCCCCCCGAGCCCCCCATGCAACGGGGACAAACGGATTGATAGTCGCTCACACACACCCACGGAACTCTCATTCCCTTCTCTAGTGGCAAAGGAAGACGAGCCGACTGCTCCTTCCTCCTCTAGACACAGCTCTAGGAGCATCCTTGTACACATACCCATCCATCCAACTAGACCAAGAAGGACTAGGGGTGTTACCTCCCACGGAGGGCCCTAAACCTGGGTACATTGTGTGTCCCCACCGCTTGTGCCCAATCTCGCACCCGGAGCCCGTCGGCGTCTTCCGGCCCCAACCACTTACGATAAGCCACCCCATGGCATCTGTCGTGAGAAAACGACGATAGTAGTTCATCCTTAAAATGTGATTTAATCCTATGCTGCATTTGGGACATATCATGGATGAAAGCACTCTTCCATTTATTAAAGGTTGGTCTCTCATGTGTGAAGACCTTGCCATTTTTGATTATACATATGTTCCAACATGCCATAAACCCAACCTCGGTGAAGAATGATTTTTAAAACTCTCTTCTAGCCTTTGTTACAATTGTACCCATATCATCACTAGAAGGCCAATAAATTTGAAGAAAATAATAGATTCTAACACTGAAGTTACACTAAAAAAGAGGTGGTTTCTAGTTTCCCTTGTGTGCAGGTGACACGGTACACACCATCATCAATGTTCCAGTGCCTTCTCTCAACCATGTCTTTAGTGTTTATACTGTCCATGATCATCATCTAAGCAAAAAACCTTTATCCTCATTGTGCAGGCAGATTTCTAGATCCAGGATAGGAGGGGGTTAAAAATCTTATCAATGTGCATTAGTGATTAGAATGGTTTTGGCTTGTAGTAATTCACAGAGCCCTTCCATTACCAAATATCCTTCTCCCCTTCCTCTCTGTGATGAGTGGCCATGAGAATTTTAACTATCAACAATTCAGCATATGCCTGCTCAGACAGAGGCGGGTGAAATAGTTGAAAGATGTATGTGGTATTAAAATCCTCCTTCACAGTTGTCCAAGAATCTTTGACATATGAGAACAACCTAGGAAAAGATCAAGCAGTATAGTAGCAGATAGTTTTTCCCTCACTTAAGAACCAAGGTTATCAAATCAATAGGATACACCACAGATAACATCAACAATACCTGCACACACACAAAGCAAATTCTTGCACCCAACGAAGGCAATAGGTTTGTCAATACCCTTGTGGCTGCCTAAAAGGATGTGGATATCGCCTAGAGGGGGGGTGAATAGGCTCTTTAAAATAATTATGATTTTGGCTTGAAGAAATGTAGAATAAAACTAATGTTTAATATGTCAAGCACCTATGTGCACCAACGACTTATGCTAAGAAACATGAACAACTAAGTGATAGCAAGATGTATAACATGAAATAATATGGATATCACAAAGTAAAGGGCTCGGGTAAGAGATAATCAAGGCACGTGGAGACGATGATGTATCCCAAAGTTCACATCCTTACGGATGCTAATCTCCGTTCGGAGTGGTGTGGAGGAACAATGCTCCCCAAGAAGTCACTAGGGGCACCATAATCTCCTAATGCCCTCGGATAATGCCAGATGTCGTGATTCCACTAAGGGACCATTGAGGGAGGTCATTGAACCCGTACAAACAAGGTTGGGGCAATCTACACAACTTAATTGGAGGCTCTCCACAACAACACGAAGCTTCACCACAATGGATTGTGGCTCCGAGGTGACCACAAATGCTCGGGGCAATCTCCACAACCTAATTGGAGACCCTGACGCTTGCCCGGAGCTTTACACCACAATGACTGAGCTTTGAGGCACCACCAACCGTCTAGGGCACCAAAGCACCCAAGAGGAACAATCTCTATGGTACCAAGCACCTAAGAGTAATAAACTACTCAACTTCACTTCCACATATCATCGTTTAGAACTTAAAGCTATGCACCAAATGCAATGGCAAGGGCACATACAGTTCCCAAGTCCTTCTCTTCCAAATCCCACCACAATAACTAATGCTATGGAGGAAACCGAGAGGAAGAATGAAGAAGAACACAAAGAACTCCAAGATCTAGATCCAAGGGTTTCCCCTCAAACAGAGGAGAAAGTGATTGTTGGAAATTTGGATCTAGATCTACTGTCTCTTTTCCCTCAAAAACTAGCAAGAATCATTTGAGGGATTGTGAGTTAGGAAGCTCGACGAAGGTCAACAATGGGGAAAAAATCAAGCTCAAAGGATAAGAACCATTGTGGAAGAAGACCCCCCTTAAATAGGCCTCCCCAAATCCAACCGTTATGTGCACAGGTCGTGCACAAGTGGTACTACCGCTTAGTGCGGTAGTTCAAGAAGAAAACAAGCAAACAGTCAGAAACCTCGAGGAGGTAGTACCGCTCCTTCCAGTGCTACTACCGTTTAGTACATCCGCTGTACCTCCGCTTGGGTGGAGCAAGGCACCAGACACAAGGCAACAGGTGTCTGGTGGCTCGTGCAGATGCCTGAACCACCACAACGGTACTACCGTTCCGTAGCAGCGGTACTTCCGCTTAACAAGGGCAAAGGCACCAGAAGAATAAAATAAGCCGTAGTAGCAGCGATAGTACATAGCGGAAGTACCGCTAGATGAGAGAAAAACTACCTTGGCACTGAAACTAATATAGCTTTCACATATGAGCTCCAAATTGAGAAAACTCAAGTTTGTTCGTTATAATAAGAAGAGGCGGTATAACAATGCCAATGATATAGAGATGTGAACCCTCTATCAATGAAGAACCATAAAAAATCCAACATCAAAAACATCATAGAAGATGCATATGGACTCCGTTTTTGATGAACTTGAGCTTGTCATGAAGATGGCCATAAGCTCTAAAACTCACAAAGAGAAATACCAAATGAGAACCAAGAAAGATGATGCAAGGATGAAAATGGTTTGAGCTCTCAACGAACGATAGAATCAAGCTACTCACTTGAGATCCCACCTTGATAGTACGATAATCGATCCTATAACCTGGTCTCCCAACGATCACCATGAGACTTGTAAAATAGAAAATCTATCAAGGGCAAACCTATACCTTGCACATAGTCCACTTGAGCTATATGATGACGATCTTGACTTCCTCAAGATGGACCACCTTTCTTGATTGCGTTGGCTCTATGAAGACTAGTTGATTGATCCCCCATACTCCACTATGGGTGAGCCACTCTTCGGCACATCTTCACAAGTCCATTGTCACCACAATGGACGACAAGCTTCAAGCATGATCTCTTTGTGATGCTCCACTTGAACTTGCACACCGCAATCTTGATGACGATCACCACTTGATGTCATCCTCCATGGGTTGTATGAGATCTTCCTCTTGACGCAAGCCCATGGAAACATGCCTAACCCCACATAGAACTCTCATGTAGACCATGGGTTAGTATACAAAGCGTAATGGACAATACTTACCATACAAAGAGATCACTTGATCCCTCTTGGTACATTTGTTGATCAACTTGATTCACTCTTTGACTTAGTCTTGATCAACCTTGTATCATATCTTCTCTATGACCATTTTTGGATAAAACCTTGAATACCACCTTGGTCACCATATAAACTCCTTGAAACCAACAGATGGACTTCAAGAAGTGCCGATGGACAAATCCTTTGAACATAAATCAAGGCAACTATTAGTCCATAGGGATTGTCATCAATTACCAAAACCACACATTGATAAATGTTCTCTTACACCGCCAATTACGAGAATTAAATATGATAGTAATAGGTAGAAAATGAAATGAAAATAAAAGGCAAATAAAAACATCAAGGAACTTGTGTCTTTGGTATTTAATAGGAAATGTGGGCCTGGGGGCTGTAGCGTTCACTAGAGGCATCTCTCTTATAAGCATAATACGGTGGATATACAATTTACTGTTGGTCAATTGATAGAAAAACGCATAGTTATGATTGTGATTCTTCATGGCATAGTTAATATATAGGCATTACGTCCATCACAAGTAGACAGTTTAACTTAATGACGCCTACTACTATTACGCTACCCCTTGACCACTATCCAGCATGCGTCGCAAGGTATTAAGTTCGTAAAAATAGAGTAATGTTTGGAGCAAGATGACATAATGTATGCAAGATAAGGTCAAACAATATGTTCATATCCCGTCATTCTATCCATAGGAGAAACAATACAATACGTGCCTTGCAACCTCTCATGGCACAGAGTAAGGACACCGCAAGTTTGAACCCACTACTATGCACCACTCCCTATGAGAGATCTACTCGTTTACTTGGCCAAAGAAAACTTTGAAATCACAACATGCTCCCTTGGTGGTTTTGATAATTCATGACAACATACTTTTTCTCTTGGACTGATACTTTTACCTAGTGTATTTTAGATACAGTCTATAGAGAGGTCTGACAAAAGGAGATTGTGGACATACCCCAAGATTCAAGGAAATAGGTTGGCCAAGCTTCAAGCAAGAGGACTCTACATTTTATATTTGTGAGAAATCACTTTGAGTCCATAGGAAAGCCAATACTATTAAAACGGGGTAAGGTTTTGTTGATGAACAATATGCTCAAACGTGCACAAGTGATAGTCGTCAAAAACATCCACAAACTCTCCCACCAAAGTCTGTTCTATACCAACCACTCAAAATTGGTGCAACCAACATTCCCATACCGGTGCCACTAATTCCAGAACCTAGACACACTCTGCCAAACCCTAGCCACTTCAGTGCAACCGATTCCATACCCGTGCCACCGAGTTTAGGTTGCCAACTTTTTGTTACGCAAAATTCACATTTCCGGTCCCATCGAGAATGTTGGATCGGCGTCACTAAGATTGGAAATCTGATCGTTGGTCACCTTATCGGTGCAACCGATTTTCCTATATCGGCTTTACCGAGATACAAAAGTTGCCACCTTTTGGTCAATTTGGTACCACCGAGATTAACACATCGGTGTCATCGACTTGGTCATTTTGTGTGTAACGGTTGGAGTTTTGGGGATGCCTATATATACCCCTTCACCACCACTTACTCGAAAGAGAAGCACTCATAACTATTCCATACCTATCCTATAAGATTTTCTAAGAGAACCACCTACCCTTGTGTTGAGGTCAAGATCTTCCACTCCAATAATATGGATCTTGATTTCTAGCCATCCCAAGTAGCTTTCCACCAATCCCATCTCTTCCACCATGCCAAATCTGTGAGAGGGTGATTAGGTGCTGAGGAGTCTATCATCTTGAAGCACAAGAGCAAGGAGTTCATCATCATTACTGAGCCTATTACCTTTTGGAGGGTGGTGCCTCCTAGATTGGTTAGGTGTCGCTTGGGAGCCTCCTACTTCGTGTTGTGGAGTGAACCAAGAAGTTTGTAAGGGCAAGGAGATCGCCTACTTCGTGAAGATCTACCTATAGTGAGGCTAGTCCTTCGTGGACAGAAGCCGTTATGGAATAGTCAAGGTTTCCACTTCGTGGAACCTTTTGGGTGGAGCCCTCCATGGACTGTCTCGACCGTTACCCTCCGTGGGTTCAAGACTCCTTAAACGTGGATGTACGATAGCGCCACCTATTGGAACCACGGGAAAAATCTTCGTGTCTCCAACTGTGTTTTATCTACCTATCTCAACTCTTTACTTCATATGCAATGTATTTACTTTCCTCTACCATATTTGTTTACATACATATGTAGGGTTGTTAGACTTGCTAGCTTTTTTAAAACTGTTAAAATCTGCCAACCAATTAACTTGGGAAAAGGTCAGGTTTTAAATTTCTGCTAGTAGTCTATTCACCCCCCCTCTAGACACTCTTCTAGTGATCCCTCAATTGGTATCAAAGCATTGGTCTCCATTGCTTTGGTTTAATCACCAAGGAGGAAGATGGATGTGTCTAGTATAGGGAGTTTGAGTTGTAGAGTGCCCATTCTTGATGGAGAGTACTATAGTTAATGGAAATATTTGATGCTTGAGCTGTTTAATGAATTTCAATTGAAAAAATATGTTATGCGCCCCTATGAGCCTCCTATTGATCCTTTGCATCCCAAACACGAAGAGGAAATTGATATGCTATGCAATCTTAGAACTGTTAATCTCATTGTTAGAGCATTACCTAGAAATGTGCTTAACCAAATGAAGAATTTTGCATGTGCTTACACTTTGTGGAATGATTTGGAGAAATGATATCCAATTTATTCATTAAGTAATCTTGATGAAATTCTTCATAAAACCATTGCCTTTCACAAAATGTCGCCTAGTGATCCTAAGTTTGATGCTTGTCTATTTGAGCTTAGATACCTCATGCATGCTAAAGGAGATATCACAATCATCAAAAATATCATTATAGAAGCCATTTGCATTCATAAACTTGAACATTGTCATCATCACCATCCTATTGAATCTCTTGTTCTTTATGACGAGGATTTTCCACTTGATGATGACAATGTGGAACATGGCTACTATGATGAAGATGAGATGTTCGATATCGAGTATGAGAAGATCATGAAGAATATAAGTCTCATGGAAAACCTCAAGGATTACATGTCTGGAGGAAAAGAGTGGATTCTTGATAGCGGATGTATCGATCATATGACCGGAGATAGAGAGATGTTTGAAGAGATCACACCAAACCATGGACCGTGAAGGTACGTAACGTTTGGAGACAACTCCAAGGGTAAGGTACTTGGTCTTGGTAAGGTGGCCATATCCTATGATAGCTCTATTCAAAATGTTATGCTTGTTGAATCTCTTGGCTATAATGTTCTTTCCGTGTCTAGACTTGCGGACTTTGGTTTTAATGTGTTATTCAGGAAAACAGATTGCCATTGTTTCGTCAAGATAATCATAAAGTTGTCTTTACCGGTATCCGTAGAGGTGATCTATACATTGTCGATTTCACTAAGAGATCCAAACCTCACACTTGTGTAATTGCTAAATCTTATAAAGGTTGGCTTTGGCATAGAAGATTAGGACATGTTGGCATGTGTAATTTAGACAAACTTATCAAAGGCGATCATATACTTGGTGTTAAAGGTGTTATCTTTGACAAATATAGACTTTGTAGTGCTTGTCAAGCTGGAAAGCAAGTAGGTGGAAGTCATCCTATTAAGAATATCATGACTACTAGGAGACCACTCGAGTTACTTCACATGGATCTTTTCGGTCCCAATGCTTACAAGAGTCTTGGTGGAAATTCCTATGGTCTAGTTATAGTTGATGTTTTTTCCAGATTTACGTGGGTATTCTTTCTTGATGATAAGTCCTCAGTTCAAAAGATCTTCAAGAACATCGCTCGCAAAGCGCAAAATCAGTTTGAAGTGAAGATCAAGAAGGTTCGAAGCGATAACGGATCAGAGTTCAAGAACACCCATGTGGATACCTTTCTTGACGAAGAAGGTGTCTCACATGAGTTCTCGGCTACATACACATCTCAACAAAATGCAGTTGTTGAGAGGAAGAACCAAACACTCATTGAGATGGCAAGAATGATGCTTGACGAATACAAGACACCAAAGAACTTTTGGGCCAGAAGCCGTGGAAACACCATGTCATGCCACAAACCGACTTTACTTGCACAAGCTTCTTGGTAAAATGGCATACGAGCTACTCACCGGTAACAAACCCCAAGTTGGATACTTTCGGGTATTCGGCTCCAAGTGCTACATTCTTGATAAGGATCGTCGTACTAAATATGCTCCTAAATCTCATGAACGATTCCTACTTGGTTATGGATCGAACTCTCACACTTACCGTGTCTACAACAACTTCACTCGAAAATTTGAAGAGACGGTAGATGTGAAGTTTGATGAATCTAATGGTTTGCAAGTCGAACAATTGCCAAATGATGTAGGTGATAAGAACCCTTCGGTAGCTATCCTAGATTTACCCATCGGCAAGATTCGTCCCATGGAGGTGAAGGAAAGTACTTCAGCAACTCAAGTGGAAGCCCCTACTTCACGACAAGGTGAACCACAACATGATATGGAGGCATCCACAAGTGGTACACGGCAAGATGATGAAGAGGAGGAAGTGCATCATGAAGATCCACCACAACCTCCTTCACCACCACCTCAAGGGAACGACACCTTCAACAACAACAACGATGAAGGTGATGATGATCAAGAAGAAGCTCCACCAACAAACAATCGGAAGCTGACCCGAGTTCGAGCACAAGTGACCAAGAACCATCCCCTAAACAAAATCTTTGGTGATATACAAACAGGGAGAATCACTCGCTCTAAAACTCGTCTAGCAAACTTCTGTGAGCATTATTATTTCATCTCTAGCATTGATCCCTTGAAGGTAGAACAAGCTCTTGAAGGCGCGGATTGGGTGAACGCTATGCATGAAGAGCTTCACAACTCTGAAAGGAACAAAGTGTGGACACTCGTGTAGAAGCCCGAGGAAGAACACAACATCATCAAAACAAAATGGGTATTTCGAAACAAGCAATACGAAGACGGTCAAGTCGTGCGCAACACGGCTCGCCTCGTAGCTCAAGGATATATGCAAGTCGAAGGTATGGACTACGATGAGACCTACGCCCCCGTCGCTAGACTTGTAGCTATTCACATTCTTCTTGCTTATGCCAATCACCATGATATCATGCTTTATCAAATGGATATTAAAAGTGCATTTTTAAATGGTGAAATTGAAGAAGAGGTTTATGTTAAGCAACCACCTAGCTTTGTGAATCCTAACAAACCTCATCATGTTTACAAGCTTCGTAAAACTCTTTATGGTCTTAAGCAAGCCCCTCGTGCTTGGTACAAATGTTTAACAATGTTTCTTATAGAAAAAGGTTTTGAAATTGCTAAAATTGATGCAACCTTATTCACTAAGAGATTTAATGGTGAATTATTTGTGTGCCAAATTTATGTGGATGATATTATCTTTGGTTCAACTAACCCTCAATTTAGCGAAAGATTTGGAAGGTTGATGTCCGAGAAATATGAGATGTCTATGATGTGTGAGCTGAAATTCTTTCTTGGCTTGCAAATCAAGCAATCAAAATAAGGAATTTTCATCTCTCAAACTAAGTATACCAAGGACTTGATCAAAAAGTTCAACATGCATGAGTGCAAAGGTATGAAAACCCCGATGCCCACTAGAGGACATGTTGATCTCACCGCAGAGGATGAGCCGGTTGATCAGAAAGTTTATCGATCTATGATTGGTTCATTGTTATATCTATGTGCATCTCGTCCCGACATTATTCTTAGTGTTTGCATGTGTGCTAGATATCAAGCTACACCAAAAGAATGTCATATTTTAGTTGTAAAACGCGTTGTGAGATACTTGATACAAACGCCAAGTTTTGGCATTTGGTATCCCAAGGGATCTCATTTTGACCTTGTTGGCTATTCTGATTCAGACTATGCTGGAGACAAGGTTGATAGAAAATCCACCTCGGGTACTTTTCAATTTTTGGGCAGATATCTTGTATCTTGGTCCTCTAAGAAACAAAACTCGATATCTTTATCAACTTCCGAAGCTGAGTATATTGCTACTGGATCTTGTTGTGCGCAATTACTATGGATGACACAAACACTTAAAGATTATGGAATTCATGTTAAAAATGTTCCATTACTTTATGACAATGAAAGTGCTATTAAAATTGGTCGTAATCCTGTGCAACATTCTCGAACTAAGCATATTCAAGTTCTACATCATTTCATTTGTGACCATGTTGCGAAAGGAGATATTAATCTTAAGCATGTTCGTACTAACAAGCAATTTGTAGATATCTTTACTAAGCCACTTGATGATAAGACATTTTTTCACTTAAGGAGTGAGTTGAACATCATCGATGCTTCAAACTTGAGCTAGACTCACTCGGTTGCATGCAAGGGCATGAGGTTTCTTGATATTTCCATGTGTCTTAACATTTGATCTTTTGCCATGGAATTCTATGCTCCCTTGTATTGCATCTAATATCTTGTAGGTACTTGGAATAACTTCATTCCACAAGATTGCCATCAACTCCAATCATAAGCAATCTTGTCATTACCAAGTATCCATAACCCCTCTTGATGATGGAAGGAAGAAGGCCACTCAACCATATCCTTGACATATACTTGATCAAAATTGCACACTCTCAATTAGTATCATGTCAATGGGATATATCCATTGCTCTTCCTTGCATGACTAATCTTTGTAAGTAGCGAGTGTACAAGAACAAGAAGGATTGCTCAAAACTCAAGATGATCTTCATCAACCTCAAGCATCCTCTACAAGTTCATGTACAAGCTACGTCACCAACATCATTCAAAGGTATGTACTCATGTCCTTGAAAAGGCTTTACTCCAAGAAATGAGCTAAAGCAACTCAAGCGATATGAAGACATTAAAATGCTTAATCGAAAAATGGTAATCCCATTATGAGCTTAACATAGAGTATGACCTATGATCAAGTATTGTTGCTTGGATCCTAAGTCAATATACTCTAATATAGGTGACCTAGTGACCGCCCATCATCTAGTTAAGAAACTGGTGTGGTTTGATCTCTATTGCATGATTTCTCATAACTACTCCAATCTTCTCTAGCTGATGTCCATTGTAAAAACTTTACATTTCATTGAAACTCTTTCTCTTGACTCTTGAAAACAGAAACTTGGTTTCTCTTTCAGAGATGCCGACTCAGATATCTCAATTTTACCGAAATTGCAGACAAGCTGCACCACAAAATCTCGGTACCACCGATCGATCTATCACGGCGTCACCGATTTTCATTCTTTTTGAATTCATTTTTGCAATTCTATGTTTTCTTAGTGATCTTTCTTGTAATACTTCTGTTACTTCGATGATCCCCTAATTATTTCATATATATAACTTGTATTACTCACGGGGAGAAGAACTAAAGTTAATTTTGAGGAGAGAATTTCTTTCTTCAAGGATCCCTATCTTCAATAAAGAAAGGTGGAGAAGAAAAAATCAGTTTCAATGCCTCTCTAAATTTTCATTTCTATGAATCCTACATTTCTATGACCCTTGTTCTCAAGGATCCCTTCTCAGTCAATGATCCTTGTATCTATCCCTGTTTTTGGCCTTTTTGGAAATTAATGCCAAAGGGGGAGAAGACCAAAGCTTCAAGCTAAAGGGGAGATATCCAAAGCTTCATGCTAAATGTGATACATGCTTTTGCAAAGGGGGGATATGATCAAGGGGGAGAGCCAATATTAATTCTCATATCTTTATAAACAAGGGGAGAATATCAAAGTAGCAAGAGAAGAAATCTTTGATCTTTCTCACATTATCCAATCCTAATATCTACATGCTAAGATTCAGGGGGAGAGGATAATCTATTTTCATATCTACGGTGAGAAAAGTCTCAATGTTCTTGGAGACATATCAATTATAAAGAATACTATTTTCTATATGTCCTCCATATCTTGGCAATTTTGAGTTCTATTGCCTTGATGTTTGGTAGAATACTCTTGCGTTTCCTAACATTGTTTTCTCAAGTGTGTTTCTATCACCAGGATGCTCAAGAACTCAAGGTAAGTATATGCATCATATCCTTGGTCAAGATAATCTCTTGCTTCTTGCACATATTGTTTGCAAGAGTGATGTCTTGAACAAAGATACATCCCACTCACATATAATTGATGCATATAGCCAAGATACACATGACATGTTATATCCCTTCTACCTTATGTGTGTTCATGCATTCAAAAGCAATTATCCTTTAAAGGACTGCACACATTTAGGGGGATCAAGTCTAAGTCATGTGTCTCTCAAAGTCTTCAGTATAACCATGCGTATCTTTATTTGAAGCTTTGATTGTATTGTCATTAATTACCAAAAAGGGGGAGATTGAAAGCATAACATTCTCTCTTGGTGGTTTTGATAATTCATGACAACATACATTGTCTCTTGGACTGATACTTTTACCTAGTGTATTTCAGATACAGTCTATACAGAGGTCTGGCAAAAGCAGACTGTGGACATACCCCAAGATCCAAGGAAATAGGTTGGCCAAGTTTCAAGCAAGAGGAATCCACATTTATATTTGTGAGAAATCACTTTGAGTCCATAGGAAATCCAATACTATTAAAAGGGGGTAAGGTTTTGTTGATGAACAATATGCTCAAACGTGCACAAGTGATAGTCATCAAAAACATCCACAAACTCTCCCACCAAAGTCTGTTCTATACCTACCACTCAAAATTGGTGCAACCAACATTCCCTACCGGTGCCACCGATTCTAGAACCTAGACAGACTCTACCAAACCCTAGCCACTTCGGTGCAACCGATTCCATACCGGTGCCACCGAGTTTAGGTTGCCAACTTTCTGTTACGCAAATTCACATTTCTGGTCCCACTGAGAATGTTGGATCGGCGTCACCGAGATTGGAACTTTGACCGTTGGTCACCTTATCGGGGTAACCAAGTTTCCTATATCGGCTTTACCGAGATTCAAAAGTTGCCACCTTTTGGTCGATTCGGTACCACCGAGATTAACACATCGGTGTCACCGAGTTGGTCATTTTGTGTGTAACGGTTGGATTTTTGGGGATGCCGATATATACCCCTTCACCACCACTTACTCAAATGAGAAGCACTCAGAACTATTCCATACCTGTTCTATCAGATATTTTGAGAGAACCACCTACCCTTGTGTTGAGGTCAAGATATTCCACTCCAATCATATGGATCTTGATTTCTAGCCTCCCCAAGTAGCTTTCCACCAATCCCATATCTTCCACCATGCCAAATCTATGAGAGAGTGATTGGGTGCTGAGGAGTCTATCATCTTGAAGCACAAGAGCAAGGAGTTCATCGTCATTACCGAGCCTATTCCCTTTTGGAGGGTGGTGCCTCCTAGATTGGTTAGGTTTCGCTTGGAAGCCTCCTACTTCATGTTGTGGAGTGAACCAAGGAATTTGTAAGGGAAAGGAGCTCGCCTACTTCGTGAAGATCTACCCATAGTGAGGCTAGTGCTTCGTGGATGGAAGACGTTATGGAATAGTCAAGGTTGCTACTTCGTGGACACTTTTGGGTGGAGCCCTCCATGGACTCTCGCGACCGTTACCCTCCGTGGGTTGAAGACTCCATAAACGTGGATGTATGATAGCGCCACCTATCTTAACCACAGGAAAAATCTTTGTGTCTCCAACTGCGTTTGATCTACCTATCTCAACTCTTTACTTCATTTGCAATGTCTTTAATTTCCGCTGCCATATTTGTTGACATGCATATGTAGGGCTGTTAGAGTTGCTAGCTTTGTTAAAACTGTTAAAATCTGCCAACCAATTAACTTGGGAAAAGGTTAGGTTTTAAATTTCTGCTAGTAGTCTATTCACACCCCCCTTTAGACACTCTTCTAGTGATCCCTTGAACTTGTAGATCGTAAAGCATACATAGATATCAAATTACACATAATAGATCAAAAAAGATGCAATTACTTTCAATGAATAATCTGATCATAAACCCACAATTCATCGGATCCCAACAAATGTACCATGAGAATTACATGGAATATATCTCTAAAGAGATCATTTTATTGAAGATCATAAAGAGACAAAGAGCCATCTAGCTACTGCTATGGACCCATGATACTTGTGATCCGCGTTGGATTTTGTCAGTGTTCTGGGAATGGGGGTACCCAGACCTACCTGCCTACGGCCTAGTGCATGGCCCACCTCGTCAACCAAGCATGGTTAGCATGACCCCACTCAAGACAAGGCCATCAGGAGAGCCCTGAGCTCGCGAGGGAAGCAACACAAAGACTTCCGAGGAATGGGCCTCCTCAAGCCTCCTCCGGAGCGGCGGAGAGCTCTATGCAGTGCATGGCCCCGGGAGAACAAGGATGCCGCAAGGTGGGACATGCGGCGCCAGTGCGCCAGGCAGTATAGTTTCCCCTTTGGTACAAAGGGAGCAAGGACGCACGTGGGTTCCCAAAGAACCCCGTAAAGGTTTCCACTCCGGTGCAAGAAGACCATGACCACGAGCCCAGCAGGATGGATGTCATCGCCGAGCCCAGCTCTACATCATCAACAACTGCTTTGCAGGCGAAGACCACCTTTCGTCAGGACAAAGATGTACTCCTGCCCCCCATTGAATTTCGTCGTTGTGGGATCCCTTTTTGCCATAGCGATAAGGGAAAAGGACCCGGACCACTTTAAATACAGGCTAGGCTACACTTTAGAAGGAGAGAGACGACAGAAGAGAGGTGAGACCATTAGAACTCCCTCGCGAGGCAACTCACCACTATACTAGTTCATGCACAAATCTCCTCGTGAGGCAATCCACCAAAGTAGGAGCAGGGTTTTATGCTTCGTAGCAGCCCAAACCTTGGTAACTCATCGTGTGCAGTCTTCTTCATCGTCATCGTGCGAGGTCGTCAAAACTATCGATCTGTGGGTTTGGTGGGTGAGTCTATTGGGGATCTTAGCACACACCCCTATGTTCGAACTTCCTTCGGTTTTGCGGAGCCCGAGACGACATTTGCCACGCTAGGTAGGGGGAGTGTCAAAGCTTCCCCTCTCGCGGCGATAGTCAAGCCCCAATTTCAACGACCCCATGGCGGACGAGATCCCCAAAGCCGGGAAGCCCTTGGCGCGTGGTGGCACCATGGCTCGCAGGGCCAGCCCCGTGGTCGGATGCATCCTTGGTGAATCACACGCACCCACCTCCAACCGCCAGGTCAAGAAGTACTTCTGCCGCGTAGGCGCGATTTAGCCGCGGTTTGAGCCCATGCCGCCTTGGACGTGGATGGAGACCGACATCACCTTTGGCCCCGACGATCACCCCGGGACAACTGTGGCCGCTGGAACGCTTCCCATGTGCACGCCAACCATAAGTGGCATGGCCATCTCCAGGACCCTCATAAATGGTGGTGCCAGCCTCAACATCTTCTCCTTGGAGATCTTCAACGCGTTGTAGGTGCCCCATGAACAACTCGCACCTTCAAGGCTCTTCACAAGGGTGGTCGGGGGATCCGTCGCTCCCGTAGGGCGGGTGCACGTCCCCGTCTCCTTCGGCACCTGCTCCAACTTCCGCACCGAGGAGATCAACTTTGACATCGCCCACACACCTCCCATACAATGCAATACTTGGCTACCCCAACCTCGCCCAGTTTATGGTGGCAACGCACTCGGGCTACAACGTCATCAAGATGCCTGGGAGCGGCGGCATCCTCACCGTCGTCGAAAATGCCAAGGACGCGTTCCATGCACTCAAGCTCGCCTACAAAGTGGCGGCCGCAGTGCGCCCCAATGTTGGGGACGCTGTTCAGGCCGCGAAAGACTCTGAGGGTGCCCTCGGTGTCGCGCCAATGGAGAAAAAGCATTCGTTCTCTTAGGAAGGGGCGGAGACAAAGCAGGTGCGTGTGGACGAAGCAGGTGCCTATGGAGGGGCGGAGACAAAGCAGGTGCCTCGTCCTACCTTACCATCGGCGCAGACCTGGCTCAGGAGTAGGAGGATGCATTGGTGGCCTTTGTGTGTGCAAACAAGGACGCATTCGCATGGAGCGCTTCCGACTTGGTGGGGGTCCCGAGGGATGTAATCGAGCACCACATCATGGTGTGACGCAATGCGCATCCGGTGAAGCAAAAAGCGAGGAGGCAGGCTCAGGAGAAGCAGACATTCATCGCTCAGGAGGTCAGCATGCTAAAGGAGGCTGGGGTCATTCGGGAGGTGCGGTATCTGGAGTGGCTTGCCAACCCGGTAGTCGTCCCGAAGAAGTGTGGGACGGAGCGTATGTGCGTCGACTTCATGAGCCTCAACAAAGCCTCTACCCAAGACCCATTCCCACTGCCATGCATCGATATGATCTTGGACTCCACCGCCGAGTGCGACCTCCTGTGCTTCCTGGACGCTTTCTTAGGCTACCATCAGATCAAAATGGCGGTGGAGGACATCGAGAAGACGATCTTCCTCACTTCGTGCGGTGTGTTCTGTTACACATGCATGCCCTTCGGACTACGGAACGCCGGGGCAACCTTCTAGTGGCTGATGCGCATCGCCCTGGGGCCGCAACTCGGGAGGAATGCGGAAGCCTACGTCGATGATATTGTGGTCAAGTCACAAAAAGCCAATACCCTGATCAAGGATCTGGAGGTGATGTTCGCCAGCCTGAGGAAGGTGAACCTGAGTCTCAACCCTGATAAATGCATCTTCGGGGTCCCATCGGGCAAGCTTCTCAGTTTCCTGGTGTCGCACCAAGGAATCGAGCCGAACTAGGAGAAGATCAAGCCTATAAACAAGATGAGCGCGCCTTAGACCCTCAAGGAAATGCAGAAGCTGATAGATTGCGTGACCTCCTTGGGGCGCTTCATCTCCAAGCTCGGGGAACGGGTCCAACTGTTCTCCAAGATCATGAAAAGGAAGGGCCCCCTTGAATGGACTCTGGGGCAGATGCGGCGTTTGAGGAACTCAAGCGGTACCTCACGAGCCCGCCAATGATGGTGGTGCCCCGTCCTCGGGAGCCCCTACTACTATTTTTGGGTGCCACCCCCACTGCGCCAGCACTGCATTGGTGGCGGTCAGGGAGGAGCGTGCTGACATGCGCACTACATCATCACGCGCAGGCGGACTCCTAGTCATGAAGCACGGTGACTCACAGGATACCAAGGATCCCACTCCTCCTCAATACAGTGCCCTAAGGCCCCGGCCGGTTCGATGGCCCCCAGGGCACTCAAGCCTCATGCGGCCCTAGCCGCTCCGATGGCCCCCGAGGCACTCAAGCCTCATGATCCTGCTATAGAGCAGGGTGCTATGGGGGGCTTCACCCTCGTCGAACACCCAATGTACTATGTCAATATAGAGCTGCGGGACGCGCGTTTGTGCTACCCCATGCAACAGATGCTCCTGCTCGCTCTTCTTGTCGTTTCAAGGAAGCTGCACCACTACTTCCAGGGACATCCTATCAAGGTTGTCTCCGTGTACCCCTTGGAGAAGGTGCTGCGCAATCCCAAAGCAGCAGGGAGATTCATTGAGTGTAACATTGAGTTACATGCCTTCAATATAGAGTTCACCATGACCATGTGAGGGAGTCCCGGATAAGGGGGTCCTCGGAGAGCCGACCTGTTGTTTATGGGTCGTGTTGTATGGACTACTTACTGAACACTGGATGATCTAAAGGCCTAGTTTCCAGGATGGAAGCTTCAAGGAGCACGGCTTGTGCTCCACGTTTGATGTAGTAAATAGGCATGCTTATCTCTTTGGCATTTAACTGACCATGTGTAAACCCTAGGCCTCCTCGGCATCTATATAAGCCGGAGGGTTTTAGGGCATAGGGACAGAACAACTCATCTAGGGTTAGAAATGTTGGAAATATGCCCTAGAGGCAAGAATAAATTAGTTATTATCATATTTCCTTGTTCATGATAATCGTTTATTATCCATGCTATAATTGTATTGAATGGAAACACATTACATGTGTGGGTAAATAGACGACACTCTATCCCTAGTATGCCTCTAGTGAACTAGCTCGTTGATCAAAGATGGTTAAGGTTTCCTAGCCATGGACATGAGATGTCATTTGATAACAGGAACACATCATTAGGAGAATGATGTGATGGACAAGACCCAAACTACAAACGTAGCATATGATCATATCAATTTATTGCTACTGTTTTCTGCATGTCAAGTATATGTTCCTATGACCATGAGATCATGCAACTCACGGACATAGGAGGAGTGCCTTGTGTGTATCAAACGTCGCAACGTAACTGGGTGACTATAAATGTGCTCTACAGGTATCTTCGAGGGTGTCTGTTGAGTTGGCATGGATCAAGACTGGGATTTGTTACTCCGTGTGACGGAGAGGTATCTCAGGGCCCACTCGGTAATACAACATCACAACAAGCCTTGCAAGCAATGTGACTAAGTGTTAGTCACGTGATCTTGTATTACGGAATGAGTAAAGAGACTTGCCGGTAACGAGGTTGAACTAGGTATCAAGATACCGACGATCGAATCTCGGGCAAGTAACATACCGAAGAACAAAGGGAATATCATACGGGATTAACTGAATCCTTGACATAGAGGTTCGACCGATAAAGATCTTCGTAGAATATGTAGGAACCAATGTGTACATTTAGGTCCCGCCATTGGTTATTGACCGTAGAGGTGTCTCGGTGATGTCTACATAATTCTCGAACCCACAGGGTCTGCACACTTAAGGTTTGGTGACGTTTCGGTAGTATAGAGTTATGTATGGTGGTGACCGAAGGTTGTTTGGAGTCCCGGATGAGATCCCAGACGTCATGAGGAGTTCCGGAATGGTCTGGAAACGAAGATTGATATATAGGAAGGTGGTATTTGGACTCCGGAAAGATTTCGAGCACTTTCGATAGTGTACCGGGAGTGACGAATGGGTCCCAGGGGTCCACCAGTGGGGCCAACCCACCCCATGGGCCAAAGTGGCGACCCACCAGCCCCTAGTGGGCTGGTGGGGTCGGCCAAGGTGGCCTAGACGTAGGTAAGAGAGGCGCAAACCGAATTGGGGTGGAGTCCTCCCCAAGTTCCACCTCTCGTGTGAGAGGTGGACTCCCAATTGGAGGAGGACTCCCCCTCCACCAGTTTGGCCAAAGCCAAGGGAGGCCCTCCCCTTGGGCGCAGCCTCCTCTCCCCTCCTCCTATATATACTAGTGGATTTCTAGGGTTTTGCACAATGTTTTTCAGCCACGTGCAACCGTAATCTCTAGTGCATAGTTTCTCCTCTAGATTGGATTTCTGCAGTGCTTAGGCGAAGCCCTGCCGGAATTGCTCCACCACCATCGCCGGAGCGCCGTCAGGCTGCTGGAGAACTCTTCTTCCTCTCCACTCCCTCTTTCTGGATCAAGACGGTGGAGATCGTCATCAAGCTGTACGTGTGCTGAACGCGGAGGTGCCGTCCGTTCGGCGCTAGATCGGAAGGACTGTGATCAAGATCGCGAGATAGTTCGTGATGAGTTTGCGGGACGGATCGTGATGAGTTTGCGGGACGGATCGTGATCAAGATCGCGAAACAGATCATGATGAGTTCGCGGGACGGATCATGATGAGTTCACGGGACGGATCATGATGAGATCGCAGGACGCTCGGCGATTTGGATCGCGAAGACGTTCGACTACACCAACCGCGTTTCTTAACGCTTCCCGCTTAGCGATCTACAAGGGTATGTAGATCCACTCTCCCTCTCATAGATGCTCATCACCATGGATAGATCTTCGTATGCGTAGGATTTTTTTTGTTTCCCATGCAACGTTCCCCAACAGTGGCATCATGAGCTAGGTCTATGTGTAGATGAGATTTCGAGTAGAACACAAAAGGTTTGTGGGCGTTGATGCTTAGATTGCTTCCTCCCTTGGTCGGATTTTGGTTCAGCGGTATTGTGAGATGAAGCGGCCTGGACCAACATTACTCGTACGCTTACAAGAGACCGGTTCCATCGACTGACGTGTAACTTCGTTGCACAAAGATGGCTGGCGGGTGGCAGCTTCTCTCACTTTAGTTGGATCGAATTCGACAAAGGCGGTCCTTGAGAAGGTTGAATAGAAAATTATGTATCACAGTTGTGGTTTATGCGTAGGTGAGAATCGTTCTTGCTAGAAACCCATAGCATCCACGTAAAACATGCAACAACAATTAGAGGACGTCTAACTTGTTTTTGCAGGGTATGTTGTGATGTGATATGGCCAATTACATGATATGATATATGTGATGTATGAGATGATCATGTGATGTATAGAATTTCACGACTTGCATGGCGATGAGTACGGCAACCGGCAGGAGCCATAGGGTTGTCTTTAATTATTGTATGACCTGCGTGTTAATCATTAAGCGCTATGTAATGCTTTACTTTATCGCTAAATGGTAGCAATAGTAGTAGAAGCATGCAGGGCGTGACAACCCCGATGGCGACACGTTGATGGAGATCAAGATGATGGATATCATGGTGTCGTGCCGGTGACGATGGAGATCATGCCGGTGCTTTCAAGATGGAGATCTAAAGCACAAGTTCATGGCCATATCATGTCACTTATGAATTGCATGTGATGTTAATCCTTTTATGCACCTTGTTTTGCTTAGTACGACAGTCGCATTATAAGGTGATCCCTGACTTAAATTTCAAGATAAAACTGTGTTCTCCCCGAGTGTGCACCGTTGCGAAAGTTTGTCGTGTTGAGACACCACGTGATGATTGGGTGTGATAGACTCTATGTTCACATACAACGGGTGCAAGCCAGTGTTGCACATGCAGAACACTCGGGTTAAACTTGACGAGCCTAGCATGTACAGACATGGCCTCGGAATACAAGAGACCGAAAGGTCGAACATGAGTCATATAGTAGATATGATCAACATGATGATGTTCACCATTGTAACCACCTCAACTCACGTGATGATCGGACTTGAGTTGGTGAATTTGGATCATGTATCACTCGAATGACCGGAGGGATGTCAATTTGAGTGGGAGTTCTTATGTAATATGATTAATTGAACTCATTATCATGAACATAGTCAATAGTGTCTGTGCAAATTATGTTGTAGATTACTTGCTCGCGCTGTAGCTCCCTTAAATTTTTATATGTTCCTAGAGAAATAGAGTTGAAAGATGATGGTAGCAATATTGCGGACCAGCTCCGTGATCTGAGGATTGTCCTCGTTGCTGCACAAAAGGCTTATGTCCTTAATGCACCGCTCGGTGCGCCAACTCCTCTAGCGTCATCTAGAGATGTTGTGAACATCTGACAGGTACGTGCTGATGACTACTTGATAGTTTAGTGCATCATGCATTACGGCTTAGAATTGAGGCTTCGAAATGTTTTGAACATCACGGAACATATGAGATGTTCTAAGAGTTGAAATTAGGATCTCAGGCTCGTGCCCGTGTTGCGAGATATGAGATCTCCAACAAGATTATTTGCCTGCAAGATGAACGAGAATAGCTCAATCGTTGAGCATGTGCTCAGATTGTCTGGGTGCTACAATTGTTTGAATCGAGTGAGAGTTGATCTTCCAGATAAGATAGTGATTGAGATAGTTCTCCAAGTCACTGTCACTAAGCTACTAGAACTTGGTGATGAACTATAAAATGCCAGGGATAGAAATAATGATCCCTGAGCTGTTCGCGATGTTTGACACCGCGAAGGTAGAAATCAAGAAGGAGCGTCAAGTGTTGATGGTTAGTCAAACCACTAGTTTCGAGAAGGGCAGGAGCAAGGAGGGAAAACTTCATGGATAGCAAGTCAGTTGCTTCTCCAATGAAGCAACCCTAACTTGAACCCAAACCCGAGACTAAGTGCTTCGATTATGAGGAGAGCGGTCGCTGAAGCGGAACAACCCTAAATACTTGGTAGATAAGAAGGCTGGCAACATCGACAGAAGTATATTTGATATATGTGTTATTTATGTGTACCTTGCTAGTACTCCAAGTAGCACCTGGGTATTGGATACCGGTTTGGTTGCTAAATGTTAGTAACTCGAAATAAAAGCTACGGATTAAACTGAGCACTAGCTAAGGGTGAGGTGACGATGTGTGTTGGAAATGTTTCCAAGGTTGATGTGATCAACATCGCACGCTCTCTCTACCTTCGGGATTAGTGATGAACCTAAATAAATGTTATTTGGTGTTTTGCGTTGAGCATGAATGTGCTTAGATCGTGTTTATTGCAACACGGTTATTCATTTGAGTTAAAGAATAATGGTTATTCTGTTTACATGAATAATACCTTCAATGGTCATGCACCCAGTGAGAATGGTTTGTTGAATCTTGATCGTAGTAATACACATGTTCATAACATTGATGCCAAAAGATACAAAGTTAATAATGATAGTACCACATACTTGTGGCACTGCCGCTAAATGTCATATTGGTATAAAGCGCATGAAGAAACTCCATGCTGATGGATCTTTGAACTCATTCGATTTCGAATCGGTTGAGACATGCGAACCATGCCTCTTGGTCAAGATGACTAAGGACCCCGTTTTCTATTTTGATGAAGCAGGCAAGTGATTTATTGGAAATGATACATGTTGATGTATATAATCCAATGAGTCTTGTAGCGAGCGGTGGATATCATTATTTTCTTATCCTCACTGATGATTTGAGTAGATATAGTGTATATTTACTTAATGAAACACTAGTCTGAATCGTTTGAAAGGTTCAAGCAAATTCAGAGTGAAGTTTAAGATCATCGTGACAAGAAGATAAAAATGTTTGCGATATGATCGTGGAGGTGAATATCTAAGTTATGAGTTTGGCATACAACTTTAGACAATGTGAAAGATGTTTTACAACTCACGCCACATGGAACACCATAGTGTGATGGTGTGTTCGAACGTCATAGTCGTGCTCTATTGGATATGGTGCGTGCTATGATGTCTATTATCGTTTTGTTACTATAATTTCGGGGTTATGCATTAGAGACAACTACATTCACTTTAAATAGGGCACCATCTAAATCTGTTGAGATGACACCATGTGAATTATGGTTTCATAGAAACCTAAGCTGTCATTTCTTAATTTTTGGGGCTGCGACGCTTGTGTGGAAAATGTTTTCACCTAATGAGCTCGAACCCAAAGCGGACAAATGCATCTTCATAGAATACCCTAAGAACAGTTGGGTGAACCTTCTATCTCAGATCCAAGCATAAAATGTTTGTTGCTAAAACTGGGTCCTTTCTCGAGAAAAGGTTTCTCTTGAAAGAATTGAGTGGGAGGAGGATAGAACTTGATGAGGTTATTGAACCTCTGTTTCAACCAGAGAGTAGCGCAGCGCAGGAAGATGTTTCCGTGAAGCCTACGTTAGTTGAAGAGGAAGTAAATGATGATGATCATGAAGCTTCAGATCAAGTTACTATTGACCTACGAGGAAAATAGAGCTTGATGAGGTTATTGAACCTTTACTTTAACCAGAAAGTAGCGCAGCGTAGAAAGATGTTTCTGTGAAGCCTACGTTAGTTGAAGAGGAAGTTAATGATGATGATCATGAAGCTTCGGATCAAGTTACTATCGAACTTCGTAGGTTGACAAGGAAGTGTACTGATCCTGAGTGGTACGACAACCCTATCTTGGAGGTCATGTTGTTGGACAATGATGAACCTACGAACTATGGAGAAGCAATGATGGGCCCGAAAACCAACAAATGGTTAGAGGCCATGAAATCTGAGAAAGGATCCATGTATGAAAACCAAGTATAGACTTTGGTAGACTTGCTCGTTGGACGGCAGGTCGTTAAGTACAAATGGATGTTTAAAATGAAGACAAACGCTCATGGTGAATGTCACCATTAGTAAAGCTCAACTTGTTGCAAAGAATTTTGCGACAAGTTCAAGGAGTTGACTACGATGAGACTTTCTCACTCGTAGCGATGCTGAAGTCTGTTGGAATTATGTTAGTAGTTGCTGCACTTTCAAGTATGAAATCTAGCAGATGGATGTCAAAACATCGTTTCCTTAACGGTTTACTTGAGGAAAGGTTGTATGTGATACAACCAGAAGGTTTTGTCAGTAATAAGGATGCTAAAAGGTGGGCAAGCTTCAGTGATTCTTCTATGAACTGAAGCAAGCATCTCGGAGTTGGAATATACACTTTGATGAGGTGATCAAAGTTTTTGAGTCTATACAAAGTTTACAAGAAACTTGTATTTGCAATAAAGTGAGTGGGAGCACTATAGAGTTTCTGATAAGTATATGTGGATGACATATTGCTCTTCGGAAATGATGTAGAATTTCTGAGAAGCATAAACGGTTGTTTGAAAAGAGTTTTTCAAAGGAAGACCTGAATAAAGCTACTTAATTGTTGAGCATCAAGATCTATAGAGATAGATCAAGATGCTTGATGAGACTTTCAATGAGTGCATACCATGACAAGATTTTGAAAGAGTTCAAAATGGATTAAGTCAGAGAGAAGTGTTCTCGCCTGCTTTGTAAGGTGTGAAGTTGAGTGAGACTCAAAGCTCGACCACGGCAGAAGAAAGAGAAAGGACGAGTGTCGTCCCCTATGCCTTAGCCATAGGCTCTCTATAGTATGCCATGCTGTGTACCGCACCTGTGTGTGCCTTGCCATGAGGCCGTCAAGGGGTACAAGAGTGATCCAGGAGTGGATCACTGGACAGTGGTCAAAGATTATCCCTAGTAACTAAAAATTAAGGAGGTGTTTCTCAATTATGGAAGTGATAAAGAGTTCGTCATAACGAGTTACGTCGATGCAAGCTTTAACACCAATCCAGATGACCCGTAGTAGCAATCTGGATACATATAATGGAGCAGCCATTTGGAATAGAACCAAGTGGAGTGGGGTAGCGGTGTTTACGGTTTGACATAGAGATTTGCAAACGGATCTGAATATTGCAGACCCGTTGACTATAAGACCTCTCTCAAATGCAAAGCATGATCGAGCCCCAGAACTCATTGGGTGTTAGATTCATAACAATGCGAAGCACATGGTGAAGTGAACTAGATTATTGACTCTAGTGCAAGTGGGAGACTGTTGGAAATATGCCCTAGAGGCAATAATAAATTAGTTATTATCATATATCCTTCTTCATGATAATCGTTTATTATCCACGCTATAATTGTATTGAATGGAAACACATTACATGTGTGGGTAAATAGACGACACTCTGTCCCTAGTATGCCTCTAGTGAACTAGCTCGTTGATCAAAGATGGTTAAGGTTTCCTAGCCATGGACATGAGATGTCATTTGATAACGGGATCACATCATTAGGAGAAAGATGTGATGGACAAGACCCAAACTACAAACGTAGCATATGATCGTATCAGTTTATTGCTACTGTTTTCTGCATGTCAAGTATATGTTCCTATGACCATGAGATCATGCAACTCACGGACATCGGAGGAGTGCCTTGTGTGTATCAAACGTTGCAACGTAACTGGGTGACTATAAAGGTGCTCTACAGGTATCTCTGAGGGTGTCTGTTGAGTTGGCATGGATCAAGACTGGGATTTGTTACTCCGTGTGACGGAGAGGTATCTCAGGGCCCACTCGGTAATACAACATCACAACAAGCCTTACAAGCAATGTGACTAAGTGTTAGTCACGAGATCTTGTATTACGGAACGAGTAAAGAGACTTGTCGGTAACGAGGTTGAACTAGGTATGGAGACACTGACGATCGAATCTCGGACAAGTAACATACCGAAGAACAAAGGGAATATCATACGGGATTAACTGAATCCTAGACATAGAGGTTCGACCGATAAAGATCTTCGTAGAATATGTAGGAACCAATGTGGACATCCAGGTCCCGCCATTGGTTATTGACCGTAGAGGTGTCTCGGTCATGTTTACATAATTCTCGAACCCGTAGGGTCTGCACACTTAAGGTTTGGTGACGTTTCGGTAGTATAGAGTTATGTATGGTGGTGACCGAAGGTTGTTCAGAGTCCCAGATGAGATCCCGGACATCATGAGGAGTTCCGGAATGGTCCGGAAACGAAGATTGATATATAGGAAGGTGGTATTTGGACTCCGGAAAGATTTCGGGCACTTTCGGTAGTGTACCGGGAGTGACGAATGGGTCCCAGGGGTCCACCAGTGGGGCCAACCCACCCCATGGGCCAAAGTGGCGACCCACCAGCCCCTAGTGGGCTGGTGGGGTCGCCAAGGTGTCCTAGACGCAGGGAAGAGAGGCCCAATCCGAATTGGGGTGGAGTCCTCCCCAAGTTCCACCTCTCGTGTGAGAGGTGGACTCCCAATTGGAGGAGGACTCCCCCTCCACCAGTTCGGCTGAAGCCAAGGGAGGCCCTCCGCTTGGGCGCAGCCTCCTCTCCCCTCCTCCTATATATACTAGTGGATTTCTAGGGTTTTGCACAATGTTTTTTAGCCACATGCAACCCTAATCTCTAGTGCATAGTTTCTCCTCTAGATTGGATTTCTGTAGTGCTTAGGCGAAGCCCTGCCGGAATTGCTCCACCACGATCGCCGGAGCGCCGTCAGGCTGCCGGAGAACTCTTCTTCCTCTCCACTCCCTGTTGCTGGATTAAGACGGTGGAGATCGTCATCAAGCTATACGTGTGCTGAACGCGAAGGTGACGTCCGTTCGGCGCTCGATCGGAACGATCGTGATCGAGATCACGAGACGGTTCGTGATGAGTTCGCGGGACGGATAGTGATGAGTTCGCGGGACGGATCGTGATCAAGATCGCGAAACGGATCGTGATGAGTTCGCGGGACGGATCGTGATGAGTTCATGGGACGGATCGTGATGAGATCGCGGGACGCTCGGCGATTTGGATCGCGAAGACGTTCGACTACACCAACCGCGTTTCTTAATGCTTCCCGCTTAGCGATCTACAAGGGTATGTAGATCCACTCTCCCTCCCGTAGATGCTCATCACCATGGATAGATCTTCGTGTGCGTCGGAATTTTTTTGTTTCCCATGCAACGTTCCCTAACAAGAAATACGATCTTGAGGTAGATCAACTCTATAACCCCTTCACCATCAATACAATCAAGAAGGACGTAGGGTATTACCTCCATTTAGAGGGCCCGAACCTGGGTAAACTCTTGTCCCCTTCATCTCATGTTACCGTCGATCCTAGTCTCACAATTTGGGACCCCCTACCCGACATCCGCCAGTTTTGACACTGACATTGGTGCTTTCATTGAGAGTTCCCTTGTGACCGAGATGGAATCGACACCTTGCCTTGTCATCAACGAAGAAATCCGCCACATGGACATTTTCGTCCCCGAGCAGATCTTTGCCTTCGGCAGCATTTTGCTGCATGCTAATTCCACCAGCCATCTAGGGAGCATGGAGAACTTTGCCCCTGTTCAAGAGGTTAGATTCAGAAACCTAGAGTTTTCCATTGACTCTTGGGGAGATTTGTTGCTAACCGGGCTCGCGGCTTCGCCCATAGACCCCGAGGACTCTAAGGCTTTAACCTCGAGCTCCTTCTTCGGACACGCCGATGGGGTCACCCATTGTGACAGTCTGATCTCTCATCCTGGTCTGGCTATCAAACCATACGACCGAGCATACGTTCCTTTTGAACAATCTCCATTGTGGTGAACCCCACGAGTTCCGAACAGCTGGATCAGACCGGGCCCTCAATGGTCGACGAGGCTTTGGAGCAATTCTCGTCGATGAGGATCGCTGATGATCCAGCCTCGATCTACGCTCGGCCCAGTTACATTTTGGGCAGGGATGTATTTTCAACCCACCCACCAGCCACTTGATAGCCACAGTCGAAGACTTAAGCGACGTGCTAGACTATGCCTCCGAGGAGGCAGAATACATGGATGAAGAGGACCATGCTCCCACTCCCGTTAACACCGGGAATTGGACCGGCACTTCTACATATGACGTCTACATGGTGGATACTCCTGCCACCAACGGCGACAATACGCCTCACAATGACGACGACAAATCGGGCGATGCGCCATCAAGGCGCCGGAAATCGCATAAGCGGTCCAAAAGAAAAAAGGGAAGAAGAGCTATTATCAGCAGCGGGGACGGTAACGCCCCCATCGATCATGACAATCCTGAGGTCCCCGAGCACCCATTTGAGTGTCCGGACGAGCCTAAGGACCAAAACGACCCCAATACCGTCAATGACCCCAAAGGAGATAATTACCTCCTCCCCATCGAGGAGTAAGACATACAAGAAGCCGATGACTTGTACATCCCTGATAACCTCAAGGATCAGGAAGAAATCAGGCAGTGGCTCATAGCAACGGCTCGCAATCTAAAGGCCAAAGAGAGACAACTCAAAACCGAACAGGCCGACCTCACTGATCAATGGACGAAAGTCCTCTCGGCCGAGAAAGTATATGACACTGGTCTGTCAAACCAGCCTAAAAGCTACCCTCGGAGAAGGCTGCTACCACAATTCGACGATGAGCTCACTAACACTCTGTCTCCGCACCATACCCCATATGACAAGCCGGACCGCCCCTCTCGTGGGCGTGACATAGCGGCCAATGACAACGGTTATGTACCGGCAATTCCCTGAAGACGGGGTATGGAGCCATTTGAACCCAATGACAGGTTCAACCTATGCGATGACCTAGATCACAGAGTAGGCCGTACAAGATCCATCTACGGATCTAGAGATTACTCATCAGATAGACGGGGTGAGTGTAGACCATGGTTCGACCAAAACCATAGAGCCCGGGAACGCAACCAGCCTCATACAGACGCCGAGTATAGGCGGGACATAGCTCGGGTCAGGGGCCCCGCTCACCCACTGTGCTTCATAGATGAAGTAATGCGACATCAGTTCCCCGATGGGTTTAAACCCATAAATATAGAATAGTATGACAGGACCACTGACCCAACTGTATTGATGGAGGACTGGCACAAGGAGCTTAAGCTTAAGGGGCCATCAAATACCTACCTCTTAAGCTTAAGGGGCCAACTCGGCACTGGTTAAACAACCTCCCCAGAAACACCATAGGATGCTGGGAATACTTGGAAGACGTGTTTCACTCTAACTTCCATGAGACCTATGTCCGCCCGCCGGACTCTTCAATCTCAGCAACGTTGTCGAGAAGCCTGGCAAGTCTGCCCGACAGTTCTAGAACCGGTTCTTGACCAAAAAGAACCAAATCGTCGACTGTCCGGATGCTATGGCCATAGACTCCTTCCGGCACAATATTCGGGACGAATGGCTGGCCCGCCAGCTAGGCCAAGACAAGCTTCGAACTATGTCCGCCCTTACCTCCCTCATGACCCACTTTTGTGCGGGCGAAGATAACTGGCTGGCAAGAAGCAGCCACAATTCTGAAGATCTAGCAGCACCTGGATCCCAGGATGGCAATTCAAAGCCTAAGCACAATAAGAATAAGCACCGACACAATAGAAATGACTCAGATGACACGGCGGTTAATGCCGGAATCCGCAACTCTCGACCGGGGCAGCGGAAGAAGCCCCCTAAAGGCAATCGTGACGGACCCACTCAGCTCGAGAAGCTCATGGACAGGACTTGCCAAATCCATGGAACTTCAGAAAATCCCGTCAATCACACACACCGCAACTGCTGGGTGTTTAAACAGGCCGGCAAGATACAACCCGAAGACCGGGACAAAAACTCATGCAGCAAGGACGAAGATGAGCCTCAGGGTCCAAGGGGTGGCGATTAGAAGGAATTCCCTCCCGAAGTCAAAACGGTGAATATGATATACGCTACCCACGTACCTAAGAAGGACAGGAAGCGGGCCCTTCGGGAGTTCGATGTTGTGGAGCCAGTAGCTCTGAAGTATAACCCATGGTCAGCATACCCAATCACATTTGACCGGCGCGACCACCTGACCAGTATCCGTCGTGGGGGCTCGGCTGCCCTCGTCCTAGATCCCATTATAGATGGGTATCACCTCACTAAAGTACTAATGGACGGAGGAAGTAGCCTCAATCTGATTTACTCAGAAATGGTGAAAAAGATGGGCATTGATCTGTCAAGGATCAAACCCAGCAGCACTACCTTCAAGGGAGTAATCCCAGGCGTCGTGTCCCGATGTATGGGTTCTCTAACCTTGGAGGTTTTGTTAGGCTCGCTTGATAACTTTTGTAGCGAGGACTTGATCTTTGACATTGTGCCCTTCCACAACAGCTATCACACGCTGCTCGGCCGGACGGAGTTTGCTCGGTTCAACACAGTTCCGCATTACGCATACCTCAAGCTCAAGATGTTGGGCCCCAAGGGGGTCATTACTATCAATGGCAATACAGAGTGGTTCAATAGAACAGAGGAACATGCACTAGCACTGGCAGCCGAATTCAGCTACAAAGACGACCGACAAGTTTCGGCATTCACTCTAAAGGCACAAAAGGCTGGGAAGCAAGTTCGGATTCAGACTGAAAACTTCAGCTCTCCCCCTCAATAGGGACTCACCCCACCCGCACGACCTCAGGACCAACGAAGTACGTGCCGAGGAGGCACAACTTCGCACTTAAGATTCCATGGGTAGCGGTGGGGAACTTATGATGGGTGTTCGGTTGCCCCAAACTGTTACCATTAACACGTCTTCGGACAAGATGCAGGCGCTCCTAAAAGATCCTGCCCACGGCGTAAAGCTCACCTTTAACACTACAACCTCTCAAGATTTTGTTCAAAAGATCCGTCCGCACTAACACCCATCAAGGTGCATCTAAAAGCAGGAGTCAACTAGCAACAGGGCATATCGAAGACGTCTGGTCACCAATTGAAGACCCCTGGTACAAGAACTCTTGTAGGACTTTATTTCTTATTTTTCTTTTGCATACCTATAAACAGTTTCTTCGGTGATCCGAGTTATAAGAGTTGTTGAGGAAATGCGAAATTGCATGACGCAAGTACGCCTCATTTGTCATGTTTTTGGCGCATACTTTTTTCCTCCCTCCCTCTTCTCATGAACCTGTTCAGTATGACCCGAGGTCACCGGCTAATAGACCGGGGGCTCGATTTCAGACACAAATAGCCTTAATAATTGTGTGTTCAGCATCTTCGCGCTCGCTTTATATGCATCAGTTCCAACGATGTCTTTGCTCATTAAGTTGGGTTGCTCGGCTCCTGTGCTTGCCCCTCTATGTTCCGCTCGTTCGGCTAAAAGGCAAAAGGGACCACCTGCGATTGTGCTTCCGGATAGTCCGATCAAGCACCTTAGGGGAGAAAGCCGAAAACAGGATGTCACAGTATGCGCGATCCGATTAGTGAACCCCATATAGAAGGATGACACTTCAACACTCGTAAGCGGTTATTCTGGGTTGTACGAGGAATTTTCCCTTTGTGCAAATATCATGATGTCGGCTTCGGCCCCGGTTCGTCCGAACATCGCAAATACTCTAGCGGCTAATCGTACGCTTCCCGCAGTCCTTTTCGTGCCCCTTTGGTTAAGTGAAAGAAATAAAGCATAATAGTCTGATTGCCTAGTCTGCCGCACTAAACTGTCTTCGGGTTCTGATAATATGGCTAAGGGACACAGTGGACTGGCATACACACCCCATGTAGTATCTACGTGGGGGCTGAAGCCGACGACTCGCATCTTTCAGTATTAAACAACCATACAGGAGTTATAAAGGAATGAGAAACCATATAAGAGCGGATACTAATATTATTAAAAGTTATCACAAAGTCTTCGGACACATTACAAGCTCACTCAAATAATTTTTTCCCCGAACACTGCGACGCTGTCACCCGCGCACTCTCCATTACTCCATCGAAGTAAAACTCGGGGTGTCTGTGCTCCTTTCCAAGCGTCGGTGGGTCGGTGGCGGCCTTCGTCTGATTGATCCCCCTCTAGTCCACTTTTGTCTTGGCAATGGCCATCCGGACCCCTTCGATGCTGGAGGAGCGTTGGACGGTGTCGAGGTGGGGCATGGCAGCAATTAGTCATTGCACCAGGCCGAAATAACTGCCTAGGAGTGGATTTCCGAGCCATAAGCAGATGCAGAGGTCCTTGATGGATGGCTCCACAATATGGTGCATCTCCATCAGCTGTTTCAGCTGCTCCACCAGAAGAGGAGGATGCTCGGGGGCTCCAAACTGTGCCCAGAACGTCTGAGCTTTGTCTTCCTCTCCCCGCGAGGCAAGCAGCTGATTGGCGTCTGCCACGCTCTTTTGGAGATCGGCGGCTGCGCCTGAGGATTGCCACATCTGGGTCAGCAATTTCAATCTATTATCCCTGAATATGCACTTGAGGGAGTATGGCTTACCATCAGCTATCTCCTTGGCTTTGCAAAGTTGTTCCTCGAAGAACCGTCTGTCCACCCGCTCCTTCTGGAGATCAGACTTCATGGTGGACAGTACAGCTGAGATCTCCTTCTTCTTTTGCTCCAAGGCCTCACGCTTGTTGCTAACGTCCTTGAGCTCATCCTGTATCTCTACCACACGAGCCTGGTGTTTATCATTGGTGGCTCGTAGGGCGGAGAGCGCGGTGGCCACTACTTTGGCCACCGCCTTCTCCATGGCCGCTTCATCTTTGGTAGGTTGAAGCTCGGCCTTCATCTTTTTGATCTCTTTCGACGAAGTTGCAACACGATGCAACCTTATTTAAAAGGAATCTGCATTGATAGTATTCGGGGGAAAGTATCCAGATTAAGTTTGGACTTACCCTGCGCTTCGTCGAACCTCTTGTTGAGGACTTCCACCTCATCCTCGAAGCGCTTGAGCTTTTGATGTAGCTCGTCCAGCTCAGTACCGTTTTTGGCCGCCGTTGATGACGAAGCCTACATTACACACATAATGCACACATCACATCGGCACTTGCTTCTCGGAATTATATATGTGACCCCTAGGCGAGCTTGTTCATCTCACCTAGGGCTCGGGGGCTGCCATGTATACAATATGAATAAATAAAAACCTTAGAGAAAACATCGGGTGACTTACTTGAAGGCCCGCAAGGAGACCTTTGAAGGCCTCCTTCAGTCCTTTGTCAACGGACTGGACGCTTTGTATTACCACACCCATAAGGGTGCGGTGATCCTCGAGGATGGAGGCGCTTGATAGAGCCTCCTCCATGGCCGACCACCTGTTGGTTGGTGGTGTCGGGGATGATCGGATTTCCTGATCACCCACCGGGGATTGGACTGGTGCCTCTAGAGGCACAATGCGCTCCGGAGATGTCCTTGGAGGGGATTGATTGCCCGTCCGTCCGACCTCCTTGGAGTCCGGGCGGGGGATCATCCCCTGGTCTTCGATGGCCGAAGCATTAGCCAGGGCCACGGTAGTATCTCCCTCTGCCCCTGTGTCCACCTCCATTGTAGTAGGCTGGGAAGACACCTCCACGGCATCCTTCGTAGCGCCGGGAGTGTTGGGGTACGAGGCGTCCCTGCTCTCTGCCAGTTCCGCGGTGGGGTCTCCCCATCCGATACCACCTCGTTGGGGATGATGCGTAGGGGGCTGTAGGACTAATAACCCACGAGTTAGCAAACTCTAAATTTACTAGTTATAAGAAGGAGGGTCTACGGATTTTAACCTGGATGGAGGGGGTTTGACCCTTAGGCTCTTTCATGGAACCTCCTCAGGGTCTTCGGACGCAGAGCTCGAGTCCTAGCTATCGACGAACAGGATCATCCACACTTGTCGCGCTCTCTTCGCGGCAGGAGAAGCTGCCTGCCCCAGGGCATCCGAAGATACCGCTCTCTTCTTGGCGCGGGGCAAGTTGCCTCCCCCTCGCTCTCAACCTCATCCTCGTCTTCGGCCTCCTCCTCATTTGAGGAGGCGGGGGTGTCTTGGGATGCATCATCGGGCTGGTCCTTGATGCAAAGGCCAGCCTGCCCTGGTTTCTTCTTCTTCTCCTTCTTCATGGCAGCCTCATAAGGCTTCTCAACGAGCATCCTAGCTCGTAGCCCGGTCCTCTTGTCTTCGGGTTGAGGAGCCGCACTACTGATGTTTATGGCTTTCTTCATCCATCTCTACATGAACAGATCGGACATAGGGTTATATATCTTCTATGTAATAAGGCCGACCAAGCTAGGGTGTATCATACCTCGGATTTCGGCTTGGTGGCGTGCAGGCCCTTGTCCTCCTCGTTGGCTGGCTAGCTCTTCATTGATTTGAAGAATGCCTTCCACAGCTTCTCCCGCATAGTGTGGAAGAGGTTCCGGGTTGTGGGCTCGGCTTCGAGTTTCCAAGCCCACAGGGGAGTGTCCCGACACCAGTGTCACACCCTGTGTTCTGCTTGGACTTATAAAATTTGGAACCAATTAAAACTTTTTCAGTGCTAGTGCTTGTTTGAATTATATCATGCTTGCTTGTTAGTTGTTCTGTATGGCACTCTCAGATTCTTTTCCTCTCCATGATCACGTTCCTTGACCTTAAATCTCTTTCCCAATGATCATGCCATGTGAATAGTGCCTATAACTATTTTTATCAAATTTCATTTCGACCAAAAAGGATATATTCAAAGTAGGTTGTCAAAAACCCATTAGTTGAGGTTTGCACTGCAAGTCCTCAAATTGGGAGGATCCTTTTCCCCCAAAGGCTTTACTTCAACCCTACTATATATATTACTTTCCAAAACCACCAAATATTAATTTTAAAGATTATTTCTATATTTTATTTAAAGGCTTTTCTTCAGGACAGAAATGGGTTTTCATAGGGAAAAATTATTTAAATGATTTTGAAATATTTGAGAAAATTAGCGAAACTCAGTGGACATATATTTTCCATATATATGAGTTTCAACACATGTTAATGTTCAAATTCATGGGCAAAATCCCTCTAAACCCTTTCTGTCCAAATCAAGCTTTTGAAATATTTCTATAAGAAATATTCTCAATAAATTCCAGGAAAATTCACCAAGTCAACACTATCATAGGTGATGATCTTGCAAATTTTCATCTCGATCCAAGTTGATTTGGTTCATCAAACTATTCCAAACCCCTCCCTATCCAGATTCAAATTTGAACAACTTTACGTTGTGAAGTTTCTTCCATTGACCCCAAACCTTGTGGACATGCTCTAATCAACAAATAATGATGCTACACTAAGTGGTTCATCAAGGGGACTAGCTTAGCATGATAGGATCTATAGAAACCTGATTCTGTTAGTTTCTAGGGTTCACAAAGTTTCAATTGTCATCTTTGCTCATTTGAGCTCAAATCTGGTGATCCATCTCAGTTTTTACCCACCATTTTTATCCTGTTAAATATCACAGTAAGTGGGTAAATTTATCTTGCCCAAACATCCATCAAACACCTTCTGGTGAAATAGTAAAGTTATTGTTTTCACCATTTTACTATTCCACTTGCTCTAAATTTTTTCCACAGTTACTCACTCACCTCTTACCCCTCCAGTAAAAATCTCAGGGCCATAAGCCACTGGGATATGGGGTAAAACCCCCATTTTCACCTCTGTACAGCCCTGGTAGGAGCATTTTTATCCCTCCCCTACGCCATTTTCTACACCCTTGCCTATCCCCTAGCTCCTCCTAGCCCATAAGCATCACCAAATGTGTGCTTTGGAGCGCGCTACAGTGCACCAGAGCACTATAGCCGCCCCGGCCAAGTGCCTCCCGACCACCTCGGGCCTCCCCAGCACGCCTGCCCGGGGGCCTTGGCGTCCGCAACATGCCGCCCTTACCCCCCCTCCTCTCTCTCCCTCCATCGGCTCCCGCACGTGTGCCCGATGCCGCCCAGCTCTGACAACCGTGGGGCTCACACGTGCGCGCTCCCCCACCTCTCTCCTCTCTTCCCCTGGCCTAGACCAAATCCACAAGCACCCCAGACATGCTCTCTCCCTCCCCCGCGCCCTCCAGCGAGCTCCACGACCTCGCCGACGCACAAACCCTCGGTGGACTCGTGTCCACCAATAAAAGGGGTTCCGCCCGAACCATCTCTCCCCTGTAGTCTCTCTCTCTCCCAATAGAGCTTCCGTGCCCTGTCCCCTTCATTTTGGATCTTGAGCACATGGGATCGACCAGAGCATCGCCGCTGCATTGCCACCGTCAATCTCTAGGTAGCAAGCCCCTCCGGCTCCCCTTTTTCTTCGGTTGTTCCTCCCTCGCGGTCGCCGACAGTCGAGCCCCGCGTGTCAGGTTTGAACCTGGCCGCACGCGTGGCTGGCTAGCCGACCGGCTAGTCCAGCCCAGCTGCTGGCCGCCTCTGGGCCAGGCACAGCGGCCTCCTCCTCTCTTTTCTTGTTTCTTTTTGGTGGGGTTTTTCTAAAAATCCCACAGGGTTAAATAAAAATCCAAATCCAATTATTTTTCCACATAAATTCCTAGAATATTCCATAGAGTTTAATAGTGCCATTTGTGAAAAATGTTGAAAACTTTTTATGCACTGATTTAATTTTGAACCCCTTTTTGGCATTTTTAACCACTGTTAAAAATAGTTTTGAAAGGCTTTTTCATACCAAAACCTTAGACAAATATTTTTAGTATAGATTTTAGTGTTTAGCAGAGTTGGGTAGCATTTTAATATTAGCTTTGTGTGCTCTGTTTTTGTGTGATGCTTATTTTTATCGCTATTTATCGCAACGATAGATTTCGCTACTGACGAGGGAGTTGGACCCGAAGACTTTGAAGACCCCAAGGACTTTGTTGAGCCAGGCAAGCAGCCCTTTAACCATGTTAAGAGACCATTTTTATTGCATGTCATATAGCACTTTACTTTCGTTATACTTGATCATGTGGAGTAGTGACCACTTCTGTGGTTTTCTCCCGACACTTTTACCGTTGACACTTGCATCGTGCATGAACCTACCACCTTCTGAGGGTTATGCGGGTGGGTGTAGATAGGATACTAGTAGATGCTACGCAAGTGGGTTTGGGATTTATGCATGGTAATGGAACTAAAGGGATGATTCCAAAGACTTTTCGAAAACCCCGTCATGTGCCACTAATGCCCGAGGGAGATGATGATGAGTTGGGTGACCACTTGAGAAAGAAGTGGTGTACCAAAGCAAGTGAGTGTGTGTGGTTTTCAAAAACGGATTGGTGTAAGTTGCGATCGTTATTCCAAGACGGGGCTCTGTTGATTACCTTGGTGGGTACTGGCAAGGAGCCCACATTACTTGTGGCAGGAGTTGCATGGTCACTCTCGATACGGGGTCGTGCCGGTATGGACGATCATGCGCTGTCTTCACAGATACCGAGCACACTGTTGGTCCCTGCATGGATGTTACAAGTGATGTACATCATGTGGGCTGGGCACCAATCGAGTGGACTCTTTGTTTAGTATCGCCATGGGAAAGGCATTGTTCGGGTGCTTACCTCGGGTATGTTATATATCGCGAGTCGTGAATGACACGAAAGTTCCCCGAATCTTGTGGGTAAAGTGTGCAAACCTCTACAGAGTGTAAAACTATTCAAATAGCCATGTCCATGGTCAAGGACAGTTGGATGACCACTGTTGTGCTACGTCCAAATGTTTTCACAACTGGTGTGTGAGTGTGTTGGTGACAAAGATGGTACTTGAGATAAGTCTGATGACTTAGCATGACGATTGGGCTAAGTCCGATGACTTAGCATGATGATGAACATGAGATATTCAACCCCTTCTTATGATGATAACTGGGATTTGCTCACATACGTACCTGTTAGCAGTTGAGGCATGCTTACTCAAGTTATTTGAACATGTCATTGCATTTAAAAATCAGCTTTCTGGAAAAACTTACCTACTTAGTGCTATATCATGCATTGTTATACCCTGTTCCACAACTTGGGTTGCTTGCGAGTACATTCAAAGTACTCATTGGCTTGCCACTGGTGATTTAATTGGCCAGGCATGGAAGAACATGAGTATGGTGAAGAGTTCGTTGGTGACCAACATGCGAACTAGGACGCTTCCCATTCAGAATGCTTGTAGGTTTAAGACAGATGGCATGGGTTCACGCTTTCGATCAAGATTTCTGCTGCTTGTTGAGTTTACGTATTTAGCCATTGTGTCCTTTCTATGTAAGACTAGACCATCATGGTCTTTATTTGTGTAAGATGCTAAATGTGGATGTAAGACTCTTGTTATTCAGCTTCTGTGTTTTCAGTGAGCATTGATCTCTGGGATCACTATACACATGCATTCGATGATCATGACTTATGAGTCGGGGTCCCCACAGAGCTGGTATCAGAGCCATCCTGACTGTACGAAGCCCTTAGCTAGGATCGACGTTAGTCAGGATAAAACCGTTTTGAAAACTACACCTAGCACCTATACTTAGGAATTCTATACTATTTACCTCTTCTATTCTTCACACAACACTCTGCTAACTCTCCTCCATTCAAACTTTTGTAGATGGCTGTTGTACTTGAAGCCTTCCTAACATCCGGCTTTCCCTTACTCCTTGGGGATAACCTGGAGAAGTGCCAGTTTTGCCAACCACCCGTTTTCCTCTACCATGAGCACTGGGTCGATGCCGTCATGAAGGAGTACCACGTGGATGTGGTCATGAAGGCAAACGACTCCCCGACTAGTTGGTTCTTCGAAGGACCATAGATGGAGACCATGGCACTTGTAGTTGAGACAGCTGCGCGCAAGGCACTTCTGCACCTTCGAGATATCATTCCTGGGATGGCTAAGGAGACGGCTACTTGCTACCTGCCCTATAGAAAGGATGATCTTGGCGAGAGTTGGATGCCGATTCCATCCAAGGAGGATGGTACACCGCTCAGGTTCCAGACCTACTTCAGCCTCTCTATTGATAGTCTGGTTCACAACCTGATTAAGGAGTCCGTGAAGCTCCGCGAGGAACTTCACCACACCTGAGAGCTACTTTGACAAGCCAAGACGAAGCCAGATAAGATCAAGAAGGATGAAGCCCCCAAGGGACGGCCAGCCGTCACTTATCGAGGAGGAGTACACCCAGCTAGAGATGCACCTACACGTCGTCATCGCATGAGTGCGAAGGATTACCGTGAGCTCTTCACTGACCCGTCGATGAAGTGTCATCGGGATGGACCTCCTCGTTCCCCAACCCCTTCGACCGGGAATGATGCCCGTTCATATGATGAATAGGAGGAAGACCCAAAGGAGCGTGACTATGAGACCGAGCACTCCACCACCTAAGTCCGAGAACCCCTAGGGTAGGATTAGTCATGTACCCCTCATGCGAAGTCGAGTCCGTGTAATGGTTCATATGAAACCATGTGTGCTTGTTGATTGTTTTGTTGTTTGTGTTCTGATGCAAGTCGTGCTTTTTGCCTTAGGCAACATGTAAACGACTCCATCGTGTATTTTAATATATGCTGGTTTTTCGACCTTGTTTTACCACAATTGCACTCGGCCAACCCCCTTAGGCGTGCTTTTCCATTGTTTCTTTTCCTCTCTTCAATCCCAGTTGTTTGACTTGGCTGCTCCAAACAGGATGGTAACTGCTACCCACGACAGCTCCTTCGCCAACCCTGAAGCCGGCAACTCAAGCCAGCAACAGGGAGCTGGCGGGACTGCTCACGCTGGAGGACACCGGGAGCAGCCACAAGGTGACATTATCCCGCCACCACCTCCATCGGAGAACATGACCATAGATCAGTTTCTCCAAGTTCTCCGGGAGGAGCACCAAGCCAACAATGCTGCTATTAAGTAGATGGCTCAGGCCCTTGTGAACAACTTGCAGCAAGGCAGGAACAACAATGGCCGCTCCACTCTGTCTGAGTTCATGAGGAATTCGCCCCCAACCTTCACCAAGACTGCTGAACCCCTAGATATTGACGTCTGGATCCGCACCATCGAGGACCTCCTTGCACTGGTGAATTGCAATGAGGACTGTGAGAAGGTGCTTTATGCCTCTCACTGCCTCGGAGATACCACCCGAGCTTGGTGGGATGAATTCAAGGTGATGCAAGGTGAGTGTGTGATCACTTGGAATGACTTCAAGGAAGGGTTTCGCACTGCCCATATTCCTTCTGGGATCATGTCTATCAAGAAGACATAATTCCGAGCGCTAAAGCAAGGAAGTGGCTCTGTCAAGGAGTACCTGCAGAAGTTCAACCTGCTGTCAAGGTATGCACCTGAAGATGTCAACACAGAGGCTGCCAAGAAGGAACGCTTCATGGAGGGACTTCAATAGACCCTGCAGAATCAGCTCATTTTCTGTGACTGTCCTCATGCTGTAAGACAAGCATCGTGCCATAGACGACACTCTCAAGCTCAAGATGATTAGAAAGGGTAGCTCCAGCAACCAGAAACCTCGCCCCTGGCAGCCAGCCCCAGCCAAGCCGACCTATCAGCCACAGCAGGCTAGACCTCCTATGCCTCGTCTGAGATACCACCCACAGCGGTATGCCAATCCCAGGCCAGCTTACAACAACCCCAATAACAACAACAACCGCAGAACAACAACAATAGGCCTGGGCAAGTTGCTTGTTTTGGATGTGGTCAGCCATGGCACATCTCTAGGTTGTGCCCCAACAAGAAGCCAAATGCATCGCGCCCCAATGCGCCAAACCAAGATCAAGGCCGTGGAGCACCCCCACAAAACCTCGCTCCTCGCAACCAGCCCAACAACGGCAAGGGTCATGTGAATCACGTCACTCTAGAGGAAGCCCAGGACGACCCGGACGTCATATTGGGTACGTTCCTCGTCAACTCAACCCCAACAACAATATTGTTTGATTGTGGAGCTTCGCATTCCTTTGTCACCCAAAATTTTGCACTAGAGAGTGACCTGAAGCCTACACCTCCGGGTAGTCGTATGTTGATACAAACCCCGAGATCAGTTATGAAGTCTAGGATAGGTTGTAAGGGAGTTGAGATTAACATCAACGGGGTAAATTTCCTAGCAGACCTTATCATCCTGAAGTTAGAACGCTTGGATGTGATCCTAGGCATGGACTGGTTAACCAAGAACCAAGGCTTGTTGGACTGTGCCAAGAGGATTGTTACCATGACCAAGAGCAAAGGCTAACTATCTATCGGGAATTGAGTTGGACAAATGCCAGTGGTATGCGAATACCCAGATGTATTTCGTGTTGAGCTGCCCTGAATGCCTCCTGTCCGCGACATTGAGTTCATCATTGAGCTTATGCCCGGATCAAGGCCCATCTATAAGAAGGGCTACAGGATGGGATCCGACGAGTTGGCTGAATTGAACAAGCAACTGGCAGAGCAACTCAAAAAAGGATTCATTCGCCTGAGTGCCTCTCGTTGGGGATCACCTATTCTACTTGTGTCAGAGAGGGACGGAACTATCAGACTTTGTGTCGATTACCATTCTCTCAATGAAGTCACAATAAAGAACAAGTACCCACTCCCCAAGATTGAAGATTTGTTTGATCAGTTGAACGGGGCCAAGGTGTTCTCCAAGATCGACCTCAGGTCAGGGTACTATCAGTTGAAGATCAGACCCCAAGACATTCTGAAGATGGCATTTGTAACCCGGTATGGTCTGTATGAATACACGGTCATGTCATTTGGGTTAACCAATGCCCCGGCCTACTTGATGTACCTCATGAATAAGGTCTTCATGGAGTACTTGGACAAGATTGTTGTCGTGTTCATTAATGACATACTCGTCTTCTCCAAGTCAGAAGAAGAGCATGAGCAACACTTGAGATTGGTCCTAGATAAGCTTCGAGAGCACCAGCTTTACGCCAAATTCAGCAAGTGTGAATTCTAGCTGCATGAAGTTGGATTCTTGGGTCATGTGTTGACGCCAAAAGGATTGTCAGTGGATCCTGCCAAGATTGAAGCCGTGACTGAATGGCAATCCCCAACCACCATGAAGGAAGTCAGGCGCTTCCTCGGACTCGCGGGATATTACAGGAAATTAGTGGAAGGGCTCTCGAGCATTGCCCGACCCATGACCCAGCTTTTTAAGAAGGAAAAGAAGTTCGAATGGAAAGCTAAGTGCAAGGAAAGCTTCCAGGAGCTCAAGAAGAGATTGACCACAGCCCCAGTTTTGGCCACCCTCGATATTCACAAGGAGTTCGTGATATATTGTGATCCATCGAGAACCGGGCTTGGAGGTGTTTTGATGCAATAAGGCAAAGTTGTAGCATATCTATCCAGACAACTACGTCCTCATGAAGAGAACAACGCTACTCATGATCTTGAGTTGGGAACCGTGGTTCATGCCTTGAAAACATGGCGACATTACCTTCTGGGGAAGCGATGCGAGATATACATAGACCACAAGAGTCTGAAGTATATTTTCACTCAGAGGGAATGAACATGAGGCAGCGAAGGTGGTTGGAGTTGATCAAGGATTACGACCTCCTTGTTCAATACCACCCCAGCAAGGCCAACGTGGTAGCAGATGCTTTGAGCAGAAAGGCTTGTTCCTTGAATGCCATGATTAAGGAAAGACTACCCGCCCTATATGAAGAGCTTGAAAGCTTCGACTTGGAACTAGTTGCACCTGGATTCCTCGCCAACCTTGAAGCCACAAGTAGAAAACGAGTCTTTAGTCCCAGTTCGTAAGGGCCTTTAGTCCCGGTTTTGCAACCGGCACTAATGGGTGGGGACTAAAGGCCCCCCCATTTAGTCGCGGGTCAACACGGACCGGCACTAACCCTCCACATGGCATGCTGGGGTTGGAGGACCTTTAGTCCCGATTGGTGTTACCAACCTTGTTAGTGCATCTAGTGCCCCTTATTGATTTTGGTGTATTGAAGACATATAGGTTAAGGTACTAATGTGTTTGTGAGTGTACACAGGCTCTATAAGTCGATGAGGAGTTTGATATATTCGGAGATTATCGCTTCCTAAAAATTTATGTCTTCAACTAAAGACTTTGGTGAAGACTTTGCTAAAGACTTTGGTATTCCTTGAAGACTTTGAGAATGAATAAGTTGGTGTGACCTTGAAGATATGAACGAGGACTACGAAGCGAGAAGACTTTTGTTTTCATAGTTTCATTTCCTTTATTTGAGTCATAGGAAACGTCGTACTGTTAAAGGGGGCCGAGGTAATACTAAGTAAAATTTCCAACTGATGCTCAACTCCAAAAGCCTCAACCTATTCAATCCTTCAAGTGAAGCCTTTGGAAATCTCATACAACTCTGTCAAATTCTTTAGTGACAGAGACGAAGTTCTTCTGGCCTCTGATGAAATTGAACTGACTGAGGATTTAGGATTTCGCCAGTGTGAATTGCCTACAAGTGAGGAACATGATATGTCTGTGGACTTTCAAAGTTCGAAAATCCGACCGTTGCTATGCTTAGTGCCAGCTGTCCCCAATCACAAATACCCACATAACGGTCATATCATTGGGGGCATTTATGTCATATCATGTCAGGTTGCACCCTGGCTATAAATAGCCACGCCCTACACCACTAGTTGGTTGGCTGCTCCGAGAGAGAACTGACACTTGTCATTTGAGAGCAACCCATCCTCCGAGGAGTTTGAGAGAAAGTCATCAGTGAGGAAAAGCCCACAACCAAACCTCCAAACCCGTAGTGATTGAGCATCACTGAAGAAGTTCATGTGTGGAACCATTGCTTGTTACCTTTGAGGATGATACATCCTCCAAACGGTTAGGCATCATGGTCTAGTGTATCCTGCAGTCAATTGGGGATCACGAAGTGACCTTGGTCTAGAGCATCCAACAGTAAATTTTGGCTCGCCGGGTGACCAGTTTGTGAGGGTTTTGGAAGTCTAGACTTACCACGAGTGTTGGGTGAGGACTGTGTGAGCTTAGCTCAAGGGGAATACGGTAAGGACTGTGTGTCCTGGGACTATGTGTCCTCTGGTTTAAATACAAGGCCGCTCCAAACTAGACGTACAACTATCACAACAGTTGGAAGTAAGTCATCAAACCATTGTCTTGATTGAGCTACCTGGTTCTATTTCTTCAACCCCTCTATTCCTCATAAACTTGTTGATGAAATTGATTGTTACTGTTTGAAGAATTTGACTGAAGACTTTCACAATTTCCTCACCTCAAATTCTTCAAGTTACCTTGTTCATCACTACTTATCCTGTGTCACGCTGCTTATTATTTGTGCATGTTTCATTTCATCATGAAGACCATGCCGTTACTATGTTCCTCATGCATTTAAGTACTTATCACGCTGCTAGTTATTCATCACATTTCAAATTCCACAAAGTTGAAATTCCTCAAGTGATGAATTTGTAAAAATTGCCTATTCACCACCCTCTAGTCGATACAACGCACTTTCAATTGGTATCAGAGCAGGTACACCCTCGCTCTGTGTGATTTTGGTTTAACCACTTGGAGTTCTATTTATGTTGACTGCAGGTATGATCAAGGTTTCCATGGGATGTCCTACCTTTGATGGGACGGACTACCCCTACTGGAAGAACAAGATGCATATGCACCTTGAAGCTATTGACAACGATCTCTGGTATGTTGTGGAAAATGGTGTGCCCTCTGTCACTCCCACTGTTATTGCTGCCGATGTTAAGAGATTCAAGCAACTCGACTCTCAATCGAAGAATATCATCTGTGGCCATTTGAGCAAAGGTCAGTATGGCAGAGTGAGTGCTTTGGAGACTGCTAAGCTTATCTGGGATAGGTTGTCCAAAGTCAACGAAGGTTTTTCCACTCAACATGACTCTCGTGTTGATGTTCTTCGCAATCTCTTCAACCGCTTCAAGAGACTTGACAATGAAAATGTTCAACAAACTTTTGATCGCCTCACTGATATCTCCAATGAGCTTCAAGCATTAGGTGCCACTGATATCACTGACAATGAAGTGGTGAAGAAACTGCTAAGATCTATCGATTCCTCATTCGATACTCTGGCTTTGATGATTCAAGAACGTGGAGACTACAAAGCACTTGATCCTGCTGATATTCTTGAGAGACTCAATACTCATGAATTCCAACAAGCTAAAAAGAGAGACCTCTATAGGCCAAGCTATGGAAGATCTCATGCTCTAAAGGCAAAAGCAATTTCCTCATTCGAAGACAATGATTTTGATAGTAGAATTGGTGATCCTGAAGAACTAAGACAGGAGCTAGCAATGCTTGTGAGGAAATTCCAGAAGTTCTCAAGGAGAGGTGGATTTGGAAGGTCATCGAAGAATGGTTTGAGGAAATCAGTTCCTTAGTTGACTATAAGAAAAGAACCTATCACCATTGCAAGACACCTGGTCACTTCATCTCTGACTGTCCTCTCTGGGAAATAGATTCAGAGATGAAGAAGAAGTACAAGGATGACAGTTCTGATGACTCAAAGAAAAAGAAGAAGTCTTCAAAGTCCTCATCTGCAAAGCCCTCATATTCAAAGTCCTCAAAGCACAAGAAGAATGGTTCCAGAAAGGCTCGAGCATTCATTGGCATGGAAATGGATTCTGAGGAAGAATCTGAAGAATATGAAGAAGAAGAAGAATCTAAGGAGGACTCGGAATCTAGTGTTGCAAGTCTTTCTCTCGCCACTGCTTTCGTCAGCAAGTCCATCTTCAACGATGAAGAAAATGACTAATCCAATGACTCTGACGTCAACAATGATGATTATGCTCCCACTTATTGCTTCATGGAAAAAGGCTCAAAGGTACACAAACATCATTGCTCATTTGAATCAAGTGAAGGTGAATCTGATGAATATGTGAAACCCAGCTATGCGAAACTTGTTAAACTTGCCACTAAGCAACAAAGTGCACTTGAAAAGCTTCAGAAAATGCTAGACAAAATGGACGATATTTTGAACGATGAAGTGGATCGGACTCAAACTCTGTCTGGTGATCTCAAAAGTCTTCAGACAAAGTATGATAACCTTCAGAGTCATCATAACAACCTCTTAGCCTATCATGAGAAGCTTTCTTATGAATTTCTTCAAAGAAGGCAAGATCTTGAGAAAATGAGGGTGTCACATGACGATCTCCAAAGGGAAAACGATTCCTTACTAGCTCAACAGATCAGTACCGCTTAGGAAGAATTTCTTCCACCTTGTTTGAAATGCATCAAACGTGAAACTGCTAATTCTTCACCTGAATGTTCAAATGCTTCTATTGCTGCAATTTCTTCAAATATTCCAGTGGTCTCAAATTCCTCATCTGAGGATACAACAAGTATCACTAATGACAATGCAGGGTTGAAGGAAATGTATGTGACAGGCATGTACAAAAGTCTCAAAGTGCATCAAACCCTTTGCGATGTCCTCAAAAAGCAGATTTTGAACAGGAACCCTAGGAAAGAGGTAATTGCCTTTGTGAGGAAACTCAACGTTGATGGATCTTACTGGACACCTGAGTAGTACCCCAAAACCTCATGGGTTGTTGCAAAAGGACCTCCTGTAGATCCATCCACTTTATCTGGCTTTACATGTGAAACTTCATATTCCTTTGATGAGTCACTTGATTGCAACTTCAAATTCTTCAAAAATCAGAAAGATGAAGTATTTGCTAGATTTGTTGGAACTAACTGCAGGAACGGTTCACCTATGAAGAAAATATGGGTTCCCAAGAGATTCCTGCAAAATCTTCAAGTGAATGTCCTCACGACATCACACATGAAGAACAGGAACCCTAGATCAAATTCCTCATATGGACCACAGTCTTCACTTGGACCAAATTCCTCAAATGGTCAAAATCATCATTCTTGTGCTAATGCATCTGTTTCGTGGGGAAAATCTAAGGGTTTTGAATATGTGCATTATTCTTCAAATCATTATGTTCATAAGTCCTCGAAGAATTTGTCTTCTTATTCATACGAGTACACTAACCTTGTCCTGTGAAACGAAGCGCATGTGCTTCAATGCCTCCCTTTTCCTATGGTGCTCGGATAATGATGAACTCTTTGCCACCCCTCCAGTTGTGGGTGGTGAAGAAATTGAACTAATCTCTTATGCAGGGTTAGGTCTCCAGATGAATTTGAACATGTGATGAATTTGCTGGAGACCGAAGGAAATGCTTGAAAGGACACAAGCTAACCATGTAGAAATGAATTCCTCATTTCTCACGTCCTCACACTACTTGCTTACTATCTTGTGTGATGAAATTCTGTCTGATGAAATAGATGTCATATTCTTCACTCCGAAGCATATGAGTTTGTAAGTCGTACTAATTCATCTGCAGGATAATACTCCAAAAGCTACTGAGTGGGTCCTCGATAGTGGATGCACAAACCACATGACTGGTCACAAGAATATGCTAATGAATTTGCCACTTGCTCCATCTCCTCTGAAGCATATCACCTACGCAGACAAAGGAAAGAGCAAGGTATTGGGACTTGGTAAGGTTGCAATCTCAAAGGACCGAACCATGGACAAGGTGATGTTAGTCAAATCCCTCGGGTTCAACCTTATGTATGTCTCAATGCTTTGTGACCTTGATATGGTTGTTATCCTTGGAAAATATCGTTGTGTTGTCATCATGGAATCTAACAATTACAAAGTCTTCGAAGCCTTTAGGAGAGGAGATTTGTATATTGTTGATTTCTCTACAGGTCCTCAGCCTGCCACATGCCTACTTGCAAAGTCCTCAGAAGGCTGGCTTTGGCATCGACGACTTGGACATGCTGGTATGAGGAACTTGCACATGCTCATGAAGAAAAAGCACGTCATAGGCATCGAAGGTGTCAAATTCCTCAAGGACCACCTCGGTGGTGCATGTGAGTCTGGAAAGATGACCAGATCCAAGCATCCCTCGAAGACAATCATGACCAAGACACGACCCTTTGAATTGCTTCACATGGATCTCTTTGGCCCCACTCATTACTCCACACTAACAAATTCTTCAAGTTTGTACGGCTTTGTCATTGTTGATGATTACTCTCGTTATACTTGGGTGCATATTATTTTGTACAAGACTGAAGTGCAGGATGTCTTCAGACGGTTTGCTTCAAGGTCCTCCACGAACTTCGGTGTCAAGATCAAGCATATCAGGAGTGATAATGGGGCTGAGTTCAAGAACACAAATCTTGATGAATATCTTGATGAACTTGGTATTACTCATGAGTTATCTACCCCTTATACTCCTCAGCAGAACGACGTCATGGAGCGCAAGAACAGGACTCTTGTTGAGATGGCTCGCATCATGCTTGATGAATACAAGATGCCTCGTCGCTTTTGGCCTGAGGCAATTGATACTGCATGCCACATCATCAACAGGGTATATCTTCACAAATTCTTCAAGAAGACTTCATATGAGCTTATGACTGGCAAAAAACCCAATGTAAGTTATCTCAAAGTCTTCGGTGCAAAATGCTGGATTAGAGATCCTCACCATAGTTCTAAATTTGCACCGAACGAACATGAAGGTTTTATGCTTGGTTATGGAAGGACTCGCACACCTACAGGGTCTTAAACACCCATCACCAAAAGGTTGTTGAAATTGTAGATGTGCGGTTCGATGAAACTGATGGTTCGCAAAGAGAGCACCTGCCTTCTGTGTTAGATGAACAGTCTCCCGAGGAGTCCATTAAGTTGAAGGCTACTGAAGATGTCATACCCACTAATGAATTCATTCCAACGAATGAAGACATTCATGCTGATACACCTGAAGAAAATGGTGTTGATGAAAATCCTTAGCCACGTCAACCTGCTTATCCAAGAGTTGCAAATGAAGTGCAGATTGACAAAATCATCGATGACATCAATGCACCAGGTCCCCTCACTCGCTCAAAAGCTTCACATTTGACTAACTTTCGTGGGAACTTTGCCTTTGTCTCTATCATAGAGCCCACCAAAGTTGATGAAGCATTCAAGGAGCCTGAGTTGATTAAAGCTATGCAAGAGGAATTGCATCAATTCAAGCTCAACAATGTGTGGGAACTTGTCAAGCGGCCTGATCCTCGCAAGCATAACATCATAGGTACCAAGTGGATCGACCGCAATAAGCAAGATGAAATTGGCCTTGTGGTGAGGAATAAGGCTCGTCGGGTAGCACTACAAGAAATATGCTAACTTGTGACCATCAATATTGGTCACCGAATGGTCATTGTTTTTCATTTACGACCTTTTTATGACCAAAAACAGTTGGCAAAAGCTAAGGGTCAAGACTGGAAATTAAGGACCTTTCTTCTGGATTGGTCGTAGACGTTTACGACCAAAAACAAGGTCGTAGGTTCTACGACCAATTGTTTTTGTCACTGGCAGTCTGCCTAGGCCACGTCGAATCCGACGTGGCAAAACTGCGACCAATTGTATTGGTCGTTGGTAAGATTCAGCCCGGTTCAATTCGATGTCTATATGGGCCGAGCCCATTAATTCAGCCTTTTGAATATATATTTTTCCTGCTAATTTTTGCTAGCTACATGGGCCTAGCCCAACAACTCGGCCTTTTATTTTTGGGCCATGGCCTTTTTGGCTCAATAGTTACATTTCATTTTTTTAAAAGACGGATCCAATAGTCAGATGGGTTTGAGTGGGTCCCAATGGTCAGAGTCATATTCTTCAGATTTCGATTTTCCAGTAAATAAAAACAAATATTTAAACCAGAATAGGCTAAAAACAGAAGTAATACTTCAAACATATCAAACAACCAAATTTGGATACAATCAAACATAGTTCACACCACGTTTATATTCGAACATACTTCACATCAGTTTTACAACCACCAAGAATGCAACTAAATATCAAAATATAACTATCTATCAAAGTATAACTAGATCCAATGAGCTAGAACCCAATGCTTCTTCACTTCTTCATCCTGGAGCTTGCGACGAAACATGAACGATGGCCAACATCTACATGTTATAGAACACAATGGTTAGGGACAAAATAAAATCAATCAATAAAACAAAACAGGATTGCACCAATAATATCACATGAAGTGCCATATGAGCTAGAATATGGCCAACTTCACTACGCACTGCTCATACATGGATCAATGAAACAAAACATGATTGCACCAATAATATCACAGGAAGTTCCATATAAGCTAGAATATGGCCAACTTCACTATGGACTGCTCATACATGGATATATGCCTACTACTACCAACATGCTAATCTTATAGAGAGCAGAGGCATCATGCATACCCTAAGCATATACATAAATATGGTAGGTTGAACAAATACATGAAAATGCAAATTAAGCAACTCCACATTGGCACATCATGTTATTCAAGATGATGTGCTGCATATGCACAATAAATCCAGAAACTACAACAAGGAACAGGAAATAGAGCCTCTTAAATGGTTACTTGTCATGTTTTGTCTACCATTTTGAGATTGACACACACTAAGCAAACAAACATATATACCTCAAATTAGAAACTAAGGGCAGTGTCCTAAAATCAATTTACTTTGAATGCAAATCAGAAACCAGTACCACATCACATTACCATAGGATCGTATTACATGCATGGTCTACTCCAAGACCAGCTGCAGCCTCAACATCGATCAACCTTGATTCAGTTGCGAACAACCTTGTAAAGTACTAAAATTAAAACATTTTGGAGTAGAAGCTTACTTGAAGGGCAAAAAACTTGGTGTTGAGGTTCTGGGCGTTCTGTAGGATGTGCACTACTTCCAGCCACATGTAAGGGTTATTTTGCACATCCCGCAGTATCAGATCAGTGGCGCTTCTCTGAAACAAAGCAACCCATTTTTAGTCAACATAAACCACAATAGTAGTATTAAATATACTACTGTTGTACATCGCGGATGTGATCATCTAGCTTTAATATGCAGCAACGAAGCTTTAATATGCTGCAAAGAAGCTTTAATATGCTGCTGCTATACTACTTCTATACTAATGTTGTACGCCGCAGATGTGATCAGCTAGCTTTAATATGGAGCAAAGAAGCTTTAATATTCTGCTCCAAATGGAGGACTCTGGGATTGGGGTGCTGATCACATAAGTAAATAACAGTGAATGACAAACATTGGCGCAAGTAGGAGCATCCAGAGATAACAAGCCTGCTAAATTTAGGAACGGAGGGAGTACATGACAAAATCAATCTACATGATATGCAACATGAATGTCACACGCATAAGCATAATTTTGATGAACAATATCTCATGCTGCATGTTAAATATAGGTTTGTGTAAGGTGCCTTTTGTAGCTTGGTAAATGGAAATACTAAGATGAAAGAATAAACAGTGACCAGACCTGCTTTTATTTAATAATAACAACAATACACATGGCGCTAGCTGTAACAGAAGATGTCATTTGTTACAGCAGTGTGCCTTACTACGTGAATGGTGACAGTCGATCAGTCAAACAAGGAGAAATAGTACTCACGTTCTCAACATGGCATTGGATGCAGAAGATTGCTTGATTCGCAGGTGTCCGCAGATTGATAGCTCGATAATTCAAGCATGTGTCTTGGAGAACAAGTACCAACTTCTCCCTAGCCTATAACAATGGCGAGAATAAGAACTATAGAACAAAAACTGAGCCATTCCTACAAAGAGAAAGGAGGCAAATGAAATAATTGGAAACAGACGTACTTTTTCAGCCTTGTTGAATTCTGCTTCTCTTCGGGTCGCATCCTCAAGATTGATCAGAAGTGTGGGTATTGCCCTATTGATGCAGTAGACCTTCCAAACCTGCACCTCGACCTGCCAGTCAAAATGAACACACAAACAATTGACCCGCTAGGCACAAAATAACACCCAAAAAAACTGAAGATGTAACAAGCATGCACTTTCACGTTCTAAATTAGCATGAGGAGTCATATAAACATTGGGGAGATGTGGTGTCAGCAGCATTGAGCGACCAAGAAGGTGGAGCAACGACCGTTCAGATGTAGCATGAGGAGCATTTACGGGTTCTTGTTGTGCAAAGAAAGGTATAGATCAGAGGCTATAAATACTTACATAATCATATTAGACATATTCTTGCCAAACAGTAACAAGTTACATGAGGGCACTAGGATTTGTAGATATACTATTGTACATATACATTGCGTGCACAAATGGTATTTACTCTAGACTGTCATGTTATGTATGCTGGGTAATGCTGGATTTTTGTTCTCGAGTAAGGTGATGCCTGATAATTAAAGCGGAAGATTGATAGCTGTAGCCAATCAAATTTATGTTGATGCTTAAGATTTAGACAATAAAACATTGGAACAGGGTAAATACATCAGTAGAATGCTAGTTATGGTTCTGTTCCCGAAAATTTTCTGCACTTTGCCAGCGTTGCAAAAATCTGTGAGGTGGATAAAATATTTAATTCACATGCAGAGAACATCCATGCAATGGATCATAATAATCAATTCGCAGATCTAGCTTAATAACATTGCTCTGAACCATAGTTTTCCACAAGGTTAAAACTAGGGAGACAAAGAGGTAGTGATGATTTCATTTAAATTATCATTAATCAGATAGACTTCAATAACTTACAAATAAATTACAATTTTGATGACATGTCAGATATCCAATAACTTAATCCTACCACCTAGTAGGGTACCAAACGAACAGCCCTGCCAAGCTCAGCTCCAACGGAATCGGCAGGCTCTGCTGCACAAACAACACACCTCATCAGCAATGCTCCAACAACCATACGGTTTCGGATGGGGAAAAAGGCGGTCGTTACGTACCTAGTTGGTGTCAAGAACATCATGAAGATTAAAGAGGCCACTACACCACCAGCTAGTGACATTACTGCCACCATCTGTGTTGACATGAATCAGTCCCGCATACATACTTGAACCAACCAGCACAGGGAGACCGCGGCACCGCGTTCTGAATTCGTAACCAAATGAACTCTGCACCTGAAAAACTAAAAACTCATGCATATGACAGCAATGGAGAAGCAATATTTAGGCTGTACGGTTTTGTTTTGCTCCCCAGACAAAACTTGTCAGCAAGTTCCGGTTCAGTTCATCTAAAGCAACAATGCATGGGCAAGCGGATCCAGATCATGGAAGAAAATGAGGTATACCTCGGGTCGCTGGTGCACTTTCCCCGCAAGATCCGACACCACCCCCTTGCGTGGCCGATGAAGGACGTCGGTGCTCCTCCACGAGCGGCCATGGAGGAGGCAGCCACGACTCGGGGGCCTACAAGCCCTGGTGCTCCTCCATGAGCGGTCTTCGCAGGCCCCTCCATCTCCTCCCCTCTCAATCGACGCGGGGCACCGTTCCCTAGATGGAACAACGGAGCAGCGTCCAGCGGAGGTCGGTGGGCGACGCGGCGGCGGCGGTGGTTAAGGTTTGAGGATTCGAGGGCGACGAGGATTGGTGCGGGAGGGGAGGGGAGGAGTCGAGCGAGCGGGAGCCACAGGGTTGAGTGAGGCGAGGTGGGGAGGCGGTGGAGCTTTGGGATTCAGCCACCGCTAAGTGTGGCATGGTGGATCTCCATCCAGTGGCGGGATTTGAGAGGAATCGGGGGAGGCAGAGGAATTGAGTGGATCTTTGGCCGGTGAGGGGAGGGGAGGGGAGGTGGAGGCCATGGTTGTGGGCGCCGACGGTGTTGAAGTGGTGAGCACCGCCCCCGAAACCCTAGCCACGAGGAGGTTTGGGAGGGATGAGGCGGCGGTGTGGGAGACCAGTGGTGGGATGGGATTGGGGTGGGTGGGAGATGTGGGGGGAGGGTGGTATCGCGGTGGCCGGGTGGGTGGGGCCGTGGGGGTTACTCCTTTTCGTTTTTTCTTTTCTATAGATAGATGGATGGATGGATGTGGGATGATGGATGGATGGGCGCCATGTCATCGATCCGTGTCAAACAAACTCCACCAATGAGAATAGAGTACCTGTAGTTGTGTTTTTCTTTTTGTTTTCTTCTACTTTTACACATGAACAAATCAAAAAAATGGTCTCACATTGTGCACAAGTTTGTATCTTGTAATGACGATCCGCGTGACGTGCCCAAAATATATTTTTAAAAGTGTTATGAGAAATGAGTTTTTAGGAAAAAAATATTTTCTATTTTCGGAGTGCCAAAAATGTTTTCTGTGAAGAATCTTCCAAATATTTGTTGCAAAATTGGACCAATTCATTTTTCTAAAATATTAGGTCATATTTATTGTACAATTGACCAAATGGTTGGATGTCAAAAGATTTTATCCACCTCTCGTCAAAAACACCAATTTCCGCCGATTCATTTGGAAGGGGGTCAAATTTGAACTGCAGCTACCTTATCGTTTGCTCTTTATTTTTTCCAAAAATCATTTCTATGTACATAAGTATCTATTTAATCAGAGAAACACCAAAAGTTTTCCAAATTTGATTGATTTATTATATGTGATTGAGTTACCATAAAAAATAATAAACTTATAATACAACAATTATTTTTAAAAAGTGTTCTCAGAAATGAGATATCATGTGTGAAGATTCATGGCTTTTTAAGCCAAATGATCAATCTTATGGCCACATTCATGGCATAGTTTGTTCAAATGATCTCATATTATGCACAAGGGTGCATGTTGAAATGGCAAACAATGTTGCCGAAGGGAGTTTTCATTTTCTTTGCACAAAAAATTCACTTTCCTTTTTTCTAGTGCCAAAAATGAGTTTTTTGTGAAGGGCCTACCATATATTCGTTGCAAAATTGGACTAAAACATTTTTATAAAAAATTAGGCCATATTTAATGCACGAATGGAAAATGGTTTGGTGTCAAAATCTTTTGATCCACCTCTCATGAAAAAAAGAAAACTCTGTCGATTTAGTTGGAAGTGGGTTATATCTGAACTAGAGGTGCCTCATAGTTTGCTCTTTATTTTTTCCAAAAATCATTTCTAGTTAAATAACTATCTATTTAATCATAGATCCAACAAAATTATGGCAAGATTCAACCCTGAGCTATGAACGGTCATGCTCGTCATTTTGACCGCATTTTGAAATGGGCATAAATAATTCAAAAAAAAAATGCAAAACCTTCGCGTTTTGTCATCATATGTGACCAAGTTACCAGGAAAAATAATAAAATTGTAATACAGTTATTATTTTAAAAAAGTGTTCTCAGAAATGAGATATCATGTGTGAAGATTCATGGCTTTCAAGCCAAATGATCAATCTTATGACCACATTCATGTCATAGTTTGTTCAAATGATCTCATATTGTGCACAAGGGTGCACGTTGAAATGGCAAACAATGTTGCCAAAGGGAGTTTTCATTTTCTTTTGACGGAAAAATCACGTTCCTTTTTTTGAGTGCCCAAAATGAGTTTTTTTGATGGACCTACCAAATATTTGTTGCAAAATTGGACCAAATCATTTTTATAAAATATTAGGCCATATTTAATGCACAATTGACAAAATATTTGGGTGCCAAAAGCTCTATATCAACCTCTAGTGAAAAAGACAAAACTCTGCTGATTTAGCTGGAAGCGGGTCAAATTCGAACTAGAGGTGCCTCATAGTTTGCTCATGATTTAAAAAAAACCATTTTTAGGTAAATAAGTATCTATTTAATCATAGATCCAACAAAATTTTGGCAATATTCCACCCCAAGCTATGAACGGTCATGCCCACCGTTTTGACTGCATTTTGAAACGGGCAGAACAAATTCAAAAAAAATAAAAAATGCAAAACTTAGCGTTCTGTCATCATATGTGACCAACTTACCAGGAAAATTAATAAACTTGTAATACGGTAATTATTTTTAAAAACTGTTCTCATAAATGAGTTATCATGTGTGAAGATTCATGGCTTTCAAACCAAATGATCAATCTCATGGCCACATTCATGCCATAGTTTGTTCAAATGATCTCATATTTTGCAAAAGGGTGCATGTTGGAATGACAAACAATGTTGACAAAGGGAGTTTTTATTTTCTTTGCACAAAAAACCATTTTCCTTTTTCCGAGTGCTCAAAATGAGTTTTTTTGTGAAGGACCTACCATATATTTGTTGCCAAATTGGACCGAATAATTTTCTAAAATACTAGGACATATTTAATGCACAATTGACAAAATGGTTGGGTGTCAAAAGCTTTGATCCACCTCTCGTGAAAAAGACAAAATTCTGCTGATTCAATAGGAAGCGGGTCAAATTTGAACTGCACCTACCTTATAGTTTGCCCTTTATTTTTTCCAAAAATCATTTCTAGCTACATAAGTATCTATTTAATCGTAAATACATGGTTTGGTGGCGATACGTCGAGGTTTGGACGGTGGCCGATGGCCCCAACTCCAAAGCGCGTAAACTCGCATGCCCGCTGCGTGGTCACTGCATGACCATGGCATTGCCATGCGTTCTAGATGGCATAGGCATGTCTAGTGGACTGGACACTCCCCAGGTAGGTGCTAGGAAGGAAATTACATTAGAATAATCTCACGAGGAGACCTAACTATGCTCAAACATGAATTAGCAGCCAAGTGTTTGATTAGCAGTACGGGAAATGCACATGGCCAATGGGCGCGAGTTTTTGCCGAGGATGATCATCTACTAAGAAGACTGTCTTCACAAATTTTCAGCTCAAATGGATGAGCTTAGGTGGTACTTCCTTTGCAAAGTACTACACTGGACAGAAATATGAATATTGAAGCTGTGCAGTAATGACTGGATTGAGCTAAATATTGGCATGTGACAATTATTTGGATATGGAAGATCGCCCAAAAAGTTTGAGGGCAATACGAGGGGTCTATATAGCACTTGCTTTGCAATGTGCCAATCTAGATAGAAAGTAGAAATTGAAGCTGGGCTCACATAGATGATTGGATTAAGCTGCAATTTGTAAATAAAAATGGGTAAATAAAGGCACTGTAAAATTTTCATACTATTTGGGTAAATAAAAATGGTACTTGATTCACAATGCCCTCCACTGAAGAGAATATTAGGAAAAATGTTGAGGGAAATTGGCTAAATTAAATGAGCTAAAATTTGGTGGAGGGAGGTTATGTGATCATGTACATGTACTGGTAAAACTTCAGAAATTATAAACAAATATAAAATGTAGTTGCTTCTCAAATTGAAAATATTACTAGAAAACAAGATTGGATGGTGAGCTCACATGGATTGTTAGACGGGGCTAAAATTTTGTGGTTAGCTATTACTTGGACATATAGAAGATCTGGGAAAAATTCAACTCGTTATGGTATGCATAGGCAGTACTTCCTTCGCAAAGCTTCGAGGTGAACGAATATTTTGGAAATTTGCCGAGGACGAATTACTGGGCAAATGGAGCTGAAATTTGCCATGAGGCAATGATTTGGATAGGAAAGAGTTCCCAAAAATTTTGAGGGCAATCAAGAATATATAAGTAGCACTTCCTTCACAAAGTGTTGTTCTGAACAGAATAGGACAATGAATATTTTTGAATTAGGGCAGGAAGGTTTTTGACATATTTGATGAATATATGATACAAAGAATTTATGAGAATTATTTGGGAATTTTGGGAATAACAGAGATATAGGTTGCTTCACAACCTAGGGAAAAAATTGACACATGGACATGACACGTAGGAAAAAATTGACACATGGACATGATACATAGGCACAACTGATAAGGTGGTGCCAAGTCATAGCTTACGACCATTTATATTGGTCATTATCAGCTAGAAATAAGGTAGTCGACCAATGTTGTTCGCTTTATGAGCATTTCAATTAAGGAAATTACGACCTTTCTGACCAAAATGGTCGTTGGTGTTTAGGGTTAGGACCCCTCCGGACTGCTTCCGACCAATTTGCATCAAAAGGTCATAGATTTATGACCATTTTTTCCAAGGTCACTGACAGAAGGTCACAAGATAGCATATTTCTTGTAGTGTAGCTCAAGGCTACACACAGGTTGAGGGAATTGACTTTGATGAAACTTTTGCACCTGTTGCTAGACTTGAAGATATTTGCATATTGCTTTCTTATGCTAACCATCATGATATAATCTTATATCAAATGGATGTCAAAAGTGCATTCCTCAATGGTAAGCTTGAGGAAGAAGTATATGTTGCTCAACCCCCAGGTTTTGAAGACCCTAATCATCCTGACAAAGTCTTCAGACTCAACAAGGCCCTCTATGGCCTCAAGCAGGCCCCTCGGGCGTGGTATGACACACTAATATTATGCTAAGTGTTTGCATGTGTGCCCAATTCCAAGCAACACCGAAGGAATCACACCATAAGGCTGTGAAACATATTCTTCAATACTTAGCTCATACACCAACACTTGGATAATGGTATGCCAAGGGCTCAAAGCTTCACCTCATCGGATGCTCTAATGCTGACTATGTTGGAGATCATGTGGCTTGTAAGTCAACCTCAGTCACATGTAATTTCCTTGGGCGATCCTTAGTCTATTGGTCCTAGAAGAAGCAGAACTACGTGTCACTGTCTACTGTTGAAGCTGAGTACATTTCTGCTGGTTCATGTTGTGCTCAGTCGCTGTGGATGAAGCAAACCCTCAAGGACTACGACATCAAGTTGAAGAATGTGCCTCTCTACTGCAACAATGAGAGTGGCACCAAGATTGCTTACAACCGAGTTCAGCATTCCAAGACCAAGCACATCCAGATTCGTCATCAAATTCTTCGAGATATTGTACCCAAGCGCGACATCTGCATCGACCACATCCCCACTGAAGAAAAACTGGCCGATATCTTCACAAAACCCTTGGATGAAAAGAGATTTTGCAAGTTGCGCTGTGAGCTAAATATCTTAGAACCTTCGAATGTTCTTTGAAAAAGGTCACACATCCTAACACCTATGCAAAATTGATGACTTAGATGTGCAACACACAAAGTAATGTTTTTCTTCAAAACAACGAAGAATAACACTCTAAGTGTGAAGAAATTAATGAAGAATTTGATTCTCATAACCCTACGACAATTGTATGCGATGTCTGAAGTCATCATTCTTATACGGTGTGTCTCGCCACCAACCATAGTTGAAATTCTTCAAAGTTGAGTTTTTCGTCATGTTGCAAATTCTTCAAAATTTTCAAATTCCTCAAGTTTGCAAAATCCTCAACTTTTCAAATTCCTCAACTTTTCAAATTCTTCAAACTTTGAAACTCAGATTCTTCATTGACTATATATATATACATATATATTTGAGTTTTCAATGTCCTCAACAGCATTCACTTATTGCTAATTCTTCAAGTTGATTCTCATCTAAGGGAATGTGATCGGACCCTTCCCCCTTTGTGCTAAACTCAACCAAGTCTATTCACTAATTCTTGAGATGCGTTCTACTTTGAAACCCGTTCAAAGTCTTCACTGTGTCCTTGACAGCTAAAGAATTTGCGAATGGACAACTTAAAATTTTCGCTAACGAAATTTTAGCATTTCCCGCTCAATCGGTTCCGGCTCCCACGACTGGATAACCCACGATCCCCCACAATCTCCACTACTCAGAATGTGGGTGACACATGTCGCGTGGAGAGCAAGGGTCAGGGGCAATCTTGTCCAAAATATTCAGACAGATTGGTTTTCACTTCTACTATATATACCCCTCCCCTTTCACTGTGCTCAGTTACTTACTTCCTCTCTCGCCCGAGCTCCAACCCAGCGCCGCCGCTGAAATCATCGTCACCAGTGTGGAAGAGCTTCACTACCTCGACCTCGCCGTTGCCATACTCGCATCGGCCGTGGAAGTCCTCATCCCGCCGCCGCTGTAGCTTTCTCCCTCTACCGGGCTAGGGCGTGGGAGATATGGACTCACGAACTTCCCAATCTCATCTCATAGTTCGTCGTGTTCTTCACCAGGGTAAATAAAATTTATTTTACTACCCTTGTTTGATCTTCAAGTGTTCTTCATATTCCTCAAAAGGTGTTTATTCTTCATGAATCTCATTCTAAATCACCTTACATCTTCATAAACATGATGATTTTCCCTAAGTAATGATTTTCTTCAAGATTCCTCAATTGTGTGAATCCTCAAAAATTGCACAACTCTGGAACCTAAGACAAAGAACACTTAGTGAAATTCCTCAACACACCCATGGTCAAATTCCTCTCTCTAAATTTATTGAAAAACTTCTGAGAATGCATATGACCTCTTCAAGTTGCTCGCACCTATACTCTGTTCATAGGTACAAACATGTCCGCTGATGAATCACTAGGTTCTCATCAACTTAACTCATTTGCAGCGTTTCTTGAGGAAAACTGTGCACTTCTTCAGAGTCCTCAAGAGTTCAAAATCCTGAGCCAAAGAAAATGGCTGATGGGAAGAAACCTCAAAAGGGTGGAAAGAAGCGAGATGTGCACACTGCTTTTGAGATTCCATATGACTTGTATGGGGAATACTACACACCCGATGAAGAAACTCATGGCAAAGAAACGACCAAGCAGAGTAAAATTCGTCTGCAGAAAATTGAGAGGAGATGGGCAAGGGAATGGAAGGAGTATCGTTATGTAACTCCCAAATACATGATGAAATTTGCTGTGAAACCTCTTTGCAGCAGGCCTCCCTTGGCTCAATATCAAATTGCTGACCCCACTAGTCTCAAGACTGGTGAGGACTTTACTCATATATGGGAGAAACAGAGAGCCAAACTAGCGAGGAAAGCCAAAGAGACAGTGAAGAAATTCAATGAAGATTCTGGTGCTGCTGCCTCTATTGGAGCCTCTACAAGTGCTCCAAAGAAATCAATGATGAAGAAATCTGTTGTGAAGTCAACTTCTTCAACCTCAAAGTCATCACAGCAGATTTCTCAAGCCCAATGGCCTCAAGCTTCAAAGGCCACATCCATTGGTATTGTTGCTGCTCAGTCTTCTTCTGCTGCTACAAAGTCCTCAACTCCTGTGCACCTTGCATCATGTCAGAGGACAGATGGATTCACAAAGAATCTGAAGAAAACTGCTGGACAAGGTCAAAGACCAAGTCCACACACAAGCAAGGCTGTGGTAACCATACCCTCAAGGTCTGATAATGATGATGAAGCTGATGATGAAGAATTGGAAGAAATCATCAGACAAAGTCATCACAAGGCTGCAATAGCCAAAGGCAGCTCTGTTCCTCTCATGCTGGATCACAAGATGATCCTCAACTTCATTGATATATGGCATGAAGATGCAAACACCCCACTTTCCTCACTGTACCTGCCTCTTGGTGTGGATCATGTCCTCACCCACTCCATCCCTGAAGAAAAATTGAAAAGAGAACAAGCTCAGAGAGCCAAGAGGAACAAGGCTCAGAAAGAAAAATTTCTGAGGGATAACGTGATGCACTTGACCCCAACTCAACTCGTCACAGTTCAGTCTGAAATTCGCACACTCTCTGAGGATCAAGATAGGTATGATGCTGAATTAAAAGGCAAGAAGGTGAGATTAGTCAGGTCTGCTCAAGCTGCTGTGAAGGACCACAACACAAGGGTTGCAGCTCGTTCGCAACCACAAAATCCTCAGGGTGATGAGATTCCTCAGGCCGCTGATGAAACTGCTCAGCCTGATGAAACTGCTGAGGCTCATGTGACTGCTGATGAAAATGCTTCTACACCAGAAGTGACAGCCAGCACTACCGAACAAACTCAGACCACTAATGACCATGCCAGTACAACCTCCACTGTTGTACCTGAAGAAACTGAAAAGCAAGCTGAAGCTTTTGTTGTGCCTGAAGAACCTAAACCTACCAGGGCGACTGCATCAGTCGTGCCTGAAGAAGCTACGGCTGTAGAGGAAAAGACTCTAAAGAGAAAAGCATCAGATACAAAATCCTCAACCGTGAAGAAGTTGAAGAGTATGACAAGTTCTTCAACCGGACCCATTGATGCCACTCCAATCTCCTCTGCACCTGCCTATGAACTTGTACCATTTGGGGTTGACTATGTCATCCAAGATGAAGAAAATGAATATCATTCTGCTGCTTCAATAGAGTAGATTGATGAAGAAATTGAAGTTGAAGACATTGCTTCAACTCCAAAGGTATCCTCGCCCCAGCCTCAGTTCAGTGCTGAAGAGGCTGGTGTTGAAGAAATTGATGAGGATGTGGACATTGGCAATACAACTCATGTCATCAAATTCATTGGAAATCAGCACACCCAAATTCACCAATGACTACTCCACTGACACAGATTCCTCAGTCGCCTGCCCAGACTAAAGAAATTCATGAAGAATCTGCTGACCTGACCGCCCAAGTCACTGAAGAAATTCTAGCTGCAACAGCTGATGACTTTGCTGCTCCACCAGCAAGTGAGGAACCAGCTCTACAAATTGTTCAGTCTGAAGAAGTTCCTCCTATGCCAAAGGAAATCAAAGGCCACTTCATGCCAAATCTTCAACTGAAGCCCAGAATGCCATTCAAAGGCTGAGCGCGCCCCAAATTCCTCAAGAGCAATTTCTTCAATGAGCGCATGTTCTTCATAGGTCCAAATCCTTATGACTTAGCAAGGGCCGGTCGTAGCAGATTCTAGACTGCCACACAGCCGAACTACTATGCATCAGTCTTGTTTGAGAAGAAGAAAGTCTTTGAGCACCACCAGATTCCTCATGCTGACATGGAGACACTTCCATCGTTCACACCAGTGCTCCAAGTTCTTCACGATGCAGGCATTCTTCCTTTCTGCGTCGACATCTGCGACTGGAATGAAGTACTCATCCTTCAGTTCTATGCCACACTGCATATTAGTGGAAAATTTTCAGACATCAACTCCTGCTTTTTGTACTGGATGACGGGATCAACTCACTTCATTGCTCAAGTATATGAATTGCTTTAGTGTATACCAGTTCCAATTCCCTTAGATGAAGCTCATAGACTGTTTGATGAACCTGCACTTCCGAATCAGTTGATGCAAGTACTGATGAAGACATTGGCTCCTGGACAGCCTCAACGGACAACCTTCCTTGTGAAGGATTTGCTATATGTGCATAGGACGGTCTATCACATACTCACAAATACTCTATGTCCTCGGAAGGGCCACAATTCTGAAGAAGAAGAAGTGGAGGGAGTCATGAAGAATATGCTCTTCAACATCATTCATGGGATTCCCATCAACTTCCATGATTTCTTCATGAGGGCATTGGCCAATGCCGCTTTAGCTCCATTTGAACAGAAGCCCTATGCGCCTTGGATCATGAAATTCATCAGGGCAAAGTCCTTAGTTCCCTTCAAGGCTGATTTCCAGAACCACTTTGGCTTCCCGCTTCCGATCGAAGTCATCAAGAGCACAATTGACTCAGTGGAAGGAAAAGGCAAGGCTATCATTGATGAGGGCACTCATCCATTGGATGGACAATTTCGCAAAGCTGCTTCCTTATCCACCAATGATGACACCGCCACTCAAGACTCAGAAACAAAGGCCTCAGCTCAAAAGCCTCAAGAGTCTGCCCCATGTGTGATAACTGATCGTGAACTTCTAATAAGTCTTCATCAGAAAGTCGATCGCAATCACAAGTGGGTAAAGCGTCAACTTGGTTACATTGTGCAAATCATGACTGTGACACAGAACTCTATGAGGAGGAATCACTACTATGCACATGAAACCCTCAAGCGCACTTGGGCTATACTGTCTCACGTCACAACTCCTGAAGAACTGAACAAGCTAGACTTTGAGGAACATCCTGACTGGGCTCATCAACCACAGAAGAAATTCAAGAAGGTTCAAGTTCCTCTGATGGTCACAAGTTCATATTATTCATCACGTGAGCGCGATGAAGATGAAGGCATTGACGATACCGCGGCAGGCCCTACATCAACAAACGACCCCAACAACGCTGGCGCTCCTTCTTCACCAACATGTTGAAATTCTTCAAGGGGTGTTAGTCCTCATTTTTTCATCCCTTTTGGTCTTCGATGACAAAGGGGGAGAAAATTTGAGTTAGTCTTCAAGCGGGTCTATATATATGGGCTATTTTTTGTTTAAGTTACAACTCTCGCTCTTTTGAAACTTTTGTTGATCGAGTTGTAAACTTAAGTCCTATGGTGGTCTGACTCTTTGAACTATTTCCTCGCACGCTTATTTCCTCAAGCACCTTAATGCACGCAAGCTGAATTTCGTCAGACACCATTTTCATCATGCATTTCAAATTCTTCATATTATATGTTCAAATGCATGTATGAATTACAAGATATAGGGGGAGCTCTCCATGTTTTAACCTGTCATGTGCATTTGCAGTCCAAAGCAAATTCCTCAAATATGCACATCTTTAGGGGGAGTTCTTCTATAGCTTGCAATCAAATTCCTCTAACTCAGTAATTACACTTCATATTATTATCCCCGTTGAAAACTTAACCTATTTGTCATCAATCACCAAAAAGTGGGAGATTGTTAGTGCATCTAGTGCCCCTTAGTGATTTTGGTGTATTGAAGACTTATAGGTTAAGGTACTAATCTGTTTCTGAGTGTACACAAGCTCTATAAGTCAATGAGGAGTTTGATATATTTGGAGATTATCGCTTCATAAAAAAGTATGTCTTCAACTGAAGACTTTGGTGAAGACTTTGGTATTCCCTGAAGACTTTGAGAATGAAGAAGTTGGTGTGACCTTGAAGATATGAACGAGGACTATGAAGCGTGAAGAATTTTGTTTTCGTAGTTTCATTTCCTTTATTTTGAGTCATAGGAAACACCGTACTGTTAAAGGGGGCCGATGTAATACTAAGGAAAATTTCCAACTGATGCTCAACTCCAAAATCCTCAACCTAATCAATCCTTCGAGTGAAGCCTTTGGAAATCTCATATAGCTTAGTCAAATTCTTTAGTGAAAGAGACGAAGTTCTTCTGGCCTCTAATGAAATTGAACTGACTAAGGACTTAGGATTTCACCAGTGTGAATTGCCTACAACTGAGGAACATGATATGTCTAAGGACTTTCATAGTTCGAAAATCCGACCGTTGTTGTGCTTAGTGCCAGCTGTCCCCAATCACAAATATCCACATAACGGTCATATCATTGGGGGCATTTATGTCATATCATGTCAGGTTGCACCCTGGCTATAAATAGCCAATCCCCACAACCACTAGTTGGTTGGCTGCTCCGAGAGAGAATTGACGCTTGTCATTTGAGAGCAACCCATCCTCCGAGGACTTTGAGAGAAAATAATCAATGAGGAAAAACCCACAACCAAACCACCAAACTCATAGTGATTGAGCATCACTGAAGAAATTCCTGTGTGGAACCGACGCTTGTTACCTTTGAGGACTGTGCATCCTCCAAACGGTTAGGGATCACGAAGTGACCTTGGTCTAGAGCATCCAGCAGTAAATTGTGGATCGCCGGGTGACCAGTTAGTGAGGGTTTTGGAAGTCTACCCTGAATACTTACCATGAGTGTTGGGCAAGGACTGTGTGACCTTAGCTCAAGGAGAATACGGCAATGACTGTGTGTCCTGGGACTGTGTGTCCTCTGGTTTAAATACTAGGCCGCTCCAAACCAGATGTACGACTATCATAACAGTTGGAACTAGGTCATCAAACCATTGTCTTCATCGAGCTACATGGTTCTATTTCCTCAACCCCTATATTCCTCATAAACTTGTTGATGAAATTGATTGTTACTGTTTAAAGAATTTGACTGAAGACTTTCACAATTTCCTCACCTCAAATTCTTCAAGTTACCTTGCTCATCACTACTAATCCCGTGTCACGCTGCTTACTATATTTGCTTGTTTCATTTAATCATGAAGGCTATGTTGTTACTATGTTCCTCATGCACTTAAGTACTTATTCCGTTGCTAGTTATTCATCACATTTCAAAAATCCTCAAAGTTGATATTCCTCAAGTGATGAATTTGTAAAAATCGCCTATTCACCCCCCTCTAGTCGGTATAACGCACTTTCAAACCTGGACTAAAGGTTTTTTTAATTTTTTTAATTTTCAAAGCTTTGAATTATTTGACAATTTAATCTCCAATCATCCTTAATCACTACTCCAGCGTGTAACACTGATTCCAAATCGTCTAACTTCCCGGTCGGTCATCCATCCTCTCACTGCACCAGCCCGAGCACGCTTAACTTTCAGGTTCTATTGCCCGTGGTTTTCAAGTCTGCACTTATTGTTTACCACACAATAGTAAGCTATCAATCCTACTAACCCTTAGGTCTTGATGTCACATGATTTAATTTTTTGAATTCCAAATAATTATTAAAATAAACAAAAATAAGTAATAATAATATTGAATTTCAATGAAAATAAAATAAGTAATAATATCATTTTATTCATTTTTTGCCATTTACTCATTTAATATGGCATAATTAATATCTTTATATCTGTAAATCAAAATTTGAAAATAATATATCTGTTATCATCAGAAAAATGTGAGGAATCCAAATATGACATCATTTATTTATTCTTAAATAAAAAAAATTGATTTTTTTGGAAAAAAATCTTCTTTTTGAAATAATTTTTTACTTTTGGAATTTTGAGAATCTGAGAAAACTTCACCGGGTAAACCAGGTGAAATCGAGTCCCAATTTTTCTTTAGTTTTTTATATATTAAACTTATTTCGACGTCATATGCAAAAATTATGGCCGTTTTACATTTTTTTTCATTTTTTGCAAAAACGGTCAAAATGCATATTTCAAATTTTCTATACCAACTAGACACTAAAACCTGACTACTCCCTCCGTTCCTAAATATAAGTCTTTTTAAAGATTTCACTAGGAGACCATATACGGAGCAGAATAAGTGTATCTACATTGTAAAGTATGTCTATATACATCCGTATGTAGTTCCCTAATTAAAAATCTAAAAAGACTTATATTTAGGAACGGAGGGAGTACATCTCAAAGGATTTTATTTTTTTAAGATTTTATCATTTTTATTTAGTTTCGACAAAACTAAAAAAGGCGGTCCACTTGGGGGGGGGTAGAGTTTGAAAATTTCAGAACCCCTTAGTCCGAGTTGGTCTCCATCCAATCATGCGGTCAACTACATCTGCTAGCACCATCCCAGCCAGAGTCACAACTAAGGTTAACCAACCAGAGTTAACCCTTTCTAACTTCATTTGCTATTTTTCATGCATTTAATGATTTTTTTGAGCTACATGACCCTGAAATTCAAAAGCCTTACAAATGAACTCTGAAAAGGTTGAAACTTGGCATGGTATCATCATTCCACACACATAGCTTGTGCTAAAAAGTTCAGAGAGTTACGACAAAAACTAGATACACTTCGTGTACAAAATGGACCATGTCCTTCGAAGTATCAAGGTTTTGGATGAAAACCCATCTGTTACAAAGGCATTTCATTTTTTAACTTACTTCAACTCCAGACTTTTTGTGCATTCAATATGCACCATTCAAAGCCACATCCTCAAAGTTCACAACTTTCTAACTTCATTTTCTAATTTTCATGCATTCAATTATTATTTTTGAGCTAAATGACCCTGAAATTGAAAAGCACCACAAATGAACTTTGAAAAGGTAGAAACTTGGCATGGTATCATTATTTCACCCACGTAGCTTGTGCTAAAAAGTTGAGAGGGTTACGGCAAAAACTGGATGCACTTCGTGTACAAACTGGACCATCTCCTTCGAAGTATCAAGGTTTCAGACGAAAACCCATATGTTACAAAGGCATTTAATTTTTTTAACTTATTTGAATTCCATACTTTTTGTGCATTCAATATGCACCATTCAAAGCCACATCCTGAAAGTTCAAGCCTTTTGAACTTCATTTGCTAATTTTCATGCATTCAATTATTTTTTGAGCTAAATGACCCTTAAATTGAAAATCACTACAAATGAACTCTGAAAAGGTTGAAACTTGGCATGGTATCATCATTCCACCCACATAGCTTGTGCTAAAAAGTTGAGAGGGTTACGACAAAAACTGGATGCACTTCATGTACAAACTAGACCATCTCCTTCGAAATATGAAGGTTTCTGACGAAAACCCATATGTTACATAGGCATTTCATTTTTTAACTTATTTCAACTCCAGAACTTTTGTGCATTCAATATGCACCATTCAAAGCTAGATCCTCAAAGTTCAACCCTTTCTATCTTCAATTGCTAATTTTCATGCGTTCAATTATTTGTTTGAGCTAAATGACCCTGAAATTGAAAAAGACTACAAATGAACTCTGAAAAGGTTGAAACTTGGCATTGTATCATTATTTCACCCACGGAGCTTGTGCTAAAAAGTTGAGAGGGTTACGACAAAAACAGGATGCACTTCGTGTACAAACTGGACCATATCCTTCAAACTGGATGAACTATTTTTAAACTCAAGTTATTCAGAATCTAGGGTTTGAAGCTAATTGGAAGAAATTCATATTTAAACCATTGAAATTTGAAAACTAATGGCACAAACAGAAACTAGATCAAAATTTGAGTCTAACGCAAAAAGAATGACTCAAAAATATCAAATATCCTAAAAGATATACACAATTTAAAACGGAAACTTTTAGAACCCCTTTAATCCGGGTTGGTGTCTCCGGTTTGTGGCATGAACCGGGACTAAAGGTCCGGAACGAACCAGGACTAATGATGCTCGTCCCGAACCGGGACTAATGGTCTCATTAGTGCCGGTTTAAAACCTAACCGGGACTAATGCTATGGAAAAAAGGTCCCTTTTATACTAGTGAGCAAAGCCTACCTTGATGGATGATATTAAGGAAGCTCAGCTAGGAGACGAAAGCATTGAAGGCATCAGAAGGAAGATCAAGGCAGGCAAGGCCCCAGGATTCTGAGTGGATGAACAAGGAGTGGTATGGTTTGGGAATCGCATCTGCGTACCCATACTCCATCCATCCTGGAGGAACCAAAATGTATCAAGACCTCAAGGCAAGATTTTGGTGGCGTGGAATGAAACGGGAGATAGGCACCTTTGTCGCGAAGTGTGATATATGCCAGAGAGTCAAAGCTGAGCACTAGTGGCCCGCTAGGCTATTGCAACCTCTCAAAGTGCCTGAATGGAAGTGGGACAAAGTCTGGATGGATTTTATCACCGGTTTACCAAGGTCAAGTAAAGGACATGGTTCCATTTAGGTCATTGTCGATCACCTGACCAAATTAGCCCACTTCATTCCCGTTAATACAACCTACAACGGGAACCAATTGGTCAACCTCTACATCAACCGGATTGTGTGCCTCCACGGAGTTCCCAAGGAGATTGTATTGGATCGAGGCACCCAGTTCACCTCAAGGTTTTGGAATAGGTTCCAAGAATCCTTGGGAACTAAGCTCTCCTTCAGCACTGCTTTTCACCCCCAGAGCGTTGGGCAAACAGAACGAGTAAATCAGATACTCGAAGATATGCTTCGCACTTGTGTCTTGGCTGATGCAGACAAGTGGGAAGATTGCCTGCCATTTGCTGAGTTCTCCTACAACAAGAGCTACCAGACGAGTCTTCAGATGGCACCATTCATGGTGTTGTATGGGCGCAAGTGTCGTACTCCCCTCAACTGGTCGGAAACCAGAGAAGGGCTAGTCTTTGGCCCAGATATCCTCCGAGAAGCAGGAGAGAAAGTTCAACTCATCCGAGAGTGACTCGAGACTGCCCAGATATCCATGTTTACCTCCGTGTCACGCTTCTCAAGGGAACCAAGCGATTCCACGTCAAAGGGAAACTGGCACCAAGGTTCATCGGCCCCTTCAAGATCACCGACAGGCAAGGAGAAGTTGCCTATCAGCTTGAGCTACCTTCCGAGCTATCGGATGTGCACAACATCTTTCACGTGTCACAACTCCAGAAGTGTCTCCAAGTTCCCAACCACCCCGATCTCTACAAGGACATCGACCATCAAGCCATCGATTTTCAGCCAGACCTCACTTATCGTGAGAGGCTGGTTTGCATTTTGGATGAAGCCGAGTGCTGCACCCGAAGCCGCACCATCGAGTACTTCAAGGTCCACTGGAGAAAATACAGTGAAGCTGAAGCAACCTAGGAGCGTGAAGACTATCTTAGATCTGAGTTCCCTTATCTTTTTAGCGCTTAGCCTAGGAATCTCAGGGACGAGATTCTTGTAAGGGGGTAGGTCTTTCACACCCTATGTTTGTATCACCTTGTTATGCGTAGATTTATAAAATTTGGAACCAATTAAAACTTTTCCAGTGGTTGTGCTTGTTTGAATTATTGCATGCTTGCTTGTTGGTTGTTGTGTATGGCACTCTCATATTCTTTTCCTCTCCATGATCACCTTCCTTGACCCAAATCACTTTCCCAATGATCATGCCATGAGAATAATGCCTAAAACTATTTTTATCAAATTTTATTTTGACCAAAAATGATTTATTCAAACTAGGTTGTCAAAACCACCTGAGTTGATGTTTGCACTGCAAGTCGTCAAATTGGGTGGATACTTTTCCCCAAAGGCTTTACTTCAACCCTAATATATATATTACTTCCCAAAACCACCAAATATTATTTTTAAAGATTATTTCTATATTTTATTTAAAGGCTTTTTCTTTAGGCCGGAAATGGTTTTTCATAGGGAAAAATATTTAAATGCTTTTAAAATATTTGAGAAAAATTACGGAAACTCAGTGGACATATATTTTTCATATATATTAGTTTCAACACATGGTCATGTTAAAATTCATGGGAAAAACCCCTCTAAACCCTTTCCGTCCAAATTAAGCTTTTGAAATATTTCTATAAGAAATATTCTCAATAAATTCCAGGAAAATTCCAGAAAGTCAATACTATCATAGGTGATGATCTTGCGAAGTTTCATCTCAATCCAAGTTGATTTGGTTCATCAAACTTTTCTAAACCCCTCCCTATCCAGATACAAATTTGAACAACTTTACAATGTGAAGTTTCTTCCCTTGACCCCAAACCTTGTGGACATGCTCTAATTACCAAATGATGATGCTACACTAAGTGGTGCATCAAGGGGATTAGCTTAGCATGACTAGATCTACAGAAACCTGATTCTGTTAGTTTCTAGGGTTCACAAAGTTTCTATTGTCAACTTTGCTCATTTGAGCTCAAATCTGGTGATCCATCTCATTTTTACCCACCATTTGACCCAGTTAAATATCACATTAAGTGCGTAAATTTATCTTGCCCAAACATCCATCAAACACCTTATGGTGAAATAGTAAAGTTATTGTTTTCACCATTTTTACTATTCCACTTGCTCTAAATTTTTTACCATAGTTACTCACTCACCTCTTACCCCTCCAGTAAAAATCTCAGGTCAATAAGGCACTGGGAGATGGGGTAAAACCCCCATTTTCACCTCTATACAGCCCTGGCAGCAGCATTTTTATCCCTCCCCTACTCCATTTTATTCACCCTTGCCTATCCCCTAGCTCCTCCTAGCCCATAAGCATCTCCATAAACCCCAAGACACTAGAGGACGCGTTGGTTGGCATTGCTTATGCCATGGCATGCCAAATGGGCGCTTTGGAGCGTGCAACAGTGCACCAGAGCACTGTAGCTGCCCCGGCCAAGTGCTTGCCGACCACCTCGGGCCTCCCTAGAACGCCTGCCAGGGGGGCCTCGACGTACGCAACACGCCGCCCTTGTCCACCCTCCTCTCTCTCCCTCCATCGACTCCCGCACGCATGCCCGGTGCCGCCTAGATCGGCCAACTGCGGGGCTCACACGCACATGCTCCCCTGCCTCTCTCCTCTCTTCCCTTGGCCTAGACCAACTCCACAAGCACCCCACACATGCTCTTTCCCTCCCCCGTGTCATCCGGCGAGCGCCACGACCTCGCCGGCGAACAAACCCTCGGTGGACTCGCGTCCACCTATGAAGGGCATCCGCCCGAGCCTTCTCCCACCTCTGGTCTATCTCTCTCCCAAAAGAGCTCTCGTGCCCTTCATTTTGGGGCTCGAGCATTCAGGATCGACCGAAGCATCGCCGCGGCGTCGCCACTGTCGATCTCCAGGTAGCAAGCCCCTCCGGCCACCCTTTTCCTTCGGTTGTTCCACCCTCATCACTCTGACACGGTTCCCCCTCGCCCACATCCTCTTTGTAGCACGAGACGGCCTCGGCAACCTCCTCTCGAAGCTCCTCTGTCGCGGCCTTCTCACTGTTGGCAACTCCTACCACCTCCGGTGCTCCCTTCACCTCCAGGGGAGCGGTGACTTGATCTCGAGCCCATCCCTGCACTCGCTCGTTGCCGCTGTGCCATGCTTTGCCGCCAGTGAGGCTCTCCCCTCTCTGCCCCGAGGTGGGAGAAGGACCCGACAGGGGGGTCCCACTTGTCGGCCTCTCATCTCCCCTCCCGCACTCTCTCTCTCCCCTCGCGGTCGCCGACTGCCGGCCCCGCGCGTCAGGTTTGGACCTGGGCAAGCGAGTGGTTGGCTGGCTGGCCAGCTGGGCCGGTCCAACTGCTGGCCGCCTCTGGCCCAGGCATAGAGGCCTCCTCCTCTCTTTTCTTTTTTCTTTTCTGTGTTTTTTTTTCTAAAAATCCCACAGGGTTAAATAAAAATCCAAATCCAATTATTTTTCCACCTAAATTCCTAGAATATTCCATAGAGTTTAATAGTGCCATTTGTGAAAAGTGTTGAAAACTTTTTATGCACTGATTTAATTTGAAATCCCTTTTTGGCATTTTTAGCGAGTGTTAAAAATAGTTTTGAAAGCCTTTTTCATACCAAAACCTTAGAAAATATTTTTAGTATAGTTTTTAGTATTTATGAGAGTAGGGTAGCATTTTAATATTAGCTTTGTGTGCTCTGTTTTTGTGTGATGCTTATTTTTATCGCTATTTATCGCAACGATAGATTGCGCTACTGACGAGGGAGTTGGACCCGAAGACTTTGAAGACCACGAGGACTTTGTTGAGCCATGCAAGCAGCCCTTTGACCATGTTAAGAGACCATTTTTATTGCATGTCATATAGCACTTTACTTTCGTTATACTTGATCATGTGGAATAGTGACCACTTCGGTGGGTTGCTTCCGACACTTTTATCGTTGACACTTGCATCGTGCATGACCCTACCACCTTATGAGGGTTATGCGGATGGGTGTAGATAGGATGCTAGTGGATGCTACAGAAGTGGGTTTGGGATTTATGCATGGTAATGGAACTAAAGAGATGATTCCAAAGACTTTTCGAAAACCCCGTCGGGTGCCACTAATGCCCGAGGGAGATGATGATGAGTTGGATGACCACTTGAGAAAGAAGTGGTGTACTGGAGCACGTGAGTGTGTGTTGTTTTCAAAAATGGATTGGTGTAAGTTGCGACCGTTATTCCAACCTTACATGTACGGCCACGATACCCCTTATGGGACGGGGCTTTGTTGATTACCTTGGTGGGTACTGGCAAGGATCCCACATTACTAGTGGCAGGAGTGGCGTGGTCAATCTCGATACAGGGTCGTGCTAGTATGGACGATCATGCGCTATCTTCACAGGCACTAGGCACACCGTTGGTCCCTGCATGGTTGTTACGAGTGATGTACATCATGTGGGCTGGGCACCAATCGAGTATGTTATATACCACAAGTCATGAATGACACGAAAGTTCCCCGAGTCTTCTGAGTAAAGTGTGCAAACCTATGCAGAGTGTAAAACTATTCGAATAGCCGTGTCCACAGTCAAGGACAGTTGGATGACCGCTCTTGTGCTACGTCCAAATGTTTTCACAACTGGTGTGTGAGTGTGTTGGTGACAAAGATGGTACTTGAGCTAAGTCCGATGACTTAACATGACGATTGGGCTAAGTCCGATGACTTAGCACGATGATGAACATGAGATGTTCAACCCCTGCTTATGATGATAACTAGGATTTGCGCTCATAAGTACCTGTTAGCAGTTGAGGCATTCTTACTCAAGTTATTTGATCATGTCATTGCATTTAAAAATCAGCTTTCTGCAAAAACTTACCTACTTAGTACTATATCATGCATTGTTATACCTTGTTCCACAACTTGGGTTGCTTGTGAGTACATTCAAATGACTCATTGGCTTGCCATTGGTTATTTAATTGGACAAGCATGGAAGAATAGGAGTATGGTGAAGAGTTCGTTGGCGACGAACATGCGAACTAGGACGCTTCCCAGTCAGAATGCGTGTAGGTTTAAGGAAGATGGCATGGGTTCATGCTTTCGATCAAGATTTTCGCTGCTTGTTGAGTTTATGTATTTAGCCCTTGTGACCCTTTCTATATAAGACTAGACCATCATGGTGTTTATTTGTGTAAGATGCCAAATGTGGATGTAAGACTCTTGTTATTCAGCTTCTATGTGTTAAGTGAGCATTGTTATCTGGGATACTATACACGTGCATTCGCTGACCACGACTTATGAGTCGGGGTCCCCACAGCTGACAGGGGAGGATGCATCTTCGGAGCATCACCTGGACCACATTGGGCAGTGTGGTGCCATCCTCGACCAGGGAATGGATGTTCTTCCGCATATCGGTCACCTCCTTGCTTGACCCCCAGGCGAGGCCCTTTACGATCCAGGAAGCCAATCATGTTGGAGGCTGGATCTGAATTCGGTGGCAGGGTGCTGACCTCCTTCTTGTGGTTCGGTGACATAGAACCACTCCTTTTTCCACCCCTTTATGGTGTCGATGAGGGTGGCCGACGGCCACCCGACGCGGGTGAGTTTCCCGATGATGGCCCCGCCGCAGTCGAAGTGCTTGCCATCGACGCACTTCCGGTTGATGTTGAAAACCTATAGCCAAAGCCCGATATGCGGCTCGACATGCAGGAAGGCCTCATAGACGAGGATGAAGGCTGAGAGGTGCATGATGGAGTTCGGCGGGAGGTCATGGAAGTCGAGGCCGTAGAAGAACATTAACCGCCTGACGAAGGGGTGGAGGGGGAAGCTCAATCCCCTGATGAAGTGGGGGATGAACACCACCCGATCGCCTGGCTTGGGGGTGGGGATCACTTGGCCGTCCTCCGCCACGCAATGAAGGATGTTTGTGGGGAGGTAACTAGCATTTTTGAGGTCGGTTATGTCTTGATTGGTGATCGTGGAAGCTTCCCACTGGACATTGGAGCTTGCCATTGCTGAGCTTGGGAGAGAGGGTGGATAAACCTAGATCTGAGCTCTAGAGGCGCAAGGGAATAGCAGGCAGAGAAGTCGAATGGAGAGCGTGAAAAGCCTTTGGGGTTTTCTTTCTCCTTTTATGAGGTCTACCAATTCGGGCTCCCCCTACTGCACTGTGAATCCCTCCACTTCCCGAGACGTGTGAGCCGTTGCGAGCGTGTGATTATGTATATCTCGTATAAAATGGGACACGATCGACATGTTGATAGATCGTGTGGATGGAATGTCCTCGAACCGCGCATCGAGTACCTGTAACTGGCCTATCGATCATGGATGGCTATGACCTTTCGTCAGAAAGGTCGTCAGGGAACCTAACCTTTTTCCCCTGATGCTTGGCCTTCAAAGCCAACTTAACTCACAGGATTCAGACGTGTCACTATGCGGAAAACTACTTATCATCGGAGGCCGAACTATGGTTCGGCGGGAAGGAACTCACCTCGCAAGCCGAAGACTATGTTCGCAAAGCAATTTAACCTGAAGACCCTTGGATAGCGAACCTGTTGTTTATGGGCCGAACTGTATGGACTACTTACCGAGTACTGGATGATCTGAAGGCCTAGATTTTAAGATGGAAGCTTCAAGGAGCACAGCTTGCACTCCATGTTTGATGTAGTAAATAGGCATGTTTATCTCTTTGGCATGTAACCGACCATGTGTAAACCCTAGGCCTCCTTGGCGTCTATATAAGCTGGAGGGTTTTAGGGCATAGGGACAGAACAACTCATCTAGGGTTAGACATACGATATCGAGGTAGATTAATTTTGTAACCCCTTCACCATCAATACAATCAAGCAGGACATATGGTATTACCTCCGTTGAGAGGGACCGAACCTGGGTAAACTCGTGTCCCCTTCGTCTCCTGTTACCATGGATCCTAGTGTCACAGTTTGGGACCCCCTACCTGAGATCCACTGGTTTTGACACTAACACAAGGGTCATCAAGGGGGCGGCCCTAGCAAACTTCATGGCGGAATGGACAGACGCTCCCGACTGAGGGCTGGACGAGAGCCAGTCTCTCACACCTGGCGATGTGGCACCTGAGGGTTGGACCATGCATTTTGATGGAGCCTTCACACACATGGGAGCAGGGGCTGGAGTCGTGCTCATCTCCTTGACGGGGGACAAGCTCCACTATGTTGTGCCGCTCTATTTCTAGCATGGTTAAAAGGTCTCCAACAACATCGCGGAGTACGAGGGCCTCATCGCCAGCCTCAAGGCCACACGGCCTTGGGGATTCAGTGCCTCACCATTGAGGGAGTCCTGGATTGAGGGGTCCTCGGGAGGCCGACCTATTTCTATGGGCCGGACTATATGGGCCATTACGAACACAAGATTTATTGAAGACCCTATCTCCAGGATGGAAGCTTCGGGAATCATGGCTTGTACTCCACGTTTGATGTAGCGAATAGGCATGTTTATCTCTTCGACTTGTAACTGACCATGTGTAAACCCCATATACCCTCAATGTCTATATAAGCTCGAGGGTTTTAGGTTGTAGACATAGAACAACTCAGGTAGGGTTAGCTATTCGACTCTGTAACCCCTCATATCATCAATACAACCAAGTAGGACGTACGGTATTACCTCCATAAGAGGGCCCGAACCTGGGTAAATCTGTATCCTCTTCGTGTCCTGTGACCATCGGTTCTAGTCTCATAGTTAGGGACTCCCTACCCGAGATCCGCCAGTTTCGATATCGATAACCATCAAGGGCGACTCCCAACTCCTCCTCAACTTCTCCAACAAATAATGCACACTCAAGGACGAGCCCATGGGGGCGTAGAAAAACATTTCAAGGCTTGGAATTGTAGCACATCCCGCGTGGGGCGAACAAGGAGGCCAATGACGTTGCCAAGAGGGCATCACACCGTGAGCCCCAGGAGCCAGGCGTCTTCGAGGAATGGCTCTTCAAGCCCTCCATATTGCCACTAACCAAGGATTTGGCGCCATGGAGTGAGGAGCTTCCACCACCATCGCCCTCGGCGGCTCTAGACTATGGCCCGGCCTCAGGAGCCCAACTGCTTCTGGCACTGGATCCTCAGGCCGACGACTGAATGCAGGAGTTCAAGGCATACTGACTTCATGGCACGCTACCAGAAAAGGAGGAAGAAGCGTAGCATGTGGCACGGCAGGCCACGGCTTATTGACTACAGGGCGGCGACCTGTACGCAAGCACTCGAGTGACATCGCAATGCGGTCATTTCTAGGGAACAGGGATGCAAACTGATGGCCGACATTCACGGAGGAGACTACAGGCACCACTCCTCGCCACACACCCTTGTAGGAAAGGCGTTCCGATCTGGCTTCTATTGGCCCATGACGTTAACGACGCCATTGAGCTGGTCCCGTCTTGCAAGGCCTGCCAATTCCATGCCAAGCAGATTCACCAGCCCGTGCAGGGCCTCCAAACCATCCCGCTCTCTTGGCCCTTTATGGTCTGGGGGCTGGATATATTGGGACATTTCCCACGGGGAGCATGTGGGTACCGCTACATCTACATCACCATCGACAAATTTACCAAGTGGGCGGAAGTGGAGCCCGTCCGCACCATCCCTTCCGGATCGACCATCAAGTTCATCAAGGTCCTCGTGAGCCGCTTTGGCGTTCATAACCGCATCATCACCGATAATGGTTCGTAGCTCACAAGTAACTGCAGTAGGACCTATTGCGCTAACCTTGGAATGCAGATATGCTATGCCTCCATGGCCCACCCACAGAGCAACGACGAGGCAGAATGTGCCAATGCAGAGGTCTTGTGGGGCCTCAACGCAAGGAGCTTCAAGAAGAAGCTTGAAGCTTGCGGTAGGGGTTGGGTCGATGAGCTTCAGTCCGTGTTGTAGTCCATCCGAAACACTGCGACTAAGCCCATCGGTGAGACCCTGTTCTTCCTCGTCTACGGAGTTGAGGCCGTCCTCCCGCACGAGGTCAAGCACCAGTCCCCGTGGGTTTTGGCATTCAACGAGGAGCGTTAGGATGCCACACGAGGAACTGACCTCGTGCTCGGGGAGGAGACCCATCACCGAGCGTCGCTCTGAGCTATGAGGTACTAGTAGGCATTGCGGCATGACCATTGTCGTAACATCTGCTCTAGGACCCTCGAAGTCAGAGACCTCGTCCTAAGGCAGGTACTCTCCACGGAGGGATTGCACAAGCTCTCGCCCATGTGGGATGGCCTATTCAAGGTCGTCCACATCTCCAGGCCTAGCGTCGTGCGCCTAGAGACTCAGGACGAGGGCCCCATCCAGAATGCTTGGAACATCTAGCACCTCTGCAAATTCTACCAGTGACACACTCACGTAATAATGAGTGGGATGTATACGCCCGGAGCCCCCCGAGGACGCGGAGGGGTTCCCACCCACCCCCATGTGGAAGCCCATGCTCCATGCTGGCGGTAAACACTGCCCTCCAATGGTTATGCCCACTCAACGTGAATGCCCTACGCTCCATGCTGGGGGAAGACAAAGATGAATACTAGCTTAGATGCCGAACGTGACTGTTATTTGCTTTTGTTGTGTTCGAATTCGCCAACTTTTCTGTAACAGAACTTGGGGTTTTCCCAAATGTATTTGAAGGAAAAAGGGATCTGGGATTTCTTCTCATTGACATTTCCTATATTGAGATTTGTTTCTTCGTGTCTAGCACTTGCCTGCTTCTTTTGCCCTTGCACCCCGCGAGTGGGGGCTATGGGGGCACGATGCATGCACCTCGCCAATGGCTTGGCACCCCGGTCCTCGCGTGGCGCTCCCGAGTGAGTTAGCAGGTGAGTGTTGCTGAGTATTCCCTCGAGGGCTCTGCCGCGGCCCGACGCACCACCTTCAAGCCTTTGGAGCCTCGCACCTCCCGGGGGCTCCTGAGAAACGCGCCTCAGGAGCCTTACCGGTCACATAGCCACTCACCCCTTGGTGTTGTCCTGGCGATCCGGTCATCCAAAGGATGTCAAGGCCTCACCCCGTAGTCGTGTCCTGGTGATCCGGACGCCCCTTATGGCAGTTGAGGAATGTACGGGACTAGGAACTGCCGATGTAGAGCGTTGCTTGAGCGTCAAGGGGGCTCCTGAGCAACGCACCTGAGGAGCCTTACTGGTCATATAGCCCTTCGTCCCCTTGTGTCATCCTCGGTAATCTGGATGCCCCACGGGTATCGAGGCCTCACCCCGTCATCACGTCCTGTTGATCCGGACGCCCCATACGGTGGTCGAGGAATGTGCAGGACTGGGCCCGCCAATGTAGAGTGTCGAAAGGGCTCCCAACTAGCTTCACTCATGAGAAGAAGAAGCCCCCTAGGACATCCATAGTCCCAAACGCCACTACCAAACTTCCCCGACGCAGAAGCCTACCATGAACTTGTCAAGCTAAGTACTCTAATCGCGACCAGTAGGAAGTCTCAATTAACAATAACAGAAGGACCAGGACACATGATAAGAGTGCTAATAAAAGGGGCACGAGCGTTGAAATTCATTACACGCCCATAGGGCTCCCCTTGATTCTTTGGTTGCAGGAAAGGGAAAAGAGGTGGAGAAAAAAAGTGAGGAAGCCCCTTGGGAGCTGCCGCTCCAAAAGCCCTGGCTTCAGCGTGCCAGCACTCGCTCGGAGCCCTCCTCTTCCTTGACGGGCCCATGGAGATGCGCCAGTGTAGCTGCTTCTTGAGCAAAGGAGCAAGGCCATGGCGGCTGGCTACCCCCCTTGGTCCAGGCACGCCGGTGCAGTGGCGCGCCATAGCTGCTGTCTCTTGGGATCTCCTCGGAGGAGGTGTCGCTACTACTGGAGACTGGCATCCATCACCAAGGGAAAGATCATCTCCAAGATCGCCGCCGCTGTCGTCCTATGGGCAGCACCCCAAGCGTTCGCCGTCTTCCCTGAAGACCTTGACGAAAAGTGCCACGGGACCATCATGCTTGAAGAGGAGCATGAGCCTCCCCTCCGGGCCATGGGCATGGGCAAAGGTTTGCCACCCGCGGCTCAAGAAGGCGTGGCCTGCGGGGGTAACCTCGACCTCCACGCACAGCGTGCTGCTACAGCATCCATCGGCCTGCAACCACAGACCGGCGGGCTCACTGTCCCGCAGCACCTCCATGAAGAAGTGCGGGAACCACAGCCGAGGGACCACGGGCTCCTCCACCAAGACCAAGAACTCCTGGCTTGCATCAGCCGTGCGAGCACGCGGGCGCGGTAGTTGGACGCAAGTCATGGGCCTTGCTCGCCCGCTGTGGCCGCTGTACTCGCCACTTTTGCCGGTGCCGACAAAGGCTCCGGTCCATGTGGAAGAGCGGCCGTGCACCCGAGGTGCCTCGTTCGATGCCTCGGCGTACTTTCATGGGCGGCCCCGGCCTCTCTTGGGAGGCTGATGTACCGGCCCCGTCTTGCAGGCTTCCCCTTCCTGGAGGCAGAAAACCTCCTCATCGACGTCATGGATTAGGAAGCAGAGGATAAAGACAGAGGAGCAAAGAATGAGAATGGGCTGGGGGCTACGCCCCCAATTTATAACTAGGCGGAGGCCAACTGGCATGCCGATGGCGTGCGCCAGCTATGGATCAGACTGGGCGACAGTCAAGGCATTGCAGGGAGCGGAGGTGCCCCCCGCCCCTCGGGTTCCGCACACCGGCTTAGCTGGCATGCAACCCTGCTTCACTTCACCTCACCTGCCCTCGTGGGGTCACATCCGAGTGGACCAGAGAGTGAGAACACAAGGTGATAGAAGCATTGAATGGAAGGGAAATGATGGTTAGCGCAGCGCGGAGCCATCACATCAGTTTGACTTGGGGCGGTTCTGACATCCTCGGGGAGCGAGGGCATCGGCCCCCTGGCGCGCGATGCATGTGGAGCCTAACCCGCAAGTGTTTGGGGCCCGCGGCGCTTCAGGCCATCCTCAATGGCTTCGCCCGTAAGACGGCTCGAGCGTGCCTTAGGCCCAGGGCAATTGTCGGCGTTCTGGGAACGGGGGTACCCAGACCTGCCTGCTTGCAGCCCAGGGCATGGCCCACCTCACTAGCCAAGCACGGTTGGCGCGATCCCACTCAAGACAAGGCCCTCGTGAGAGCCCTGAGCTCGCGAGGGAAGCAACACCAAGACCTGCAAGTAATGGGCCTCCTTAGGCCTCCTCCGGAGCGGCGGAGATCTCTATCTAGAGCATGGCCTCGGGAGGCCAAGGATGAGGCAAGGTGGGACAGGCAGGCGCCAGCGTGCCAGGCGGTACACGTCCCCCTTTGGTACAAAGGGAGCAAGGACGAACGCAGGTTCCAAAAGCACCCCGCAAAGGTTTCCACTCCGGTGCCACAAGACCACGACCACGAGCCCAGCAAGACGGATGTCATCGCTGAGAACACCTCTGCATCATCAACATGTGATTTGCAGGTGAAGACCACCTTTCATAAGGATAAAGATGTACTCTTTTCCCCCTTTGAATTTGGCTGTTGTGGGATCCCTTCCCTCCATAGCGATAAGGGAAGAGGACCCGGGCCACTATAAATAGAGTCTAGGCTGCACCGTACAAGGAGCGAGATGATAGAAGAGAAATGAGACCACCAGAACTCCCCTGCGAGGCAACTCACCAGTGCACTAGTTCATCTACAAACCTTATCCTGAGGCAATCCACCAAAACAGGAGTAGTGTTTTACACTTCACAGCGGCTCAAACCTAGGTAAATCATCGTGTGCAATCTTCTTCCTTGTCATCGTGCGAGCTCATCATCCAAACCATCGAGTTGTGGGCTTGTTAGGGTGAGGCTGTTGGGCATCTTCACACACGCCCCTATGTTTGAATAGACACAACTTTCCATGAGGAGGAACGGGTTATTGCAGCATAATGTGGGTAAGTATTTCCCTCAATTATGAAACCAAGGTTTATCAAGCCAATAGGAATACCAATCCTCAATCGTCTTTAGTGACTGCACACAAAAGAACAAACAACTTGCACCCAACGCTGGCAAATGGGTTGTCAATCCCCTTGATCTCATTATTTGCAAACAGGATGCCCGAACGGAGCTGTATATGGGCTCCTGTAAGAACAGAGACTTGCGGTGGCGTAAAAAGTGTTTCGGGACCTCCTCTAGCGTTTTTTGATCATTAGAGAATTTATAGGCTAGAGAGGGACATCGAGAGAGCCATGAGGGGGGAACCACATATTAGGGCGCGCCCTGATGTGTGGTGGGACCCTCGTGCACCTCCTGGCCTCCACCCGAAGCTGCTAGGTCTTCTTTTGGTCCAGAAAAAATCATCAAAATATTTTGTGGCAATTGGACTTCGTTTGGTATTATAAACCTAAAAAGTAAAAAAACATACATAAGACAACAACTAGCACTGGGTCAATAGGTTAGTTCTCAAAAATATTTTAAATTGGTAAACAAATGCCTCGAAGGTATCCTCGGATGATAATATATCAACATGGAACATTTAAAAAAATATAGATACGTTGGATACTTATCAACATCCCAAGGTTAATTCCTTCTCGTCCTCGACTAGGTAAATGATAAAAACAATTTTTTTGATTTGACATGATATCCATTATGTAATCTTTTGTATGTATGATTATTGAGAAATGATTAAAAAACATCAACATAACAATATTTATACGTATAAGAAATAAAATCATTGATTTTCAAAGTACACGATCCTAAAAGAATCTTTACCCCCCATTCATCTTATTATATTAGCAAGGCATGACTCCGTCTTCACCACATCAATACAAAGGTTAAGCACCATAGTGCCCAAGTCAGGCAATTGGATCGTACTTTTTCAGTATGCATCAACTTTTCATTCTTCATGCAATACATGAGCGTGAACCATTGGACATAGCATGTAGGTGGAATATAATATGATGGTAGATATCAAAGGGGTAAAAAGTGGGGATGATAGTCTCACATCAACTAGGCGTACCAACGAGCTATGGAGATGCACGTCGGTAGATGTCAATGCAAGGAGTAAGGATTGCCATGAAAATTATGCACTAAAGCTACAAATGTATGGAAGCTCAACTGAAGCTAAGTGGGTGTGCATCCAACTTGCTTGCTCATGAAGACCACGGGCAATTTAAGGAAGCCCGTCATCAGAATATACATGCCAAGTTTATAATGAAAAGGTAATTCCCACTAGCATATGGAAGTGACGAAACAGGAGACTCTCTATATGAAGAACATGGTGCCACTTTGAGGATAAAGTGTGGTAAAGGATAGTAGAAAAGTACCTTCTCTATTTTTCGCTCATTTATTTTCTTTTCTCTTTTTTTCTTTTTGCCTCCCCCCATATATATACATTGTGGTCTCATTTGGCCTCCCCCATTTTTTACTTATTTTTTTTCCGGAGTATCATCCCGACTTGTGGGAGAATCATAGTCCCCATCATTCTTTACTTACTAGGACAATGCTCAAATAAGGATGATCATCACAGTTTTATTTACTTACAACTCAATATGAAAAACTGATAGGATGGTATGACTTTATATGATTGCCTATGGAAGTGTACTAGGATGTGCAAGATCTAGAGTGGCATGTATGAAAAATATTATGAAAGGTCGCTTTTCCACAAATACTATGTCAGCTCTATATGATCATGCAAAGCAATATGGTGATGAACGAACTAGTCATGTGAAGTGACGATGGAATTTGCATGGCAATATATCTCTGAATGGCCATGGAAATACCATGATAGGTAGGTATGGTGGATGTTTTGAGTAAGACATATTGAGGCTTATGTGCAACAGAGAGTATCATGTCACGGGTTTTGGATGCACTAGCAAAAGTTGCACCAATCCTCGAGGCGAGAATGGTCTATGCACAGTACCGAAGAGGCTAGAAAATATGACAAGGTGAAGATGCGTATGTTCATGGTATCACATTAGTCATAAAAGACTCATATACCTATTGAAAAGTTTTATTAGTTTTTATCGTAAATCAAAGTACTCCTCGCATGCCCCGAGGGAGGAGGTTGGGAGGAGTTAACCATCGCGCGCCCCCAACTCGAAACAACACTAGGATTTCAACGAGGAATAGAAATGCTCACACATCATCACCATGCCTCTTTAATTATTAGATGTATAAAAAGTTGACACCTTTTAGTATTGACACTTCTACGAATCAATAATTGTGGACTTGCACCTTTTTCATATTACCACATTAATGTCATTAACCCAAAATTTCTCTATATGTGCTACATGATGTTTTTGATTATCACTCATTGAATACCTATTATTTTTGGACTAGTCTTATGACCCATGAAAATTACCGCCACTATTCATTAACTCTCAAACAAATGTAAGTGAATAAAGAGAGTGTATTATTTCTATAAAATCTACACGCCACCATGCTTAGAAATAAATAAGTGAAGTACTAGAGCAACTGCCAACCTCAAAAGATATAAGTGAAGCACATAGCGTATTCTAACAAATTATGATGAAGGTGTTTCTCTCTCAAATAGGTGTGTCCAACAAACTATGATTGTGATAGGGTGTAAATAAAAGCAAACAAAAGAAAACAACGGTCCAAGCAAAACACATATCATGTGATGAATAAAAATGTAGCTCAAAGTGACATACTGATGGATTGCGACGAAAGAGGGGACGCCTTCCGGGGCTACCCAAGCTTAGATGCTTGATTCTTCCTTAGAATATTACCTTGGGATTCCTTGTCCATACCCAATCTTAGTCTCTTGCTACTCCTTATTCTGTGGTCCATCGTGATAACACCCAAAACTTGAAAACTTCAACTACACAAAACTCAACAAAACTTCGTGAGACTGTTAGTATAAGCAACATATTGAATACTTTAAGTACTGTTATAAATTGATTCTTACGTCATTTTTGCATAATAGGTACTGTATTTTAACTTCTCCATGGCTTATACCCCCGGATAGTATCCATAACATAATCAAAACAAGCAAACTATGTAAGCAAAGCAGAATTTGTTTAAAACATAATAGTCTGTAAAAATCTGTAAAGACCCCATACTTATATAACTCTAAAAATTCTCAAAAATTAGGAAAACGTGGAGAATTTATATAGAAATAGTTCTGAAAAATTTCAGATCATTATCATGGTCCAGTAAAAAACTAAAATTCATGTAGTAGAGTCAAAAGTTTCTGTTTTCTTTAAGCATCGTTTCTACTCATCTTGTGAGTCATCCCAAAGGCTTTACTTGGCACAAACACTAATTGAAACATAAAAACATAATAATTACATTGGCAATAATAATGTTATCACATAATAACAGATGGTAAAAGGAGAAAATAAAGATACGTATTGGGTTGCCTCCTAACAAGCGCTATTGTTTTATGCCCCTAGCTAGGCATAATGCATAGTTTCAAGTGTTGTCATTTTTGACATTGTGGATGATTTGTTCCAATTTTATCTTAAGTATTTTTGTTTCCTCTTTCAAACTACTGAAATCTCTAAGCTTTTGATCCAAAATATCGAATCGCTTATCTTGCATTACTACATGGCCATTGATTTTAGTAGTCATGTGATAATGCCCCTTAAAACTAGTTTCCGTAATAGCCTTAGTTTCTTTTATTATCTGAATTTGGCGGTGGATACCCAACATAGTGGTTCAATGGTTTGTATTTTGGGTGGTTCTAATATAAATTTCATCTTTTCATAAGTATGAAAGCATTGTTACCAAGAAAATCTTTTTCAAACATAGCATCAAGAACACCTCTAAAAAACAAAGGTAAGCCAACGTAAAAACTTCTAAGGAGTAAATTAATATGACACTTGGGATTATAACTCTTTTGTATCAATAGTAATATATCCAAAGATTCTTTTAAGGATTCATTACTCAAGTACATATAGCTTAGGCCTTCGGAACCCTCGCCCAAGTAGGGCGGAAAAGGTAAATCTAAAGGACGACTAGACATAGTAACATGCAAAGAGAAAACTAAACAAAGACAAAAATTTTATTTCTTATTTTTCATGAGACAACCTAAATATAACATCAAATAAAAAGAAGAACAATTGAATGATAATTTGTGTGAAGTTACTTGATAGTTGGTGATGGTATTCCCCGGCAACGGCGTAAGAAATCTGAAAGGATCAATATGGTTGACTACACGGTGGGGGGGGTGAATGGGCAACTAAATTTTTTTAACTTTTCCTTAACAATTTAGGCTTAGCATCAAATAAGTTGGCCAGATGTGCAACTAGGTGAGGAACCTATATGATGCTAAACACAACAAGTACACAAGCACGCAAGGGATACAACACGATAATAGCTTGCAAGAAGTAAAGGTAAGAGATAACCAAAAGTGGAGCCGGTGGAGATGAGGATGTGTTATCGGAGTTCCTTCCCTTGTGAGCAAGCACGTCTCCGTTGGAGTGGTGTGGAGGCACAATGCTCCCCATGAATCCACTAGGGCCACCGTACTCTCCTCACGCCCTCACACAATGCAAGATGTTGTGATTCCACTATTGGTGCTCTTGAAGGCGGCGACCGAACCTTTACAAAGAAGGTTGGGGTTATCTCCACAACAGAATTGGAGGCTCCCAATGACACCACGAAGCTTCACCACAATGGAATGTGGCTCCGAGGTGACCTCAACCGTCTAGGGTGCTCAAACACCCAAGAGTAACATGATCCGCAAGGGATTAGTGGGGGAAATCAAATTTCTCTTGGTGGAAGTGTAGATCGGGGCCTTCTCAACCAATCCCTAGAAAATCAACAAGTTTGATTGGCTAGGGAGAGAGATTGGGCTAAAATGGAGCTTTGAGAAACAATGAAGCTTTGGGAAGGAAGAGGTAATCATCTTGGGGAAGAAGACCTCCTTTTTATAGTGGGGGATAAGATCCAACCATTATCCCCACTCTCAGCCACGTGCGTCACGGTACTACCGCATATGACCACGGTACTACCGCAAGGGCTTGAGGTACTACCGCTGCGACATGCGGTACTACCGCTTGCATGGAAGTGTCAGGCGTAGGCCGATTGCACTGGGCAGCTAGTGGTAGAACCACCGGAGCGGTACTACCGCGAGGCAATGCGGTACTACCGCATGGTCGGTAATGACTGGCACTGGAGATGCACGGAAGTAAAAATTACTTCCATGCCTACCTCCGCTGAGGGCGGAGCTGCGAAAAAGTCCGACACGGTAGTACCAGAAATGCATCATGGTACTACCGCAAGAGGGCGGATTAAAAAATTACATCCGCGCCTACTACCGCAGGCGCACGTACCAAGGCAGGGGACAGCGGTACTAGCGCTCCACTGAGTGGTACTACCGCGGGCTCCTATGGTACTACCGCTCCCTTGAGCGGTACTACCGCTGGCCACTGAAAACAAGCACCCCCGTAGGCCTTACTTTGTATAGACACGGAAAACGAGGTCGAACTCCATTGCAGCGAAGGAAATGTGGTGCAACAGAATAGATGTGTATGTGTTGATTCCACCCAAACCTTTCCGAAGCGGACCCCCTCTTAATAGTATGGCTTTCCTACGACCCAAATCCACCGAAAGGAAACATAGAGAACAACCGTCTTTGATAAGCTCCTAGGGGCACCGAATCGTCTTGTGCCTAGACATGAGATATCTAAAATGCTCAGTGCACATGATTAGTCCGCATAGGCATTGTCATCAATCACCAAAACCATTTAAGGAGAAATATGCCCTTACAATCTCCCCCTTTTTGGTGGATTGATGACAATACGGGATTTGCACATAAAGATATAAAATGAGCATATGCAAACCCAAGATCTATAAAATATAGACAGGCTCCCCCTAGATGTGTGCATTCCATAGATATGCTTTGGACTGCAAAGCGCACACACTAGGATCAACACTTGTAACATCCCAAAATTCCATTTTGGAATGTTATGAATATAGCTATGCATCTATCATCACCATTGCTTGAATTGTATGTGTTAGTTGAAATGCCTTTTCTGGTTTTCAGAAAGTCCCCTTCTACTTTTCCCTATGTTGCTCCCCTATTTGAAATTTTGGTTAAATGTTCAAAATAAGAGAGGAGTAACATGACACTCCACACCAGGGTCAAATTGGTGAATGATTTGAACAAAAATGACCAGGGGTTATTTTGAAAATATTTGCAAAAAGGATCTAAAAACAATTAGGCAATTTCTGAAAATAATATTTTTTTCAAAGTGTTCAAATGACAGAATAGAAATGTTCATTAAATAGCATTTATTATTCTGTTAATTTTGATATATAATACCCCTATATTTACAAAAGATTTGAATTGCTTTAAAAGCTTTTGAATGTCTTTGAAAATTATTAAAAAGAAACGGTAACCGTTTCCGGTATTAAACGGGCCGGCCCACCGGCTTTAAAAGCCGAAACCGTTACCGGTCGGCCGACCGAGCGCATTCACTCCCCTCTCTCTCTCTGACGCTGGACCCCACCCATCCGACCGTTTCCCTCGCTCGGTCGTCGTCTTCTCCCTCCCCCGCGTGCGCCGGACCCGACGCCGGTCGCTCCCCCCCCTCACCGGATCTCTCCCCTCTCTCTCCCCCGCACCCCGAGCGCCCCTATATAAACCGGACCACCCCCGCGTCCATTTCCCCCCCGAGCCCCTTCTCTCTCTCACCGAGACGCCGTCAATTTCTCGTCGGAGCTCCACCACCACCGGACGTCGCCGTCGAGCGTAGCCACCACACCCGACCACCGTTCGCCTCACCGTCGCCACCAATCGACTCCGGAGGACCGTCCCCGTCGCCCGGACCACTTCCCCGTCCTCCCCGACCACCGGAACACCTCGCCGCCGCAATCGCCGCTACCGGACTCGCCGGAGTACCCCGACGCCGGCGACTTCTACCCTGTAAGCCCCCTCGACCGTCCGATCCAAATCCCACGGTCCAGATTAGAACGAACTTAAGTCCGAACCGTTTTCTTCTACCGAACGGTCGCCCGCTCTAATTCACCTACCGAACGCCCCCCTTAGCCAATCGGATCGCGCCACGTAGCCCCCTGACCGACGCAATCTTTTTTTTTTAATTTCTGTTTTGTTTTAATTAACAGAGTGTTTTCCAATTTTGTTTTGCTTATATCTTTTAATCTGTTTAGAGTTTTGAGTTGATTCTTTTTGCAATAGCTCACATTTTTCATGTAGTTTCACCCTGTACTTTCAAATTTCAAATTTGAACTATAAAATTTGAATTGAATCAAATTTGCTTAAAATCTTCAAATCTGAATAACTAGAGTTTAAAAATAGATTTTGATATGATTCTTTTTGCTACTGTTTGATATTAGTTAGGACTATCTTCATGTTTAGTTTGAGGATTTTCATGACATATTTGATTAGTGTTCCAACCAGAAACAGAATCTGCTTATTATTATAATATAGTTTTATAAACTTAATTTTGATTAGTTTGATTTAGAATTTGGTTTTATTTTGTTTATTAAGTTCTGTTAGTAAACATTTAGTGTTTTCACTTACTGTTAATAAAAATATAAATTTGCCTAGTTTAATTTCATTTAACATAGGAATCACAACTTCTTTTCAAATAGGCATAATTTGATTAAAACAACTAACTAGTAATAGTTTTGTTTTCAAATAAAGTTTTATAATATTTAATTCTGTTTTCTAAGACAGATTTAATAGTAAATTCTTTTCTACTAAGAACATGTTTTGCTAATAAATAACAAGTTTAGTTTTCATTCTTTTGTTAGTATAACTATAGTTGATTCATATAGTGTTTATCACAAACTTGTATAAACTCTACTAAAGTTTTCCCAACAAACTTAAATTGATTATATTCTGTTTATTAATAAAATATGCTATTGTTTCTTTGCTGACAACAACAATTGTCTTGTCATTTCAAAATAGTTTTATTATGTCAATAGTGTTTTCATCCCTCACCTTTTGGAAAACAAAACTTTGTGTGTTTTACTTGCTAGAGACTTTTGTGCATTGTTTGCATAGTTTGTTTAGTACTTCTTTGCTGAATGTTATGAGTACTTATTATGGTTGTATGCTTATTTGAGTGCATTGTTTGTTTCGTTAGATTATCCGGAGTGCGAAGCTTGTTACTTAGAGTCACTCACGTACGAAGATCATCAATCAGGCAAGTCACTTTGATCATGTTTTACCCATGTTTTATATGCATTAGTTCTACCATTCCCCCAGTTGCATGCAAGATAGGTTAGTTGGAAACTTGGTTAAATTGTAGTAGTATCATGTGGTAGGTACCCCTCCTCAACCCCTTTTACAACATTGGCCCCGGGAAACGTTGTTTTACTTTTGCTATGCTATTAGTAGACGGGGTTGGTTGTGTGAATCATGAGAGTTGAGAGAGTTAATAATTTCAAGACCTGCATAATGATCAAGATTTCAAGACTCCAAGTTTTCAACATACCTCTGGGTGGATGATGGTTGAACGGCACCCTGGAGAAACCAGTGGTTAGCCTAGGTGATGCTGGAGATGGCCAGTATTCACGCGGAAAGGTCCACCCAGGCACAAAGGGATGGATGGGTGATTCAAGACCCAAGGCTTACCTGCACAGCCACAAGTCATTATGGGCTCTGGCTTGGTCGGATATCGTGGTGACCCTGGACAGGCGGTGCTACGAGAGGTAGAAGAACGGTAGGAAAGGATGGGCACCGTCAGAGTCGCAGGGAAACCCTTTGGAAGACCATGTTTTGGTCATCCGTTTCTCAAACACCCTGAAGTGCGAGAAATCAAACGGAGGCGACCAAATCTTGTGGGGAACGTGTGCAAAACTCTGCAGAGTATTTCAAACCTAATCGATTAGCCGTGTCCACGGTCATGGACGACTTGAGCCAAAGGAATTGGAACTTCCGGAACTCTCAACACAAATAATATGATGATGTGGGTATTTAATAATTTTGGGTATGAGAATTGGTTGGTGGAACCATCTCATTAATCAACCAACTTAGTAATATTTTGCTTAACCCCCTTCGATGTAGGAAAAAACTTGGCTTTACGCAAAACTTACCACCCCACCTGCCATATAAGCATATAGACTAGCTGATTATTTTCACACTTCTACTGTGACTTTGCCGGCATATTCCATATGCTGACCTACACGGCTGCAACGTATCATGTTGCAGAGTACTTTTCCGACCAGGAGTGAGGACACGTTCTATGCTCAGTGAGATGCCCTTGGAGTCAGATGGACTCATCTACCTTCGACGCTTCCGCAAGATTTAGATATTCTCATGAGTTGGCCTTTAGCCACTTTATTGTAATATTATTGTAATAAAGGACTCGATATGAGATTTCGATTAATATAATGCTGTGTGATTTCCCTTTGATATATACATTGATGTACCGTGTGTGTACCAGCATGATCTTGGGATGGTACGGAAACACCGGAGACTTGACCTTTCAGGTCGGGTCGCTACAACACTCCCCCTATATTTTATAAACAAGGCAATCCTTGTAACAAAATGAATAACACTAAGTATGGAAACAAGGCATAGCATGTGAGCATGAAGATAAGGGTACATAAGAGATAGACTCACAAGCTACGAATCATACTAGAAAATAATAAGATAGGAATGGTAACATATGTCTCACACCATATGATAGAAGAAGTCTCCTAGTCTCACACACAAACGACATAAACCAAAGTTCAATGGAAGCAAAGAGACGACGAAACACAATGCAAAACACTCACAAATCCTACACTCTCTCCCCCTTTGGCATCGAGACGCCAAAAAGGCATAGAGGACACCGAACACACATGTGGTAGCTCCCATGCAGAAAGATCAGTCATCAAGCTCATCCTCTGATGCAACTGGAATGGACTCCTCATCTAAATCAGCCCATTGGAACTTCTGCTTCGCCATCCAAGTAGCCTTAGGAGTGATGTCCTTCTCAGACCCACTCGAGATACTCTCGCCAAGCTTCCTCAGAATCCGCTTGTCATGCTGGCGACTCTCCTTCTGAGCAATGTGAGCCTCATACTGTCCCTTGGCCTACATGAAGAATAGAGTCTTCATCCTAAGAGAGAGCTTCTTGGCCCAAGATGGCTCAGAAGACGATGGCACATACATCTCAGAACTATCATCTTCCTCCTCATCAACCTCCATATGAGCAGGTGCTGACTTAGTGGTAGTGTTAGCCCACTTGTCCTTTTGACGCAGCCGAATGGGTTCATGAAGAAACAAGTGAGCCTCAAGGTCCACACCTAGAAAGGTCTTCTCCCAAGTTGTACGAATAAAGATGAATAGGTAGGGCCCATAAATTGGGACCTTATGGTTGAACACAGCAGTCCGAAGCTCATTCCACATAATGTGAGAAACTTCAAGGGGTTCAGGACTTTCATTGCGTCCTTTCTCACAGAGTAGCAACATATCCACCAGATAGGAATGCACCTTGTCCTTGTCTCCCATGCGAGGAAAAAGAATGTTGCGGAAGATCCGGTGCATGACATCAAGGAACGGGTTGAGAACAGAAACCTGCTCACCAGAGAGTAAAGTCTTCATAATATAGTAGGGCATAAGCTTCTCCTTACATGGAGGCTGGGGGTTGCTGTGAGGGAGAAAACCAACGGGCTCCTCAATCCCCTCACCGCGGACAAGAAACAAGTCCATGAACTTCTTCCAGTTAGCAGATAGCCTCTCTTCATTGGTCATCCAAGTCATGGTCCACTGCACATCAGAGTGGAATTGGACAGAAGCAAAGAACTGACCCACCATCTTGGGATCAAAGTCAAGATGGAACGAGATGATGTCCTCGATAGCAAATTGCTCCACCATACTCCGAGCCTCACCAAAGTATGCCTGGTTCTTCTTCATATGATCCAAGTCAATCCATTGGACCGGAACATAGAGATTCTTCTTGCCCTTGATCACATCGAGATGAATAAGGTTTTGTTGCTTTGTCCAAAACAAGTCATTGCCCTTGGAGTCTTCCCTAGGTTTGACATAGGGGTCGATCAACCGACGAGACAAAAACTCAGCTTGAGGCATGTCTTCCCAATTGTCAACAGGCTCCTTGATCTTGGAAGTTGTCCTCTTGCAACAACGTGGTGGGGCATTGGACCCCTCTTGAGCATCTGGATTGCGAAGATGCTTTGAACTAGTGTCACGAGAGGGATTCGAGCGCCTTAGACTAGAACCAGAAGCGGAGCCACCACCTATGACACACAATGCAAACACAAGAGACAAATGAGAAAGGAGTCAAGGCAAAGACCAAAGAAGACACGAAAACCAAGGAAGAACTTCAACTCTCCCATCATAGACATGTCAAACTTATTTGTCATCAAAGTGGAAAATTCTTCATTGAAAGCTTTGTTAGGAGAACCAAATATAATATCATCAACATATAGTTGGCATATGAACAAGTTCCCATTGACCCTCTTTGTAAAAAGAGTGGGATTGATTTTCCCAATTTCAAACCCACGGTCTTGCAACATCTCGGTAAGGTGGTCATACCATGTGCATGGAGCTTGATTAAGGCCATAGAGAGCCTTATCGAGAATGTATACAGGTTTGGGGAACTTGGGATCCTTGCACCTTGGGGGTTGGTTGACATATACCAACTCCTTAAGAGTACCGTTAAGAAAAGCACTCTTGACATCCATTTGATATAATTTAAAGTTATGATGAGAAGCATATGCAAGCAACATGCGAATAGATTCAAGGCGAGCAATAGGAGCAAAGGTTTCACCATAATCGATACCCTCGACTTGGGAGTAGCCTTGTGCAACCAATCTTGCCTTGTTGCGAATGACGATACCGTTTGCATCATTCTTGTTTTGGAAGATCCATTTAGTTCCAATAACATTGTGGTTCTCCTGAGGTCTTGGCACCAGTCACCATACTTGGTTGGGCTCGAAGTGGTTGAGTTCATCGAGCATAGCTTCAACCCACTCCATATCCTCGAGTGCATCTTGTACGTTAAGGGGATCAATGCAGGAAACAAACGCGTGATGTTCACAAAAGTTTGTTAATTTTTTATGAGTGGTTACCCCTTTTTGCAAGTCACCGTAGACGTTTCCCAACAAATGTTGTCTAAGTTTGAGCTTGGCAGCATTCTTGGCGACTCATCCCTCTAAGATTTCCTCCATGGAAGGTTGAGGGACAACATTCTGAGTGTCATCTTCTTGATGATCTTGAGCGCCTTCGTGAGATTTCTCTTGATCTTGAAGAAGATCCTGATCTTGAGCTTGCTCGGAGACGTGAACTTGATCTTGGGCATCACTTGGTGAACCACCATCATCAGTAGATTGATCTTTCCCTTGATCTTGTCCATGTGGTAGAGGACCTTCATTTTGTTCTTCGGAAGCGTGTGTCTTGCATCGGTAATGGTTCCACTTGAGTGGAACATTGTCCTTATCCTTTGGCCACAAGGGGTTCCTCAACGGCTAGGAAGTATCCCACACCCATTCTTCTTGTGGCCTAGGGAGGAATTTCATCACCTACACCACCAAGACCACTTTGCTCCACTTGGGAGCCATTATTTTCATCAAACTCTATGTTACTCGTCTCCTCAACGAGTCCCGTGGACTTGTTGAGGACAAGGTAAGCATGAGAGTTTGCAGCATAACCAACAAATATGCCCTCATGGGCCCTAGATTCAAATTTAGACAAATGAGCACCTTTCTTGAGAATGAAACACTTACAACCGAAAACGCGAAAGTATTTGAGCTTGGGATTGTTCCCGATAAGAATACCATAAGGAGTCTTGTTCAAGACTTTGCGGAGATAGAGCCGGTTTGATGCATGACACGCTGTGTTGATGGCTTTGGCCCAAAAGTTGTACAGAGATATGAACTCTGCCATCATGGTTCTTACCGCATCCATCAACGTCTGGTTCTCCTCTCCACAACACCATTTTGTTGAGGGTGTAAGGTGTGGAATATTGGTGCTTTATCCCTTCATCACTGAGAAACTCATTTAGGGTGTAGTTCTTGAACTCAGTGTCGTTGTCACTTCTGATCATCAGAATCTTTGCATCATGTTGACGCTGGACTTCATTTGCAAAGTGGACAACGGTCTGTTCGGTCTCACTCTTCCTCTTGAAGAAATATACCCAAGTATATCTCGAGTAATCATCCACAATCACCAAGCAATATCTTCTTCCACCAAGACTGTTAAAATATGGATGCCCAAAGAGATCCATGTGAAGAAGCTCTAAGGTCCTCTTTGAGTAGATTGTTGTAGTTGGATGATGAGCCTTTTCATGTATCTTTCCTTTGATACAAGCACTGCAAGCACGATCTTTGGCAAAACTCACGTTTGTTAGTCCAAGAATGTGATCCCCTTTGAGGAGACTTTGCAAAGATCTCATATTGACATGGGCTAGTCGGCGATGCCGAAGCCATCCCACATCAACTTTAGCCATTAGGCATGTCGCGGTCTTAGTGGGTCGTTCAGAGAAGTTAATCACATAGAGACCGTTTTCGACATGTCCAACAAAGGCTACTTTAAGAGTCTTGCTTCATAAAAGGGTCACAGTATCAATGCCAAAGAAAGTACTAAAACCCATGATTGCAAGTTGACGAACGGAAAGTAAATTGTATACAAGGGTCTCAACAAGCATGACTCTCTCAATATTTAAAGTCGGAGAGATAACCACCTTACCAAGACCCAATATGTTTGAGATTGCATCATACCCAAATGAGACTTGGGTGTCCACAGATTCATTGGGTTGAACATCCACCACCAAGTCCTTGCTTCCGGTCATATGATTTGTTGCTCCGCTATCGAGCAACCATGAGACTCCCGAGGAAGCAAAGTACTACAAGAGATTAATGTTTGGTTTTAGGTACCCATTCTTTAATGGGTCCTTTCAAGTTAGCAACAAGGGTCTTAGGAACCCAAATACACCATTCAATGTACTCTTAAGAAGAACCAACATATTTGGCATAAACATGCCCATCACTAGCATGACACAAAACATAAGAGGGGTTAAAGTCTCCTGCTCTTACAAAGGTTTCCTTGAGCGGTGGAATTTCCTTGGTGTTCACCATCTTCTTCTTCTTGATTTTGGGTGCAAACCCAACTCCTTCTTTTTCCACAACTTCCTTCTGATTACTCAAGAGATAATTGATCGTCTTCTCACCTTGGATACACATCACCAAGCCCTTTTCAAGATGCTCTTTTAGCTTAGCATTTTCCTCCACAAGATGGCATGCTCACAACATGGGTTAGTAGTAGATGCATTATCAATTTGAACAAAAGGAGGACACATGGCAATTTCCTTAGTGAGTTTTACTTGGAGTTGATCGTGCGACTCCTTAAGAGAGGCATGAGCACATTTTAATGCCTTGTGAGCATTGTTAAGTGTGTCAAGCTCAACCTTGAGTCGATCATGGCCAACTCCAAGTGCAGCCTTTTCAGACTTGAGCACATGGTTAAGAACAATAGCATGATCACAATCTTTAAGTAATTTAGCAAGGTCATCATTTTGTGACTCCTCAAGAGTCATACGAAGACCTTTCTCTTCCTTAAGATAAATCGATAGATCCGCTATCTCGTCGGCGTAATCACGACTATGGCCTCTCAACTCCTCAAGAAATTCTTCTTGAGACTCAATAGTGTAATGGGCCTCACCAAGTCGTTCCAAGAGAGCAACGAAGTGCTTCTTGGACTCTCCCTTGAGCTTACACATGAATTTGTCAAAATCATTTGTATCTTATTTCGCCTCCTCATGTTCATCCACACATTCTAGAGATGGAGTGGAAGAAATAGAAGTCTTAATGTTTGAGGTTTTGGCGTTGGAGGTTACCTTGGTGATACCTTTAGCCATGAGGCACCTCGCGACGATGTTCTCATTGGGGGTGTCGAATAGTGACACCTTTGTTGGGGTAGAGGAAGCAATTGCCACATATTCCATTGCCATTCCTTCACTGCTTGTGTCTTCGTCACCAACATCATCATCCGAGGCATACTCTTATTGAGCCACCAATACTTTGTGAGGAGTCTTCTTTGTGAAGTTGGTTTTGTTAGGGATGGACTTAGCCTTAGCTTTGTGAATGAGCTTGCCACCATTGTCTTCCCTCTTCTCATATGGGAAATCCACCACAAAGTGACTCACATTACCACAGTTGTAGCATGTTCTCACACATTGCTTGCCCTTTGACCCATTTGAGTTGTTCTTGGAGAACTTGGGCCTTGTGTTTCTCTTGTTGCCCCAAAATTGTCTGGACGCAAGAGCCATGTGCTCATGATAAGCATATTCGGTGTCCTCGAGGCAACCCTCTTCTTCTAGTTATTCTTCCTCTTGACTGACCTTGGCGTTCAATGCAAGGTTGGGAGAGGATTTCTTTGACCATTGCACGTGAGCGAGAGCATTGTCAGCTGTCGTGTTCGGGATGTTCATTGCAATAAAGTCATCTAACACATCACTAGAGTACAAGGTGTGAAAGTCTGGCCTTTGACGGATGACAGCGGACATGGCCTTAAGAAACTTACACTTGATCCAAGTATCATCCAAATCCTTGCTGCCATGATCCTTGAGGGAAACAGTGAGAGCGGTCACCCTTCTATAGAGATCACGCGGTTCCTCATCCTCTATCATCACAAACTCATCTGACTGATCAAGGACAACTTCATAGTTTGACCGTTGAATGCTTGAACTGCCCTTGTACATGGAGATAATGTGTTCCCAACACTCTTTAGAAACAGTGAAGGGTCGTAGGTGAGGTAGGTCTTTAGTAAGAACAGCAGCATGGAGTATGAACAAGGTGGAAGAATTTAGCTGTTTATCCGCTTGTTCTCTTGGAGTAAGATTGAGTGGATCATGAGGATAGTATCCTTCTTCAATGAGTCTTATGAGATTAATTGAGTTGTGATCTAAATGCGACTTGATACTAAAAACCCATTTAGCAAAATCATTCTTAACAAGTTTAGGAGGAGGACCATGATTAACTATATGAGGTGGGTGCATCGGTCCTCCATAGACCATGGGATGGGGAACTGAGGCAAAGCTCCCTGACCCATTAACTCCTTGAGAACGATTATGCTTGTCAGCACTAGCCCCCTCCTTACCGGAGTTGACATCCGATGTCGAGTTAGTGGGTTTGATGACTTGCACCACATCGGTAGACACTTTAAGAGTATTAAGGAAATCTTTGAACATGGATTGAATCTCGGTCGCCATGGAGGATTTGAGTAAGGACAAAGCCTCATTCAAATCCTCGTGTGAGACTGTGTTCACCCCCATGGCCTTGGGAAGTTCTCATGCATGCTCCTCTTCGCCAGCCATACTCTTTGGATGGTGAAACCCTTAATAAAGAGACGTGGCTCTGATACCTATTGAAAGGATCGATATGGTTGACTATAGGGGGGTGAATAGGCAACTAACGCTTTTTAACTTTCCCTTAACAATTTAGGCTTGGCATCAATTAAGTTGGCTAGATGTGCAACTAGGTGAGGAACCTATATGATGCTAAACACAACAAGTACAGAAGCAAGCAAGGGATACAACACGATAATAGCTTGCAAGAATTAAGGTAAGATATAACCAAAAGTGGAGCAAGTGGAGAAGAGGATGTCTTACCGGAGTTCCTTCCCTTGTGAGGAAGTACGTCTCCGGTGGAGCGGTGTGGAGGCAGAATGCTCCCCAAGAAGCCACTAGGGACACCATATTCTCCTCACGCCCTCACACAATGTGAGATGTCGTGATTCCACTATTGGTGCTCTTGAAGGTGGTGACCGAACCTTTACAAATAAGGTTGGGGCTATCTCCACAACTGAATTGGAGTCTCCCAATGACACCACGAAGCTTCACCACAATGGAATGTGGCTCCAAGGTGACCTCAACATTCTAGGGTGCTCAAACACCCAAGAGTAACAAGATCCGCAAGGGATTAGTGGGGGGAATCAAATTTTCCTTGGTGGAAGTGTAGATTGGGGCCTTCTCAACCAATCCCTAGAAAATCAACAAGTTTGATTGGCTAGGGAGAGAAACCGGGCTAAAATGGTGCTTTGAGAAACAATGGAGCTTTGGGAAGGAAGAGGTAATCTTATTGAGGAAGAAGACCTCCTTTTTATAGTGGGGGATAAGATCCAACTGTTATCCCCACTCTCAGCTCTGCGCGTCGCGATACTACCGCATATGACCACGGTACTACCGCAAGGGATTGCGGTACTATCGCTGCAACATGCGGTACTACCGCTTGCACGGAAGTGTCAGGCGTAGGCCGATTGCACTAGGCAGCTAGCGGTAGAACCGCCGGAGCGGTACTACCGCGAGCCCATGCGGTACTACTGCATGGTCGGTAGTGATTGGCACTGGAGACACATGCAAGTAAAAAATTACTTCCGTGCCTACCTCCGCTGAGGGCGGAGCTGCAAAAAAGTCCGACACGGCAGTAACGGAAATGCATCACGGTACTACCACAAGAGGGCGGATGTATAAAATTACATCCGCACCTACTACCGCAGGCGCACGTACCAGGGCAGGAGACAGAGGTACTACCGCTCCACTGAGCGGTACTACCATGGGCTCCTGTGGTACTATCGCTCCCTTGAGCGGTACTACCGCTGGCCACTGAAAATAAGCACCCCCACAGTCCTTACTTTGTATAGACACGAAAAACAAGCTGGAGCTCCATTGAAGCGAAGGAAAGGCGATGCAATAGAATAGATGTGTACGTGTTGATTCCACCCAAACCTTTCCAAAGCGGACCCCCTCTTAATAGTACGGCTTTTCTACGACTCAAATCCACCGAAAGGAAACATAGAGAACAACCGTCTTTGATAAGCTTCGAGGGGCACCGAATCGTCTTGTGCCTAGACATGAGATATATGAAACGCTCAATGCACACGATTAGTCTGCAAAGGCCTTGTCATCAATGATCAAAACCACTTCAGGAGAAATATGCCCTTAGAAAATCCTTCCTGATACTTGTGATCCACGTTGGGTTTTCCATGAAGACGAACATGTCATCAGAACAAAATATGGGTAAGTATTTCCCTCAGTTATGAAACCAAGGTTTATCGAACCAATAGGAATACAAATCCTCAACCGTCTTCATCGGCGGCACACAAAAGAACAAACAACACTAGCAAGAGGGTTGTCACTCCCCTTGATCTCGTTATTTGCAAGCAAATGAGTTGTGTAGATAACTGTAGATAATTAAAAATTGCAAAATAAAATAAAAGGTAAATAAGATCAGCAAGGTAATAATAGCGTTTGTAAATATATAAGTGAATAGACCCGGGGGCCGTAGTGTTCCCTATGGCATTTCTCATAGAAATAGCATATGGTGGGTTGATACTTGTGATTTACGTTGGGTTTTCCGTGAACCGGAATGGGTTATCGCAGCAAAATGTGGGTAAGTATTTCCCTCAGTTATGAAACCAAGGTTTATCTAACCAATAGGAATACCAATCCTAAACCGTCTTCAGCGGCTTCACACAAAAGAACAAACAACTTGCACCCAACGCCAATAAGAGGATTCTCAACCCTTTGATCTCGTTATTTGCAAGCAAGTGAGTTGTGTAGATAATTGTAAATTGCAAAATAAAATAAAACCAAATAAATAACATAAAGGTAGTAATAGCGTTTGTGAATATATATAAGTGAATGGACCCGGGGCCATAGAGTTCTCTAGTCGCATCTCTCATAGAAATAGCATACGGTGGGTAAACAAATTACTGTTGGGCAATTGATAGAAAAGTGAATACTTATGCGATTTTCACGACAATGATCATGTGTATATAGGCATCACATCCATAAGAAAATAGGCCGACTCCTGCATGCACCTATTACTATGACTCCACTCATGGACCACTATCCAGCAAGCATCTAGAGAATTAAGTAAAACAGAGTAATGCTTGAAGAACGATGACATGATGTAGACAAAGTAAACTCAATCAACATGAATAAACCCCATGGTTTTATCCTTAGTATCAGCAAAACAAATATGCAACTTGTCCCCTTCTGTCACTGGGATATAGAAACTCGTCTGGTTGCACCTACTACAACACACCACTCCCACCAAAAAATATCAATCTACTTGGCCAAACTATCTCAATAGATCGGAGAGCATTACAAAGCTATGATGATCATGCAAATAAGAATATTAGTATTCAGGTTTGACTCAAATACTTTACATGAATAATCTGAACATAAACTCACAATTCATCGGATCCTAACAAACACACCATACAAAGGGATTACATCGGATATATCAAGGCAAGTATGTGATGAACTATGTATAAGATCAAGGGAGAGAGTGATTGCCATCTAGGTACAACCTACAGACCTGTAGGTATGTGGTGAACTACTCACACATCATGGTGAGCGATGCAAGGTAGATGAAGAGGCCCTCCGTGATCGATCTCGCCTTCGGCAAGGTGCCGAAACAGAGGTGTAGATGTGCTCCCGTCAGAACAGAGACTTGCGGCGGAGTAAAAAGTGTTTCAGGAGCTCCCCTAGGGTTTTTGCAATATTCGAGAATTTATAGGCTAGAGAGGGGCGTCGGGAGACGCTCGAGGGAGGCACAACCATCAGGTCACCCCCCCAGGCGTGCCCTTTCGTCTTGTGGGCCCCTCGAGCAGCTCTCGGCCTCCTTCCGAAGCTTCCGGTTCTTCTTTTGTTCCAGAAAAAATCATCAATAAGTTTCGTGTCAATTGGACTTCGTGGTACTGTAAACGTGAAAAGTCAAAAACATGTAGAAAACATCAACTGGCACTGGGCACTAGGTCAATAGGTTAGTGCACAAAAATAATATAAATTGGTAAATAAATGCCCCAAAAGTATCCTAGAATGATAATATATCAACATGGAACAATGAAAAATTATAGATACATTGGAGATGTATCATGGGTAAACAAATTACTGTTGGGCAATTGATAGAAAAGCGAATAGTTATGCGATTTTCATGACAAGGATCATGTGTATATAGGCATCACGTCCATAAGCAAATAGGCCAACTCCTGCCTTCACCTATTACTATTACTCCATTCATCGACTGCTATCCAGGAGGCATCTAGAGTATTAAGTAAACAGAGTAATGTTTGGAGAACGATGACATGATGTAGACAAAGTAAACTCCATCAATATGAATTAACCCCATCGTTTTATCCTTAGTAGAGGCAACACAAAGACGTATCTTGTCCCCTAGTTTGTCACCGAGATATAGAAACTCGGTAGGTTGAACCTACCACAATGCACCACTCCCACCCAATAAATATCAATCAAGTTGGCCAAACTATCTCAATAGATCAGATAACATTACGAAGCTATAGTGATCATGCAAATAAGGATCATAGTAATCAGGATTGACTTAAATACTTTTCATGAATAATCTGAACATAAACTCACAATTCATCGGATCCCAACAAACGCACCATACAAAGGGATTACATCAGATAGATCAAGGCAAAAATGTGATGAACATCTTGAGAGAGAGAGAGAGATTTCCATCTAGGTCCTACCTACGGACCCATAGGTCTATGGTGAACCAGTCACATATCATCATCGTGAGGGAAGCAAGGTTGATGAAGAGGCCCTACGTGATCGATCCCCCCTCCGACAGGATGCCTGAACGAAGCTCTAGACAGGCTGCTGTTGGAACAGAGACTTGCGTCAGCGTAAAAAGTGTTTCAGGACCTCCTCTAGGGTTTTTGGGTTATTAGAGAATTTATAGGCCAGAGAGGGACGTTAGGAGAGCCACGAGGGTCCACCACATATTAGGGCGCACGCTGATGTGTGCTGGGGCCCTCATGCGCCTCCCGGCCTCCTCCCAAAGCTTACACGTATTCTTTTGGTCCATAAAAAATCATCAAAAAGTTTCATGGCAATTGGACTTCGTTTGGTATTGTAAACCTGAAAAGTAAAAAACATGCAGAAAATAGCAACTGACATTGGGAAATGGGTCAATAGGTTAGTGCTCAAAAATACTATACTTTAGTAAACAGATGTCCAAAAAGTATCCTAGAATGATAATATTTCAGCATGGAACAATCAAAAATTAAAGATACATTGGAGACGTATCAAACCATAGGTCATGTGGCAAACTACTCACAAATCATCATGGAAGCATCAAAGTTGACGAAGCTGGCCTCCATGATGAATCCCCCCTCTGACTACACTCTAGAAAAGGGCTCCAGATGGGATCGCAGAGGAACATAAGCTTACGGCGATGATAAAATTGTTTCGGTTTCCGCTCTTGTAGTTTCCGGATTTTAGGGAATTTATAGCGTTGGAATTAGTTCAAACGAGGCCACATGGAACCCAAAAGCTCATAGGGCGCACCCCTAAGCATGTACCTCCCTCAATCATTGTCTGATACATCCCCAAAGCTTCTCAGGTCTCTCCTTTTCCAAAATAAATCACCGTAAAGTTTATCATTATGGCACCCCAGCTCAGAGCAATCGGTTTACCTTGCGTTGCCAGCCTAGAGATCAAGTCTTCTGGCAACACACAACAACTTGGTACAGAAAATAACTGTTTTATTGATCACTTGCGGATACAAAGGTTCAACATTACATGATAAGCGAGGCCAAGTGGCACACATGGTGCGGCTGCACTTACATACATTATTTGGTAGACAAATCAGGGCCTCGATGATAATAGAAACAACTACGCGGCAATGGAGCGGCTTTAGACTGCGTCGGTATTTCCCCAAAGAGGAAGGGATGATGCAGCACAGAGATGGTAAGTATTTCCCTCAGTTATGAAACCAGTAGGAGAACCACGCAAAACTATGTAAATGGTATCTCCACACAAAGAACAAATACTTGTAACCCGACGCGTCAGAGAGGTTGTGAATCTCTACACGATAAAAAGATAGATTGGTTGTAGTATATTGGATGGATAGATCGCAAAAGAACACAAAATAAAATAAGCAAATAAAAAGTTCAGCAAAGTATTTTGGGTTTTTGGAATAATAGATCTGAAAAAAGTGGCAAAAAGATAGATCAGAAAGCAATATGTTGGAAGATAGACCCGGGGGTCGTAGGTTTCACTAGTGGCTTCTCTCATGAGTATAGCACACGATGGGTAAGCAAATTATCGTTGGGCAATTGATAGAAGATCAAATAGTGATTATGATATCCAAGGCAATGATCATTATATAGGCATCACGTCCAAGATAAGTAGACCGAAACGATTCTGCATCTACTACTGTTACTCCACACATCGACTGCAATCCAACATGCATCTAGTGTATTAAGTTGATGGGAAAACAGACAAATGCAATAAGAATGATGACATGATGTAGACAAGATCTATTAATGTAGGAATAGACCTCATCTTGTTATCCCTAATAGCAACGATACATGTGTGCCTTGCTGCCCCTTCTGTCACTGGGACAGGGCATCGTAAGATCGAACCCATCGCAAAGCACTTCTTACCATGCCAAGAAAAATCAATCTAGTTAGCTTAACTAAACCAAAGATTCAAAGAAGAAATATGAGGCTATAAGTAATCATGCATACAAGAGATCAAATAGGCCTCAAATAATATTCATGGATAGAAACTAATCATGAACTCAACATTAATCGGATCCCAACAAACACACCACAAAAAGTCATTACATCAAATATATCTCCAAGAGACCATTGTATTGAGAATAAAAAGAGAGAGGGAGGAAGCCATCTAGCTACTTCCTATGGACCCCTAGGTCTACGTTGGACTACTCACGCATCATCGGAGAGGCACCCATGAAGACGATGCACCCCTCCATGATGGTGTTAGATTGGATCTCGTGTTTCTAGAACTTGCGGTGGCTGGAATTGTGTTTCGTCGACTCCCCTAGGATTTTGTAATATTTAGGTATTTATAGAGCAGATAGATGGTGGAGAGGCGTCCCGAGGAGAGCACAACCCATCAGGATGTGCTAGGGGCCTCTAGCGTGCCCTGGTGGGTTGTGGCCTCCTAGGCCCTCCCCTCTGGCACTTCTAGCCCAATAAAACCTCCAAAATATTTCATGGTGTTTGGGCTTCATTTGGTATTGATATTCTACGAAGTAAGAAAACAAGCAAAAGACAACAACTAACACTTGGAACTATGTCAATAGGTTAGCCCCGAAAAAATGATTTAAAGTTGTTATAAAATGATTGTAAAACAACCAAGATTGATAATATAACAACATGGAACAAACAAAAATTATAGATACGTTGGAGATGTATCAACATCCCCAAACTTAATTCCTGCTCGTCCTCGAGTAGGTAAATGATAAAAACAATTTTTTTGATGTGGAATGCTGCCTAACATGTTCATCACATACTATTTTCTTTAGTAGTATGGACATTTGGACTTTTAGATGGTTCAAAGCAATAGTCTAGTTTTGACATGAAAACTTTAATACTCAAGCATACCGACAAGAAACCATGTCTTTCAAAATATCAACACTAAAGAAAGTTATCCCTAGACCATCATGCTAAATCATTGATCCATTCATGAAACACATTCAAATATTAGCCACACCAAATGCTCTAGTATGATCACAGTGCCCCCTAGTTGGTGCTTTATAAGAGAAGATGGTGACTCGAATAAAAGTAAAAATTGCATAAAGTAAATAGATAGGCCCTTCGCAGAGGGAAGTAGGGATTTGTAGAGGTGCCAGAGATCAAGCTTTAAATTAAGAGAGAAAAATATTTTGGGTGGCATGCCTTTCCTGTCAACGAAAACGAACGAGAGCTTTCAATACCTTTCCATGCTAGATATATCATAAGCGATTCGCAAACAGAAAATAAAGTTTATTACTTTTTCCACCATTCTTTCACAATCCATGGCTATCCGAATCCACAGTTGCCTTCCATACCAATACTTTCCAAAGAATTTATTTTTTCACAACATAAAGAAAATATATTTTTCATTTCGGGACTCGGCATCCCGATTACCACCATACTCTCATGCAATGACAAGTGAATAAACACTCATCTTGAGAATAACACATCTAGCATGGAAAAATATCGGTCACCTCTTCCGCTTCATGAGCAGTATGAGCGCACAAAAAGGAAACTCATTTAAAAAATTAGAGATGACACATACAAATTTGCTTGGAACGACATGGAAATACGACATATAGGTAGGTATGGTGGAATCATATGGAAAAACTGGGTTTACGGATTTTGGATGCACAAGTAGTATTTCTACTTAGTACAAGTGGAGGCTCGCAAATAGATTGAGAAGCAGCCAACCAAGAAACAAAAATTCATATCAGCGAGCATTAAGCATAGCAAACACCGAATAATGCACCATAAATAGGATGCAATTTCATTGCACAACTATTAATTTCGTGCTTGCATAGGGAATCACAAACCTTAACACCAATATTCTTACCAAAGCATAATTACTCACCAACATAACTCACATATTACTATCATCATGTCTCAAAACTATTACAAGGAATCAATTTTAATTTGTCTAGTGATCTTCATGAAAGTTTTAATTATATCCCTCTTGAATATCTATCACTTTGGTACTAGTTTCATATATTGACATTGCTTTTGAGATGCTCACATAAATTTAAGTGAAGATCATGAGCATAAAAAATTTCATCTCTCAAATTAATCTAAGTGAAGCATGAGAGCATTTCTTGAGACATGTAAAAGCATGCCGTGCTCAAAAAGATATAAGTGAAGCACATATAGAAATTCCATAGCTCAAAAGGTTTAAGTGAAGCATATAGACCAATTCTAACAAATCATAGCATCATTTTGGCTCTCTCGAATAGGTGTGTCCAGCAAGTATAGTTGTGACAAAATAAAGACTAAATCAAGCAAAGACTCACATAATACCAGTCGCTCCAAGCAAAACTCATGATATGTGACAGTAAAAATATAGCTCCAACTAAAATATTGATGGTCGTTAGAAGAAAAAGGGGATGCCACTCGGGGCATCCCCAAGCTTAGTTGCTTGTTTCTCCTTGGATATAATCTTGGGGGTGCTATAGCATCCACAAGATTAGGCTCTTTCTACTCCTTATTCCTTCATCCATCGTGATCTCACCCAAAACATGAAAACTTCAATCACACAAAACTCAACAAAATCTTCGTGAGATCCGTTAGTATAATAAAGCAAATGACTACTCTAAGTACTGTTGCAAGCCCATTAATATTTTGTTATTGCATTATATCTATTGTATTCTAACTTTACCATGGCTTATATGCCCCTCCCCCCAATACAAGCCATAGATTCGTCAAAATTCGCACACAATGTAATGAAAACAGAATCTGTCAAGAACGGAACAATCTGTACTAATCTATACTCTAACCATACTTATGAACTCAATGAATTCTTAAAAATTAGGAAAAAAATAAGCAATTTGTATATCAACCTTGTGTAAAAAAAATCAGAATTTTGTGCCACTTCTGCGATTTTTAAGAATTCCTTTACTAGACGCAAAAGTTTTTGTTTTTCAACAAGATCAAATAAACTATTACCCAACATGATCCTAATGGATTTACTTGGCACAAACACAAATTAAAACATTAAAAACACAATTATAACATTAGCATAATGGTGTAAACACTCAAAAACAGAAAGCAAAAGCTAAGATAATTTTTATTCATTGGGTTGCCTCCGAACAAGCGCTATAATTGTACGCCCCTAGCTAGGCATAACACATAGATTCAAGTATTATCATCTTTAGTTTCCAATTCCTTAAGAAAATAAGTAGAATTATTCAAGGACATATCATTCATACCTTTAATGGCAATAATTTTAGGAATAAAATTGAAAAATCCATTCTTGCAAGTACTCATTTACCACATCAACCAAATTGGTGTGAATACTAATCATTTTAAGATCCTCATTGTTTCTACTAGAAGTGGCACCCTTGTTCTTAGGAACACGTGTATATTTGCAATCTTTACTAATATGAGTTTTTTCAATAATCTTAACAATAGAAAATGCTGAACTCAAGTTGTTACAGATTTCTTCCAACTTATTAATCTTAACAACTTTCACATTGTGTAAAGTTGTATGCCAAACTCGTAACTCAGATATTCACCTCCACAATCATATCGCAAACATTTTTATCTTCTTGTCACGATGATCTTAAACTTCACTCTGAATTTGCTTGAGCTTTTCAAACGATTCAGACTAGTGTTTAATAAAGTAAATATATACTATATCTACTCAAATCATCAGTGAAGGTAAGAAAATAACGATATCCACCGCACGCTACAAGGCTCATTGGATTGCATAACTCAACATGTATCATCTCCAATAAATCAGTTGCCCGCTCCATCAAACCAGAAAACGGGGTCCTTAGTCATCTTGCTCAAGAGGCATGGTTCGCATGTCTCAACCGATTCGAAACCAAATGAGTCCAAAGATCCATCAGCATGGAGTTTCTTCATGCTATTTATACCAATATGACATTTAGCGGCAGTGCCACAAGTATGATGTACTATCATTATTAACTTTGTATCTTTTGGCATCAATGTTATGAACAAGAGTATTACTACGATCAAGATTCAACAAACCATTCTCACTGGGTGCATGACCATTGATGGTATTATTCATGTAAAGAGAATAACCATTATTCTCTAACTTAAATGAATAACCATCTTGCAATAAACACGATCCAATCATGTTCATGATTAACACAAACACCAAATAATATTTATTTAGGTTTGTCATTAATCCCAAAGGTAGAGAGAGTGTGCGATGTTGATCACATCAACCTTGGAAACATTTCCAACATACATCGTCACCTCACACTTAGCTAGTCTCTGTTTATTCTATAGCTTTTATTTCGAGTTACTAACATTTAGCAACCGAACCGGTATCCAATACCCAGGTGCTACTAGGAATACTAGTAAGGTAAACATTAATAACACATATATAAAATATACTTCTGTCGACGTTGCTAGCCTTCTTATCTACCAAGTATTTAGGGTTGTTCCGCTTCAGCGACCACTCTCCTCATAATATAAGCACTTAGTCTTGGGTTTGGGTTCAACTTTGGGTTGCTTCACTAGAGCAGCAACTAACTTGTCATCCATGAATTTCCCTCCTTGCCCTTGCCCTTCTCGAAACTAGTGCTTTTACCAACCATCAACACTTGATGCTCCTTCTTGATTTCTAAATTCGCGGTGTCAAACAACACGAATAGCTCAGGGATGATTATTTCCATCCCTGGGATTTTATAGTTCATCACGAAGCTCTAGTAGCTTAGTGATAGTGACTTGGAAAACTATATCAATCACTTTCTTGTCTGGAAGATCAACTCCCACTCGATTCAAGCGATTGTAGCACCTAGACAATCTGAGCACATGCTCAACGATTGAGCTATTCTCCTTCATTTTTCATGCAAAGAATTTTGTTGGAGATCTCATATCTCACAACACGGTAACGAGCCTGAGATCCCAATTTCAGCTTTTAGAACATCTCATATGTTCCATGACGTTCAAAACCTTTTTGGAGCCTCAATTCCAAGTCGTAAAGCATGATGCACTAAACTATCAAGTAGTCGTCGGGACGTGCATGTCAGATGTTCACAACATCTACAGACGATGCTAGTGGGGGTGGCGCACCGAGCGGTGGATTAAGGACATAAGCCTTCTATGCAACAATAAGGACAATCCTCAGATCACGGACCCAGTCCGCAATATTGCCACCATTATCTTTCAACTCTATTTCTCTAGGAACATATAAAAATTCAAGGGAGCTATAGCGTGAGCTAGTAATCTACAACATAATTTGCAAAGACACTACTGACTATGTTCATCATAATGAGTTCAATTAATCATATTACTTAAGAAGTCTCACTCAAATTGACATCCCCCCGGTCATTCGAGTGAGACATGATCCAAATTCACCAACTCAAGTCTGATCATCACATGAGTTGAGGTGGTTTCAATGGTGAACATCATCATGTTGATCATATCTACTATATGACTCATGTTCGACCTTTCAGTCTCTTATGTTCCGAGGCCATGTCTGTACATGCTAGGCTCGTCAAGTTTAACCTGAGTATTCTGCATGTGCAACATTGGCTTATACCCATTGTATGTGAACGTAGAGTCTATCACACCCGATCATCACGTGGTGTCTCTACACGACGAACTTTCGCAACGGTGGACACTCGGGGAGAACACAATTCATCTTGAAATTTAAGTGAGGGATCACCTTATAATGATACCATCGTCCTAAGCAAAACAAGGTGCATAAAAGGATTAACATCACATGCAAATCATAAGTGAAATGATATGGCCATGAACTTGTGCTTTTGATCTCTATCTCCAAAGCACTGGCATGATCTCCATCGTCACCAGCATGACACCATGATTTCCATCATCTTGATCTCCATACACGTGTCGCCATCAGGGTTGTCGCGCCCACCATGCTTCTACTACTATTGCTACCATTTAGCCATAAAGTAAAGCATTACATAGCGCTTAATGATTGACACACAGGTCATACAATAAATAAAGACAACCCTATGGCTCCTGCTGGTTGCCATACTCATCGACATGCAAGTCATGATATTCTATACAACACATGATCATCTCATACATCACATATATCTCATTATGTAATTGTCCATATCACATCACAACATACCCTGCAAAAACAAGTTAGACGTCCTCTAATTGTTGTTGCATGGTTTACGTGGCTGCTACGGGTATCTAGTAAGAACAATTCTCACCTATGGAAAACCACAACGGTGATACATAAGTTGCTTTCAACCTTCTCAAGGACTGCCTTTGTCAAATCGATCCAACTAGAGTAGGAGAAACAGACACCCGCCAGCCATCTTTGTGCAACGAACTTACACGTCAGTCGATGGAACCGGTCTCTCGTAAGCGTACGAGTAAGGTTGGTCCGGTCTTCTTCATCCCACAATACCGATGAACAAAAACACGACCACGGGAGGAAGCAATCTAAGCATCAACGCACCCAAATTCCTTTGTGTTCTATTCGTGATCTCATCTACACATAGACCTAGCTCAGATGCCACTGTTGGGGAACGTTGCATGGGAAAGAAAAAATTTCCGATGCACACGCAAGATCTATGCATGGTGATGAGCATCTATGAGAGGTAGAATGGATCTTCGTACCCTTGTACATCGCTAAGCGGGAAGCATTAAGAAACGTAGTTGGTGTAGTCAAACGTCTTCGCAATCCAAATCGCCGAGCGTCCCGTGATTTCATCACGGTCCGTCCTGCGATCCAATCACGATCCATCCCGCGATCTCATCACGATCCATCCCGCGATCCAATCATGAATCGTCTCGCGATCTTGATCATGGTCCTTCCGATGTAGCGCCGAACGGATGGCACCTCCGCATTCAGCACACGTACAGCTCGATGACGATCTCCGCCTTATTGATCCAGCAAGAGGGAGCGGAGAGGTAGATGAGTTATCTGGCAGCACGACGGTGTTGCAGCGATGGTGGTGGAGCTATTCCAGCAGGGCTTCACCTAAGCACTGTTGAAACCAATCTAGAGGAGAAACTATGATCTAGAGAAGAGGGCAGCACGTGGCTGTTTTTCTGTATCTCAAAAACCTCAAAACCTCTAGTATATATAGGAGGAGAGAGGGAGGAGGCTGGCGCACAAGGGCGAGACCTTTGGCCTTTGGCACAAGGAGGAGAGGAGGAATCCTCCTCCAATCTTAGTAGGACTAGGATTCCTCCTTTCCTACTTGGAACTCTTTCCACCTTGGCCTTTTTCCTTCTCCTTCCACTCCAGCTGCATGGGCCTCTTGTGGGACTTAGGACAGCCCACTAAGGGCTGTTATAACTCTTCCCACGGCCCATGTAGCCTCTTGGGTCGAAATACCCCTCCCGATGGTCCCCCGGTAGCCTCCCGGCACTCCCGGTACAATACCGATGAGCCCGAAACTTTTCCGGTAACCAAAACAGGACTTCCTATATATCAATATTTACCTCCGGGCCATTCCGGAGTTCCTCGTGATGTCCGGGATCTCATCCGGGACTCCGAACAACCTTCGTTCACCATCATGCATAACTCTATACTACCGAAACGTCATTGAACCTTAAGTGTGCAGACCCTACGGGTTCGAGAACTATGTAGACATGGCCGAGACACCTCTACGGTCAATAACCAATAGCGGAACCTGGATGCCCATATTGATTCCTACATATTCTATGAAGATCTTTATCGGTCTAACCTCTATGTCAAGGATTCAGTTAATCCCGTTTGATGTTCCCTTTGTTCTTCGGTATGTTACTTGCCTGAGATTCGATCGTCGGTATGTCCATACCTAGTTCAATCTCGTTGCCGGCAAGTCTCTTTACTCGTTCCGTAATACAAGATCCCATGACTAACACTTAGTCACATTGCTTGCAAGGCTTGTTGTGATGTTGTATTACCGAGTGGGCCCTGAGATACCTCTCCGTCACACGGAGTAACAAATCCTAGTCTTGATCCATGCCAAGCCAACAGACACCCTCGGAGATACCTGTAGAGCACCTTTATAGTCACCCAGTTACGTTGCGACGTTTGATACACACAAGGCACTCCTCCGGTGTCGGAGAGTTGCATGATCTCATGGTCATAGGAACAAATACTTGACATGTAGAAAACAGTAGCAATAAACTGACACGATCATATGCTACATTTGTAGTTTAGGTCTTGTCCATCACATCATTCTCCTAATGATGTGATCCCGTTATCAAATGACATCTCATGTCCATGACTAGGAAACCATTTCCATCTTTGATCAACGAGCTAGTCTATTAGAGGCATACTAGGGACATGGTTTTGTTTATGTATCCACACATGCATTTGGGTCTCCGATCAATACAATTATACCATGGATAATAAACGATTATCATGAACAAGGAAATATGATAATAACCAATTTATTATTGCCTCTAGGTCATATTTCCAACAACTATATATACTCCTTAGATTTGGTCCCGGCTGCCACCGGCGTATTTGGGATTTGGTGGACTGCCCATGTATTCCGCCAAACTTAAATGGGAGTCCACATATGCCATTTAGCCTATTTTAAGTGTATGACGTATGTGGGACAAGTAGTCACCACCGCCATTTACATCCTCAATCATGATCCTCAACAATCACCTTGTGCCATCTTAGAATAAGTAAGTGTGCCTGTTATTTATTATTGTTGATACACATAGTGACCTGCTACGAATTGTGTTCTTATCTGAGGACGTGGCTATCGATAGATTTAACACTCTGCATACGTTAGTACATTGTACCTACACCACGGAACTCATGTCCCTGTGCTCCCATTCGGGAGGACCAATGATATTCCGACAAAACCAATCTACTGCATGACACTCTCCCGACCACTCCAATAAATTCCTTGTTGGGCTATGTCATGGATGACCCCGATATCAACTCGTGACATCTGCCACTTTTGTGGCCACCACCATCGTGGCAAAACAAACTCGTCCCCAATGGGGACATCGGTAACATACAACTACGGATACACAAGGTTATGCATGCCCACCGGGCCAAGGTAGCATAAGCGCAAAACCTTCCCTAGTTGGATGCACCTGCGAGAGGCATGACAATAGACCACATATAACACCCCCAGTATCATGCTACAATGACCTCACACTAATGGTGCCTTGTCATCAATTTTACTAAGCCAAATTGCCCCTTGATAGAAATCCAAGGTAAATTCAAAATTCAAATTGCAAATCAAATTATTATTTCTTCATACTGTAAAAGAAAAATCTTGGTTGGGTTGAAAATATTCACTAAGTAATTTTCATCTAGGAACCAACATCATTTGAAATGTTTAAATGCCCTTAACCTATTTAAAATAGAGCCAGAAACATTAATTCCATTTCAAAATAAACAAATAGTTTTGCATTTAAAAATAAATTGAAACTTTGTGTGCAGGTCCATTATATTGCCTACTATTTGTGTGCCAAATCTCATAGCCAAATAAATTCAATTGATAACCGCATTAAATAGAAAACAATGTGGACAAATAAGATAGAAAAATACTAAAGATCTATTGTGCTACTGGGCCATAAGTGGCTAGAGTGCAGTTGGCCTAGCCCATCCTGGCCTTTCCCCTACCTGGCATACAGAGGAGGTAGAGCCCATGGCGTGGAGACTATACCTAGGCAGAACTTGGGTCTGGCCGAAAAAAGCCGGATGCTAAAAATCCAGGTCCGAGTCTGGCCCGACCCAGCCATCGGACCTAGTTTTTGGGCCCATGTCCGAAAAAGCCTGACCCATCCCAACTAGGCGTATTTTCTATTTTCATCGGGCCCAAACCCGGCCTGACCCGACCATCGGGTTTAAATTCTAGGTCCAAACCCAGCCCGTGGGTAAGGTCGGACCGGATCATGACCAGGTGTGGTGGAGACCATGTTGCTGCTCCCGTACGCACCGCTGCTAGCCATGTCCGCCATGTCCCTTGTGTATGAACGTGTGTGTGGCACGGCTGCTCACTGCTAGTGGGGCTAGCCCAATTAGTTAGGGCTAATTGCTTTTTAGTTCGGGTCAACCCAACACCTGGCCCCACTGTCATACACACATGCTGGGGTAACACTAGGTGACAAAAGAATGCTCTGCTTTTAACTTCGAATTATTATAAATTCCAGAAATTTCAGAAAATCCCTAAACTTTTGGAAATTCAAAGAAAATAAACCGTAACTCCGATGTAAATAATTTATATATGAAAGTTGCTCAAAAAAATATAGCGATCCGAATATGCTATCCCTTCATCTTTCACATGCCTCTAACATGATGAACATGGAACCTTCTCCTTCGGATCGTTTGTTCGATAAATGCCTAAGACCTGGGAAATATCCACAGATATTTTCTCGCTCCGTCTATAACGCGTAGCATTGAAATAGGTCACTCCTAGCACAACATATTGCCATGCCATGCATTTTGATGCATTTGTTTCCTTTATATTTATTGTTTATTCCCCCTCTTCTCTTCGGTAGACCTCAAGCCCGACACTGCTACCGGATACGACTACACCTCTCATGTCTAGCCCCTTTCAACAGAGCTTCCAGGCAAGCAAAACCCTAACTTTGAGCCGATACTTGACTTCCAATTAGGGACTACACTTGCACAAACAAGCAAAAAATGTGTTGAACTTTTTTTGGAAAATTGAGCGACTCTAGTAAGAACATTGAAATTTATTACGAGTGACATGCTAGAAATAGTGATAAAAAGTTTATTTGCCCATAGAAATAGAGTGAGAGGGGGAAGTGCCATCTGCCATGGGCATGGGAGATTTGCCCGTATAGAAAACCAACCACACCTATTACACACAAATAAATCCTCACTTCTACATGCATGAAAAAGAGATAGTGTCATATCAAAACCAAAAACCACAACCCATTCCTACTAAAAAAGTACTGATGAATATACAACTACACTTAGGATTATGTAAAAGCACACGTTCACAAATAGTCCTGAAAAATAAACACAAAATAAACATTTCATAGTACTTGGAACCATCAAGGGTCATTCAACCAAACAAAAGAAAATTGGGCATGTTTGCATCATCATGCTATACATACTACCATGAGGCATATCTTCTGGAGGCGCCTTCTACATCTTGATCACACCAACAATAACCTTGAACTTAGCCTTGTTGCTGGTCTTGAAGAAGACGAAGCCGCGGTCGTCCATCTTCAGATCAGCCGTTGACGCAAATAACCTCCAATCCTTCTTGCAGAAAGGTATGCATCCATCACAAGAAGTGAGATATGCAACAATAGGGAATGTATTGCATGGGACAACCTGCTTTATAAAAAATATATTAGGAATGTATATATCAACATAACAGTGAAGAAGAAAGAGAACCAAACATTCATGTCATAGATGATATTTTGAAAATCTGGAAAAAAGTTCCACATGTAAAAGTGTTGTTGGGTTACCGCTTAAGAGCGAAACTCATCCCATACATGGATGTTGAAGTCGTCATTGTCAGCGTTCTAGCAAAAGTTCCCACGTAGCCCACAAGAGACACCTCCTGAAGGAGAAGAAACTAATTAAAAATGACTTAGCTGCTGATTGTCCAGCCAAACAAAAGATAAGCAGGGTCCCTTCTAATTATCTCAGGGCAAAAAGTGAAAAAAAATACAGAACAAGCTAACGGTCATGAAGCATCATCTTCATTTGCCAATCCCATTGGATAAAAACATGAGATAACAAGATTCAGACAATTACTAGTATAATGTGGAACTACAGGTTAGTTAGTTAATAGTACTAGTAACTTTCCTGCACTTGATTATCACATAAGAACTATGTAATAAGGTTGAAAAACTACGGTTTAGTTAGTTACTAGTACTAGTGCACATCATTACGTGATCTGAACTACATAATCTGAACGTTAACATGTTGAAATGCTGGTAAAGTAGCCCATCCTAAATTTAGACAAAAACACATGAAAACCACTAGATAATCAAAAATCAGGTAAGATAGTTTATAAATAATCAACAAAAAAATGATTGAGCATTTTTTCAGGACCTACTTCATACCAGTTAAACTCTAAGGCCGCAAACTCACAGCTATACATGATGGGCCCTGTTCATCGCAAGGTTCGTTTGCATTAAAAAGATTCATGGTCCTTTCAAGTAGAGTAGCTGAGGAAATCTGACATTAAATTGAAACAAATTTCTTACAGACCATTTTCATGCAAAATTGAAGAAAAAGATTTCACAGACGCGGTTTTATTTACTTGAGGAATTTAAAAAAAATGGGAGGTAAAGCTAACTTAAACATTTGGAGAACAAGATCTTAAAGAAAAAAATAGGAAAACAAAAAGAAGCATCTCAAAAATATTACCCCCCATGCTTTCTTCACTGATAAACCTTTGATCAAAGTGCTAAAAGATGAATAGTAAGAGGAAGCACAACACATATGCTCTGGAAAGAAATATTAAAAAATGTATACCACAAAGAGTCTGCAAATGCAAGTGTGTTACTAAGATTGCACAACACAAGCAAAGGTTAAAAAACTTAATGAGATGTCAAAATACTTAATGAGATATCAAACAATCGTGTAAGTAATTCCATATTATTTTACATTCATGAATGAGGACTGCACTACCCAAACTCAAAAAATAAATTCCCACCTGTGCTGGCTCTGGCGACAAGTAGGGGAGCGGATCCACCTGTGTTGGATACCACGGAATGCTCGTCGAGGATAACCCTAATATGCACTTCCACCTCTCCCTGCGACCCAGGTCCTCTGATTTGGCTTCCCCTCTTGCCCACAGTACGAACTCCATCAACGGCGAGAGTGGGAACGGTGGCATCCTCGCCCTCTCCTCCTCCATGGCCTCAAAATGAATCCGCCTAGCGAGATTCATCAGTTCCCGATCCGCCTGAGCCCTACATACCTAAACAAATCTCTCCATCCTGGAGCTCAAAACTGGGTCGTCTTCCTCCTCCGCCCTCTCCTTCTCCTTCAACCACTCCCTCTCGCACAATGCCCACGACATCAAGTCATCGCGGATCCTTGTTGCCCGCTCCCTCCACCGCTGCACAATGGTCGCCGTTAGCACCTCCTGCGAAACCGAAGAGATCTGCCGCAGAAGATCTGGGATTGCCTCGTACACAAAGGGAAGCGGCAATCGTGGCACCTCATCCCCTCGCAAAGGGCGCGTCGAGCTGCGCCGCCGTGGAGGCATATCACCGACTGGATGTGGTGGTAGAGTGGTCGGTGGTGGCGAGAATCCGCCGTCCGATCTTCTCGCTGCTTCTTTTGTGTTGTGTACTGCACTGTATGTTGAAGCTAGGTGCTCACTTGTGAAGGAGACGAGGACGTAGAAATGTATTTATAGGCATGTGGACGTTGCCTGCACCAGTTGGCGTGTGCATCCTGTATTCGTATTTATTCACTTCTATCTGCGCGAATAAAGTGGCCGTGCTTTTGGGGTCATGGTGTTAAAAGTGTGAACGTATCTGCATACTCGGGGAATCCAATTATCGGAGTGCAAACGGGATCACGCAACTAAATCACCAGAGAATTTGTGCCTGCACGTTAGGAATTTATTTTTTTGAAACGGACACACTCCGTGGACTGCCGCACGAACCAGCATATGTCGATTGCTTGCAGGAGCCAAAAACTTTGCAGCATATCTTGACGGAATACATCTTCGAGTGTGTTGTTTCGCATGAGGTCCTTGCTTGGTGTAACCCTAAGACACACCAGCTTGATGGTTCCGAAGGCTACTTTGACTGGCTAGCCATCGCCCATCTCACGTTGTCCGTAGTTAAACGCCAAGGGTTCACGACCATTGCTAGTCTTGTAGCATGGACTCTATGGCGTCACCGTAACACGATCATCTTTGACAAGATCCCTCCTTTATCTTTATTGTGGTCGCTATTATTAAAGACGAAGCCCGCTCCTGGGCCATTGTCGGAGCCAAAGAACTTAGTAGTCTTACCCATGTAACCTGAAATCTTGTAAGGGGCTGAGCAATCCCATCTCCCTCTGCTCATACCATTGTCATGAACATGCCTTCTAGCGCACGTTTCATGACATCGGCCTCTTGTTTCACTCCTTCTATCAATACAAAGATACGCTAATTTGGCGTATTCGTGACCAAAAAGAAACGGACACACTAGGAATTTGAAGCAGTAGTGAAGTGCTCCATAGAACCAAAAGCACAGCAAGGTGGGTATCGAAGGATTTTAATCTTTTCAACATTTCGTTAGTAAGGGCATCTCCGACCCGCCAACCAATCGCATACGTTCAGATCACGCTGTCCAGGCTAGAAAAGTCATCCAACACGTTCATGCATCAGTCCGCCGAGCATTTCAGACGTGTTTCTCTTGCAAACTGGACAAACGTGGAGGCTTTATAGGCGTCCAGACCGCTCCCAAGTTCACATCTGATCGCCCTGGCCCGCTCAAACCCCCCACTCGCCCCTATGCGCTTTTCATCCTACGCGCCATGCCGCTTGTCATGCTGCATTCATGTCGGCTCAGAGCATGCAGTGGCCAACATTGATGCCCGTGATTTGACCGGACGGGAAGGCAGTGCAGACCGATGTGACCTCTCAAGCGTCACCGTGTCCCAAGAAACCAACTCCGGCCACTGTGTTGCATTGAAGCGGGTTAACCGTCCCTCCGCCTGGCCTGGCCGTGGCTATTTAAGTCATGCACCGGGGACAAACAGATCCACACTCCCCTTCCCAAGCACCACATTGTACCCCTCCCCCTCGTCGAGGCCTTCGTCCTTCTCGAGCCCAGCAGCGATGCCGAAGCCCTGGTTTTCCATGCTGGTGAAAGTTCCTCGTCAGGAGGATCGTCGCGTCGCCGCCCTCGCTAACCAGTACCATTTGCACCCACATCGACGGTTCCCCCGGCAAGGAGGTAGTAATCTCTTCGAATGACGAGGAGGATGCGTAGCAGCCCCATCTCCTCTCGGAGGCGGCTCTAACGGACGAAGAATTCACGTGTCAGATGGAGATCATGACAAAACAGTCACTCCGTTAGATGGGGCCGACGCCACCATCGCCGACGCCTATGAAGGAGAAGCCACAGTCCCCCTTATGGTCCGCATTAAGTGGGATCCGACATTCCCACTTCGGAAGGTGAAGGATGAGTAGACGTCCTCACCACGCAACCACGCCCTCCACATTAACGGTCATGTAAAGCAGGAGTCGACGTGCCACCAGCGCCTCCGCCACGTGAAGGAAGAGCCGGTGTCGCCCTGGCCGCACATCAGATACACGTGGATAGACCATCCTTGTCACCGCCGCCCCGTAAAGGATGTGTTGTCGCCTGCGATCACCAAGGCGCATGGCCTCATCCTCCGCTACATCGAAGGCGGCGGTTACGATGGTCCCTCCCGCTCTTTGGTTGTGGTATCTACGACCGAGCGTGCAGCACGGCAGTAGGCATGGTATGACCGGCGCAATGTCTGTTGCCGCTTCGTGTTTTGCCAAGACGGACGTGGCGCCGGGATGGGTCCACAATGACCTAGACCTCGCTGCGACCTGGGCGTTCGACCGCTCTGTCACCAACTCGGAGACGGCCGCCGCCGCCTTGACGAGGAGCTCATCAAGACCGACGAGGAGTGATCGCTTAGCGACTACTCCACCAACGCTGACAGGGGCAGTACCACTGCCAGGACGCCTTTGGCAGTGACCAAGGTGGACCTTCACAGGGTGCAACAAGCGATTGAGTGGCTACTTCACAAGTGATTGAGTGGCTACTTCACGAGCCGCCGGACAAGGCTACCACGGGCCTTCAACATTCTTGCTTCACTGGAGGGACGACGACAACGACGACGACGACGACGGTGCGGCAGAACATGTTACCCAACTTACGAGGTGGTTGTCCGATAAAGAGTTTAGTGTTTTTTCATAGTTTTTAGTAAAACGACGAAATATCTTTCGTTCATGTAAATTATATCCGAACTTGAACGAAATCTGTTCGGTTTGAACAAATTTCATACGGTTAGTTTGACTTGTTAGCCAAATTTATACGTGGCATCCGTATCAGTAGACTGGTTCGTGTATAGAGGGGGGAAATTTGCGGTTGTAGTCAGAGATGCCGTAATTAAGTGGGTCTGTGTGTGGATAGGCGCCTACTTGATATAATTTCCATCGACCAAAGTATTTAACGATATGGACGGCAAATGTAATATCAGCTTTTCACTTGAAGATATTCTTTCGCGAACAACATCCTCTTGAAGATCTTTTTGAGGATATTCTCATCATCATCATCGTCCTTCTGATATTTCCACAGTGGTCGGCGGAGAGAGAGTCCAGCTCTCCTTTCACGACTTTTGGGCAAGCTGCACTTGTGGATCAAGGATCGATGTGTGCTCCATAGGTTTGGTTAATATCTTCAAAATGTGCTCACTGACTCTTGCTCTAATCACTTGAAAATGCGGTGGTTGCAGGTAGGAGAGAGTTGATATATAGGCGAGTCCGGATTTTGGAAGTTTTAGTTTTTTGCTGATAGTTCATGCATGGTGTATCATGTTTATTTATTTTTACTTTTATTAGAGGAATAAATTGACTACTTTTTTAGTTGAGCAAGGCATTAATAACCAAGGAATTTATGCTAGTGGTTAAGAGCACTTACAACAGACCCTTAGAGCATCTATGGTCGAAACTTATTAATATGGGCCCTCACTGCCCGAGCGCACCTCATTTGTTGCCTTTCACATCTGCTCCCTCATATCCGAACCCTTTTTATCGAAATGACAGAGTTTCTGCATTCATTAAGAAGAAAAGAGTTGCCCGGTTAATTAACGGAAAACCGGGCTAAAACCATCACATACCGCCGAGCGGCACACACATGACACCTTCCACACAAACACACCTCAACAAAGAAGAACCCTCATATACATACAATCCATGCAACGCTACGTAAAGATAGTAGATCAAACACAGTTCATAGGATCGGATTGCATCATCGGACGAAAGGAGCGGTTCATCACCAAATCCAAACTACAAACTACTTAAACATACTTAAAATATAAACAAAACGAGGAAGAGCAGAGGAAATCACCATTTCCTCGCCGCCCCCTTCCCCTTCCGGTCGTCCACGTAGTTGTGCCATGTTGGATATATGCCCTAGAGGCAATAATAAAGTGGTTATTATCATATTTCCTTATTCATGATAGTCGTCTATTATCCATGCTGGAATTGTATTGATCGGAAACTCAGATACATGTGTGGATACATAGACAATACTGTGTCCCTAGTGAGCTTCTACTAGACTAGCTCGTTGATCAAAGATGGTTAATGTTTCATAACCATAGACATGATTTATCATTTGATAACGTGATCACAACATTAGAAGAATGATATGATTGAAAAGACCCAACCGTAAGCATAGCATTTGACCGTATCATTTGGTTTATTGCTATTGCTTTCTTCATGTCAAGTATATGTTCCTAAGACCATAAGATCCTGCAACTCCCTGACACCGGAGGAATGCCTTGTGTGTACCAAATATTACTTCATAATTGGATGATCATAAAGGATCTCTACAGGTATCTTCAAAGGTGTTAGTTGAGTTGGCATGGATCTAGACTAGGAGTTGTCACTCTGTTTGACGGAGAGGTATCTCTGGGCCCTCTCGGTAATACAACATTGCAAGAAGCTTGAAAACAATGTGCCTAAGGAGTTAGTAGCGGGATCTTGTATTACGGAACGAGTAAAGAGACTTCCTGGTAACGAGATTGAACTAGGTATGGATATACCAACGATCGAATCTCGGGCAAGTAACATACCGCCGAACAAAGGGAACTGCATACGGGATTGACTGAATACTTGACATCGTGGTTCGACCTATAAAGATCTGCATGGAATATGTAGGAACCAATATGGGCATCTAGGTCCCACTATTGGTTATTGACCGCAGAGGTGTTTGGTTCATGTCTGCATGATTCTCGAACCCGTAGGGTCCGCACGCTTAACGTTCGATGACGATATAGTATTGTTGGGTTATGTATGTTGGTGACCGAATGTTATTAGGAGTCCCAAATGAGATCCCAGACGTGACGAGGAGCTCCAGAATGGTCCGGAGGTAAGGACAGTTCTTGCTAGTTCCCCATAGCAGCCACGTAAAACTTGCAACAACAACGTGGAGGACGTCTAACTTGTTTTTGAAAGGCATGCTGTGATGTGATATGGCCTGGACGTGATTTGATATATGTGATGTATGAGATGATCATATATTGTATAGTTATCATGACTTGCATACCGATGAGTACGGCAACCTGCAGGATCCATATGGTTTTTGTAAGACCACATTTCTCCATGTGTGGTTTTGGTAATTGATGGCACCCCTATGGACTAATGGTTGCCTTGAATTATATTTGAAGGATTTTTCCATAGGCACTTCTTGAAATCCATTTGTTGGGTGTCAAGGAGTTTATATGATGAGCAAGGTGGTATTCAAGGTTTATCCAAAGATTGGTCATGTGAGAGTTGAGCTTATTGAAAGCATGTCTTGAAGAAGAAGATTGTGTGAGCATGCATGTTTACCTTCAAGACATCATCTTTATGAAGAGAGAAGATAAGATACAAGGTTGATCAGGACTAAGTCAAAAAGTGAATCAAGTTGATTAACACACAAAGCGTACAAGATATACCGAGAGGGATCAAGGGATCTCATGGTATGGTAAGCATTGTCCATTACGCTTTGTGTACTAACCCATGATCTATGTGAGAGTTCTTTGTGGAGTTAGGTATATTTCGATGGGCTTGCATCAAGGGGAAGATCCCATATATCCCATGGAAGATGACATCAAGTGGTTATAGTCATCAAGGTTGCGGTGTGGAAGCTCAAGTCAAGCATCACAGAGAGATCATGCTTGAGGCTTGCCATTCATTGTGGTGACAATGGACTTGTGAAGATGTGCCAAGGAGTGGCTCACCCATAGTGGAGTATGGGGGAGCAATCTACTAATCTTCATCAAGCCGGAGCAATCAAGAAAAGGTGGTCCATCTTGAGAAGGACAAGATCGTCATCATCTAGCTCAAGTGGACTATGCGCAAGGCAAATGTTTGACATTGATAGGGTTTTCTATTTTACCGGTCTCATGGTGGTTGTTGGGAGACCTAGTTATAGGATCGATAGCCATTCTATCAAGGGGGGTTATCAAGTGAGTAGCTTGATCGTATAGTTTGTTGAGAGCTCAAACCATTGCATTCTTGGCATCATCATCTTTATTTGTTCTTGGTTGGCTTTTCTCTATGTGGGTTCTTGAGGTTATGGTCAACTTCATGACAAGCTCAAGTTCATTGAAAATGGAGTCCATATGCATCTTCTATGATGTTTTCTATGTTGGAGTTTTTGCCGGTTCTTCATTCATAGAGGTTTCACATCTCTATATCATTGGCATTTTCATACCGCCTCTTGTTAAGATAACTCTTGTCATTCTGAATCCAGCAAGCTTGAGTTTTCGCAATTCAGAGCTCACATGCGAAGTTTATGGCAATTCTGGTTTTACAATTACAGAGTCGATCTACCATGAGATTAGATGAACCAAAACCTAGATGCGTAGGATGGAGGTTCTCACCCTATGCACTAAACCCTCCAGTTTATATAGACACTAGGGGTACCTAGGGTTACACATGGTCGATTACCATCAGAGAATAAACATGCCAAATCTACCATCTTGTCTTGGAGGACACACCAAGGCACTGAAGGTTTCCTTCCTCAACACGGAACTGCCTTATAACTCGGCCTTCCAATAATAGTCATAAAGCGGCCCACCTATAGGACCCATGAGAGATAGACTAGCGCATCGAGGACCCCATAGTCCCGGACTCCCTCAGTAGCCCCCGAACTAGCCTCAAACACCGGGGTCCATGATCCCAAGTAGCCTCGCGCGCCCAAAGTATTTGGCTTGCGGGGCAAATTCTTCTCCCCTTTTATGTTCGCCCGGTAATAGTTCGGCCACCGACGGGTTCCTGGTTGTCAAAGTGTCACGAGGCCCATGGTGTTAACATTCCCGCTTGAGTTTGATGTCACCCCTTGATTTCTGCGCGTTGATGGGAGGTAGGCAGTCAGCAGTCTTGGACAGAAATGCCGTTTGCTAGTCAAAGGAAAAACACCTATTAAACAAGCTGGGCATGCATTGAGCAACACATCCTGTCCCCCAACTCTTAAGAAGCTAAAAACCAGGGAGCCCAGAGACATGGTGAGCATCCCTGGCTCGTCCTCACACCCTCATGTCCCCCTTCTAGGCGACTGGGTAACATGCTCAGTCTCACGTCACCAGTTGAGCAGCCTTGAAAAGAAAGGATATCTTCCTGCTTTAGATCTGGCGCCCACCCGCCCCATGTTAACTTCCGCGAATGGCGAGGCCTTTGTAGAGAACTTCCCTGCTCCACGCAGGGAAGAATTGGCATGCTTCATGCCCTTCCTCTTACGAGGCTTGGGCTTTCCCATTCACCCCTTCCCGAGGGGTTTGCTACAATTTACGAGATCCAGCTCCACCATCTTACCCACAGATCCATTCTGCATATCTCGGGCTATGTCGTCTTTCACGAGATATTGCTAGGCTGCGAGGCCCATTTCAAGTTATGGAAAAAATATTTCTGCCTCGTCCCCCGCTGCCGGGGAGGGACAATCTTGGAAGTTGGATGAACCGAAGTATGGCACATGGCCGGGACAGGTTATCCTATTGAGACTCCAAAGAATGAATGTGAGGAGTGGACCTCAGAATGGTTTTATATTGAGGATGTCCCCATATTCGATCTAGCTTGGAGGGGCCTGCCTGAATACACAGATGCTCCTTTAAAGAAATGGTTTAACCAAAAAAAAACCTCCCAAGAGGAGAGTGTCGAAGGAAAGCGTCTAGCAGCTTAGGTGTCGTGGTTTCGTCACGACAGATGCCATGGGTAGGCTTATCGAGAGGGGCCGAAGGACGCCGGCGGGCTTCGGGAGCGGGGTTAGGCACAAGCGGTGGTGGACACACGATGTACCCAGGTTCGGGGCCCTCCGTGGGAGGTAACACCCCTAGTCCTGCTAGGTCTAGTTGAGATAATGGTCAGATTACAATGGCGCTCCTTGAGCTGTATGGATCATGGAGGGACAAGGAGCTAGCCTGCTCTTCTGCATCTCTACACGTGTGTGTCGAGTGGACGTGAAGAGAACTGGGGATCAGCTGACCCCTTATATGGGGGTGGCCCGAGGGGTCTTATAGGCCAACCCCCCGGATTACAATACAAATAGAAGGTCATGGAGGGCCCCAACCGGTAGCCTCTCTGGCCAGCTATGGGGGCCGCCGGCTGTGGGGTCCTGTCACCGGTAGACCCCGCTGGCTGAAGGGTCCCGTCAGGAGCCGACGGGGCCCGCGCAGTGGGTCCTGACGCCGGTCACGTCACGGCACAGGCTGCCCCTTGTCACGTCGTCTTACGGCGACCGGCCGAGGTTAGCGGTCTGGCCGGTCGCCCTGTAGCCATGCCGGGGCAGGTAATGGAGTGGTTGGGGTGTGCCGGCATTGTTGGAAGCCTGGTCACCGTCTGCTAGGGTCAGAGGCCCTGACACCTTCACTGTGGCCACTCCGGTGCTGACCCCCGATGGGATGGGGACCACTGTCGCCACTCATGCCTTGACGACGGTATCCAATGCGTAGCCGGCTAGGGGGGCTAGGTGGCAATGCCCCCAGCTGGCCGGCATGTCACAACCGGCGGGGCGTAGACAGCGGGCTCTGACCGGAGGGCCGCTACCGACAAGGCGTAGCCGGACCACAGGGGGAGGCGGCCCGTCCTTTGATTGCATTAGAAGGCCGTAGCAAGGGGGCGCTTGAGGCTACCCCAGGGTCATCCCCCCGTTAGTAGTCCCCGAAGCTGGGGAGGCCCGCCGACGAACCGTGTCGGTCCTCGCCGACTTGAAGATCGTCCTTGCGCCATGGGGTGCCTTGAGAGTCGAGCGATGCTGGCAAACGACGGTCGGCTACATAGCCAGCCAATGCCTCACGCGCCGCCTCGGGTTCCCCACCGGGTAGAGAAGCGCGTCACGCGGCAGAAAAGACCGGGCCGCGGGGCGGGGCCCTCCATGATCGCGGCCTTGGACCGCGCGCGGGGATCTTTTATGGCATGGGCGGACGGTTGGCGTTCCCGAGCGCCATAATATCCGCCCTGCATGCCACGGGAATCGCGGGGGTCGTGCACAATGAATCCAGCCCCCACGATCACCCGCGCAGGGTTTAAATGGCGAGAGGAGGGGGGCAGAACGGCCCATTCGCTCCCCCATTGTCGTCGCATCGTCATCGTCGTCTTCCTCCCCCCGCCACGAGAGAGAGAGGAGGTCAGAGCATGCGGACAGGCTGTGCCGTCGTCCGCCGCCGAAGAAAGCCCGGGTTGCCGCCGAGCACCCGCGCCCGTCGTTGCGACCGCGTGCCCCCTCGGCAACCATGGCGGCAAGGGCGCATGGGACGACAGGGACATGGATGAGACCTTCATCGAGCACCTCCACCATCGCCGCAAGCTCCCGGCGGAGGCACACTTGGAGGCATGCCTAGCCAGGCCAAAGAACTCCCCGACACCACGGGAAGGCGAGGTGGTCGTCTTCGCCGATCATTTCCTCCGCGGGCTTGGGCTGCATCCGCCGTTTCCTGATGCGGTTCGGTCTGCAGCCGCACCACCTCCCCCCCAACGCCGTCTTGCAGCTGGCGGCGTTCGTCACCCTTCGCGAGGGGTACTTGGGGGTTGAGCCGAGGCGTGACCTCTGGTGCCGGCTCTTCTTCCTCAAGCGACAGACGATGAAGGATCCGGTGACGAAGCAGATGGAGATGACCGCCTGCGGAGGCTCCATGATCCATATCCGCAAGGGGACCGGCTTCCCGAAACTCCAGCTGCACGAGTCGGTGAAGCGCTGGCAGCGGGGTTCTTCTATGTGAAGAACGCTAAGCCGGAGGAGGATTACATCAACCTTCCCGACATCTCCAACCACCCGCCGACCGCGATGCTGAACTGGCGGGCGGTTCCGCCTCCAGCGGCCGAGACGGCGGACCGGCTCTGCGAGCGCTTGCTCGTGATGACCGGGACGGAGGGGCTGAAGGCCACCGATCTGCTGGCCGTGATGGTGGCGCGCCGGGTGCAGCCATTGCAGCACCGGCCACACCTCATCTACCAGATGGGAGGACGCCATGACCCCTACCGGCTCTCCATCAAGGAGATGAAAGCCCGGGCCGCCACGGTAATTGACCCGGCCCCGCATGCCATCATGCCCGCGACTCCCGAGTTCATGCATTGGTTTGAGAAGTCGTTCACCTGGAGCCGGGCAGGCCACCCGGCCGTGATGCCGAACCCTGGCAGCTACGCCCTTATCCTCGAACCTCCCATCGCCTCTGAGAGACGCTCGTGCCGCTTCTCGCGGGTGTTGATCGATGGAGGCAGCAACATCAACATCCTCTACCTTGACACCCTGCTCAAGCTAGGGCTCAAGGTGGAGGATCTGAAAACAAGTCGGACCATCTTCCACGGCATCGTGCCGGGAAAGTCCTGCACCCCTGTCGGCAAGATCAAGCTCGACGTCCTGTTCGGCGACACCACTCACTTCTGTCGCAAGCCAGTCTTGTTCGAGGTAGTGGACCTCGACAGTCCCTACCACGCATTGCTGGGCTGGCCGGCTCTTGTCAAGTTCATGGCGTTCCCCCACTACGCCTACCTCAAGCTCAACATGCCGGGTCCCAGGGGCATCATCACCATTGCCGGCAAATACCAGGTGTCAATGGCGTGCGCGCGAGACGACAGCCGGCTGGCCAAGGCCCTGGAGATAGCGGAGGAGAAGCGGCAGCTCGACCGGCTGGTGGCCCTCGCCTCTACCCAGCCGGCCGTGCTGGCCCCTCCGTCCTAGTCGGTCGACGAAGCCTCGTTCCAGCCGTCCAAGGACACCAGGCAGGTGCCACTCGATCCGACCAACCCCACCTAGTGTGTGACCATCGGCTTCCACCTTGACAGCAAATAGGAAAGCGAGCTCATCAACTTCCTCCATGAGAATCGGGACATCTTTGCATGGTCCCCCAAGGACATGCCGGGTATTCTGAGGAAGTTCGCCGAGCACAAGCTACACGTATGGCCGGATGCGAAGCCGGTCAAGCAACCCCTGTGTCGTTTCTCCAAGGAGAAGCGGCGTACTATAGGAGAAGAGATCGCCCAACTGCTTTCAGCTGGCTTCATCATGGAAGTATTCCACCAGGACTAGCTGGCCAACCCAGTCCTAGTGCTGAAGAAAAACAAGACCTGTCGCATGTGTATCGACTACACAAGCCTGAACAAGGCATGCCCCAAGGACCCGTTCGCCCTGCCGTGGATCAATCAAGTCATCGACTCCACAGCCGGCTGCGATCTACTCTCTTTCCTGGACGCCTACTTCGACTACCACCAGATAAAGCTGGACCCGTCCGACCGGCTCAAGACCTCCTTCATCACCCCCTTCGGGGCCTACTGCTACATCACCATGTCCTTCGGCCTGAAGAATGCAGGCGCTACCTTCTAGCGTTGTATGCAGAAGTGCCTCCTGCCTTAGATAGGCAGGAATGTCCACGTCTACGTGGACGACATCGTCGTCAAATCCAAGAAGCATTTCAGCCTTCTCGACAACCTCCGGGAGACGTTCGCCAACTTGCGCGAATACAAGATCAAGCTCAACCTGGAGAAGTGTGTCTTCGGAGTCCAGCCGGCCAGCTCTTGGGTTTCTTCGTGTCTGCCCGCAGCATCGAAGCTAACCCTGAGAAGATCCGGGCGATTGAGCACATGCCCAAGCCGGTCCAGCTCCGCGACGTCCAGAAGATCATCGGCTGCCTTGCCTCCCTCAGCCGGTTCATTAGCCGGCTGGGCGAGAAGGCCTTGCCCCTCTACGGGCTCCTACGCAAGTCAGACCTGGTCGAGCCGGGCCGGGACCTCTTGAAGAAGCCGGCCCTATTCGACTGGTCTGACGAGGCGGACGCGGCGTTCCGCGGCCTCAAGCGGACTCTCACCAGTGCGCCCATCTTGGCCACGCCGGCTGACAAGGAGCCTTTGCTCGCCTACATTGCGGCGACCACACGCATCATCAGTGTCGTCCTGGTGGTGGAGCGGCCGGAGGAAGGCAAGGCACTACCGACGCAGTGTCTCGTCTACTACCTCAGCGAGGTCCTCTCCACCACCAAGCAAAACTATCCCCACTACCAGAAGATGTGCTACGACATATACTTCGCCGCCCAGAAGATCAAGCAGTACTTCCAGGAGCACGTCATCACCGTCGTGAGCACAACACCGCTGGGAGAAATCATGGCCGGCCGGGACACCACCGGCCGGATCGCCAAATGGGCCATCGCCCTGGCTGACTACGAAATACGGTACGAGCCGCGCACTGCCATCAAATCCTAGGCAATGGCCGACTTCCTCGTCGACTGGGCCGAAACCCAGTTCGTGCCGCCTCTGCCCGACTCCACGCGCTGGCACATGCACTTTGATGGCTCGAAGATGCAGGCCGACCTAGGAGCCGGCATCGTCTTGTCGTGTCCCAGAGGAGACCAGCTCCGCTACGCCCTCCAGATCCACTTCGCCACCTCCAACAACGTGGCCGAATACGAGGCCCTCGTCCACAGCCTCCGGCCCCCCAAGGAGATCGGCATCATTTGCTTCAACGACTCCGACCTCATGGTCCAACAGGTCTCTGGCGAATGGGATGCCAGGGACGCCAACATGGCCAGCTACCGCTTCCTCGTCCAGCAGCTCACCGGCTCCTTCGAGGGCTACAAGTTCCACCACGTCCCCCATGCGGACAATGAGGCAGCCGACGCGCTGGCCAAGATCGGCTCCACCCGGCAGGCCATCCCAGCCGGCGTCTCCCTCGAGCGGCTGCTGAAGCCTTCGATCAAGCCTTCTCCCGAATTGGAGTCCATCTTCGTACCGACAAACGCGACCAGCATCTCGGAGGAACCAGCTGCCCTACCAGCCCCGCCGGCTGCGACAGCTCTACCGGCTCCATCACCACCAGCCGCCGGGCCGGCACCATCCGCCACGGCAATTGAGCCGGCCACGTCTGCGCGTGCCGGCACTGGGCCAGTCACCGTCATGATGACGGTCAACGCTCCTGCCACCGCCTCGCTCCCGAGGGCTAGCGAGCCGGTCCAGAGGGCTGGCGAGCCGGTCCCGGGGGCTAAGATGGCCCCTGTCTCGGCTCCCTCATGGGCCCAGCCCACCCTAGCGTTCGTCTAGCGTGGCGAGCTCCCCTCCAATGAGGCCACTGCAAGGCAAATTCAGCACTGGGCCCCGGCCTACAGCATCATCAACCACGAGTTGGTTCATCGCAGCACCACCGGCGTCTTCCAACGGTGCGTCGAGCCGGAGAAAGGGTAAGAAATCCTCCTCGACATCCACCAGGGCGAGTGCGGGCATCATGCCGCCTTCAGGTCCCTGGTGGCCAAAGCATTCCGTCAAGGTTTCTACTGACCGACTGCTCTAGACGCAGCCAAGAAACTGGTTGACAAGTGTGAGGGCTGCAAGTGCTTCAGCACATAGAGCCATCTTCCGGCTAGCGCCCTCCAAACCATCCCCCTTTCATGGCCCTTCGCCAGCTGGGGGATGGACATGGTGGGACCCTTCAAGACCGCACGAGGCGGCATGACACACTTGCCAGTAGCCGTCAACAAATTCACCAAGTGGATCGAGGCCCGGCCAATCAAGAAACTGGATGGCCCCACGGCCGTCCGGTTCATCGAAGACATCATAGTTCGCTACGGCGTCCCCCACAGCATCAGCACCGACAATGGCATGAACTTTGCCAAGGGCGCGCTAGCATGTTTCTGCTTGAGGCGGGGCATCCGGCTCGACCTAGCATCCGTCGCCCACCCATAGTCGAACGGCCAGGTTGAGAGGGCAAACGGCCTGCTCCTGTCCGGCATCAAGCCCCGACTCGTGACACAACTGGTCCAGTTGGCCGGCTGTTGGGACGAGGAGCTGCCGGCTGTCCTTTGGAGCCTCTGGACCACGCCCAACCGGTCGACCGGCTACACTCCGTTCTTTCTCGTTTACGGGTCCGAGGCGATCATCCCCACCGACATCGAGTTTGATTGGACTCGAGTTACCCTATACACCGAGAAGGATGCGAGGGAGGCAAGGGAAGATGACGTCGACCTCCTCGAGGAGGCTCGCGAGCTGGCCTTGAGCCGAACAGCCATCTACCAGCAGAAGCTTCGGCATTACCACAGCAAGCGGATCCGGACACTATCCTTCCGCGAAGGAGACTTGGTGCTCAGGCAGATGCAGCGAACCGCAGGCCAGCAAAGGCTGTCCACCCCATGGGAGGGCCCGTTCATCGTCAGCCGGGCGCTGCACAACAAGGCGTACTATCTAATAGATGCCCAGAAGCCGTAGAAGCGCAAGAGAGACGCCTCCGGCGAGGAGATGGAGCGCCCATGGAATGCGGCGCTCCTCCGTCCATTTTATTGCTAAAAACCAGTGTATGTATCCTTCCCCTTTCGGGCTTATGAATGCAATGGGGCCCCCAAGCCGGCACTTGGGGCACACCCCTTTTCAATTCCTCCAAAGTTTTCCTATTATTTAAGGCACGTAAACCAGGTCTGGCTCCCGGGCCCGAGGGCTCGCCCGACTCCCCCCGAGGCGGACAAGTAGTGTGAGCAAGCAACCCTTAACCTCCCCTCCCTAACCAGCTACAGACCAGCTCCCGACTGTCCGGCTGAAGGGACCACGGGGTGCGAAGGAACTTCTCACACTGAGGTCAGCCGACGCGTGGCAGCCGGACCGGCCGAGCCGAGCTTTCTTACTCCTAGTAACCGGCCTTTGCCGGCTCAACCTAGCCCTAGCTTGTTGACTCTAAGAGCCCGCTGGTTTCCCCCAAGGGTGAAGCCCCGTCGCTGTCCTAGACCGGCTCTTGGCTAGCTGGCAGGTGGGGTGGAATCCGGAAGGAATCCCGGTGCATGAACACAAGTCCAAAGGCAAAAGGCGAAAGACGAGCCGGCACTCACATTCTTTTTAAGAAAAACGGCATAAGTCATAATGATAAAAGGCCCACGTCCATGAGCTCATTACATATACACACCTAGTGGGTGGAATTCCAGTCTAAAACAAAATGCAGGAAAGAAAAATCCTAAGTGGTGGCAGCTTCGGGCCGGCCCTCCTCCGGTGTTGACGCCTCTGGTGCCGGCAGTGCTCATGCCTCGGGAGTCGGCGGTGCTGGCGCCTCCGAGGTCGATGCCTTCGGGGCGGCTGAGGTAGAACCCCCGCCCCCACGTCCGGAGCCGGCTCGGACTCGGCATAGTCGTCGGTGTCGGACTCTCCATCGGCCATCTCAGCGGCGCTCCCCTCCGGGTCGTCCAGGGCGAGCCCGTACCGGTCCTCCGGGACCACCACGCCGTCCGCCCTGCGCTCCCGGACGTACTCGTCCCACGCGGTGAAGGATGCGAGGTCGCTCGCCCTCACCAACAGCTCGTCGGCCACCACCTCCAACTCCGCGTTGGTGCCGGCACGCTGGGCCGTGAGCAAATCCAAGCCTAGCTCAGGGTACCACGACCTGGCAACGCGGAGCGCCATGTCCGCACCGGCGCGTGCCGCGGAGGCCCTCCAGGCATTCACCCGCGCAGTCCCAAACTCCAGCCACCTCGACAGCCGGTTCATGGAGCACGGGTCCGCCGTGGCGGGCCAAAGGGTGCGAACCAGCACCAAGCCGTCCGCTTGGAGACACCTCAGGGCGCGGAGCACCTCCGAAAGACGTGCCTCGGTGGCGATCCCCACCACTTCCGGGGTCCAGGGGGCAAGTGGCCCAACGGCCTCTCCTTGCGCCCGCCGGGCCTCACTATCGGCCTCCACGACCGCCTTCGTGACCTCCTGCGTGCCGGGGAAAAGCCCTAAGAAGAAGACAAGGGATGAGCGGGGAGGCAAGTCAGAAAACACAGAAGGAAGGCGCGAGAAGAAGAAGGCAACAGAAGCTTACCATGCAGCATTTGATCCACCTCATGCCCTTGCTCCTGTAGCTGCACCTCCCTGGCCGACCACTCCTGGCACTGGCGCTCGTGCTCGTCCCGAGCCGCCTGCGCGTCCTCGGCCGCCTTGGCTAGCGCGGTGTCTTTGGCCTCCAGCCTCTCACGGAAAACTTTCTCCCGCTCCTCCGCCTCCGGACGAAGGGCCGCCCCTTGGTCCACTAATGCTTGGCGGTGGGTTGCGTCACGCCCCTCCCGCCCCGCCTTCACCTGGTCTGCCTCCCCATGGAGCTGGTCGCGCTCCGTCGTCAGGATTTTCTGCCCCTCATAAAGACGCACCACCTGGCGGTGGAGGCTGACCATCTCGGCGTGGATAGCTTCACGAGAAGAAGTCGCCATTGTTAGAAAGGATTCAACCCGCCTCTAGGGCAGCCGGCCTGATTCTCGGGGGCTAGACCTAGTGGGTGCGCTTGTGCGCCCCCATTGAAAGATCGCAAGAGCACATACCTCGCAAATCCGCGGACACGACGGTGAGCTGGTTTTCGGCTCCTTGGTACGACCCTAGCAGTGTGTTGTACACGGCCTCCCGGCGGTCATACGCTACCTGCAAAACAACAAGAGTACACAGTTGTAAGCTCGACCCGCCTATGCCCCAACCGGCTCGAGCCTCGGGGGCTACAACCAGTGGGTGCGCTGGCGCGCCCCCACTAGAAAAGACAGAACCTGCCAAGTCAAGAGAAGAAGGAAAGAAGAGAGCTCACCGCGACCGCCTGCTCCAAGTTCACCAGCCGGTCGTTGGCGGCTCGAGCGTCCTGCGATGTCTGGGTGCGGCAAGCGGCAAACGCATCCACAACGTTGGACACCGTCTCCCGGAGGGCACTCAACGGTTCGCTGGGGGCCGGGTTCCCATCCGCCGCCCAAGTCTGCTGCGGCCGGCCCCCATCCGCAGGTCCTCCCTTGTCGAAGACCGTGATGGGACCGGCCCCTCCTGTTGCCATCACGCCGGGGGCCACCGTTGACGCGCCTCTAGAGCCGGCGCCTCCGAAGCCGGCACTTCCGGGGCCGGCACTTCCGGAGCTGGCACCTCCGCCCTTGGCGACACGTCGTCTGCCACCGGCTGGGTGGCGTCGCAGTCCATCTCCGCCACGTCCTCTGCGGCCTTCGCGCCCTCCTCCGTCCGTCGCCCGGGATTATGGTGGTCCTTCGACCTTTTCTCTCGAGCGTGGGGGAACGGCTCCCATGCTCCGCTAGCGGCCTCCCCGTTGGTTCCTCAGAGGCGAGGGAACGGCTCCCACGCTCCGCCAGCAGCCTCACGTTGGTTCCTCCCCGCTTATTCACCGCCTCTTCCCATGGGCAGAGCTCCTTGACATGCCACTCCTGCTTGGCTGCCTCGAGGTCAAGCCACGCCGGGCGCTCCCTCTCCTCGGCAGCCGTCAGCGGTGCCGCCCTCTGCGTCCCGCCACCCGGGGTCCTCCCCAGGGCGTGCGCCTCCCTGGTAACGACGAAATAAGGGACTGGGGGTAAGACGGAATGGACCATGGTGGAGGACGAGATGGACTTACCCGGTGACGACGGGGACCGCCCTCCTCTTGGGTCCCGCGTGGGCGACCCTTTGTTTCTTGCCCCGGCCTTAGCGGCTGCCACCCGGCTGCGCGGTCGCCGCGCGCTTGGGCGCCGGCTTGGTGGCAGCCGACCGTTTCCCCTTGTCGTCCGCGTCCGGGCCTCCCCAGCTGGAGCCGCCGTCGGCTCGAGGTTGGCACCTCCGCGGCGCCGTGACCTCGTCCTCCAAAGTTTCAGGCTTCACCAGAGCTTTGCAACACACGACGTCTCCGCCTCAGCATCATCATCGGTCCAGTCGCGTAGGTGCGTCTTGGGAGGAGAGTCACCCGTCGATTCGACCTCTTCGGCCCCCTCCGTCTCTGTCTCCGCTTCGCCGGCTTCGGACGCACCGGCTCGCTCGGAGTCAGCAGGCTCCATGTCGTCGGCATCCTTGACCTCCTCGGGGTCCGACTCCGCCTTGTCGGGGGCCAGTCCCCATAGTTTTGCAGCAGCGGGAAAATCTGCGGACAGGCCGGGCGGCGCGCCGTCAGGACGAAGGGGGGAGGGGCGCTGCCTCTGAAAAAAGATGGAGGGAAGGAGGTGGCTAGACACTTACCCGTGGTGGCGGGCGGCTCCGGCTGTACGGGTTTTCCCCCCATTGCCACTCGCCCTCCACTATCTTCGCCGTCAAGATAGCGTTCACACTCCTCGCCATGTGCGCAAGTTTCATCTCCTTGGTGGAGAGCCGATAGGGGTCATGGCGTCCTCCCATCTGGCAGATGAGGTGTGGCCGGCGCTGCAATGGCTGCACCCGGTGCGCCACCATCGCGGCCAGCAGATCGATGGCCTTCATCCCCTTTGTCCCAGTCATCATGAGAAGGCGCTCGCAGAGCCGGTCCGCCGTCTCGGGTGCCTTAGGCGGAATCGCCTGCCAGTTCAGCATCGCGATCGGCGGGTGGTTGGCGAAGTCAGGAAGGTTGATGTAATCCTCCTCCGGCTTCGCGTTCTTCACATAGAAGAACCCCCGCTGCCAGCGCTTCACCGACTCGTGCAGCGGGAGTTTTGGGAAGCCGGTCCCCTTGTGGATATGGATCATGGCGCCTCCGCAGGTGTTCATCACCATCTGCTTCGTCACCGGATCCTTCGTCATCTGTCGCTTGAGGAAGAAGAGCCATCACCAGAGGTCAAGCCTCGGCTCAACCCCCAAGTACCCCTCACAAAGGGTGACGAATGCCGCCAGCTGCAAGACGACATTGGGGGGGAGGTGGTGCGGCTGCAGACCGAACCGTGTTAGGAAACAGTAGAAAAAGGCGCTCGCTGGCAGCCCAAGCCCGCGGAGGAAATGATTGGCGAAGACGACCACCTCGCCTTCCCCGTGGTGCCGGGGAGTTCTCCGGCCCGACTGGGCGTGCCTTCATGTGTGCCTCCGCCGGGAGCTTGCGGCGATGGCAGAGGTGCTCCATGAAGGTCTCATCCACGTCGCTGTCGTCCCATGCGCCCTTGCCCGCCATGGTCGCCGAGGGGGCGTGCGGTCATGACGACGAGCACGGGTGTTCGGCGGCGGCCTGGGCTTTCTTCGGCGGGGGACGGCGGCGCAGCCTGCCCGCGTGCTCTGACCTCCTCTCTCTCTCTCTCATAGTGGGGGGAGGAAGACGACGACGACGATGCGGCGACAGTGGGGGGAGCGAACGGGCCGTTCTGACCCCTCCTCTCGCCATTTAAACCCTGCGAGGGTAATCGTGGGGTCCGGATTCATTGTGCATGACCCCTGCGATTCCCGTGGCATGCGAGGCGGATATTATGGTGCTCGGGAACGACAACCGTCCGCCTGCGCTGTAAAAGATCCTCACGCACGGGCCGAGGTCGCGGTCGTGGAGGGCCCCGTCCTGCAGCCCGATCTTTTCCTCCGTGTGGCACGTCTTCTCTACCCGATGGGGAACCCGAGGCGGCACGCGAGGCATCGGCCGACTGTGGAGCCGGCCATCGTTTGCCGATGTTGCTCGACTCTCAAAATCACCCCACGGCACAAGGACGATCTTCAAGCCGGCGAGGACCGCTACGGTTCGTCGGCGGGCCTCCCTGGCTTCGGGGACTACTGACGGGGGATGACCCCGGGGTAGCCTGAAGCACCCCCTTGCTCCGGCCGTCTAACGCAATCACAGGGCAGGACACCTCCCCTCGCGGTCCGGCTACGCCCTGCCGGTAGCGGCCCTCCGGCCAGAGCCCGCCGGTTACGACGTGCCCGCCAGGTGGGGGCGTTGCCGCCTGGCCCCCCAGCCGGCTGAGCATTGGATACCGTCGTCAGGGCATGCATGGCGACAGTGGTCCCCATCCCATCGGGGGTCAGCGCCGGAGTGGCCACAGTGAAGGTGTCAGGGCCTCTGACCCTGGCGGACGGTGACCGGGCTTCCAACAGTGCCGGCACGCCCCAACTACTCCAATATCTGCCTCGGCATGGCTATAGGGCGGCCGGCCGCACCGCTGACCTCGACCAGTCGCCACAAGACGACACCACAAGGGGCGGCCCATGCAGTGAGATGACCAGCGTCGGGACCCGCCGCACGGGCCCCGATGGCTCCTGACGGGACCCTTTAGCCGGTAGGGCCTACCGGCGACAGGACCCCACAGCCGGCGGGCCCCATAGCCGGCCAGAGAGGCTGCCGGCTGGGGTCCCCCATGACCTTCTATTTGTATTGTAATCCGGGGGGTTGGCCTATAAAACCCCCCAGGCCACCCTCATGCAAGGGGTCAGCTGATCTCCCAGTTCTCTTCACGTCCACTCCACACACACGCGTAGAGAGGTAGAAGGGCGGGATAGCTCCTTCTCCCTCCACGATCCATACAGCTCAAGGAGCGCCATTGTAATCTGACCATTGTCTCAACTAGACCTAGCAGGACTAGGGGTGTTACCTCCCACGGAGGTCCCTGAACTAGGGTAAATCGTGTGTCCACTACCGCTTGTGCCTAACCCCGCTCCCGGAGCCCGCCGGCGTCCTTCGGCCCTCTCGATAAGCCTACCCATGGCATCTGCCGTGACGAAACCACGACATATGATGGTTGGTGCCATTACTCGATGTGTCTAACATCTTCAACAAAGTACGCACCCCTTAGGGTGTTACAATGGGACAAACGATGCAACCCTCTATAAACGGAAAGGGCCTTCCAACCAGGCTATAATGGCAGCCATACTTGTCGATCTCTTTAAGGGAGAAAAGGAAGAGTTTGCCCATCGGGGGACTATGGATGGCTAATCGAGTTATAATCCCATTAATGGGTAAGTTTAGTTATGTTTTGATAGTCTGAATGTTATGTCCGTTTTTGTTGATCGAATCTTCTAACTTTTCGAAGAGAGCTGAAGTGTTGGATCGAGATAGTTAACTGCCCTTCTCCTCAACCGGAGAGTTATTCTCGTAACAATGACCTCGGATTCCAACGGGATCCGGATCCGGAGAACGAGTTTTTTACCAGGAGAGTCTTGACAGCTCCAAGGTGGCCCTTCTGGCCAATCACCCTAGGGCACTCCCTTCCTCCGATGTTAGTAACAAGAAGGCCTCTTCTCGAAAAAGGCACCCGCCTCCTATCGTTTCGAGTATGCTGACTTCTACTCCCAAGGGTCGTCGCACCATGCGCCGAGCACTAGCGAGAGCAGCGTCGGCCGTGCCTACAGTAAACAACAACACAGTTCCTCAGCGCGTGGCAACTACGGGAGTTGCCTCGATGTCGCTTCTGACCAAGAGGTAATATTGAACTCATAGTTCGGACAAGGTTCGTTGCACACACTTATAATCTTTGTCGTGGCCTATAGGAGGCATGTACAACCACCCTCATCCGAGGACCTCAGTGAGGCGCCAAGTGGTAATCATGAACCATGACCATTGACAAAGGCTGGGGTCAATGCGGAGGTCCCTCCCGCAGACCAGCTTCGAAAGGATCCCGAGGAAGTCTTGGTTACCAATTATGAAGTTGAAAGTGCGATGAATTACCGATGATGGGAGGATCTACTATGTCCCTCTGTGTTTTCCGAACAAGAGTTTAATGCCCTTAGTTCGTTGGACGCATATCTCGGAGCCACCCGAGCAAGACTTGAGGGAGCTGTCATCCTTATGTTAACCAGCCTGCAGGTGAGTGATTGATTTTACAAACCGAACACAAATCCTAATCCAGTAGCCCTGGAGCCTTAAGTTGGCCAGGAAGGCTGACTTAATGGTCTTAATATTGTTGCGACATGGTGTAGGTATCGAGGGAACAAAATAAAAAAAATCGAGGACGTTGAGTTATACCGAACACAGTTGGCGGCTGCGAAGATCGAACTAGAGGAGGTTAAAAAGTTCACCAGGGAAGCACACAGTGAGTAAAAAGATTTAACATGCATAATTGTTTGGGGCACCATTTCTAATGAAAGATTCCCTTATATCAGCCGAGTGCATAGGTCAACTGCAAAAAGAGCAAGATGTAGCCAAAGAAGCTCAAAGGTATGCTGACTCGCAGCACGAGGCTAGCCACCAAGTACTGACCTGGAGCCATCCAAAAAAGAACGAGTTCAAGGCATAAAAACAGAAACAGGCCAAAGAAATTGAGAAGTTAAAAACTCAATGGGCCCAAGTTTGTGAGGAGAACCAGAGATTCAAAGGTGACATGTTCAGTGAGTGCAATTTTAACTTGCAATTATATTAACATATGTGTATTATTCTATTGTAAGAGGCATGTCGTGTCTCTTCTTAGGTCTTCTAACCGGGCGCCCCGAAGAAGACGCCAACTCATTCGAGGGGAACCTGCTAAAGGGACTGTCCATCGTGCATGAGTGAGCTCAGAAAGCTATGAAGAGCATGGTCAAGGCATTATGGCCGACCGAGACGCCTCTGGAAGGGATGGACGAGCTGGCTAATCAATTTAAAGGAGCTTGGCGGGGCTTCGAGCTATAGAAGACATCGACATGTCAAGAAGGAGCACGGGAGGCATGGGCAATTTTGAAGACCTGCCTTACCAAACTCGACCCAGAGCATCTGACCCAAGTCGGGCCGGTAGGGCCGGACGGTCAAGAGATGCGACTTGATTTCGTGTATGACCAAGTGATGTCAGCCACTCGTATCTCGCAAAAATACTGCATGCTTGATACCATAATAGATAATCTTGACCAGCAACCACGTGTTTGATTCTATGTAGCTATGTAGTTTACATCAGACATGCTCCATTCTTGTTGTAAACGTTGTCTCAACAGGCCATTGGCTTCTACCTCCCTCGCTAGTGGTCGGGGTGTGTTCCGTACTATTGGACCTATGGTAATAGAAAATCACTTCGGAGAAACAAGCAATCCAGCTATTTGGTGTGAATAGACAGAACACACACGTGCAGTTATGTTATATTACTATTTTAACATAAGAAACATGTTTCGAAGAAAATAGTATCTCCATGGGTTCCTTTCTTCGGGGTGCTACATTAACCGTAAGCATTATAACAGGATACCCATGATATGCAGGTGATGGTAACCTCAGGAAAATAACCACGGGATTTGGTGATGATCACCAAGTGTTTTCAGTTTCCTCATGGCCTACCAATTGTCTTCTTAAGATTACTTGTAATTTGGGTTTGTTACACCTATTAAACTTTTGGGGGTTTCCTTATAGTATTTCTATCAAAAAAATGTCTTGTTAAGAATTCTAGCTTTCGGCTTCACCCATCTGAGGTATGTATCCAGGTGACCTGGTTGTAACAATCACAGAGGTGCTCCCTTTACCCGCTAGCCGAACAATCAGGAATGTAGAGGGTAAGCATAGGAGCAAGGCAACCCAACTTGGCAAAATCTTAAGTCAAATTGCTGCATATAGTGGCTTAAAAATGATACTTGAAGGGTGCATACACGAGAGAGACAAATAGATGCAAGAAAAATATATTGATCAGCTTCGTTAAGAAGCCCCTAGGTGCAACCGGGTAGTACATTTGAAGATGTATGCCGAGGTAAACTTAACTTTGATCAGTTTAGAGGCTACATGGCTTGGGAAATGCTATTCAGTCCGAAAAAGGTAAAAAGGAAGGGAAAGCTATAAAAGGAAAGAAAAAAAGATTAGTGAGGGTGATGACAATGGTCTAGCCGTCGAAGCATCGAAGACAAGTTGCATTCCATGGGTTCGGTTCAAGGCAATTGTCTGATGGGTTGCAGAGGTGATATGCTCCTCCTGCGAGTACTTCATAAATTATGAAGGGACCATCCCATTTAAGTGAGAGTTTATTCTTCTTATTTTTTGGGAGGCGTAAAACAAGTTCGCCCGCATTGTATGCCTTCGGTTGAACCTTCCCACTATCTTAGCGTCAGGCCTGCTGTTGATAGAAACTAGAGCGGGCCCGAGCTATATCGTGCTCTCTTTCCAGGGCATCTAGGTCATCCTGCCAATCTAGCTCGACCTCTATTTCTTCGTACATGCACACTCTAGGTGTGCCATGTATGAGGTCACATGGGAGGACTGCTTCTCCCCTGCACACCATAAAAAATGGTGTGTATCCTGTTGATCGGTTTGGGGTGGTACGCATGCCCCATAATACGGAGTCAAGCTCCTCCACCAGTGACAGTCAGATCCGTTCAGAGAAGAGACCATTTGAGTTTTGATATCGTTCATCATAATACAATTGTCCTGTTCAACGTGTCCATTGGTGTGTGGCTTACATACCGAGGCGTAATCATGCTTGATGCCTAGGTTGGCGCACCAGTACTTAACCTCTTGGGCCATGAAATTGGATCCATTTTCCGTTATTATATTGTGGAGGACACCATATGTCAGGGGGATGACCCCCGAGTACCCCAAATACGACAAGTCCGATGGGGTGCCTGCCCGCCTGGGCCGGCTGCTGCGACTCACACCCATGGCCGACTGCTCTGACTAGCTGGCTGCGCCCGCCAGCTGGTAGCCCGGAGCCAACTATGATGTCCCATCGGACATGCGCGGACTAGACGTGTTGGAAATATGCCCTATAGGCAATAATAAATTAGTTATTATCATATTTCCTTGTTCATGATAATCGTTTATTATCCATGCTATAATTGTCTTGATTGGAGACTTAGATGCATGTGTGGATACATAGACAAAACCATGTCCCTAGTATGCCTCTAATAGACTAGCTCGTTGATCAAAAGATGGTTAAGGTTTCCTAGCCATGGACATGAGATGTCATTTGATAACGGGGTCACATCATTAGGAGAATGATGTGATGGACAAGACCCAAAACTGCAAACATAGCATATGATCGTGTCAGTTTATTGCTACTGTTTTCCGCATGTCAAGTATGTGTTCCTATGACCATGAGATCATGCAACTCATAGATATCGGAGGAGTGCCTTGTGTGTATCAAACGTCGCAACGTAACTGGGTGACTATAAAGGTGCTCTACAGGTATCTCCGATGGTGTCTGTTGAGTTGGCATGGATCGAGTCTGGGATTTGTTACTCCGTGTGACGGAGAGGTATCTCGGGGCCCACTCGGTAATGCAACATCACAATAAGCCTTGCAAGCAATGTGACTAATTGTTAGTTGCGGGATCTTGTATTACGGAACGAGTAAAGAGACTTGCCGGTAACGAGGTTGAACTAGGTATGGAGATACCGACGATCGAATCTCGGGCAAGTAACATACCGAAGAACAAAGGGAACGTTATACGGGATTAACTGAATCCTTGACATAGAGGTTCGACCGATAAAGATCTTCGTAGAATATGTAGGAACCAATGTGGACGTCCAGGTCCCGCCATTGGTTATTGACCGTAGAGGTGTCTCGGCCATGTCTACATAGTTTTCGAACCCGCAGGGTCTGCACACTTAAGGTTCGGTGACGTTTCGGGAGTGTAGAGTTATGTATGGTGGTGACCGAAGTTTGTTCGGTGTCTCGGATGAGATCCCGGACATCAGGAGGAGCTTCGGAATGGTCTGGAGGTAAAGATTCATATATAGGAAGTCCCAGTTTGGTTTCCGGAAAAGTTTCGGGCTCATCGGTAGTGTACCGGGAGTGTCGGTAGTGTACCGGGAGGCCTCCGGGAGGGGTATTTCGACCCCAAGAGGTCCATGGGCTGTGGGATAATAATAACCAGCCCTTAGTGGACTGGGAAAACATCCACAAAGGCCCATGGCGCAGGAGAGAAAGTCCTAAAGCAAAAAGTGGAAAATCAGCCAATAGGAGGCAATCCTACTCCAACTAGGATTGGAGGTGAAGTAGGATTGCTTCCCACCTCCTATTTCGGCCAACCCAAAGGCCTTGGCTGCCTCTCCTCTCCTCTCCACCTATATACACTAGTGGATTGGGTGGTTTTTGGACAGAATTTCCGGCCACGTGCTACCCGTTTCACCGGTGCACAGTTTCTCCTCTAGATCGGTTTTCCGCAGCGCTTAGGCGAAGCCCTGCCGGAATCACTCCACCACCATCACCGGAGCACCGTCACGCTGCCGGTGAACTCTCTCTCCTCTCCACCTCCTCTTGCTGGATCAAGACGGTGGAGATTGTCATCAAGCTGCACGTGTGCTGAATGCGGAGGTGCCGTCCGTTCGGCGCTAGATCGGAAGGACCGTGGTCGAGATCGCGAGACGGTTCGTGATGAGATCGCGGAACGGATCGTGATGAGTTCGCGGGACAGATCGTGATCAAGATCGTGAGATGGACCATGATGAGATCGTGGGACGGATCGTGATGGGATCGCGGGACGAATCGTGATGAGATCGCGGGACGCTCGGCGATTTGGATCGCGAAGATGTTCGACTACACCAACCGCGTTTCTTCACGCTTCCCGCTTAGCGATCTACATGGGTACGTAGATCCACTCTCCCTCTCACAGATGCTCATCACCATGGATAGGTTTGCGTGTGCATAGGAATTTTTTTGTTTCCCATGCGATGTTCCCCAACAGTGGCATCATGAGCTAGGTTGATGGTTCGATGAGATCTCGAGTAGAACACAAAAGGTTTGTGGGCGTTGATGCTTAGATTTCTTCCTCCCTTGGTCGGATTTTGGTTCAGCGGGATTGTAAGATGAAGCGGCCCGGACCAACATTACTCGTACGCTTACGAGAGACCGGTTCCCTCGATGCAACTTGTTGCTTAGATGGCTTGCGGGTGACAGTTTCTCTTTCTTTAGTTGGATCGGATCCGACAAAGGTGGTCCTTGAGAAGGTTGAAAATAAATCTATGTATCACCGTTGTGGTTTATGCGTAGGCGAGAATCGTTCTTGCTAGATACCTGTAGCAGCCACGTAAAACATGCAACAACAATTAGAGGACGTCTAACTTGTTTTTGCAGGGTATGTTGTGATGTGATATGGCCAATTACATGATGAGATATATGTGATGTATGAGATGATCATGTCATGTATAGAATTTCACGACTTGCATGTCGTTGAGTACGGCAACCGGCAGGAGCCATAGGGTTGTCTTTAATTATTGTATGACCTGCGTGTCAATCATTAAGTGCTATGTAATGCTTTACTTTATTGATAAGCGGTAGCAATAGAAGTAGAAGCAGGGCTGGCACCACAATCCCAATGGCAACACATTGATGGAGATCAACATGATGGAGATCATGGTGTTGTGCCGGTGATGATGGAGATCATGCCGGTGTTTCGAAGATGGAGATCTTAAACATAAGTTCATGGCCATATCATGTCACTTATGAATTGCATGATGTTAATCCTTTTATGCACCTTGTTTTGCTTAGTACGGCGGTAGCATTATAAGGTGATCCCTCACTTGAATTTCAAGATGAACTGTATTCTCCCCGAGTGTGCACTATTGCGAAAGTTCGTCGTGTTGAGACACCACGTGATGATCGGGTGTGATAGACTCTACGTTCACATACAACGGGTGCAAGCCAGATTTGCATGCGCAGAACACTCGGGTTAAACTTGACGAGCCTAGCATGTACAGACATGGCCTCAGAACACAAGAGACCGAAAGGTCGAACATGAGTCATATTGTAGATATGATCAACATGATGATGTTCACCATTGTAGCCACCTCAACTCATGTGATGATCGGACTTGAGTTGGTGAATTTGGATCATGTATCACTCGAATGATCGGAGGGATGTCAACTTGAGTGGGAGTTCTTAAGTAATATGATTAATTGAACTCATTATCATAAACATAGTCAAAGTCTCTTTGCCAATTATGTTGTAGATTACTAGCTCACGCTGTAGCTCCCTTGTATTTCTTATATGTTCCTAGAGAAATAGAATTGAAAGATGATGGTAGTAATATTGCGGACTGGGTCCGTGATCTGAGGATTGTCCTCATTGCTGCACAGAAGGCTTATGTCCTTAATGCACCGCTCGGTGCGCCAACCCCTCTAGCGTCGTTTGTAGACGTTGTGAACATCTGATAGGCATGTTCTGATGACTACTTGATAGTTTAGTGCGTCATGCGTTACGGCTTAGAATTGAGGCTCCAAAAACGTTTTGAACATCACGGAACATATGAGATGTTCCTAAGAGCTGAAATTAGGATCTCAGGCTCGTGCCCGTGTTGCGAGATATGAGATCTCCAACAAGATTCTTTGCCTGCAAGATGAAAGAGAAGAGCTCAATCATTGAGCATGTACTCAGATTGTCTGGGTGCTACAATCGCTTGAATCAAGTGGGAGTTGATCTTCCAAATAAGATAGTGATTGACATAGTTCTCCAAGTCACTATCACTAAGCTACTAGAACTTAGTGATGAACTAGAAATTGCCAGGGATAGAAATAATGATTCCTGAGCTGTACGTGATGTTTTGACACCGCGAAGGTAGAAATCAAGAAGGAGCGTCAAGTGTTGATGGTTAACCAAACCACTAGTTTCGAGAAGGGCAAGAGCAAGGAGGGAAACTTCATGGATAGCAAGTCAGTTGCTGCTCCAGTGAAGCAACCCAAAGTTGAACTCAAACCCGAGACTAAGTGCTTCTGTTATGAGGTGAACGGTCGCTGAAGCGGAACAACCCTAGATACTTGGTAGATAAGAAGGCTGGCAACATCGATAGAAGTATATTTGATATACGAGTTATTGATGTGTACCTTGCTAGTACTCCTAGTAGCACCTGGGTATTGGATACCAGTTCGGTTGCTAAATGTTAGTAACTCGAAATAAAAGCTATAGAATAAACGGAGAACTAGCTAAGGGTGAGGTGACGATGTGTGTTGGAAATGTTTCCAAGGTTGATGTGATCAACATCGCACGCTCTCTCTACCTTCAGGATTAGTGACGAACCTAAATAAATGTTATTTGGTGTTTTGCGTTGAGCATGAACATGATTAGATCATGTTTGTTGCAATACGGTTATTCATTTAAGTCAGAGAATACTAGTTATTCTGTTTACATGAATAATACCTTCAATGGTCATGCACCCAGTGAGAATGGTTTGTTGAAATCTTGATCGTAGTAGTACACATGTTCATAACATTGATGTCAAAAGATACAAAGTTAATAATGATAGTACCACATATTTGTGGCACTGCCACAGAATGTCATATTGGTATAAAGCGCATGAAGAAACTCCATGCTGATGGATCTTTAGACTCATTCGATTTCGAATCGGTTGAGACATGCGAACCATGCCTCTTGGGCAAGATGACTAAAGGACCCCGTTGGATGGAGCGGGCAAGTGATTCATTGGAAATGATACATGTTGATGTATGCAATCCAGTGAGTCTTGTAGCGTGTAGTGGATATCGTTATTTTCTTACCTTCACTAATGATTTGAGTAAATATAGTGTATATTTACTTAATGAAACACAAGTTTGAATCGTTTGAAAGGTTCAAGGAAATTCAGAGTGAAGTTTAAGATCATCGTGACAAGAAGATAAAAATAACTGCAATATGATCATGGAGGTGAATATCTGAGTTACGAGTTTGGCATACAACTTAAGACAATGTGAAATTTGTTTCACAACTAACGCCACCTGGAACACCATAGTGTGATGGTGTGTCCGAACATCATAGTCATGCTCTATTGATATAGTGCATACTGTGATGTCTCTTATCATTTTACTACTATAATTTTTGGGGTTATCCATTAGAGACAACTACATTCACTTTAAATAGGGCACCATCTAAATCCGTTGAGATGACACCGTGTGAATTATGGTTTGACAAAAACCTAAGCTGTCATTTCTTAATGTTGGGGCTGCGATGCTTGTGTGGAAAATGTTTTCACATAATAAGCTAGAACCCAAAGCGGACAAATGTATCTTCATAGAATACGCTAAGAACAGATGGGTATGCCTTCTATCTCAGATCCGAGTGCAAAGTGTTTGTTGCTAGAACTGGGTCCTTTCTCGAGAAAAATTTTCTCTTGAAAGAATTGAGTGGGAGTAAGATAGAACTTGATGAGGTTGTTAAACCTTTGTTCAACCAGAGAATAGCGCAGCACAGAAAGATGTTTTTGTGAAGCCTACGTTAGTTGAAGAGGAAGTTAATGATGATGATCCTGAAACTTCAGGATCAAGTTAATATCAAACTTCGTAGGTCGACAAGGATGTGTACTGCTCCTAAGCGATACGAAAACTCTGTCTTGGAGGTCATGTTGTTGGACAACGATGAACCTACGAGCTATGGAGAAGCGATGATGGGCCCAGATTCCGACAAATGGTTGGAGGCCATGAAATCTGAGATAGGATCCATGTATGAAAACCAAGTATAGACTTTGGTAGACTTGCTCGTTGGACAGTAGGTCGTTGAGTACAAATGGATCTTTAAAATGAAGACAAACACTGATGGTGAATGTCACTATTTGTAAAGCTCGACTTGTTGCAAAGATGTTTGTGACAAGTTCAAGGAGTTGACTACGATGAGACTTTCTCACTCGTAGTGGTGCTAAAGTCTGTTGGAATTATGTTAGCAGTTGCTGTGTTTTCAATTATGAAATCTGGCAGATGGATGTCAAAACATCATTTCCTTAACTGTTTACTTGAGGAAAGGTTGTATGTGATACAACCGGATGGTTTTGTTAGTCCTAAGGATGCTAAAAGGTGTGCAAGCTTTAGTGATCCTTCTATGGACTGAAGCAAGCATCTCGGAGTTGGAATATACGCTTTGATGAGGTGATCAAAGTTTTAATGTTTATACAAGGTTTACGAGAAAGTTGTATTTACAATAAAGTGAGTGGGAGCACTATAGAATTTCTGATAAGTATATGTGGATGACATATTGTTGATCGGAAATAATGTAGGATTTCTAGGAAGCATAAATGGTTGTTTGAAAAGTGATTTTTCAAAGGAAGACGTGGATAAAGCTACCTGATAGTTCAAGATACTTGATGAGACTTTCAATGAGCACGTACCTTTACAAGATTTTGAAAGAGTTCAAAATGGATCAGTGAGAGAACGAGTTCTCGCCTGATTTGTCAGGTATAAAATTGAGTATGACTCAATGCCCAGTGACTGCACAAGATAGAAAAAAAGATGAGTGTCATCACCTATGCTTCAGCCATAGTCTCTATCATGTATGCAATGTTGTGCACAAGACCCGATGTCAGCCTTGCCATAAGTATGGCTGGAAGGTTTCAAAGTGATCCTGGAATGGAGCACTGGACAGCGGTCAAGATTGTCCTTAGTAACTAAAAGACTAAGGAGATGTTTCTCGATTATGGAGGTGATAAAGAGTTCGTCGTAAAGAGTTACGTCGATGCAAGCTTTAACACCAATCCGGATGACTCGTAGTAGCAATCTGGATACGTATAGTGGACCAGCCATTTGGAAATGTACCAAGTGGAGTGTGGTAGCAGTGTTTTCGGTTTGACATAGAAATTTGCAAAGTACACACGGATCTGAATATCACAGACCCGTTGACTATAAGACCTCTCTCACATGCAAAGCATGATCGAGGCCCATAACTCGTTGGGTGTTAGATTCATAACAATGCGAATCACATGGTGATCTGAACTAGATTATTGACTCTAGTGCAAGTGGGAGACTGTTGGAAATATGCCCTAGAGGCAATAATAAATTAGTTATTATCATATTTCCTTGTTCATGATAATCCTTTATTATCCATGCTATAATTGTATTGATCGGAGACTTAGATGCATGTGTGGATACATAGACAAAACCATGTCCCTAGTATGCCTTTAATAGACTAGCCCGTTGATCAAAAGATGGTTAAGGTTTCCTAGCCGTGGACATGAGATGTCATTTGATAACGGGGTCACATCATTAGGAGAATGATGTGATGGACAAGACCCAAAACTGCAAACGTAGCATATGATCGTGTCAGTTTATTGCTACTGTTCTCCGCATGTCAAGTATGTGTTCCTATGACCATGAGATCATGCAACTCATAGATATTGGAGGAGTGCCTTGTGTGTATCAAACGTCGCAATGTAACTGGGTGACTATAAAGGTGCTCTACAGGTATCTCCGATGGTGTCTGTTGAGTTGGCATGGATCGAGACTGGGATTTGTTATTCCGTGTGACGGAGAGGTATCTCGGGGCCCACTCGGTAATGCAACATCACAATAAGCCTTGCAAGCAATGTGACTAATTGTTAGTTGCGGGATCTTGTATTACAGAACGAGTAAAGAGACTTGCCGGTAGCAAGGTTGAACTAGGTATGGAGATACCGACGATCGAATCTCGAGCAAGTAACATACCGAAGAACAAAGGGAACGTTATACGGGATTAACTGAATCCTTGACATAGTGGTTCGACCGATAAAGATCTTTGTAGAATATGTAGGAACCAATGTGGACGTCCAGGTCCCGCCATTGGTTATTGACCGTAGAGGTGTCTCGGTCATGTCTACATAGTTCTCGAACCCACAGGGTCTGCACACTTAAGGTTCGGTGACGTTTCAGTAGTGTAGAGTTATGTATGGTGTTGACCGAAGTTTGTTCGGAGTCCCGGATGAGATCCCGGACGTCACGTGGAGCTCCGTAACGTTCCTACCTCATGCATTCTACTCAACCACAAGAATTTCAATAACAAGTGCTAGATTTGTTGAATGATGTCACTACATGCAATAAAACATAGGTATGAACAAAATGGTCAAAGTGAACTTGCCTGTACTGTTGATGAAGATAAGTATCGCTCTCAGAAAATACTTGATAGAACTATACGTCACTCTCCGATGAAATCTATATAATCAAACATTGCATTCATAAGCAAACACTTCTAGCAATCAATACTAACAACCAAAATGTAACACAAGAACCAAAGCAACAAGGTTGATGAAGGAATTTCTTAAGACAAAACTCAAAAATCAGCAAAGTTTTCATGCAGACAACTAAGGTAGTTCTCCTCTACAACAACTATTTTCAATAGTAACAAAACAAAAACAAAGTAAAATATCACAAAAGTATTTTAGTAAATATTTTACTTAGCAAAAAGAATTACTTTTGAAGAACAACTAGAAATCATGAAAACAACACTCTAAACAAACATAGGTTTTTGCATAATAAATCAACAAGAAAACAAACAAAATAAATAAATAACAAAATACATAAGAAATCAGTTAATAGAAAGTAAAACTTTGTAAAACAATTATTTTAAATATTTTCAAGAAAGAACTCAACTAGCAATACTAGAGCATCTCAACAAAACAAAACAAGACAAGGCTATGGGCTCTAAATTTAGGTGGCTAAACTACTATTAATATAAAAAAAACTATTTTTTTGTAACCAAACTAATAGTTAACAGAAAAGAATTAATAAAAATATTTATTATAAAATAGAATTAAATCATCTAAAACTTTTATGAAAAGAGTTTCTATTAAAACTAAGTTGTTTTATAACACATTACCTAATGAAGAATAATATAGTTTTCCCACAACAATAGAGTAAAACTAAACTATTTTTATTAACAAAATATTTCTTACAGAAAGGAATTACTAACAACTTTATTTGAAAACAGAATCTAATTACTTAAAAAATTTGTTAAATAAATATTACTAACTAGTTTGCTTTTAATAAACTACACATAATTTGAAAAAAAAGTATAGGTTCCTACAATAATAATTGAATAAACTAAAAAAATTATTTTTGTTAACCGCAAGTATAATCCTAAAGTTTAGAACAACAACAACTAATAAAAACTAAAACATAAGTTAAATCAAATTCAGATTTCAAAAAATAAAACAAAGGAAATCAAACTAATTAAACTAATAGGAAACTAAACAGATTCTGTTTTTAGTTAACACCCAAATCAAATTTATTCTTAAATTTCTCAAACTTTACCTACTGATAGCTAAGATCACTAGTGACAAGTAGCAAAAAGAATCAATCAAAAATATATTATTAAACTTAAGTTATGCAGAAAACAAGATTTAAATCAAATCTGTTTAAATTCAAATTTAAATATTCAATGCACAACAGATTTAAATATTCAATAGAAAACTAGATTTAAATCAAATCTGTTTAAATTTAAATATTCAATAGAAAACAAGACAAGAGTTAAATCTGTTTAAATATATTATTGAACTTGCTATTTATAGAAACTAGATGAAATTTGTGACACAATGCAAAAAGAATCAAATTAAAACAACTAAAAACATAAAAGATATGATTAAAACAAAATCAGAACTAAATCTGTTTTTAAAACAGAAAACAGAAAAAGGAAAAACTTAACTAACGGTCAGGGGTACACGTGTCGGGTTCTGATTGGCTAAGGGCATGCGCGTGTGGGTGTTTGCGGGCGGATGACCGATCGTTAGAAGAAAACTGTTCGGGGTTTTATGTGATGTAATCTGGATCGTTAGATCTAGATCCAACGGTTAAGAGAGGGGGAGGGGAGCTCACAGGGGAGGTCGCCGGCGAGGGAGCTTCTCCGGCGAGGCCGAGGCGTCGAGGTCGACGGGGAGGCGTCTCTGATGGTCGGGGACGGTGTCGGAGGGGTCCAAACGACGACGGAGATCCTCCAGCAAAGAATGGTGGTGACGGTGGGGCGAGGGGATGAGGGAGGTGACGGCCCGGTGTGGTGGAAGCTTCGGTCAGGGCAGGTACTCCGGTGAGCTTGAGCGGGGCGTTCTGGCGAGGGAGAGAGAGGGCTTTCGGGGGTGGATGGAGTGCGGAGAGTGGCCGCTTTACATAGGGCTACGGGTGGGGCGAGGGGAAGGAAGGAGAGGGAGATCCGGCGAGGATTGGATCGCTGGCGTCGATGGCGCGCGCGAGGTGGAAGGTGACCGCGCTGATCCAGCGGTCGGTCGGGGCGGGGCCCGCTGTCAGAGAGAGGGAGAGCGCGGCAGAGGCGTCGATGACCGAATAGAAGGAAGGTCGGGATGGGGCGTTAACTGCGGATGGGCCGACCGGCCTTTAAAGCTTTAAGGATTTTCCTATTTTATTTTACCAGCGAATCAAAAACCATTAAATGGCCATCAATACTTTCCCAAAAATAAAGATCTTTATAACCAAATGACCAGGAGAATTAATGCCATTAAGTGAACATTTTTCTTCAGCCAGAATAAATACTTCAAAAAAATTTATTTCAAAAAATGCCTAAATGGCTTCATTTATTTTTTTGGCAAATATTTTTCAAATAACCCCTTGGGTTTTATGATTCAAAAACTTCACATAATACCCCCTGTTTTGGAGTGTCACATTACTCCTCTCAAAAATTTGTCCAGGGTTTTGAATGCTTTGAAAATTTGAATAGGAACCAAATATGACATGGATTCCAAAAGAATAATTCAGAGGTTTTCAAAAGCACTTTCAAATCCTTCCTTTAAACTTCCAACTCATATTTCATATAATTTGAAGAAGTCCTTTTATCCTCTCTCATGAAAATCATTGAGTTGCATAAAGTTTCTGAATTTGAAATATTTTCAAAATGGAATTCAAATCTCATGGGAAAGTCATTTTATTCCCTCTCATTCAAAAGTTTTCAAAAGTTTCAAATTTTCACTCAATTTCAATCCCTCAAGCAAATAAGCATTCATTCTAACATTTATTATAACATTCCAAAATTTGGGATGTTACACCCATCCGGCTTCGTTGCCTGGGCCGGTTTGGTCCGACCGACTCGGGTGCCCCTTGAGCGCCCGGGGGCTCGGGCCGCATGCCGGAGGTCATCTCCAACCCGTCTTCGCCAAAAATAATAAACCCCCTCGTCGCCCAGAGGCTTGGAGGCTACACCCAGTAGGTGTGCTAGGTGCACCGGTATGCCTTGCTTGGAAAGCGCCACGCCGGCTTTAGGCCCGCGACTAGCTGCCTCTGCTTCATCGACAACGAAGACCCAACAGGCTCAGAGGATACACCCAGTGGGTGCGCAGGTGCGCCCCCGCTAGAAACAGCCGACCAGTGGACTCCGCTTCCACACCCGGAAGCGCCTCGCACCCATCCACCGGCGGACCCCAAGTCCATGCCCGGCAGCGACTCGCGCTCGTCAGCAGGGCCACGTTGGCTACAAACCGCGTTGGCCGACATCAACAAAACCACCGCACCGGCACCCAAAAGCAATGTAATATCTCCACCCGCATATCCCTTGCACCGTACACACAAAACAAACAGATACCCCGAGCGACCCTCAGGGGCCATCCCTGCATTTACTCCAGCTACTTTACTATTCACCCTAGAGCCAGCTAGTGTCGGTCTGGGGCTGGCCATTTGGCCCGATACGTTCGTTCCCACGAGACGGTTTAGTAGTGTGTACGGGACCGAAGGCCCACTCTTTGTCTCAGCTACAGATTGCACCATGACTGTCCGGCTAGCGAGAGCACAGGCTGGAGGTCACCTCATGCGAAACGCGTCCTGGGAGAAAAACGGCTTGGGAGACCTAGTCGTTTCATTTATGAGTGTCTGCTCGATCGGCCCTGCTCCCAGAGTCCAAGTACTATGTGCTTCATTCCATGGCCCACTCTTCGTCTCAGCTACAGACCGGCTCTCGGCTGTCTAGCTAGCAAGAGCAAAAGCCAAAGAGCGGAGGGCACATGAAAAAGATTGAAGGGGGCTCGGATGAGACCGAATTGGCACCCTTTGCATAAAGCTCACGCACTGCCAAAATAAAATATTTTATATATCTGCCCCGACTTAACCTTGTCATTTGCACGGTCATTTCCATGAGGAACCTCCTCGCTCGGAGGTCGGAGCCTAGTCCTAGTAGGGCACCGCGCCCATCAACCGACGGACCTTCCGTCTGCACCCGATAACACCTCGCGCTTGATAGCCGGCAGACCCCGCGTCCGCCTTCGGCACGGCTCCATGCCGATCAGCCGGCAGACCCTCCCGGCGCGCCGCGCAGCGCCTCGCGCTCGACAACCGTTGGACCCCGCGTCGACCTTCGATAGGGCACCGAGCCCAACAGCCGGCGGACCTTCTGTCCGCACCCGGCAGCGCCTCGCGCTCAACAGCCGACAGACCCCGCGTCCGCCTTCGACAGGGCTCCACGCTGATCATGCAGCGGATCCTCCATCCGCGCGCTTTGCACTCGACAGCCGGTGGACCACGCGTCCGCTTTCCGCAGGGCTCCACCCCCACCAGCCGGCGGACCCTTCGTTCACGTCCGACAGCACCTGGCGCTCAACAACCGACGGAGCCCGCATCCGCGTTCGGCAAGTCTCTATGCCGATCATCCGGCGGACCCGACGTCCGCGCTGGCAGTGCCTCACGCTCGATAGCCGGTGGACCACGTGTCTGTTGGAAATATGCCCTAGAGGCAATATATAAAGTGTTTATTATTATATTTCCTTGTTCATGATAATAGTTTATCATCCATGCTATAATTGTAGTGATTGGAAACACACTGCATGTGTGGGTGAATAGACAACAATGTGTCCCTAGTATGCCTCTAGTAAACTAGCTCGTTGATCAAAGATGGTCAGGGTTTCCTAGCCATAGACATGTGATGTCATTTGATAACGGGATCACATCATTAGGAGAATGATGTGATGGACAAGACCCAAACTACAAACGTAGCATTTGATCGTGTCAGTTTATTGCTACTGTTTTCTGCATGTCAAAGTATATGTTCCTATGACCATGAGATCATGCAACTCACGGATATCGGAGGAGTGCCTTCTGTGTATCAAACTTCGCAACGTAACTGGGTGACTATAAAGGTGCTCTATAGGTATCTCCGATGGTGTCTGTTGAGTTGGCATGGATTGAGACTGCGATTTGTTACTCCGTGTGACGGAGAGGTATCTCGGGGCCCACTCGGTAATGCAACATCACAATAAGCCTTGCAAGCAATGTGACTAATTGTTAGTTGCGAGATCTTGTATTACAAAACGAGTAAAGAGACTTGCCGATAACGAGATTGAACTAGGTATGGAGATACCGACGATCGAATCTCGGGCAAGTAACATACCGAAGAACAAAGGGAACGTTATACGGGATTAAGTGAATCCTTGACATAGAGCTTCGATCGATAGATCTTCGTAGAATATGTAGGAGCCAATGTGGACGTCCAGGTCCCACCATTGGTTATTGGCCGTAGAGGTGTCTCGGTCATGTCTACATAGTTCTCGAACCCGCAGGGTCTACACACTTAAGGTTTGGTGACGTTTCGATAGTATAGAGTTATGTATGGTGGTGACACAAGGGTGTTCGGAGTCACGGATACGATCCCGGACATGACGAGGATCTCTGGAAGAGTCTGGAGATAAAGATTGATATATGTGATAATAGTGTTTTGATCTCTGGAAGAGTTCCAGAATTAACCAGAAGGGGTTCCGGATGTTTACCGAAGTGTTCGGGTATAGCAACACTTTATATGGACCAATGGGGTAAAACCCACGAGGTATTGGAAAGGGCAAAAGGAAGTTTTGCTGCTGCCTTAAGAATTAGGGCAGTACTACCGCTTGTGAAGCGGTACTACCGCTCAAGCGGTACTACCGCTCGTGAAGCGGTACTACCGCTTGTGCGCGGGACTGCAGGGATCCGAGTTGGACTCTTTCCTTGCGGGATAAACCGACCTTGTTTGGGCAAAACCGACCTTGTAGAGGTTTTTGCTCCAGGATTAGACCCCAGGGCTCAACATATAAATAGAGGGGCAGGGCTAGCATACGGGACACAACTTACGGCCACATGCTACCCGTTCCACCGGTGCTCCTCTAGATCGGTTTTCCGCAGCGCTTAGGCGAAGGCCTGCCAAAATCACTCCACCACCATCACCGGAGCGCCGTCACGCTGCCGGTGAACTCTCTCTCCTCTCCACCTCCTCTTGCTAGATCAAGACGGTGGAGATCGTCATCAAGCTGCACGTGTGCTGAACGAGGAGGTGCCGTCCGTTCGGTACTAGATCAGAAGGATCGTGATCAAGGCCACGGTACGTTCGTGATCGGATTGCGGGACGGATCATGACGAGATCGCAGGACGGTTCGTGATTGGTTCACGGGACGGTTCGTGATTAGATCGCGGGACGCTCAGCGATTTGGATCACGAAGAAGTACGACTACACCAACCGCGTTTCTTAACGCTTCCCGCTTAGCGATCTATAAGGGTATGTAGATCCACTCTCCCTCTCGTAGATGCTCATCACCATGGATAGGTTTGCGTGTGCGTAGGAATTTTTTTGTTTCCCATGCGACATTCCCCAACAGTGGCATCATGAGCTAGGTTGATGGTCGATGTGATCTCGAGTAGAACACAAAAGGTTTGTGGGCATTGATGCTTAGATTGCTTCCTCCCTTGGTCGGATTTTGGTTCAGCGGGATTGTGAGATAAAACGGCTCAGACCAACATTACTCGTACGCTTACGAGAGACCGGTTCCCTCGACGCAACTTGTTGCTTAGATGGCTTGCGGGCGACAGTTTGTCTCACTTTAGTTGGATCGGATCCGACAAAGGCGGTCCTTGAGAAGGTTGAAAAGCAATCTGTGTATCACCGTTGTGGTTTATGCGTAGGTGAGAATCGTTCTTGCTAGATAGCCGTAGCAGCCACGTAAAACATGCAACAACAATTAGAGGACGTCTAACTTGTTTTTGCAGGGTATGTTGTGATGTGATATGGCCAATTACATGATGTGATATATGTGATGTATGAGATGATCATGTGATGTATAGAATTTCACGACTTGCATGTCGATGAGTACGGCAACCGGCAGGAGCCATAGGGTTGTCTTAATTATTGTATGACCTGCGTGTCAATCATTAAGCGCTATGTAATGCTTTACTTTATCGCTAAACGGTAGAAATAGTACTAGAAGCATGCAGGGCGTGACAACCTCGATGGCGACACGTTGATGGAGATCAAGATGATGGAGATCATGGTGTCATGCCGGTGACGATGAAGATCATGCCGGTGTTTCGAAGATGGAGATCTTAAACACAAGTTCATGGCCATATCATGTCACTTATGAATTGCATGTGATGTTAATCCTTTTATGCACCTTGTTTTGCTTAGTACGACGGTAGCATTATAAGGTGATCCCTCACTTAAATTTCAAGATTAAAATTGTGTTCTCCCCGAGTGTGCACCGTTGCGAAAGTTCGTTGTGTTGAGACACCACGTGATGATCGGGTGTGATAGAGTCTACATTCGCATACAACGGGTGCAAGCCAGATTTGCACGCGCAGAACACTCGGGTTAAACTTGACGAGCCTAGCATGTACAGAAATGGCCTCGGAACACAAGAGACCGAAAGGTCGAACATGAGTCATATAGAAGATATGATCAACATAATGATGTTCACCATTGAAGCCACCTTAACTCACGTGATGATCGGACTTGAGTTGGTGAATTTGGATCATGTGACACTCAGATGACCTGAGGGATGTCAATTTGAGTGGGAGCTTTAGTAATTTTATTAACTAAACTCATTATCTTGAACAATAGTCTAAGTAACCTTTGCATATTTATGTTGTAGATCAATGGCTCGCGTAGTAGCTCCCCTGAATTTTAATGCGTTCCTAGAGAAAGCTAAATTGAAAGATGATGGAAGTAACTTTGTTGACTAGGCCCGTAATCTGAGGATTATCCTCACGGCTTCCCAGAAGTCATATGTCCTTGATGCACCGCTTGGTGACCAGCCAGAAGACATGACCTCCGAAGACGTTACGATCGCTTGGGAGGCTCGTGCTGGAGACTACTCAGTAGTTCAGTGTGCAATATTGTATGGCTTAGAACCGGGACTTCAAAGACGTTTTGAACGTCATGGAGCATATGAGATGTTCCAGGAGTTGAAGTTTATCTTTCAGAAGAATGCCCGGATCGAGAGGTATGAGACCTTCGATAAATTCTATGCTTCCAAGATGGAGGAGAACGGGTCTATTACTGAGCACATACTCAGAATGTCTAGGTACTCAAACCGTCTAGCGGAGTTGGGAATTACCCTACCGGCGGAGGCAATCACTGATAGAGTTCTTCAATCGCTGCCACCTAGTTACAAGAGCTTTGTGATGAACTATAACATGCACGGGATGAACAAGTCAGTCGCCGAGCTGTTTGCGATGCTGAAAGTCGCTGAGTCTGAAATCCAGAAAGAACATCAAGTGTTGATGGTCAATAAAACCACTAGTTTTAAGAAAAATGGCAAAGGCAAAGGCAATAAGGGTAAAACCAAGAAGGGTGGAAAAGCGGTTGCTACTCCTACAAAGAAGCCTAAGCATGGACCTAAGCCAGAAACTGAGTGCTTTCATTGCAAAGGAACTGGTCACTGGAAGCGGAACTGCCCCAAGTACCTGGCTGACAAGAAGGCGGCCAACGATAAACAAGGTATATATGATATACATGTTATTGATGTGTACCTTACTAGCTCTCGTACTAGTGCCTGGGTATTTGATACCGGTTCGGTTGCTCACATTTGCAACTCAAAGCAGGAACTACGGAATAAACGAAGGCTGGCAAAGGATGAAGTGACGATGCGCGTGGGAAATGGTTCCAAGGTTGATGTGATCGCCGTCGGCACGCTCTCTCTTCTATTACCATCGGGATTAGTGATGAACCTGAATAATTGTTATTTAGTGCCTGCGTTAAGCATGAACATTATATCTGGATCTTGTTTATTGCGAGACGGTTACTCATTTAAGTCAGAGAATAAAGGTTGTTCTATTTATATGAGTAATATCTTTTATGGTCATGCACCCAATATTAGGGGTTTATTCATATTGAATCTTGATAGTGATGACACACATGTTCATAACATTGATGCCAAAAGATGTAGAGTTGTTAATGATAGTACCACTTTCTTGTGGCACTGCCATTTAGGTCATATTGGTGTAAAACGCATGAGGAAGCTCCATGTTAATGGACTTTTGGAGTCACTTGATTTCGAATCACTTGACACATGTGAACCATGCCTGATGGGCAAGATGACTAAAACGCCGTTCTCTGGAACAATGGAACGGGCAAGTGACTTGTTGGAAATCATACATACTGATGTGTGCAGTCCAATGAATGTTGCAACGCGAAGTGGATATCGTTACTTTCTCACCTTCACTGATGACTTGAGTAGATATGGGTATATTTACTTGATGAAACACAAGTCTGAAACTTTTGAAAAGTTCAAGCAATTTCAGAGTGAAGTTGAGAATCATCGTAACAAGAAGATTAAATTTCTGCGATCTGATCGAGGAGGTGAATATCTGAGTTATGAGTTTGGCAGTCACTTAAGACAATGTGGAATTGTTTCACAGTTGACACTGCCCGGAACACCACAGCGTAATGGTGTGTCTGAACGTCGTAATCGAACCTTATTAGATATGGTGCGTTCTATGATGTCTCTTGCTGATTTGCCACTATCATTTTGGGGTTATGCATTAGAGACAGTTGCATTCACTTTAAATAGGGCACCATCTAAATCCGTTGAGACGACCCCATATGAACTGTGGTTTGGCAAAAAGCCGAAGTTGTCGTTTCTTAAAGTTTGGGGATGTGATGCTTATGTCAAAAAGCTTCAGCCTGAAAAGCTGGAACCCAAAGCGGAGAAATGCGTCTTCATAGGATACCTGAAAGAGACAGTCGGGTATACCTTCTATCTCAGATCCGAGGGCAAAGTGTTTGTCGCTAAGAACGGAACATTTCTTGAGAAAGAGTTTCTCTTGAAAGAATTGAGTGGGAGGAAAATAGAGCTTCATGAGGTTATTGAACCTCTACTTCAACCAGAGAGTAGCGCAGCACAGAAAGATGTTTCTGTGGAACCTACGACGGTAGAAGAGGAAGTTAATGATGATGATCATGAAGGTTTGGATCAAGCCGCTATTGAACCTCGTAGGTCGACAAGGACGCGTACTGCTCCCGAGTGGTACGGCAACCCTGTCTTGGAGGTCATGTTGTTAGACAACAATGAACCTACGAGCTATGGAGGAGCAGTGATGGGCCCAGATTCCGAGAAATGGTTAGAGGCCATGAAATCTGAGATGGGATCCATGTATGAAAACAAAGTTTGGACTTTGGAAGTACTACCTGAAGGGCGAAAGGCCATTTAGAACAAATGGAACTTTAAGAAGAAGACGGACGCAGACGGTAATGTCACCGTCTATAAAGCTCGACTTGTGGCAAAGGGTTTTTCACAAGTACAAGGAGTTGACTACGATGAGACGTTCTCACCCGTAGCGATGCTTAAGTCTGTCAGAATCATGTTGGCAATAGCTGCTTATTTCGACTATGAAATTTGGCAAATGGATGTCAAAACGGCGTTCCTCAACGGTTTCCTTGAGGAAGAGTTGTATATGATGCAACCCGAAGGTTTTGTCGATCCAGAGAATGCTGACAAAGTTTGCAAACTCCAGTGATCCATTTATGGACTGGTGCAAGCATCTCCGAGTTGGAATAAGCGTTTTGATGAGGTGATCAAAGCGTTTGGGTTTATACAAGTTTACGGAGAAGCTTCTATTTACACGAAAGTGAGTGGGAGCTCTATAGCGTTTCTAGTGTTGTATGTGGATGACATATTGCTGATTGGAAACGATATAGAAATGCTGGAAAGCGTGAAGGAATATTTGAATAAGAGTTTTTCAGTGAAGGACCTAGGAGAAGCTGCTTTCATATTATGCATTAAGATCTATAGAGATAGATCGAGACGCTTAATAGCACTTTCACAGAGTACATATCTTGATAAAGTTTTGAAGAAGTTCAAAATGGATCAGTCCAAGAAGGGGTTCTTGCCTGTGTTACAAGGTGTGAAGTTGAGTAAGACTCAATGCCCAGTGCCTGTAGAAGATAAAGAAAAGATGAGCGTCATCCCCTATGCTTCAGCCATAGGCTCTATCATGTATGCAATGTTGTGCACAAGACCTGATGTCAGCCTTGCCATAAGTATGGCTGGAAGGTTTCAAAGTGATCCTGGAATGGAGCACTGACAAGCGGTCAAGAATATCCTTAAGTACCTTAACAGGACTACGGACATGTTTCTCGTTTATGGAGGTGATGAAGAGCTCGTCGTAAAGGGTTACGTCGATGCAAGCTTTGACACTGATCCGGACGACTTGAAGTCGCAAACCGGATACGTATTTATTCTTAACGGGGGAGCGGTAAGCTGGTGCTGTTCCAAGCAAAGCATGGTAGTTGATTCTACGTGCGAAGCCGAATACGTCGTAGCCTCGGAGGCAGCGAAGGAAGGTGTTTGGATGAAGCAGTTCATGACAGATCTTGGAGTAGTGCCCAGTGCACTTAATCCAATAAACCTGTTCTGTGACAACACTGGTGCCATTGCTCTAGCCAAGGAACCAAGGTTTCACAAGAGGACCAGACACATAAAGCGACGCTTCAACTCCATCCGGTTTTACATCGAGGAGAAGGACATAAATATTTGCAAAGTGCACACGGATCTGAATGTTGCAGACCCGTTGACTAAACCTCTTCCAAGGGCTAAACATGATCAACACCAAAAAAATATGGGTGTTCGATTTATTACCATGTAAATCACATAGTGATGTGAACTAGATTATTGACCCTAGTGCAAGTGGGAGACTGTTGGAAATATGCCCTAGAGGCAATATATAAAGTGTTTATTATTATATTTCCTTGTTCATGATAATCGTTTATCATCCATGCTATAATTGTAGTGATCAGAAACACACTGCATGCGTGGGTGAATAGACAACAATGTGTCCCTAGTATGCCTCTAGTAAACTAGCTCGTTGATCAAAGATGGTCAGGGTTTCCTAGCCATAGACATGTGATGTCATTTTATAACGGGATCACATCATTAGGAGAATGATGTGATGGACAAGACCCAAACTACAAACGTAGCATTTGATCGTGTCAGTTTATTGCTACTGTTTTTTGCATGTCAAAGTATATGTTCCTATGACCATGAGATCATGCAACTCATGGATATCGGAGGAGTGCCTTGTGTGTATCAAACGTCATAACGTAACTGGGTGACTATAAAGGTGCTCTACAGGTATTTCCGATGGTGTCTCTTGAGTTGGCATGGATCAAGACTGGGATTTGATACTCCGTGTGACGGAGAGGTATCTCGGGGCCCACTCGATAATGCAACATCACAATAAGCCTTGCAAGCAATGTGACTAATTGTTAGTTGGGGGATCTTGTACTACGGAACGAGTAAAGAGACTTGCCGGTAACGAGATTGAACAAGGTATGGAGATACCGACGATCGAATCTCGGGCAAGTAACATACCAAAGAACAAAGGGAACGTTATACGGGATTAACTAAATCCTTGACATAGAGGTTCGACCGATAGATCTTCGTAGAATATGTAGGAGCCAATGTGGACGTCTAGGTCCCGCCATTGGTTATTGGCCATAGAGGTGTCTCGGTCATGTCTACATATTTCTCGAACCCTCAGGGTCTGCACACTTAAGGTTTGGTGACGTTTTGGTAGTATAGAGTTATGTATGGTGGTGACCGAAGGATGTTCGGAGTCTCGGATACGATCCCGGACATGACGAGGATCTCCGGAAGAGTCTGGAGATAAAGATTGATATATGTGATAATAGTGTTTTGATCTCTGGAAGAGTTCCAGAATTAACCGAAAGGGGTTCCGGATGTTTACCTTAGTGTTCGGGTATAGCAACACTTTATATGGACAATTGGGGTAAAACCCACGAGGTATTGGACAGGGCAAAAGGAAGTTTTGCTGCTGCCTTAAGCAGTAGGGCAGTACTACCACTTGTGAAGCGGTACTACCGCTCATGAAGCGGTACTACCGCTCAAGCGGTACTACCGCTCGTGAAGCGGTACTACCGCTTGTGCGCGGGACTGCAGGGATCCGAGTTGGACTCTTTCCTTGTGGGCCAAACCGACCTTGTGTGGGAAAAACTGACCTTGTAGAGGTTTTTGCTCTAGGATTAGACCCCAGGGCTCAACATATAAATAGAGGGGCAGGGCTAGCACACGGGACACAACTTACGGCCACGTGCTACCCGTTCCACCGGTGCTCCTCTAGATCGGTTTTTCGCAGCGCTTAGGCGAAGCCCTGTCGGCATCACTCCACCACCATCACCGGAGCGCCGTAACGCTGCCGGTGAACTCTCTCTCCTCTCCACCTCCTCTTGCTGGATCAAGACGGTGGAGATCGTCATCAAGCTGCACGTGTGCTGAACACGGAGGTGCCGTCTGTTCGGTACTAGATCGGAAGGATCGTGATCAAGGCCACGGTACGTTCATGATCGGATCGCGGGACGGATCGTGACAAGATCGCGGGACAGTTCGTGATTGGTTCGCGGGACGGTACGTGATTAGATCGCGGGACGCTCGGCGATTTGGATCGCGAAGAAGTACGACTACACCAACCGCATTTCTTAACGTTTCCCGCTTAGTGATCTACAAGGGTATGTAGATCCACTCTCCCTCTCGTAGATGCTCATCACCATGGATAGGTTTGCGTGTGCGTAGGGAATTTTTTGTTTCCCATGCGACGTTCCCCAACAGTGTCCGCCTTCCGCAGGGCTCCACGTCCACCAGCCGGCGGATCCTTCGTCCACGCCCGACAGCACCTCGCACGCGACAGCTGGCGGACCCCTCGTCCGCCTTCGACAGGGCTCCATGCCCATCTGCCGGCGGACCTTCTGTCCGCGCCTGGCAGCGCCTCGCGCTCAATAGCCGGCAGACCCCGGTCCTCCTTCGACAGGGCTCCACGCTGATCATCCAGCGGATCCTCCGTCCGTGCTAGGCAGCGCCTTGCGCTCGACAGCTGGTGGACCACGCGTCCGCCTTCCGTAGGGCTCCACCCCCACCAGCTAGCGAACCCTTCGTTTGCGTCCGACAGCACCTGGCGCTCGATAGCCGACGGAGCCCTCGTCCGCGTTCGGCAGGTCTCTATGCCGATCATCCGGTGGACCCGACGTCCGCGCTAGGCAGCGCCTCACGCTTGACAGCCGGTGGACCACGCGTCCACCTTCCGCAGGGCTCCACACCCACTAGCCGACGGACCCTTCGTCCACGCCCGACAGCACCTCGCGCGCGACAGCCGGCAGACCCCTCGTCCGCTTTTGGCAGGGCTCCACGCCCACCAGCCGACGGACCCTCCGTCCACGCCCAGTAGCGCCTCGCGCTCGACAGCCGGCGGACCCCGTGTCCGCCTTCAGTAGGCCGATCAGCCGGCAGACCCTCCGTTCGCGCCGGGCAGCGCCTCACGCTCGATAGCTGGCGGACCCTGCGTCCGCTTTCGGCAAGGCTCCATGCCCACTAGCCAGTGGACCCTCCATTCGCACACGGCAGCACCTCGCGCTCGACAGCCGGCGGACCCCATGTCCGCCTTCGGCAGGACTCCATGCCCATCAGCTGGCGGTCCCTCCGTCCTGCCGGACAGCGCCTCACGCTCGACAGCTAGTGGACCCCACGTCCGCATTCGGCAGGGCACTGTGCCCATCAGCCGGCGGACCATCCGTTCGTGCTCGGCAGCGCCTCGCGCTCCACAGCCGGCGGACCCCGCGTCCTCCTTCGTCAGGGCTCCACGCCGATCAGCCGGTGGGCCCTCCGTATGCGCTGGGCAGCACCACGCGCTCGACAGCCAGTGCAACCCATGTCCGCCTTCTGTAGGGCTCCACGCCCACCAGCAGGTGGACCCTTCGTCCATGCTCGGCAGCGCCTCGCGCTCGACAGCCGGCAGACCCCGCGTCAGCCTTTGGTAGGTCTCCACGCCGATCAACCGGCGGACCCTCCGTCTGCGTCGGGCAGCGCCTCACGCTCGACAGCCAGCGGACCCCGCTTCCGCCTTTGCCAGGGCTCCATGCCCACCAACCAGCGGACCCTCCATTCTCGCCCAGCAGCGCCTCGCGCTCGAGAACCGGTAGACCCTGCATCCGCCTTCGGCAGGGCTCCACACCGGTCAGTCGGCAGACCCTCCATCCGCGTCGGGCAGCTCATCATGCTCGACTGCCGGTGGACCCCGCGTCTGCCTTCCGTAGGGCTTCATGCGCACCAGCCGGCGGACCCTCCATCCGTGCCCGGGAGCACCTCGCGCTCGACAGCCGGTGGACCCCACGTCCGCCTTCGGCAGGCTCCACACCGATTAGCTGGCGGACCCTTTGGCCGCGCCAGGGAGCGCCTCACACTCGATAGCCGACGGACCCTGAGTCCGCCTTCGACATGGCTCCACGCCCACCAGCCGGCGGACCGTCCGCCACGCCCGGTAGCGCCTCATGCTCGACAGACGGCAGACCTTGTGTCCACCTTCTATAGGGCTCCACGCCCATCAGCCGGCGGACCCTCCGTCCGTGCCTGGCAGCGCCTCGCGCTCGACAGTCGACAGACCCTGCGTCCGACTTCGGCAGTGCTCCACGACCACCAGCCGGCAGAACATCTGTCCGTGCCCGGCAGTGCGCGCTCGATAGCTGGTGGACCCCGCGTCCGGCTTCGGTAGGGCTCCCCGCCCATTAGCCGGCCGACCCTCCGTCCATGCCTGGCAAGGCTTCGCGCTCGACAGCCGGCAGACCCCGCATCCGCCTTCGGCAGTGCTCCATGCACACCAGCAGGCGGACCCTCCGTTCGTGCCCGGCAGCGCCTCGCACTGGACAGCCAGTGGACCCCGCGTTTGCCTTTGGCAGGGCTCCGCGCCATTCAGCTGGGGTCCCGGCAACACCTCACCCTCGATATCCGACAGACCCCGCGTCCGACTTCGGCAGTGCTCCACGACCACCAGCCGGCGGAACATCTGTCCGTGCCCGGCAGTGCCTCGCGCTCGATAGCTGGTGGACCCCGCATCCGGCTTCGGTAGGGCTCCCCGCCCATTAGCCGGCCGACCCTCCGTCCATGCTTGGCAAGGCTTCGCGCTCGACAGCCGGCAGACCCCGCATCCGCCTTCGGCAGTGCTCCATGCACACCAGCAGGCGGACCCTCCGTTCGTGCCCGGCAGCGCCTCGCACTGGACAGCCAGTGGACCCCGCGTTTGCCTTTGGCAGGGCTCCGCGCCATTCAGCTGGGGTCCCGGCAACACCTCACCCTCGATATCCGACAGATCCCGCGTTCGCCTTCGGCAGGGCTCCGTTCCCATCGGCCAGTGGACCCTGCGTCCGCGCCCAGCAGCGCCTCACGCTCGACAGTCGGCGGACCCCACGTCTGCCCTCTACAGGGCTCCACGCCCATTAGCCGGCGGACCCCACGTGCACCTTCAACAGCGCCTCGCGCCCATCGGTCGACGGACCCTGCGCCTGCGCACAACATATTCGACACCACGACTGCTTCACAATCAGCAAAGACCCTCTGCCCGACTCCTCGAGTCACCTGGAGGTTCGGAGGCTACACCCAGCGGGTGCGCTGGCACGCCCCCGTTGGAAACCGCCAGCCGATGAACTCCGCGCTTGCCCCCGGCATCGCTTCGCGCCCTTTAGTCGGCGGACTCTGCATCCATGCCTGACATCCTCGATGCAACCATCTACTTCAGCAATAGCAAAGACCCTCTGCCCGACTCTTCGAGTCGCCGAGAGGCTCGGAGGCTACATCCAGCGGGTGCGCTGGCGTGTCCCTGCTGGAAGCAAGCCGTGTCGTCCCCAACCCGCGATCGACCATCATCGACAACATCTGCAATGACAACGAATATGAAAACCCTCCGCCCGACTTTGCGAGTCGCTCGGAGGCTCAGAGGCTACTGTCGGGGGGATGACCTTCGGGTACCCCAAAGATGGCGAGTCGGACGGGGTGCCCGCCCGCCTGGGCCGGCTGCTCCGACTCACACCTGTGGCCGGCTGCTCTCACCAGCCGGCTGCGCCTGCTAGCCAGTAGCTCGAAGCCTACTATGACGTCCCATCAGACATGCGCGGACCAGACGGACATATCCTGTGGCGGTGTACTAGTGGCGAGCAGTAGTGCACTGTACGCGTGTTGTGCAGTACTATCTACAGTGTAACCTATCCGCTAAACACTGACTTATAAAGTGCACAAGGAGACAAACATAGCTTAGTCCACAAGCTACATGTGGCTTGATATGTAAGCTATCCACTATGGCTTACATCCCAAGCTACCCAGCCATGCCTATATAAGTGGCCTCACGCCCACCACATACGGGGGTTCCTCTACTGCCCAAGATGCGTGCCTATCCATTTTAAGACACAAGGGCCTCGCAAGAGATAGAGGCGCATCTTGCCGTTCGCAAGTATAGAATCATTGCATGATACATTACATAAGAGATGAGTATACAAGTTGGCTTACACTCGCCACATACTAAATTACAATTCCACACAGATTTCAATCATCAAGATGAAGACAGGGTCCGACTATGGACGAAATCAAAAGATAAAACAGATGCAAATGATACTATCTCGCTATCTCAAAGATCATGACCATGGTCCTCTACTCATCCGGGTAAGCCACGTACATCCTGCCTCTTTCCTCATCATATTCCCACTTGAGCTGGGTAAGATCATCCTGCACATACTCATCTATACTTGTACCTGGAGGGTTGTAGTAATGTGTGAGCCACAAGGAGTTAGCAATCAAGCGCCCGGGTACTGAGACTATTCAAGCTTAAAGGTTGGGACGGGGTGTGTGTTTAGTTTGCAGCAACACTAAGCATATATGGCGGCTAACTTACGTAACATGAAAATATATATGAGTGGCCTACAATGAACGATCGAATCTAGTCTGATCTCTATCAGATCCAGAACACTTACTTACGTCAATCATAACCCCACCGTGTTCTCTCTCGGATCATGTTCACGAGCAGAGACGATCATGGTTACTCACACAGTTGGTGTATTTTATTAGAATTTACTTCAAGTTTACTATAACCGGGTGTGAAACAAATATCCAAGTTGCCACATAAACGCGGGCATGGCTTCTCGAGAAGATTTAACCCTGCAGGGGTGCTCCAACTAGTGCATCACAAATAACCACACTCCGCGGGAATAGCCTCGACCACGGATCTCGTGATCATCATAGGTAACTCCAAAGGATTTCCAACACCTCGAGATAACCCGAAGAAAGTCAGACTCCACACGCAAAACACTCGATAAAGGTAAAACAAATCCAGCAAGACCACCCGACGTGTCGACAAACCTGACAAGAGCCGCATATCTCGTTCTTAAGACTCGACAGATAAGCTAGTGTACGGTGGACTGATAGAAATCTCCCAATTTGCCCTGGGTTGGCCCCGCACAGTGTTCTAGTGTGGACCAACACTCATGAGGAGCACTGGCCCGGGGGTTGATTAATTATCCACGGGGTTGCAAAGCCCTCTGAAAATTTTATTAAGTTATTAAGCAAATGTAGTACCAATGTTGGGTCTTGCCGAATAATCAAGGGGGTCCCCATAACAACCACGAGCGTGTTAGGAGCGCAAAATATGGAAAACATAAGACCGGTAACCAGAACTATGGCGGTAACAGCGGAACAAAACACCTAGCAAAAGGCCAAGCCTTCCACCAATACCAAGATATATATGTGCATTAAATTAAATAAAATATAATATTGTGATATCCAAACCCATTTTATCACATGGAAGAACGTGCACCTGCAACTAAGAACACTATAAGAGGTGCTGAGCAGCGCTAACTTAGCCAATCAAAGGTTTGCTAAGATGTGGAGGGTTAGAGGCTTTCATGGCAATTAGGAGGCTAACATTCAAGTGGTAGGTAGCGTAATTGTAACGATAAGAATGAGAAACCAGGAAGCGAAAATAGTATCGGGATCCGGGTACCATCATCTTGCATGTTGGTTCTTTAGCGAAACAAGTAGCGGGATCCTCGTAGTGGTACTCCCTGGGTCCTTGTACTCAGTATCAACACTCGCATATACCTAAGAGAAATAGCGACAATAAGCCTCCAACCAAGGTGCAATGCACAACCAAGATGATGCATGATTCATTTATGAAGAATTTAACATGGCAATCCAAAACTAGTCATGTTTCACATGCAAAGTTTGTTTATTAATGAATCTGGACAAAAACTCATGTTAAGTTATTTAAACATGCATGAACATGGAAAATATGGATGCGTCATGCAGAATCGATAGAAATGCATATAAGGAACGCAGGAAACGGAGTTACGGTTCTCACGATACGCTCACGACAAGCTACGAAGGCAAAACCCAAGACAACCAATACCATGGGCTAATTCTTTGCATTCCAAGGTAGCCACTACTTAGGCAATGAAAAACCAACCACAATAGACTCCAATATGAATCAATTCCAAGGAGTATAACTCCCACAAGTCACAAAACAATAAAACAAACAATCTGCGACAAAACAACAACATAGCAACTTACACAGCTCACAACTTGAGCTACAGGAATCCTACAACCACATACAAGGTATTGACAGAAACTAAATAACATGCATATAAAATTATCCAACTACACAATATGCAAAGGAGGCACACATAAATAAACATGAAGCTATCAAGTTGGCATGATGAAACAGTTTTTTGGGACTTAGAGAAAATTACAGTTTTCTGGAATCTGAGTTAATCTGGCAGCATGTTGACAGCAGTAGTTAAATATGTTAGAGAGAACCTCTTGGCATGAAAATTAACAGGGTGTTAATATACAACATCTACTCCAAAATACTAGCACTGAGCATGGTCTAATTCACAACACATCACAAGATACCAACCACACTACATGGCATAAAATAACAGCAGATTCTTAGACTTAGAAATATTTAGCATGTTGAAAACAGAAACATTAAGTTGGCTACTTAGCAGCATGTTTACCACTTATATGGGTGACTCTCAGGTTAAACAAAAATACCATGGCATAATAGATATAAAAGACTAGCACTTCCTAGTTGGCACATGCCCCAAAGCAAGCATGGATTAAATCATGCAAAAGATGACAAAGTAGCATCACAGCTGAAAATGACAGTTTTATAAAGTTGCTCAAAAGTGAAATCTGAAAGTAACAATGGATTCATTGGCTCTTTATACCCCAAAATCATGTGTCATACTCATATGTTCATGTGAAGCATCAAGGCAAAAACTATACTAGCAAGACTACCACCTATTCTCATAAGTGCATCATTACTCTAATTGGACATGAGCAAATATGAACATAAGAAGATTTGGTAACTTGGATAGCATGGCCAAATACACAAAACCTACTATCAAACATAACCAACAAAGGGGTATGTCAAGTAGGGAAACCCACTAGTCCCCACACACACGCATACACCCTACACACACACACACTACATAGCAAGCACACCCATGCTCTAATTATGCCCAAGGCATATGAGCACAAATACCCCCATGAACATACCACCCACGAGGGCGCGTTCATCCACACACACACTCACATACACCATGTATGGATAAGCATATGGCACATACACACACAACACTCACAAGTGCACTAGGCACATACACTCACACACATGCTGATGTGTATGGGTGGTCATCCACACATATATGCACACATATATGCACAATGCATATATGCATATGCATATGTATATGCGAACACACACACACTCACATACACACATGCACATAAGAACACATACATGCACTACACACATACACTCTATATACATACCATAGAAAAGTGCAAACTTATATGCACAAGTTTTCCCACACACACATACATACATATAGCAAAGAAAGAAGAACAAAATAAATACAAAAGAGAAAAACAAAATAAAAAGGGGGAGGCTTCAGGCTCGAACCCATGACCATCTAGTCATCTCCCCCAAACCCACACCACTTTGCTAAGGGCGCTGCTGCTAACAGAGGAGGGGCCCTGCCTCTCATATACACACACACTACACTTACTGACGAAACTGAATCTCCAAACACCCATGGCGACAACACTACGACGATGACCAAACGGTGGACTCTGATGACCACTCGAGCAGCAGAGGCCCTTACTGGATGCCCAGCTCCTGCCTGCACACACACACACTAGCACAACCACCAATTGCAGGCGAGAACGACACCGGCGACGAAGACAGAACGCAATGGCAGGGACCTGTACATGATTCGCACGGCGATGACCCAGAGAGGGAATCAGACGGGGCAGAGTGAAAACGGCCCCCTGCGAGAAGCAGGAACTCGCACGCTACACCTGGAAGCACGAGGTCGACGTTGCACTTGTCGAAGACAAGGTCCGATGTCCACGGAATGCACCTAACGCGGGCACGCACTACAACGCTATAAGGCTTGGGATCGGGAGAGGACGGACGATGACCTCACCGAGACACGCCCGCGCAGACAATTGAGCTCGAGGAAGCACGACGATGGGGAATTTCCGTGGCGAAAGAGCTTGTCCAGAGGGGAAGAAGACGAAGCAGAGGCGCGGCCTTGGCATCCCACGCGGATGCATAGGACGTCAGGGAAGCAGATGGCGACGGCAACGCAATCCCGACGATCTCCTTCTCGAAGGGCTCACCGGAGAAGTTCCTGCGGCGACGAGCTCCCACTGAACCTCACTGCACTCTCTCTGAACTCTCTAAACCCATCCTTACCTGAGACGAAAGAGAAGGAGAGGTGGAGGGCGGTGACACGAGGGGGAGAGGGAACCCTAGGGGGCGGCACGGACGCCGAGGGGATTAAAAACACACGGGATGATGGCACCTTGAAGTCTGAAATACACGGCGGAGCTCTCTCTCTCTCTCTCTCTCTGAACCTGACGGCAGCGGTGACGGAGCAGGTAGCCGTCTCGTTCCTGCTGGGCCTCGTGGGCCGGGGAGGCCACACGCACATACTCTCACAAATCAAAGAAACAGAAAAGCCTTTTCTTTTTTTTAAACACCACAACATAAGGGAAAAACTCCAGAGAAAAATAAAAGGTCTTTGTGTAGAACAAAATTACTTTTGCAGAGAAAATAAATTGCACTATTTAATAAAAATATTAAGAAGATTTTTAGGACAAGTAATTTAAATATTATTAAAATAGGCAGCCCCCTCTTATTTAAATGCCACAAACATACAAACTCCAAACATCAAAAGAACCATACTCAAGATTAATAATATATATAGGGCTACCTCTTGAACATTTTTAAGCAATTAAATTTGCAAGTTAAATCTGTTTATGACATAACATGGGAAAAAGGCATTAGGTTGGGGTTTGTTGCAAAGCAAAAGAGAGGGGAATAGAAGTATAGCTCACACAAACACCACATCACAAGACAAGAGCAGAACCAACCACACCATACAAGGTCACCTCACAACTAGGCATTGCATGATGAATGCATGATGCATGATGCATGAATTCAAGAAAGCATGGCATGACAAGGTGCAAATCATCCATAAAGCTCATGACACAAGGTTCATACAATAGATTACATGCCAATAAAGGTAGGGACATCACTTGGGCGGTCACAACTCTCCCACACTACAAGAGGATCTCGACCCGAGATCTAGGAACGATAGAAGTCCGGAAATTCGGAATGGAGAAGGTCCTCGCGTTCCCAAGTAGATTCTTTGTCCGAATGATGAGACCACTCCACCTTGAGGAATTTGATAGACTTGTTGCGAGTCTTACACTCAGTTTCTTCAAGAATTGCAACTGAATGCTCACGATAAGAGAGGTCTTCTTGGAGATCGATGTCTTGGAGGTCAATGGTTCATTCAGGAGTCTTGAAGCATCTCCGGAGCTGAGAAACATGGAAGACATCATGCACGTTGAAGAAATTTGGAGGAAGCTCTAGTTGATATACAAGACCACCTCTCTTGCCAAGAACTTTGAATGGACCAACAAAATTAAGTGCTAGCTTCCCTTTAATTCCAAACCGCTGAGTGCCCTTCATGGGTGAGACTCTGAGATAGACTAGATCATCCACTTGGAAGGAAACATCCCGATGTTTTTTATCGTAATAACTCTTCTGTCGGGACTGAGCTACTTTGAGGTTCTCACGAATGACACAACACATTTCTTCTACTTCAGTGATCATGTCATTGCCCAATAACTGACGCTCACTGGTTCCAGACCGGTTAAGCGGGGTACGACAAAGGGGCCTTGCCTGAGCTAGATTGAAAGCTATTGTTGTATGAGAATTTAGCATATGGAAGGCAATCTTCCCACTTCATGCCGAACGAAATCACACAGGCTCTGAGCATATCTTCAAGGATCTGATTGACTCTCTCATCTTGACCACTTGTCTGCGGATGGAACGCAGTGCTGAAACGGATCTTGGTACCCATTGCAGTCTGGAAGGACTCCCAAAACTTGGAAGTAAAGAGGCTTCCATGGTCAGAAGAGATGAGATGAGGAATACCATGCAAAGACACTATCCTTGAAATATAGAACTCTACAAGCTGAGCTGTCGAGATAGATTCTTTGACTGGCAGGAAATGAGCAACTTTTGATAGCTTGTCTATAACCACAAAGATGGCATCGTTGCCTCTCTTGGACTTGGGAACCCAGTGACGAAATCCATCTCCACATGATCGAATTTCCACTCTGGGATAGGCAAAGCCTGAAGAAGACCTGCTAGATGTTGATGCTCCGCCTTCACTCTGCAACAAACATCACACTCGTTCACAAACTGAACAATCTCACGTTTCATGCGAGTCCACCAGAAGGTTTGCTTGAGATCCTGATACATCTTTGAACTGCCTGGATGAATGGATAGCAGAGAATTGTGTGCTTCGTCCATGATAACCTTTCTGAGATCACCTTTTGGAACCACAAGACGGTCCTCAAAGAACAAGGTATCTTTGTCATCAATGCGAAAGCACTTATACTTCGGAATGCTTTTGGCCACACCTTTCTTCACTTTCTTCACCGTAGCGTCAAGAAGCTGCGCTTGGCGAACCTAATCTTCCAGAGATGGAGAAACTTGAAGATTTGAAAAAAATCTGCGGAATCATCTGAAGGTTGAGCTTGTGTAAGGCTTCACAAAGCTCAGGTTGAAGAGGCTTCAAGATGAGACTATTGCAGTACGCCTTACGGCTGAGCATGTCTGCAATGACATTTGCTTTTCCAAGAGTATACTCAATGCTTGGATTGAAGTCCTCAAGCATTTCCACCCAACGAGACTGCCGAAGATTGAGATTGGGTTGAGTGAAAATGTACTTCAAGCTCTTGTGATCGGTGTACACCTCAGCTGGTCTACCCAACAACAAATGCCTCCAAGTCATTAGAGCATGCACAACTGCCGCCAACTCGAGATCATGAGTGGAGTTGTTCTTGTCGGCAGGATTCAACTGACATGAGGTATAAGCAACAATATTGTTATCTTGCATGAGAACACCACCAACGCCTTGGAGAGAAGTATCACAGAAAACTTGGAAAGGCTTAGACTGCTCAAGAGGAACAAGAACTGGAGCTGAAGTCAGTCTCTGCTTGAGCGTATTGAACGCCACATCACACTCAGGAGACCAAACATACTTGACAATCTTCTGGAGGAGATTGGATAGAGGCTTAGCAATTTGAGAGAAGTTCTCCACAAATCTTCTGCAATAGCTAGCAAACCCGAGGAAACTCCGAAGCTAGTTCACATTCTGAGGAGGTTCCCACTTAAAGATTTCCTCCACTTTCTCATGGTGTACTTTAATTCCCTCGGCAGAGATCACATGCCCAATGTGCACCACTTCATTGAGCAAAAACTCACACTTGGAAAACTTGGCATAGAATCGATGCTCTCAAGGTAAGTTTTCCAGGTGTGAGTTTTGGCTCAACGAAGCGGTGTACGTTGGGCATGTGATCTCTGCCGAGGGAATTAAAGTACACCCTGAGAAAGTTGAGGCAATCTTGAAGTGGGAACCTCCTCAGATTGTGAAGCAGCTTCGGAGTTTCCTCGGGCTTGCTAGTTATTGCAGAAGATTCGTGGAGAACCTCTATCAAATTGCTAAGTCTGTGTCCAATCTCCTCCAGAAGAGTGTCAAGTATGTTTGGTCTCCTGAGGGTGATCTGGCGTTCAATACGCTCAAGCAGAGACTGACTTCATCTCCAGTTCTTGTTCCTCCTAAGGAGTCTAAGCCTTTCCAAGTGTTCTATGATGCTTCTCTCCTAGGCCAAGATATAACTAGACTCAAAATAATTTTTACTAGACTCGACTCGGACAAGTTCGACCAAGCAAAGGCTCCTATGGTCGTATGGCTCTGAATACCAACTTGTCACGCCCAAGATGCGCGCCCATCCATTTCAAGACACGAGGGCCTCGCAAGGGATAGAGGCGCATCTTGTCATTCGCAAGTATAGAATCATTACATCTTACATTACAGAAGGGATGAGTATACAAGTTGCCTTACACTCGCCACATACTAAATTACAATTCCACACAGAGTATAAATCAGCAAGATGAAGACAGGGTCCGACTACGGTCGAAATCAAACGATAAAACACATGCAAATGACACTATCTTGCTATCCCAAAGATCACGACCATGGTCCTCTACTCATCTGGGTAAGTCACGTACATCCTGCCTCTTTCCTCATCATATTCCCACTAGAGCTGGGTAAGATAATCCTGCACGTACTCATCTATACCTGTACCTGGAGGGTTGTAGTAATCTACGATCCACAAGGACTCAACAATCAAGCACCCAGGTACCAAGACTATTCAATCTTAAAGGTTGGGACGGAGTGTATGTTTAGTTTGCAGCAGCACTAAGCATATATGGTTGCTAACTTACGTAACATGAAAATAAGTATGAGTGGCCTATGATGAACGATTGAATCTAGTCTTGTCTCTATGAGATCCTGAACACTTACGTCAATCATAACCCCACCGTGTTCTCTCTCGGATCATGTCCGCGAGCACAGACGATCACGATTATTCACACAGTTGGTGTATTTTAATTAGAGTTTACTTCAAGTTTACTATAACCGGGTGTTAAACAAATATCCAAGTTGCCACATGACCGTGGGCACGGCTTCTCGAAAAGATTTAAACCTGCAGGGGTGCTCCAACTAGTCCATCACAAATAACCACACTCCGCGGGAATAGCCTCGACCACGGATCTCGTGATAATCATGAGGAACTCCAAAGGATTTCCAACACCTCGAGATAACCCGAAGAAAGTCAGACTCCACACGCAAGACACTCGATAAAGGTAAAACAAATCCAGCAAGACCACCCGACGTGTCAACGAACCGGATAAGAGCAGTGTATCTCGTTCTCAGGACACGACGGGTAAGCTATTGTACGATGGCCTGATAGAAATCTCCCAAGTTGCCCTAGGTTGGCCCCGCATAGTGCTCTAGTTTGGACCAACACTCATGAGGAGCACTGGCCCCGGGGTTGATTAATTATCCACGGGGTTGCAAAGCCCTATGCAAATTTTACTAAGTTATTAAGAAAATGTAGTACCAATGTTGGGTCTTGCTAGACAAGTTTTAATCTCAACCGAATAAACAAGGGGGGTCCTCATAACAACCCCGAGCATGTTAGGAGCGCAAAATATGGAAAACATAACACCGGTAACCAGAACTATGGCGGTAACAGCGGAACAAAACACCTAGCAAAAGGCCAAGCCTTCCACCAATACCAAGATATATATGTGCATTAAACTAAATAACTGGTAATATTGGGATATCCAAATCCATGTTATCACATGGAACAACCTGCACCTGCAACTAAGAACGTTATAAGAGGGGCTGAGCAGTGATAACTTAGCCAATCAAAGGTTTGCTAGGATGTGGAGGGTTAGAGGCTTTCATGGAAATTAGGAGGCTGATATTCAATTGGTAGGTAGCGCAATTGTAGTGATAAGAGCGAGAAACTATCAAGTGAAAATAGTATCGGGATCCGGATACGATCATCTTGCCTATTGGTTCTTCACCGAAACAAGTAGCGGGATCCTCGTAGTGGTACTCTCCTGGGTCCTCGTACTCAGTATCAACACTCGCATCTACCAAGGAGAAACAGCAACAATAAACCTCCAACCAAGGTGCAATGCACAACCAAGATGATGCATGATTCATTTTGTGAAGAAATTAAACATGGCAATCCAAAACTATTCATGTTTCACATGCAACGATTGGTTATTAATGAATCTGGACAGAACCTCATGTTAAGTTATTTAAACATTCATTAACATGGAAAATATGTATTCATCATGCAAAATCGATAGAAATGCATATAAAGAACGCAAGAAACGGAGTTACGGTTCTCACGATACGCTCACGACAAGGTACGAAGGCAAAACACAAGACAACCAATACCATGGGCTAATTCTTGGCATTCCAAGGTAGCCACTGGTTAGGCAATGAAAAACCAACCACAATGAACTCAAAGATCAATCAATTCCATGGAGTATAACTCCCACAAGTCACAAATCAATAAAACAAACAATCTACCACAAACAGCAACATAGCAACTTACACAACCCACAACTTGAGCTACAGGACTCCTACAGCCATAAACAAGATATTTACAGAAACTACATAACATATACATCAACTTAGCCAACTACACAATCTGCATAGGAGGCACACATCAATGCATGAAGCTATCAAGTTGACATGATGAAACAGTTTTCTGGGACTTAGTGAAAATTACAGTTTTTCTGGAATCTGAGTTAATCTGGCAGCATGTTGACAGCAGTAGTTAAATATGTTAGAGAGCACCTTTTGGCAAGAAAATTAACAGGGTGGTATTAGACAATATCTACTCCAAATCACTAGCACTGAGCATGATCTAATTCACAACACATCACAAGATACCAACCACTCTACATGTCATAAAAATAACAGCAGATTCTCACACTTGGAAATATTTAGCATGTTGAAAACAGAAACATTAAGTTGGCTACTTAGCAGCATGTTTCCCACTTATATGGGTCATTCTCAGGTTAAACAAAAATACCATGGCATAATAGATATAAAACACTAGCACTTCCTAGTTGGCACATGCCCCAAAGCAAGCATGGATTAAATCATGCAAAAAATGACAAAGTAGCATCACAACTGAAAATGACAGTTTTATAAACTTGATCAAAAGTTAAATCTGAAAGCACCAATGGATTCATTGGCTCTTTCTACCCCAAAATCATGTGTCATACTCATATGTTCATGTGAACCATCAAGGCACAAACTATACTAGCAAGACTACCACCTATTCTCATAAGTGCATCATTACTCTAATTGGACACTAGCAAATATGAACATAAGCAGATTTGGTAACTTGGATAGCATGGACAAATCCACAAAACCTACTATCAAACATAACCAACAAAGGGGTAAGTCAAGTAGGGAAACCCACTAGTCCCCCCCCACACACATACACCCTACACACACACTACATAGCAAGCACACCCATGCTCTAATTATGCCCAAGGCATATGAGCACAAATACCCCCATGAACATACCACCCATGAGGGGGTGTTCATCCACACACACACACACTCACATTCACCATGTATGCATAAGCATATGGCACATACACACACAACACTCACAAGCGCACTAGGCACATACACTCACATACATGCTCATGTGTATGGGTGGTCATCCAGACACATATGCACACATATAAGCACAATGCATATATGGATATGCATATGTGTATGGTAACACACACACACTACCACAAACACAAATGCACATAAGAACACATACATATGTACTTCGTCCAATGGGAGTATGTATTGTATTCTCTCGGGAGCTCGGCCTCTATCCATTCGGCAAGAAAATCAACCAACACCTAAGATTTAATAGCGCGGCATGGTATATACGCAATTTCGAAGGGGAGGAGCTCAATGGTCCATTTGGCTATGCAGCCAGTGGAGCCCATAATTTAATGGTACTTTGGATGCCACTGTGACCGGAAACTCTTGAAAGTAGTGTCAGAGCTTTCGGGGTGCCATGAAAATTGTGTAGGATATGTCCTGGTAACACTGATACATATATTTGCACGGGGTAAGAACTTCTGATACGTAATAGAACGGCTTATGCACGCGGAACTTGTGGCCCTACACCTCTCGTTCCACAACGAGAACCGCATTTACCACTTGATTTGTGGCCGAGATATACAACAACATTGGTTCTCATATGTCAGGCGCTGCTAGTATAGGATTGCGAGCCAATTCCATTTTAATTTCTTCCAATGCGATTGTTGCTTCGTTGGTCCACTTGAAGTTTTTCGTCCACTTGAGCAGTCGGTAGAGCGGCATTGCCTTTTCACTAAGGCGGGAGATAAAGCGGCTCAAAGCGGCCATGCAGCCCGCCAATTTTTGAACGTGCTTTAGGTCCATAGGGATTGATAGCTGGGATAGGGCTCATATTTAGCCGAATTGGCTTCTATTCCTCTATGTGAGACAATGAATCCAAGAAGTTTATCAGCAGGAAGTCCGAAGACACATTTATCTAGATTGAGTCATATATCATAAGCCCGAAGATTATACAAGGTTGGCTGAAGGTTGTCCACCAGCTAGCTAACGTGTTTGATCTTGATGACCACATCGTCCACGTATGCCTCGACCATCTTGCCAATTTGATTTTGTAGGCATGTTTGAACCATGCGCTGGTATGTGGCACTTGCGTTTTTTAACCCGAAAGGCATTGTGTTGAAGACGGTTGCAGCTTGGTCGGACTCCTTCATTTTGAATTGATGGTATCTGGAGTATGCATCGAGGAAGCACATCGAGTCGTGTCTGGCGGTGCCGTCAATGATTTCGTCTATGAGGGGTAAGGGAAAGGGATCCTTAGGGCATGCTTTCTTTAGGTCCTTTAAATTGACACCTAGCCGCCACGATTTGTCTTTCTTTGGCACCATGACCAGATTTTACAAGAATTCTAGGTCTTTTATTTCCTAGATAAATTCGGCTCCGAGTAGTTTTACTAGTTCTTTGCCCATAGTATGACACTTGGATTCAGAGAATCGGTGTAGCGCCTGTTTAACTGGCTTGAAGCCTGTAATTATGTTCAAGCTATGCTTCACTAGTATTCATGGGTTTCCTGGCATATCTGACGGGTGCCAGGAAAATATGTCCGAGTTTTCACACAAGAGTGTGCGCAGTGCTTCGTCAACCGCGGTGTCTAGCTGAGCTCCAATGGATGATGTTTTTTGGGGGTCCGTTGGATTCACCTGAAATTTGATGATTTCGTGTGCTGGTTTGAAGGATGTGTATTTAGGCCTCTTACTTACGATTGCATCATCCCTATCCACAAGTGAGGGAGGTGTGGTTAATTCCTCGTACGCGAGGGTCTCAAACAGTGCCTTGAGGGTGAGCGATCCTGTTTTGTTTTCAGTCCGAAGAGCTCTAGCCGAGTCACTTATAACCGTGATCATGCCATTGGGCCCTGGCATTTTGAGCTTCATATACCCGCATTGTGGTATGGCTTGAAATCTTGTGAAAGCATCACGCCCCAATAGGGTGTGATAACCGCTATGAAATGGTACAATATTGAAGAGAAGTTCTTCGGACCTGTAATTACCAGGGGTGCCAAATAAGACATCAAGAGTAACTCGTCCATTGCATTGTGCCTCTTTTCCGGGGATGATACATCAAAAAGTGGTATGGCTTTGTTCTATGCGGGATCTATCGAATTGCAATTTTTCTAGGGTATCCTCATAAATGAGGTTTAAACTGTTGTTGTCGTCCATTGGCACCTCCTGGAGTCTGAAACTGTCTATTATGGGATCGAGGACCATGGCGGCGAGTGTTCGGACGGGGAGTCTTCTCGGCTAGTCTACCTCGCCGAAGGTGATGGGTATGTTTGTCCAAGAATTCGTCCCTGCCACCTGGTGTATTTGATCGAGTTCTCTAAGAGCTATTTTCATATTGTTTTTTTGTGAGGAAAACATTGTGTAGATTGTTAGTATCTCGACGTTGTGATCCGGTGCTGTTGTTAAACGTCTGCTTGAGGGTGAGACCCTAAGGATAGCCCCTCCGCATTTTGGAACCTGCCTATCGACCCAAGAAGCTCGAAGGCTATGAGTCGGGTTTGTGTTTAGTAGGATGGCGTGTATGGGGCATGGCTTGTTCAATCATTCATCGAGGACAGTTCTGGATCCTCCAAGGGAATTATTATTTTTCTCGGCGGGCTCGTATTCGGCCGACCGTTGAGGGGGTATGCACTTCCCCCGAGCTCTTCTGGGTTCCCCGGCATGGACTAACTCTGTGCACATTTGTTGAGCCTGCCATGTCCTTTTCATGCCGCAGTATTGGCGTACCAGATCTGATAGCTCAGTGAAGTTTTGAATGTGGCCACGGGGGAGTTCATTTAGAATTCCTTCGTTGCGGTAGTTATGCCCGAAGGTTGCTATGATTTCCTGGTCGCTGCAGTCCGCTATCTTGTTTTTGGCAAGGATAAATCTAGACCAGAAGTGGTGAACCATTTCCCCTGGCTGTTGTTTGACGTACAATAGGTCCCATATGTCGAGCTTCCCCAAATTACTTTGAGAGTACTCGACGTGGGGGTGGATGGGATTTTTTTTGTATCCCAATAAGATGCGATTCCAAAGCTTGCATGGCAGCGTCTTGCGCCATTGTGTAATCGAGCGCGCCGAGTTCGGGATCCGGATTATCGCTGAATTGGGGTCTGATCCCGAACTTCTTTCGGGGAAAAGTCCGGATTCCGAACAAGAGGAATGATATCGATAGTCGAAAACCCGAACATAAGCCATTCTCAGCTCCGGTTGTTGAGAGGGAAAACGTGCGGCCAAATCTTCATTGGTAGCAACCAAGGGTGTGATAGGTGGGACGTCAATTTCCTGTCAACGGGTTTAAGCCCGATCTGATCAAAAACTGAGGGTTAGCCGTCGCTTATCCCCATGTCTTGAATATCTGAGGGGTCCATGCTCCTGGAGTACAAAGGGTCGATCCGCAGTATCACTACTCCATGAGCATTTAAAGTCGCACCTAGGCAGTATTCGGCCGAAGCTGATCTGGGCGTGTCAGCTAGATTGTGCTTTAAGGCCGGACCCAGGGTGGGGCCTGCCCCAGTGGCGGGGTTCACCGCTCATGATCTTAAGGCGTCGAGACTTCCGAGCTCCTCAAGGGGAGCTGAAAGCTTTCCCAGAACAAGATCTCCCCAGGAGTCGGTGACGAACTCTAGGTTCTCAAACTTGATATCCTAATCAGGGGTGAAACTTCCGACCTAGCCAAGATGGCTAGTCGGATCAGCGTGCAACACGATGCTGCTGAATGCAAAGATCCATCGAGGGACGAAAACGTCCCTCTTGCAGACATCATTGCTGATGCTCAAGCGTGTCATCGATCCTTCGGTGATTGATACGTCTCCAACGTATCTACATTACCAAAGAATTTTTCTCTGGTTTTGACCTCTAACTTGCATGATTTGAATGAAACTAACCCAGAGTAATGATGTTTTCAACAGAACTACCTAGGTGTTATTTTTGTGCAAAAGTAAGTGTTCTCGGAATTGTACGAAACTTTTCTAAATTATTTCTGAGAATTACCATGAATTATGGACTAAAGAACTACCGGAGGGCATCTGCCAGGGGGCCAACACACATCGGGGGGCGCCCCCTAGGTTGTGCCCTAATGGCTTGTGGGCCCCTCGAAGCTCTTCCGACCCTAATTCCAGACCTATAAATTCACATCTTCGAAGAAAAAAATCAGAGGGTAGTTTTCATCGCCTTTCACGAGACGAAGCCGCTGCCACCTCCTGTTCCTCCTCTGGAGGGCTGATCTGGAGCCTGTTTTGGGCTTCGGAGAGGGGAAATCATTGTCATCATCACAGCAACCCTTCTTCATCAACACCACCATGATGCTCACCACCGAAACTGAGTAATTCCTTTGTAGGCTTGTTGGACGATGGTGGGATTGCATGAGATTGATCATCTAATGGAGTTAAGTTTGATAGAGCTTGATCCCTAGTATCCACTATGTTTTGAGATTGATGTTGCTATGACTTTTCTATGCTTGATGCTTGTCACTAGGGCCCGACTGCCTTGATTTCACATCTGAACCTATTATGTTTTCATGAATATAAGAGTGATTTGGATCCTATCTTGCAAGTTGTATGCACCTATTACGTGTCATGATCCGCATAACTCAAGGTGACTATAATTGGGATTCTTTCCGATGATTGCCGTAGTTTGAGGAGTTCATGTATTCACCATGTGTTAATGCTTTGTTTTGGTTCTCGATTACAAGGAGGCCTTAATATCCATTAGTTACCAATAGGACCCCGCTGCCACGGGAGGGTAAAAGAAAAGATGTTATGCAAGTTCCTATCGCAAGCACACATGACTATATACGAAATACATGCCTAAATTTTATTGACGAATTGGAGCTAGTTCTGTGTCACCCTAGTGTGTAATTGTTATATGATCGATGTCATCTAAATCATTATCCATGATGAATCCACATGGTTGCGCTTAACATATACTGAATCTTGTTGTCATAGTTTTCTCACAATAGATGCCAGGGGGTGGCTAATCGAGGTGAGAGCAAGGCTGTCGTGCGAGGTCCAGGATGGGATAGGGTAGTAGCACACGGTGGTTTACCTAGGTTTAGGGCTCTCCGAAGAGATAATACCCCTACTCCTGCATGTTTGTATATCAGGTGTATTTCCAGTATAGAGTTGCTCCTATAGTTGTATCAGAGAGGAGAGCCATGAGGCTTCTTGTCTCATATGTGTACGTGTGAGCATGGAGGAAATGAGAGAGTGAGAGGAGGCCTTTATATAGGGCTTTATACAGTGGGTAGCTTACATGCCAAGATGCTTGAGTTGTAAGCTACCATGGCTAGCTTACATGCCAAGCTATATGTAGCTTGTGAACTAGGCTATGCTTATCCCTTGGATCACTTTATACATCAGCGCCCAGGGGGCAAGTTAAACTTTGGATGACACTGCATGGCACGTTTATAGAGCACTACCATGTGGAATGGTTGTCTTGTCCACACGTGTCCGATGGGACGTCGTAGTTGGCTCTAGGCAGCCGGCTGGCTGGAGCAGCCGATCGCGGGTGTGAGTCGGAGCAGCCGGCCCGAGCGGGCGGGTGCCCCATCCGACTCGTTGTCTTTGGAGTACCTGGGGGTCATCCCCCTGACGATAGCCTTCGAGCCTTTGGGCGACTCGAAGAGTCAGGTGAGGGTATTCATAGTTGTCGATGATGTTTGATTGCGGCCGAGGACGGCATCGCTTGCTTCTAGCGGGGGCACGCCAGCGCACCCGCTAGGTGTAGCCTCAGAGCCTCCGGGTGACTCGAAGATTGGGGACGAGGGTCTTTGCTATAGTTGGAGCTGACGGTGGCATCGTGGATGTTGGGCGCGGGGCCCTGTCGGGCACGGACACGAGGTCTATTGGCTAGTGGGCGCGGGGCCCTACCGGGCGTGGACGTGGAGTCCACCGGCTGGTCCTTTCTAACGAGGGTGCGCCAGCACACCCACTGGGTGTAGCCTCCGAGCCTCCGGGTGACTTGAAGAGTTGGGCGGAGGGTTTTTGCTATTGCCGAAGCAGACGATGGCATCGAGGATTTTGGGCACGGATACGGGGTCCGTCGGCTGATGGGTGCGGGGTCTTGCCGGGCACGGATGCAGGGTCCGCCGGCTAATGTGTGTGGAGCCCTGTCGGGGTAGGATGCCTGGACCACCGGCTGATGGAAGCGAGGCCCTCCTGGGCACAGACGCGGGGTCTGCCGACTGATGGGAGCGCAGCCTAGCCGGGGGCCGTCAGCTGATGAGCGCGAGGCGCTGTTGAGGGCGGACGTGGGGTCTGCTGGTTGATGGGTGAGGGGCCCTACCGGGACTAGCCTCCTAGCCTCCGAGTGAGGAGGTCCTCATGGAAAAAATCAAGGAAAAGACAAGTTTAGTCGATGCAGATGTGTTAAATATCTAGTTTTGGTAGAGCAAGATTTATGCAAAGGGTGCCGACTCGGTTTCGTTTGAGCCCCCTTCAATATTTTCATGTGCCTTCCGCTCTTTGGATTTTGTTCTTGCCAGCCGGATAGCTGGGAACCGATCGGTGGCTGAGGTGAAGACTGGGCCATGGAATAGAGCATATAGTACTTGGACTGTTGGAGCAGACTCGACCAAGCAAATACTCACGAATGAAACGACCGTGTTGCCTGAGCCATTTTCTCCCCGGACATTTTTCTCATGAAGTGACCTCCAGCTTTTTCTCTCGTTAGCCGGATAGATGCGGTGCAGACTATAGCTGAGACAAAGAGTGGGCTTCGGTACCGTGTTTGCTACTAAGCCGTCTATGTGTATGGATACCCAAATATTATTAGCAAACACGGTACCGAAGCTATGACAACACCATGCCCTAGTATGACTCTAATAGACTAGCTCGTTGATCAAAGATGGTCAAGGTTTCCTAGCCATAGACATGAGATGCCACTTGATAATGGGATCACATCATTAGGAGAATGATGTGATGGACAAGACCCAAACTATAAACATAGCATTTGATCGTGTCAGTTCATTGCTATAGATGTCTGCATGTCAAGTATGTGGTCCTATGACCATGAGATCATGCAACTCACTGACACCGGAGGAGTGCCTTGTGTGTATCAAACGTTGCAACGTAACCAGGTGACTATAAAGATGCTCAACTGGTATCTCCTAGTGTGTCTGTTGAGTGGGCATGGATCAAGACTGGGATTTGTTACTCCGTGTGATAGAGAGGTATCTCAGGGCCCACTCGGTAATACAACATCACAACAAGCCTTGCAAGCAATGTGACTAAAATGTTAGCCATAGGATATTGTATTACGGAATGAGTAAAGAGACTTGCTGGTAACAAGATTGAAGTACGTATAAAGATACCGACGATCGAATCTCGGGCAAGTAACATACCAAAGAAGAAAGGCAACAACATAAGGGATTAACTAAATCCTTGACATAGAGGTTCAACTGATAAAGATCTTCGTATAATATGTAGGAACCAATATGGGCATATAGGTCCCGCTATTGGGTACTGACCATAGAGGTGTCTCGGTCATGTCTACATAGTTCTCGAACCCGTAGGGTCTGCACACTTAACGTTCGGTGACGTTTCAGTAGTATTGAGTTATGTATGTTGATGATCGAAGATTGTTCGGAGTCTCGGATGAGATCCCGGATGTCACGAGGAGCTCTCGAATGGTCCGTAGGTAAACATTGATATATAGGAAGTCTCGTTTTTGTCATCGAAAAAGTTTCGGGTACTCCGGTAGTGTACCGGGAGAGTGGGGAGGGTTCCGGGGGACCACCGGGAGGGTTCACGTGCGTCGGGAGGCCACATTGGCCTGATGGGTGGTGTACCACCCTTAGTGGGCTGGGCATACCAGCCCCAAGAGTCCCATGTGGCTAGAGTAGGAGGAAAGGAAAAAAACCCAAAGTGGGGAAGGATTCCAAGTAGGATTGGAATCCTACTTGGAGTAGGATTGGAGGTGGACTCCTCCACCTCCTCTCCACTTCAGCCAAACCAAGGGGTAACCCTTGGGCTGCCTCCTCCTCCCTCCCTCCTATATATACTAGGATTTTGAGGGCATCCCTAACCCTAATTGCCACGTGCTGCCCTATTCTTCCTCTTGATCATTTCTCCTCTAGATTAGTTTTGCGGTGCTTAGGCAAAGCCCTACCGGATTAGTTCACCACCACCGCCACCAAGCCGTTGTGCTACCAGAGAACTCATCTACCTCTCCACCCTCGCTTTCTGGATCAAGGAGGTGGATATCGTCATCAATCCATACATGTGCTGAACGCGGAGGTATCGTCCGTTCGGCGCTAGATCGGAAGAACCACGACTAGATCACGGGATGGGTCGTGATTGGATTGTGGGACAGATCGTGATGGGATCACGGGACGGCTTGCGATTTTGATCGCAAAGACATTCGTCTACATCAACCGTGTTTCCTATCGCATCTTGCTTAGCAATCTACAGGGGTATGTAGATCCACTCTCCTTCTCATAGATGCTCATCCATAGGAAATTTTTTGTTTCCTGTGCAACCTTCCCCAACACCACGGGCCCCTTTGTGGTTCGGTAGCGGTGAGCCCACATGCACAAAGAGCGAAGGTAGTGAGGCAGCACGACAATGATTACGCTGGTGTTTAACCCATGTTCGGGCCGTTGAGAAGCGTAAAACCCAACTCCTGCTTTGGTTGATTAGTGATAGGAGCACGAAGCACATCCGGCACTCAAACCCGGCAAGGGTTGCCTTCGGGGGAGCTGCTACATTAGTACAAGTGTCCAAATGTATGAATCTTTAGCTAGGTTGCCTTATGACTCCTTTTATAGCTCAAGGGGCAACCATAGTGGCAAAACAGACATAGTCTGATGATTATGTGGTAGTGCTATCATACCTAACTCTAGCACTTAGGACAAAATGCCATAATGGCTAGTCTAGGTGGCGTACGGGGATTCATTCCCGGCAGGCTCCTACCATCGCTTTAGCTAACCATTGCACCACATCTTGACACGCCTTTGGACGGGTGTCAAGGGGGCATAATCTGTCTTCCAGCATGTCGCCACGTGCTTAGCAAGAGACACTTAGCCACCTACGAGCTCGACACCGCATCGACAAGTGACTAGCATTGTGATGCCGTGGAACGGTGGCCGATCGGCCCGCCCTTGTCGAGTGATGGTTTGTCGGGTCTTCCAGAAGATGAATGCGCCTCGGTCCCCGACAGGCACCGGGTACATGCTCGGTGTGGTCCAGGCCCGTCCTGGGCTGTTGCATTGATCTTGCCGATGTTTCTTAGGCTGCGCTGGTCGCCTCTACCAGAGTCTTCGTCTTGGATGCTGGTTTGGTTTGTGCTTGTGTTGATGGGTTTTTCTACTACTACATGTGCATAAGTCAGGGGCATTCGGTACCCCTGTCCTAGTGCACCGACAATATCATTTGCAATTCTAAACATTAAGTCACTTAAGCGGTCTATCATCATGGCATTAGTAGCAAACACAGTAGCGGTCTATCATCAAAAAGATCCACGCAAATACTTTTCCACCACCGTAAGCCTCCGTTCCCTAGAGATCCAATCTTGGAGCCTTTTCTGGTAATCTGCCCGAGGCGGTTTCGATCACCGAGGGCATCTACATCAACTCAATTACCCCTCAGTTGATGCGTGAGTAGTCCACCACAGATCTACGGGTCCAAAGCTAGTAGCTAGATGGCTTCTTCTCTCTCTTTGATCTTCAATACCATGATCTTCATGATCTTCACGGAGATCTATCCGATGTAATCCTCTTTTGTGGTGTGTTTGTCAAGATCCGATGAATTGTGAGTTTATGTTCAGATTATCCATGCATCATATTTGAATCTCCTCTGAATTCTTATTTGCATGATTTCATATCCTTCCAATTCTATTCGAGTTATTGGTTTGGTTTGGCCAACTAGATTGGTAATTCTTGCAATGGGAGAAGTGCTTGGTTTTGGGTTCAATCTTGCGGTGCCCTCACCCAGTGACATAGTAGGGGTAGCGAGGCAAGTATTGTATTTTTTCCATCAAGGGTAACAAGATGGGGTTTTCATCATATTGCTTGAGTTTATCCCTCTACATCATGTCATCATTCTTAATGCGTTACTCTGTTCTTCATGAACTTAATACTCTAGATGCGGTCAGGAGTCGGCCGATGTGTGGAGTAATAGTAGTAGATGTAGAATCATTTCAGTCTACTCGACATGGACGTGATGCCTATATGCATGATCATTTCCTTGGATAACTACATGATTATTCACTTTTCTATCAATTGCTTGACAGTAATTTGTTTACCCACCCTGATATTTGCCTTCAAGAGAGAAGCCTCTAGTGAAACCTATGGCCCCCGGGTCTACTTTCCATAATTAACTTTCAGATCTATAAAGCAAAAATACCAAAAATACTTGCCGTAATTTTTTTACCTTTACTTTCCGTTCTCGTTTACATCTATCTCTATCAGATCTAATCCTTGCAAATAACCGTGAAGGGATTGACAACCCTTTATAGAGTTGGGTGCAAGAGTTTGATTGTTTGTGTAGGTGCATCCATTGGCGACTTCCTTGTTCCTCCTACTGGATTGATACCTTGGTTCTCAAAAACTGAGGGAAATACTTATCTACTTTGCTGCATCACCCTTTCCTCTTCAAAGGAAAACCAACGCAAGCTCAAGAGGTAGCAAGAAGGATTTCTGGTGCCGTTGCCGGGGAGGATACACATCAAGCCTACCAAGTACCTATCAAAAAATCATATCTTGCATTTACATTATTTGCCATTTCCCTCTCGTTTTCCTCTCCCCCACTTCTAAAACGATTTTCAGAAAATACCAAAAAGATTTGCCTTTTTATTCACCCTTTTTTCGTTTGCTTGTGTTGCCATGTGCCTTCTATTTGCTTGCATCTCCGCTTGCTAAAAAATCTATTTATATGGATCCTCATCCACTTTCTAATATTTTTTAAATATCAAATTATGATTAACCAGTTGCTAGTGAGTTGAGTGCACTTAATTATCTCTATAAAGTTTTGTTTGAAAATCATGAATCTGGAAATTTTGATGAAGTGTTGAAAGAAGAAAATTATAAGGTGATTCATGATAAATCCTTGATTGAAAAGCATGATTGCATGGTTTCTAGTATGAATTATCTAAATATCATTGGTGCTAATGATATGCAAATCCATAATCTTGGGGATCCTATGTTTCATGAAGATGATATTTTTTGTTCCCCAAGTTTTGATGGGCAGATTCATTATGATGATTGCATACTTGTGCATCATGGAAAGAATGATTTATGTGATAGTTATATTGTTGAATTGCTTCATGATTCTACTGAAATATATTATGAGGGAGGAACATATGCTTGTAGGAATTGCAATAATGTCAAGTTTTCTCTCTATGCGTTCAAAGTTTTGAAGTTATGCTTGTTTTGCCTTCCTATGATAGTTGGTTCTTGTTCCCATAAATTGTTTGCTTAAAAAATCCCTATGAATAGGAAGTGGGTTATAATTAAATGTGATTGTAATTAGATTCATGCTTTCTTGCATATTTCAATTACTACTTTTTACGTGAGCATCATTGAAATCATTTTGCCTAGCTAGGGGCGTTAAACAATAGCGCTTGTTGGCAGGCAACCCAATTATGGTTTTTCTTCTGTTTTTTAGTGTTCCCTCATATTATTAATTTTGTAGTAATTGTGTTTTGGTGTTTTAATTAGTGTTTGAGACAAGTAAAATCTTTGGGGTGATCTATGGTAGTTGTTGATTTGATCTTGCTGAAAAACAGAAACTTTTGCACTCAGTCCAAGAATTTTACAGATTGTGCAGAGAGTCGAATGAGGCTGAAATTTTTACACAAGATTGGTATATAAATTTTCCATGTTTTCCTAATTTTTAATAAATGTTTGAGTTGCACAAGTGTACAAAGTTTTCAGATTGCTACAGACTTTTCTGTTTTTGACAGATTCTGTTTTCTATGACTTGTTTGCCTATTTTGATGAATCTTTGGGTTGTATCATGTGGTATGAACCATGGAGAAGTTTTAATACAAAAGGTATAACACCAATATAAATAAAAAATGTGTTCAAAATAGTACCTAAAGTGGTTATTTATTTTATTTCACTAACGGATATCACGAGTTTTCTGTTAAGTTTTGTGTTGTGAAGTTTTCAAGTTTTGGGTAAAGATTGGATGGACTATGGAATAAGGAGTGGAAAGAGCCTAAGATTGGGGATGACCAAGGCACCCAAAGTCATATTAAAGGATGCCAAAGATACTAAGCTTGGGGATGCCTCATAAGGCATCCCCGCTTTCGTCTTCAATCCATCGGTAAATTTACTTGAGGCTATATTTTTATTCACCACATGATATGTGTTTTGCTTGGAGCGTCTTGTATGATATGAGTCTTTGCTTGTTAGTTTGCCACAATCATACTTGCTGCACACATCTTTTGAGAGAGACATGCTGAATCGTGAATTTCGTAGAATGCTCTATGTGCTTCACTTATATCTTTTGAGTTAGGCAATTTTGCTCTATGTGCTTCACTTATACTCCCTCCGTCCCAAAATAACTGTCTCAACTTTGTATTAGATCTAGTACAAGTTTGTATTAAGCTCAAGACACTTATTTTGAGACAAAGGGAGTATTTTTTTAGAGCACGGTGTTGTTTGCATTTTGTAGAAATAATAGAACTCTCGCACCTCACTTTTATTATTCTGAGAGTCTCTAAACAACATGGTAATTGTTCTAGGTTATGAATTTAGTACTAATATTATACGCATCCAAGAGGGATATAATAAAAGCTTCCATACTTAAGTGCATTAAGTATTTATGAGAAGTTTGATTCCTTGCATAAAGTTTTGAGATATAAAGATGGTAATGTTAAGAGTCATGTTAGGAAGTAATTATGATTTGGTAAAAATACTTGTGTAAAGGTTTGTGATTCCTGTAGCTTGCACGTATGTTAGACTGTTATGTAAGGAAGTCGGAGCATGACTTGTTTGTAGATAGTCGACCTTTGTGTGAGGGTCGAGAGTGCCTGATGGTTAACTCCTACCAACCTCTCCCCTAGGCGCATGCGTTTAATACTTTCCTTCAATGACTAATAGATTTTTTCAATAAGTATGTGAGTTCTTTATGACTAATGTTGAGTCCATGGATTATACGCACTCTCACCCTTCCACCTTTGCTAGCCTTTCTAGTACCGGGCAACTGTCGCCGGTACAACAAACACCTTACTCAAAACAGCCACTATATACCTTCCTCAAAACAGCCACCATGTATCTTTCCTCAAAATAGCCATCATACCTACCTATTATGGCATTTACATACCCATTCCGAAATATATTGCCATGCAATTTCCACCGTATCCTTTTATGACTTGCACCATCACTTCCATATTGCATATAGAGGCATATTTTGTCATATGTATCGAGTTGTAAATTTTATTTGAGTTGTAAGTAAATAAAAGTGTGATGATTACTATTATTAGAGCATGTACCATGTGAGGAAAGGATGATGGAAGCTATGATTCCCTCACAAGTGGGGATGAGATTCCAGACTTTATGAAAAAATAAAAGAGGCCATCAAAGCCCAAATAAAAATAAAAATAAAAGAGGCCTTATATGCCCAGCAAAAAATGAGATAAAAGAGAGAAGGGGCATTGCTACGACCTTTTTCCGCACTTGTGCTTCAAAATAGCACCATGATCTTCATGATAGAGAGTTTCCTATTTTGTCACTTTCATATAACTAGTGGAAATTTTTCTTCATGATGCAGGTCCACTTAGTTTCCCGTTGAGCTTTCATACACTTATATCTCTAGTGCATCCGTTGCATGGCAATCCCTACTCACTCACATTGATATACATTAATGGTCCTCCATAGCCCTTTGATACGCCTAGTTTATGTGAGACTATCTTCTCTCCTTCCTTCTCAACCCGCACCATATTCTATTCCACCTATATTGCTACATCCATGGCTCACGCTCATGTATTGCGTGAAAGTTGAAAAAGTTTGAGAAAATAAAGGTGTGAAAACAATTCCTTGACTTTTTATCGGGGTTGTGCATGATATAAATACTTTGCATGGGGAAGATGGAGCATAGCCAGACCATATGATATTGTAGGGATAACTTTCTTTTGCCATTATATTTTGAAGAGATACAATTGCTTTGCTAGTATGCTTGAAATGTTATTGTTTTTATATCAGTATTAAGCTTTTGTTTTGAGTCTTATGGATCTGAATATTCATGCCACAATATAGAATATTACATGGATAAATATGTTAGGTAGCACTCCACATTTTTTTTGTTTTTATCACTTACCTACTCGAGGACGAGCAGGAGTTAAGCCTGGGGATGCTGATATGTCTCCAAAGTATCTATAATTTTTTATGATGGAATGTATTATATTATATGTTTTGGATGTTTATATGCATGAATATGCTATTTTATATTATTTTTGGGACTAACCTATTAATCTAGAGCCTTGTGCCAGTTTTTGTTTTTTCCTTGTTTTTGAATTTTGCAGATATGGAATATTAAACTGAGTCCAAACAGAATAAAACCTCCGGAAGGAAACAAATCATCCAGCCTTGGAGTGCACTTCAGGGGACGTGCTAGGAGGCCACAAGACTGCTAGGCGCGCCCCCCTGGCCACGCCTAGCCAGCTTCTCGTCTCCTAGCAGGTCTCCTAACCCTAATCATTGGCCTATAAATACCCAAATATTCCCCCAACATCAAATAGAGACACGCAAATACTTTTCCTCCGCCGCAAGCCTCCGTTCCCAAGAGATCCAATCTTGGAGCCTTTTCCGGTAATCGACCAGAGCGGGTTTCGACCACGGAGGGCACCTACATCAACTTCATTGCCCCTCCGAGGATGCATGAGTAATCCACCATAGACCTACGGGTCCATAGCTAGTAGGTAGATGGCTTGTTCTCTCTTTTTGATCTTCAATACCATGTTCTCCATGATCTTCATGGAGATCTATCTGATGTAATCCTCTTTTGTGGTGTGTTTGTCAAAATCCGATGAATTGTGAGTTTATGTTAAGATTATCCATGAATCTTATATGAATCCCCCATGAATTCTTATTTGCATGATTTCATATCCTTGCAAGTCTCTTCGAGTTATTGGTTTGTTTTGGCCAACTAGATTGGTAATTCCTGCAATGGGAGAAGTGCTTGGTTTCGGGTTCAATCTTGTGGTGTCCTCACCCAGTGACATAGTAGGGGTAGCGAGGCACGTATTGTATTGTTGCCATCAATGGTAACAAGCTGGGGTTTTCATCATATTGCTTGAGTTTATCCTTCTACATCATGTCATCTTTCTTAATGTGTTACTCGATTCTTCATGAACTTAATACTCTAGATGCAGTCATGCAGGCATGAGTCGGTCGATTTGTGGAGTAATAGTAGTAGATGCAGAATCATTTCGGTCTACTTGACGCGGACGTCATGCCTATATGCATGATCATTGGCTTGGATAACTACATGATTATTCACTTTTCTATCAATTGCTTGATAGTAATTTTTACCCAGCATGATATTTGCCTTATCGGGAGCTCACAATGATTTTCGCATAGACGAGGTGTGTGTTGTCGAAGATAGCTGGTTATCGGCCTACACACGGAGCGGTCTTTTACTAGCGGGGCATGTCGGCCGCACCCGATGGGTGTCACCCATTCGGTGTAGGCTACGGGGCGGTTCATGGAGGTGCCAGTTGGCCGGGCCCGACCGACCATCGTCGAAGTAGATGAGAAGTGGAGCCGACTCCCTAGATGACCCGGTGATTGAGTAGGCGGGCAGGCCAGCCGGGAAGCCGGCCAAGCAGCGAGGCGGGCAGGCCAGCCGGGAAGCCGGCCAAGCAGCGAGGCGGGCAGGCCAGCCGGACAGCTATGCGGATAGACATGCCAGCCGACCGAGCGGCGACGCGAGCGGGTGCCAACTGGCCGAGTGGCAATGCAGGCCAGCGGACTGAGGATGTGGGCGGTGGACTAGCTGGCATGGGCAGACGAACGTACAATCCTTTTTTTGCGAAGCCGGCCCTACTTTTCTTTTGCAGCCGGCCCACACTTCTTCTTTTCTTTACCAAACGGTCTCTGAAGACGAAGACAGAGGTGGAGGGCGTGCAGAGGCGCGAGATGGCGGGGCACGCGGAGGTGGGAGTTGACCACAAACCGGAGTCCGGCGCTAGCCCGCATGAAGATGGATCCGATGGGGTGCGCGGAGGCGAGGCGGCGAGCCGGCCAGGCATGAGAGCCGGTGTGGCCGGCGCGAAGGCGGAGCCTGTCGAGCGCGATAGCCGGTGCGGCCGTGTGGGCGGGACCGGTGGGGCGGCGGACCGGAGCGGCGCGTGGGGAGACACGGAGGAGGCACAGGTGAGCCGGAGTTGAGCCAGACCCGGGTCCACGCGAGTGAGGGTGAGCAGGCCCGGGCGAGAAGTGTGCAGAAGCCGGCCAACATGACGGGGGCAAGCCGGCAAGCCGGTGCAATGCAGCAACGCAGGCGCGGCCGAAGACGCAGCATGAGTGGTGGGGCCTAGCCGGCACAAGTGGAGGCGTGGAGGCTGGAGCGGAGACGAGCGCGACACCGTGAGCCGAGGTGGTTGCTGAGGCAGCCGGCAAGCGGTGTGAGGGACACTGCTGCCTCCACTATGGCCATGCGGATGATGACCATTGGTACTTCAAGGGACGTTGTATCCATGCGTGCCCTGGCAATGGTACCAGGGGCACTGTTGGCAGGCCATCTCATCCCATCTTCATCCTGTGAGGAGTGGTGATGCGAGGGGCGCTGGCCAGCCGGCTGGTGGGTCACCCACGAGGCTGATGGCCTGGTGGCCACGCCCGGAACCAGCCGACCTGACGTAGCTGGCCTGGCAGAGTCAGACTATGGGGGGAGGTGACTCGCCCCATAGTTGTTTTCGAAAAGTGATGGAAATGGCCTGCTTGAGGCTACCCCAGGGTAATCCCCCTGTCAGTAGTCCCCAAAGCTCTCGTGCTCCTTCCCGGGAGGCCGATGTCTTCCATAACTCGAGATGACGCCAGACTCCCTTGAACCGATTAGCCAATTAGGCCATCCCCTCCAGAGGCTTCTCGGGAGGCCATAGCGCTTTCATCATACTCTTCGTAGCCTTTCGAGCCCGCTCATGTACAGCAAAAAATTCCTTCAGGAGGTTCCCTCGATGGGATCCGATCTCTTCTTCAAGCCGCCCGGTCAGGAGACCTATGCATGAAACAAAGCATGTCCATTACAGTTCATGTATTAGAGGTATCCGTCGATGTTATAATCACACATACTGAACATGCCCCTTTGTAATTTCTGGTTCTCCTCTTGGGTTTGAGCCAATTGAGTTTTTAAACTCTCAATTTCTTTGGCCTCCTACTAGTTTTCTTCCTACAGACCTTTTTTTCCTCAAGATTTCGTTTTAACGAAAGGCAGTCGGCCTCTTACTAGGACTCTGCGTGTCTCTGTGATTCTTGGGCCGCATTTAAATCTTTTTGCAGCTATCCTATAGACTCAGCTGCTACAAAGTACCCTTGTGTCAACATGGGAATATATACTAAGATAGGCAAAATAGGCATACTCACCATGCGCCTCCTGGGTAAAATTCTTCACATGTTCAAGTTCGGCCTTCATGGCTTGCAGTTGTGTTTTGCTCGCCTCCAGGTCACTGGCCAATTGCTCATTCTGCTGCCTTAAAGCCTACATCATCAATAAAACACTATGTGGATCCTTAATTCCGCTCTCCCAACAATATCAAGGCTCGGGGGCTACTGGGTTAATATGTGTGCCCGGATTATTAAAACCGATCACTTACCTCCAGGCTGGAAGATATCAGTTTCACGGCTTCACCAAACCCAGCCCGGGCAGCTCCGATGTATGCATCCACCAAACAAAGAGCATTAAGCTCTTGTACGGAAAACGCCTGGTGGAGCAGGGCTTCTTGTCGTCACCGGTGGTTCATCGCACTCTCCACCTCAGATTTAGTGACTGATACTGCATCCCCGGAATATTCAGGGGCCTGATTGGCCACAGGGGGCTCCACAGCAGGTTCAACATGAGTAGAAGACCTTGATTCATGAGTATTGCCAGGCACCCCGGGAACATTCCCGATAGAGGATGGCTGTACTCGTTTCCTATGTATTTTGACATGAGATCTTATGTGAAATCCTATTGATCATAATAACAATAGATTGAGTGGCTGAACGAAGTACCTTTTGGTTGAGCGAGTGGTCGGGGTCATCCCTACGGTTTGCTCACATGAAGGATTCCTGTTTTTGTTCGGTCCGGACATTGTTGCCATAGTCGGCGTTCGTCACGTGGACAGACGACGCTTGGGAGCGGAAACTGGCATATTCGTGTCGACGCTTGGGAGGGAATTTTTCTTCTTGCCTGTAGTATGGGAAGGGAGTGATCTGGGGTGATCGGCTATGATAGCCACCTTGGAATGATCAAGGATCTCTCCATAAAAGATCCCGTCTTCGTACTCTATGACAGCTCCGGATCGTCATGGAATCCTAGATCGTCATCACGAGAGTAGTTCTCTGGTTGAGGGGCTAGATAGTTGACTGTCTCAACAAAGCTCCTCCATTCCTGTTTGCGCAGATTGAAAGCTCAGTCAAAAGGGGCAAGTAAAAAACCCTAACTTAGGTCTCAAGGTCAAAAGGCTTACCCATTCGATGTGGTTGTAACCCGAGTAGCCCTCCTTAACCAGTAGCCGAACAAAGTCTTCTTTTTCCCCTTTGAACATGTCAGCAAGTTTAGTCGTCAATGCTGCTTGATAGGTAGGACCCAACCGTCGGGAACGAGTGGTATCATTTGTTCCATTGTAATGCCACAAAGGGTGTATCCTTTGTTGAAGGTGTTGAACGCATCGGGTGATGCCGACAGCCATCGCATCAATTATGGACAGCTTGTGATGAGCTAGCAACCTTGTGTGGGCAGCTAGGCGTTGCACTTCGGCATCGTCCCTTGGGATAAACTTTTCGGTCACCAGTTATACCTTTTCCTCAAAGGGGCGTCGAAGTATTTGGGCAAACACCTCCGAGCTGGATCGAACATGGGAACATCCTCAATATAGAACCATTCCGAGGACCATTCTTTGGACTCCTTCTTTGGTGTCCCCACTAGATACCCTGTTCCGGCAATTCGACATACTTCCCGAATTGTCTCACCCCGAGTTTGGGGGATGAGGCAGAAGTACTTCCTCCATAATCCAAAGTGGGCCATGCATCCCAGAAACATCTCGCAAAGATCAACAAAGCCCGAGATGTGCAGAATGGATCCGGGGGTAAGATAATGGAGCTGGATCCCATAGAACTCTAGTAATCCCCTCAGCAAAGGATGAATGGGGAACCCTAGGCACCGCAAGAGGAAAGGCATGAAGCATAACCTCCCTTCTTTGTGGGGATTAGGGAAGTTCTCCGCTGACACATCCCTAGCTTTATCATACTCCAGGATCCATGCTTGTGATTGCATCATGTTTAAATTCTTTTTAAACTTGAAATGGGGATGATCAAAACCCTAGCACAATTTAAATTCAAATAGGCTCAACCAAAAATATTTTTCAATTATCCAAAGTGGCTCTGAAAAATGTTCATCTTCTCTGGAATAATGTCGCAACATAAACAAGGGGTGGTGCATGTTTTACAAATGACATTTTGGATATTGAATTAAATCAATAATTATTCAGATTGGGGTTTTGAAATGCTATAAATATTCTTAAAGCTCTAACAAATTTGAAACTTGGCCAGGGCCTTTGGAATATTTCCTTTAGTGTCGAGAAAAAGTTTCATATTTTTATAAAATATTTTAGTGCCTAAAATAAAACAAATGCAATAACAGAAATAGGAAAAAGAACAAAATTAAAAAAAAGAAAGGAGGCCTAGGAGGGGCTGGCCCAGCTGGCCCAGCCAACCTCCACCGTCTTCAACCTCCTGCCAGTAGGCAGGAGGGCGTGTGGCAGGGTGCACCGTCACGCGCCGGCCACCTCCTGCCTAGCTGCCTGCCTTGGAGGGCCCCAGGAGCACCAGCCCGACCCCGTCACCGTGCCCTTCTTCCCCTCCCTCTCTCCCTGCCGCTCTCTCTCGCTCTTCCCCCTCTCCTTTGCTCTGTCCTGCTCGGACCAAACCCACGTCACCATCGTCGATCCGCCATCGCCGCATGTACCCAACCATGCCCCCGGTGCGAGAAGCCCCTCAGTGAGGCCCCGGTCCTCTTCCCCTAGCCCCGCCGCTGTTCTTTCCATTCTAGTGCGCACGCCGTCTCAGCCGAGCTCCGGCTGCCGCCTCTAGCGTCGCAGCCGCCGCCTCTAGCTTTCCCTGCGGCCCTAGCTAGCTCCTCGGGGTGCGGGCGAGCAAGGGCTTCACCCTAGTGTCCCTAGCCGCCGCTCCCGTGGCCGGTAGCACGGACGCCGCCGCGACCAGACGTCGCCGGCAACGAGCCCCGTCGCCTGAGCCACCTTCCGGTGGGACCCCCTCGTCAGGTGATTAGCTTAAGGCTAATCACTGGGTTAGGTAACCCCCGAGTCACCGACATGTGGGCCCGACCCTATTAAATCAACAGTTAGTTTAATTAAAAAAACTTTTAGAAGAGTGAGTCAGTGATAGGTGGGGCCCAGCCGCCAGGTTTGACCTGGGCTAGCGCCTTTGACCTGCTGACGTCACCATGACGTGAGGCTGACGTAATAAATGCATTTTTGGTATATAAATAAATTCCAGAAAATGCTAAAAATTTAGAAAATTCATATAAATTAATCGGTAAATCAGATGAACATAATTTATATATGAAAATTAATCAGAAAAATCCAATGAATCCAGCTGTAGCATATTCATGCATGTTAGAGAAACCTAAATAGGTCAAATTGGACATTTTATTTCACATACATTATGGAACTCCATATATGAAATTGAATTTGAATCTTGAGTTCATACCTACTTCATTCAAACTTGCTGCTAGATGCATTAGCTCAAACACATCCTGTTGCCATGTCATATTCATGCATCATATTGTTGCATTTGATGTGTATTGATTTGTTCTCCTTCGATGGTTGTTCTTCGTGTTAGGCACTGTTCTGGAGGATATGGTCAAGTATCCATCTTAGGAGCAGTAAGGTGTGATCATCTTATCAGGCAAGCAACCCCCTTGAACATGTGTGATACAAACCCACTCTCTCGCTCTTGCTCTCACTGATTGCATTAGGACAAAACATTTCAACTTTTACATGTTCCGGTAGTTGAACCCATTCCTCTGTGTCATTGTCATAGTAAATAGCTGAACCATGCAACCTAGCATACCTGGTAGATGCTTGAGCCCTGTTGTGCCTTTAACCTGCTATGCTTGCTATGCTTAGAGTTGTGTCAGGTCAGATTCATCTGGGTGATGAACCGAAGTGAACTAAACTTGTTCTGATGATGAGAGTTAAGTTGTGAACACGATTTGGTAAAGGAAGCGATGAGAGGCCATGTAGGAGTACATGGAGGGTTGTCTCATTGGGACCGTCCTTAAGAATGAGTACTGTGTATGTTGTCCAAGACTATCTACTACCGCACATTGGGGTCCTTAACTGACTCTCTCGAGTTATTAACCGACTTGATCTCTGTCTAGGAGTTGTAACTAGTTTTGTGTGTTTGTAGGATATGCTAGTAGTCTACCGAGTGGCACCCCGTACGGGTGGGCTTGGGACAGACTAGGCATTGTGGCCTGGTGTACCAAGCGTAGTACAATCCGTCAAGGTGGGCTTGGGAACCCTATGCACATCGTTTGAGGCTGTTGAGGAAACTTCGTCCGGACTTCCTTGCGGGTTCAGGGTCAAATAGGCGATAAACCTGGACTAGAGTCTTGTGTGGTTAGTCAGGTCGTGGCCGACTCCCTTGCTGGGTTTCCGCTTGAAGGTTGTCGAGGTGCCTTTTTATGAGCACATGGCGGTAAGTGGCAAGAGCATGTGTGACAAAGTATACCCCTGCAGGGTAATCAATCTATTCGAATAGCCGCGTCCGCGGATATGGACTACTTGGATACTTATATGGTTCATAGACAATTTGAAAGGTTACTCATATAAGCTTCAAGACAAGTGTGAGTACCGTGGATGGCACTCTCGTAGGAAGACGGGAGTAGATCCATGGTGGTGTATTGTTGTGGTGTTAGTGGACTCGAGTACGCTTCACAAACTTTTCAAAGTTATGAAATTCGTAGTACAGGATTGCCATCGAGTCAAAGATGGCTTGCTGCATTGAACCCCAGAGCCTCCTTGTGGATACCGATGCATATGTAGTTAGTTCTGATGTAAGTCTTGCTGAGTGCTCAATACTCACTGTTGCTTGATTATGTTTTTGTAGAGGAGACTCCTGTCTCGCTAGTGGTTTCTGCGATAAGATCGATGTTGGCCATTTAGATTGGGAATCCCAACCAGAGGTCTGGTTCCTGTGAAGGGCCTTGTAGATAGACATGCTTCCTCAACCTTCTTGTTTTCTAGATGTCTGTACCCAGACATATTAAGCTTCCGCTTGTTGTTTGTATGATTTGTGTGTTGGGTCATGTGACCCCTGTTTGTAATATCACTCTATGTTGGCTTTTATGAGCCTTCTAAATAAATGTTGTGTTGTTGTATGGTTATGTTGTGATGTCATAGTTGTATCTATGCATATCGGGCATGTCGTGGGTACGTGTGGTGTGCAACGATATGTATGGGATTCGACACCTAGTTGTGTGCCTTTAGTAGTACTGTTTACAGGGAACTGCCTCTTGTGCTTCCACCGAACCTTGGTAGCTTTCTACTGCTCTAGACGCATTGATTGACCGGCATGTATCCTTCTTTGCTGTTGTGTCTGTCCTGTCAGGGAAATGTCTCGAGTGTAATGAAGTCCCTGTAGCCTGCTACGACTCGTCTATGTGCAGTGATGACATTTATGTCCCACGGCGTAATGGACTCCTTGTAGCTTTCTATGACTCGTCTACACACGCTAGAGGACGACACCTGCATTGCTGGGTTACGTATGTCTGTTCCTGTACGGATGTGCCACTTGGGTTCTACGACTAGTCATGTTGACCCGGATTCTTTGACGTTTGAATGCTGGCGACATATTACATACGTGAGCCAAAAGACGCAAATTGTCCCGGCCCAGGTAAGGTGGCAGCCGTGGAGTTAACCGTGAGTGAGGCCGCAAAGTGATGTAATGTGTTACATGCTGGATTCTTATGGCTTAGGATCGGGGTCCCGACATCGGCAAAGGCTTCGTTGCCAAAAGAAGTCAAACCGACATGGGTAGCCGCCAGATCCGAGGAAGGACGATAACCTTGGATCTCGAGGTTGCGCAGCCGAAGGAGGGATACCAAGCAACTTGCCCAGTCCCCGGGAAGAGTGCCGTAAGGACGCGAGGAAGAGACAAGGATGCTCGCCATGTTTTTGGTGAACTCTCGCTTGAAGTTTTTTTGGATGGGGAAGAAGAGGAACGTGTGGCCTGGACCATGATTCAACTTGCTTAAATGGGTGGTGCCTCCCATGTGGGAAGGGCAGTATTGTAAAAAGTTGCCGGACCGCTTGTCTCCCCTCGACACACAAGGATCGAGAAGCACTAAACGTTATTACAATGGCTCCCGCAAGTTCTCAATGTTTGATAATTCACTGATGACGAGATGTTTGTCAAACAAGAAGGGATAGAGGGAGTCACCTTGCAAGCCGAAGACTTTGATGTGCAAGATTTTCCGGATAATATACCTCGGCATTGGAGGCTAGTCCAGGCGCAACACAGGGAGTCCAGGATTAAGTGGTCCTCGGACTGCCGACCTATTTCTCATGGGTCGGACTTATCGGCCGCTCGCTGAGGATTGGATTGATTGAATGCCACGTCGCTATGGAAGAGAACTTAGGAGCCGTGGCATGTCTTTCAAGTTTAAGATAGTAGATTAGGCTTGTTTTTCCCTCTGGTGAGCAACCAACTATGTGTAACCCTAGGGGCCCCTGGCGTCTATGTAAGAAAGAGGGATTTAGATTGTAGGGCAGAGAAACTCATCTAGGGTTTTAGCTATCTGATGTCGAGGTTGATCAACTCTGTAACCTTCATACCATCAATATAATCGAGTAGGACGTAGGGTTTTACCTCAATAGGAGGGCCCGAACCTGCATAAACATCGTCTCCTTCGTCCCCTTGTTACTATCGATCCTAGACTCACACCTCGGGACCCCCTACCCGAGATCCGCCAGTTTTGACACCGACAGTCGGCTCGTCCGCGGGGGTGTCTGGATCGTCCACTTGAGCACCTAGGGCCATGTCGCCGGGAAGGTTAGGTCCCCTGGTCACCATGGCGTGGGGACCATCTTGTTCTGCGAGTGAGAACCAGCCGCAGGAGTCATGGGCTACGACCGGCAACATTCCCGGAGGGGATGTGCCAACCATCCTTGGGGCCGCGGTGGCCGCCGTTGTGAGCGAGTTCGCTGATAGCCGCACCCAGGCAGCACTGGAGGCCCAGACAGCGAGGATCCAGCTGACACACCTCAATCAGTCCGTCGCGGTAAGGACTCGGCGTCCATCTTCTTTTGATTTTCTTGCTTTTCTTTCTTCTTGTGGCACCGTTCTCACGTGAGCTTCTTCTAGTGGGGGCGCGCTAGCGCACCCACTAGGTGTAGCCCCCGACACTCACGCCGGTTGGAGAGCAGACGGTTCAAGTCTAACCGCATCGCTGTTGATCTTCGCAGGCCTTCCATGACCGTTGGGTGATCGCGTACAACGCGCTATTAGGCCTGTACTGGGAGGCTGAGAGCCGGTTGGCTATCGCGTTTGCGGATCTGAAATGTATGTGTCTTATGAAATTTAAGTGGGGGCGCGCGAGCACACCCACTACGTATAGGCCCCGGGATTCCGGTTGGCTTCTTCACAGGCGGGCTGAATCCCTTTCTTTCCTTTCTTTCTCACAGAAGCGTCTTTGAGTCGGGTAGCCACCCATGCCGAGACGGTCTGCCTCCTCCGCCAGGTGGTGAAATTGGCGAGCAGCAGGACCTCCAGTCTGCAGAGTGCGATTGGTACCGCCATGCGTCAAACGAAGCACAATAGGAGAAGGATGAGAGCTAGGTGTCCCATCGCCAGGAGTTGGAGGAGTGGGAGGCATCCCATCGCCAGGAGCTAGAGGCCAAGGACGCCTCGCTGGCGAAGGCGACTGAGGATCCGCAAGTGGCACATGCCGAGGACGACCGCTGAGTCTAGGAGTGGTCGGCGAGGGAGGCGGCGCTGATGGAGGAGGCACAAGACGTGGATCACCAACTGGTCGGTTAGTCTTCGTCATTGTTTTCTCTTTGTGCTTTGGTTTTGGAGTCGATCTTTCTCTTGTCATACTCCGCACGCCCATTTCCTCCATCTTAGGGATCTTTCCGGACACGCAAGAGGTCATTGAGGCGACCGTGGAGGCCCACCGCGAGGAGCATCGTGTGTCAGGAATCCACGTCGGGCAGCCTGCTGCCTGGACCGTGGACGAGGTGGGGATTGCTGCCAAGGTGCGCCTGAACGAGGCAGTTCGGGCCATGGAAAGGCTCCGGACACTACTAGAAAAAAGGTTGTTTGTGGCGCACCTATTTTGGCTATTAATGGTGCACTATAGGTGTGCCACTATTATCACGCCACTACTAATAAATAGTAATGGCGCACGCCTGGTGTGCCACTGTTAATCTACATAACAGTGGCGCACCACCTGGTGCGCCATTACTATCCCGGACACTAATGGCGTAGCTAAAGTGCGCCATTACTAGGCCCATAAGTGCGCCATTGCTGTTACTCCAACGGGCCATGTATACCTTGTGCTCTGGGTTGCTAATGGCGCACTTTTAGATAATGCGCCACTGGGGTGTTTATTTATGTGTGCCACTAAAGTGCAATATGGTGTGCCACTACTACGAATACTAGGAATTGTTTTTTGCTTTTCTTATATTTGCATAGGTTAAAAAATACATTACATCACAGAATATAAACATCACAACATATAAACAACATATTTATCAAATACAATAGAAGATTAGTCTCCGAATACAATTCATCATATTAGTCTCCGAAGTCAAAATACCGAACCGTGTTAGAACATTACAAGTCTCGAGACCGCGAGTAGCGAGTTTGTCTTCACATTACAGGTCGATATCTAAACTACCATCACATAGAAGAGGGTTGCGGTCATGATGAGCATCATCGCAACGAAACTGATCTTCATCCGGTTCCTCCTATGCTCCCTCCTCTCTCCCGCTAGATAGCGCGCGTATCTAGCTTCCGCCTCCGCCCTAGTGGTGAACCCTTTGTAACTGTTACCGCTGAAATGGTGAACCTGTCTCCGACACTCCTCCCAGTCGTCGTAGACTCCGGGAACCTCACCCTTGTACACGACATACGATGATATCTGTATGCACTAGACAAACAAAACGTTAGTAGAAATTCACAGATAATATATAAGCAATATATAAGTATGCAACAAAAGGATCGGAAGAGAAAAGCAACACATTAATAGCACGATTCATGGTCCTACTAATAAATAGCATCGATTACATATAAGTTGAACGACTGTGCAAACTAAAGAGACATACAAGTTCATTAAAGTTTAATTACAACATGACCTAATCGATATTTCAGAACTACATAGCATCAATACTTTCGACTCGACTCAGGGACCAGAGCATGGATGAAGCCGCCGTCTTTCGTGATGGTCATGAATGTGCGGTAGTTGTCAGCCTGCATTTGTGGCATTGTTTCTATTTCACTGTTGGACGGTTGATATTTGGGGTAGAACTGCCCCGAGGTACGAAGGACATCTTGATAGATGATTTCCAAAAACTACGAGTGGATGCGGAAGAATTCTTGTCTGATGTCCTCGTCCTGGATTGCCGACAAGCATGCGGCCCATTCTTTGAGATTATTTTTTCTTTTTCGTCCCTTCTGCTTCTTTTGCTGCAATGGGATCGGGTTCTGCTCAGAGACCACCTTCTTGAGTGTGTTGGGGCTGATAATATTTCGCACCTCGGCTATTTGATTCTCGATGAAGGCGGCAGCTGGAGGCGTCTCCTGAGAACTGAACAGACGACGCCTGTTGCAATTGGGTTTCTCCGCGGTACCAGCTAGATCGTGATCGGCTTTTGCAGGGTTGGGTTCTTGAGAAGGAGGCAACAAGAATTCGTCACCGTACCCATGTTCGTTGTTGTACTTATCGACGTTGTAAAATGTACCGTCGTCGTCGTCCGGATCATGTGCCATATGCATGTCCGGATCTGCTGACGGCGGTAGCGTTGCGACGGTCTTGCCATGTCTTGGCGCCGGCACGACTGGCGGTGTTGTCTGTGGGGTGGTGTCCCCCGCCCCCAAACGAATTAGGCTCTTCGGCCAAAGCATGGACCAGTTTAAGGCAGGCGCTGAGGGTCATCACATCATCTTCGTCGGCCCCAGGGGGTCGATACGGAGGTAACAAGTAGTCGCAACCCCGCAGCACCCAAACCAGTTGAACCCTATACACGGTGGGTGGCATCGGATTACCGTGGAACACGTGGTTGCCCGGTTCAATGATTTTGGCCTTGGCGACATCGATCAACTCGCCGTCCACGAAGTGCAGGAGAGTGCATGGAACGTTGGCGGCGCCCGGCGAAAACATGTAGGGCGTCAGGGATGCCCAGTCAAAGGCAAGGAGATGATGTCATCGGCCGAGGCTTAGTTACCGTGATGGCGTCGAGCTCGGCTAATGTCCAGGCACCGCCAACGGAGGGCATGCAAGTGACAGAGGGGCCGCTTGCTGCCGGGGTGTCGGCCGGTGTATTCTTCCCACACCCAGGTGCATTAAGCTCCAATACCGGCACCGAAGCCGGAGACACCAATGCCACCTCCGCCAGAGACACCAATGCCGGCGCGTTGTGCGAGTTGCTACCCGTTTGCTGGGAACCGGGGGTGGCCCCTGGTGGCCGCCCGCAATCCACCCCCGAAGCCCCTCAAGAAAGGAAGGCATAATGGCGGTGATCGTCGCTCCCAGTTGGTCTCGCACTTGCACTTGGACTATCTCCGGAATCCGCGCCACTTGTGCCTTGAGTTCTTTAACCTCGCTCTCCTGGCTTTCCGAGCTGGTCTTTCTCTCCTTTCACCCAGTCTTATAGTATTCCGACCATTTTGTGGACAAGCCCTCGCCGGCCACCCGACCAGCTGATGACGGCTTACTGAACTTATCCTTGTGTTTCATTACGTTCAACGCCTTATTTAAAGTGGTGTCCCAAGGGGCAGGCGCGGAGCTCTGAGACCCCGCGCTACTACTTTCAGTTTCCTACAGAAGGAACGTGAACCATTTATAAATTTGGCTTCATTAATTAGAATGCAACCATATGGAGCTAATTACGCGGAGGTGTGGTAAGCTCCTTCACCTTCGGATCCGTGGTAAGCTCCTTTGTTACCGGGTCCACCTTTTATTGGGCCCTGACATAGTTCCTGGTCTGCTTTTCATGGTATTTATCAAAGAGGGGCGGTAGGCCTTGCTTGGCACACTTCGTGTCCTCCTTGTCCCATTTAGGTTCTGCCACTCTGTAACCGCCGGGACCGAGTTTGTGGACCCCTAAGTTCAAGTCCCGCATATCTTTCCCCCACTGACTTGATTCCGCGGATGCGTTGCTCTCGCACTTGATCTTGAACTCCAGGTAGTCAGCTTTGCTGATCGAAGGATTTTTCTCCTTGATCTTCTCATAACTATAATCACTTAGAATCCTTCTCTTCACCGTGGCTCTCCAAGTAGCCAGGGTCGTGCTCATCTTCGTGAGGGCGGCACTGTTCACTTTATTCCCTGAGAGGCGTGTATTTGCGAAGTCACCGGGGAACTTGTATCGTTCGTGCAACTTCGTGAAGAGGAGGTTGTGCAAATTCCCTCGGTCACGATGCCTTAGGTTCTCAGTGTTGATCGAGACAGTGCTCCGGAGAATGCACCCGAGTTGTCCCGCATACCCACCGACTAATTCTTTGGGCGCCGTTGGATGCCCACTGGAGGACACTTCAGTAAATTCCTCCTTGACGGTGCCAAGCACGTTCGGGCACCGGTCCTTCCGTTGCCTCTTCGGTTGGCTGCCATCTGTGCGTTCGCTGCCATCATCAGTGGTGGCATCCCCGACGACACCATTAGTGGTGTCATCCCCAACGCCACTAGGGGTTGTGTAGTCGGGATCGGTGTCTTCCACGGCGTCCTCATAGCGGTGAGGTTCTTCCTCCATCTCCTGGGACAACTTCCAGAATGGCTTGCCCGAACCGCCGGCCTCATCGTTGTCGGCCATGTTTGCTCTAAATAGGAAAAAAGGCTACTAGAGTTATTGGATGAGATCAGAGTAGTATCTATTCTTCTCAGATTTAGAGGAATATTGCCCTTTGACTCTAGGCATGTATCTGTATCTGTATCTGTATGCATATGTGTATGTGTGTGTAGGCTCTACAATTCAATTCGGAATATTACACCGTCCTACTGTATCATCATTTTCATTCTCATTCTGAACCTTGGCATAATGATATAGTATTGGAACTAATAGTTGAACTGATGCCTTGCATCCCCGTCTCCCTGACACCCAGCCGCCCCATCCCCGCTGCCTTGTCGCTCGTCGCTGGTCGCCGGTCGCCGCCCGATCCCAGCCGCCCAAGAGGCTCCCTGCTCCGGCCTCTCATTCCTGTTCGCCTGTCCCTCGGCTCCTACTGCGCCCCCTGCGATCTACGACGACCCTGCCGCGTAGGGCTGCGCCCGTACTTTTTTTATTGTGGGTGTTCAATCCCTAACAATTCATAGTATTAAGAATGTAGTTGCACGATGCTAGTGTCAGATACTACATATGTCGTTGTTTATTATTTAGCACTTCACTATACATAAAACAATGCTACTTTTTGGGTTCGTTCAAGGATTGCAGCTGCCATGATCAATGACGAACCTGGTTATAATATTAATATGATCCCAGTGTAGACTGTTATAAAGAGGTATTTGAAAAATCACTTTTTTGTTTACTCGCATTTCCTTGTAATAGAGCATGCAAGGCATTAGTTCAACTATTAGTTCCAATACTATATCATTATGCCAAGGTTCAGATTGATTGTGAAGTGACCTTATGGTGGGGTCCATGATAGGAATATTACACCAATCGTAATGTAGTGATCAACTACTGAATTCAACTACAATTCAAATCATTCAGCATCATATCATTTCACCTATCCATGCGTGGGGAGCAAGTGCGTATTCAGGTTATAAACACCCATTTGCATTTGAACTTAAGGGAAAACTATAAAAGACACTTAGAAATATTTGCTTTGTAGAAATAACATTGTCTCTAAATGTTGATTAATTTTTGTTTCGGTTGAGAATCTGGCACCTTCTAGGTCAAGAAAATTGGGCATGACCTTTGCTAATTTTCTTCACCTAGGAGTGCTCCATTCTCAACCGAAACGGAAATTAATCAACATTTCAGGAGAAAGGGGTAACTATTTGTCCCTGCACAAAAAAAGGCCTACATATATCCAGTGTTTAGTGCTAGGGAAATCAATTTGAGAATACATTAGAGGGCCTGGCAGAGGTTAAGTGACTCAATTCTTGACCTTCTCTCACGCACATAATCAGCTTGAAACTAATCAGCAGATTGAATTCAGCGACAGCGTGAGGAAGAGTTCTTGGCTTATGTAACTATTTGTAAACTATTTGTAAACTAATTATGTAACTATTTGTAAACTAATCAGCCTGATTATGTAACTATTTGTAAACTAATCAGCCTGAAATTATGCAACAGGTCAACATTATGTACCTTGGATTTTAGAATACCTTGTCCCTTTACAAATAAGACACGTCCTTCTCCCTCACGCCATCGCTGTTCTGACGAAGAGGATGTACAGGAACGACGAACATGGGCACGCGTGTCGCCGCCACCGATGAAGGCCTCTGTTGAGCCGGCGCAGGCGGAGTGCTAGGGAAGCGGCTCGACGACAGCTGGAGGGTGAGGGGGCGGCTGGACGGCGGCCGGGCAGCACCGCAATGAGGGGCGCCGGTCGATTTGGCGGCTAGCTCGAGCGGCTTACCGGTGATGGGGGCCGAGAGAAGACGCCGCAGCTCGACTGGCTGAACAGCGAGGGGGCAAGAGACGACGCAGGTGGAGTGCGGGCGGCAGTGGTGTGGTGTCACGACCCGGACGTGGGGTGCCACAGTGCCGGACCGGAGGTGGCATCGATGGCGAGAGGGGGCGAGAGGCGAGGGGCGAGATGCAGTTGGGGAGAAGGACGACCGGCTGGGTCTTGGATATTTTAGTGGGGGGAGGGTTAGCAATGGCGCACCTTTTAGGGGTGCGCCATAAAAGTTGGTATATCAATGGCGCACCTTTTAGGGGTGCGCCATAAACACCGTGATAGCAATGGCGCACCTTCTCCTGGTGCGCCATTACTAACTTTTTTTTATTTTTTTATTTTTAGTTGCATGTAATAATTTAAGATTTGAGATAAAATAAAAGGAAAATGCAAATGGAGTGATAAAACCATTGTGCAAAGATTTAGAATTAGATGACATGGTTGAAATCAAGTGACGTGAAATAACAGTCATCAAAGATTGAGCTTGCCACTAACACACACACACGCGGCTGACACCTCGTGATTAAATCTTAGCTATCTTTTCACAATCTTCTTGCCATTCTTTCACACGGTTGAATAATTTAGCCCCGGAACCCCTTGAATTCTTCTCTTGAACGGACGTCCTTTAGGTAGGGTGGTCCTGCTTCTTATTGTGATGTATGGTACTTCATCGTCATCGTCATCTTCCATCTTCGGGTCGCCATACTTTTCAAAGTCTTGCTCATTGGCGACTCCATCCATTCTGATGATGTTCCTTTTGCCTCTCCTCACGAAAACACGGCTGGGCTTTGACGGGTCGGTAATGAAGAAGCATTGGTCCAGTTGACAAGCCAGTACCCATGGCTCATTTTTTGCGGTGACGTTTGCGCCCACGGTCTTGGATTTGGCTTCGGGTATAACCATGGTGGTGAAATACCGGTCTTCTTTTAGGATGCTCTTGGCCCATCTGACACGGAACATCAGGACCTTCTCTCCAGCGTAGCTCAGCTCTTAGATCTCCTCGATCCTTCTGTAGTATCTGTCCTTGTCGTTACCGGTGCAAGATTCCATCGTTACCCCGGAGTTCTGATAATCTCTCTTGATGTCCTTTTCCTTGGTGTAGAATGTATAGCCATTGATATCGTACGCCTCATAGGTCATCAGGTTGTGCTCGGCGCCCTATGACAAGGCGAATATGAGTTTTTCTTCCGCGGAAGAATCCTCATGTAAAGGGTACAACAAAAGCGTGTCCTTGAACGAACACGTGAAACATGAGTTGTGCTCTTTGATTATATCTCTGTCCGTCCTCTGTTAGCCTCGATCATTGTACGTCTTCTCAATAAATGTTTTGTGCTCTACCACCCAAGAATCGACCACGTCTATGTGTTGTAGCATGACTAGGTTTGCTCTTTCAAAGTCCGCGAGTCGACACTTGAAGTCAACATGCATTTCGCGGTGACCCTTGTGGTGACCCCATCTAGCGAGCCTACCGAGGTGCCTGTTGATGGGCAGACCAACGGGGTTCTCGATGACTAGATAATTCATGCAGAAGGAGATGCACTCTTCGGTCAAAAAGCCCTTGGCTATGCCTCCATCTGGATGTGCCCTGTTGCGAACGTATCCTTTGATGACACCATTCATCCTTTCGATCGGCATCATGTTGTGCAGGAACATCAGCCCAAGTTGGATGATATCCTCCACGATATGGACCAGCAGATGCACCATAACGTCGAAGAATGCGGGCGGGAAGTACATCTCAAGCTCCCATAGTATCACCATGATCTCTTCGTGTAGCTTTTTGAGTTGCCTCACGCCAACCGACTTCCGAGAGATGACGTCGAAAAAGTTGCATAGGCCAAATAGAATTTCATGAACGTGCGCATCCATGATCCCACGGATTGCACCTGAAAGTATTTGCATCATCAGCATGTGACAGTCGTGAGACTTCATCCCGCAGAACTTCTACTTCGCTGAGTCTAGGTATCTGCTTATCTTCCCCGCGTAACCATAAGGAAGTTTTACTCCTACGAGGCATGCGAAAAACTGCTCGATCTCCTTCTTACTTAGAGTGAAGCACACGGGAGGGTAGTCATAATCGATCTTCTTGGCCTTTTTGCCTTTGCGACGACTTTCCATGTCCTTCGCCTCATCATCATCATCATCATCATTAGTGCGTTTTGCGTGAAGCTCCTCCCTGATGACCATTGATTGCAAGTCTGCCCTTGCTTTCAGCCCATCTTTGGTCCTCTCTAGCATGTTGAGCAGGGTACCAAGCAGACTCGCGCACACGTTCTTCGTGATATGCATGACATCAAGTCTATGAGGCACACGGAGGATCGTCCAGTACGGCAAGTCCCAGAAAACAGACCTAGTTTTCCATACATTTCCAATTTTTACCGGCGGTGGGCACTCTCTCGCTTCTTTCCCGGCGGTGGGCACTCTTTCCTATTTTTCAATAGCTCGCCCATTTCCTCGCTGATCCTCGTACGTGGGGGGTCTTCGGTGTTTGGTTTCACCATCAAACAGATCCTTGCGTTTTCTCCATGCGTCATCATCGCGAAGCCACCTTCGATGTCCCATGAACATGATTTTCAAAGACTCGGGATCTCTATCTAGCTAACCATACATTGTGTCATCCATGCACCTGACGCATGCATAAAATCCCTGGACCACCCGCCCCGCGACATATCCGTAACATAGATAGTCATGCACCGTCGTGAGCAATGCGGCTCTCATAGGGAAATATTGTTTCATTGCGGCGTCCCATGTATTGGCTTGCGTTTTCCACAGCGTGTCTAGCTCCTCTTTCAGCAGCCCCAGATACAGATTCATGTCGTTCCCTGGTTGTTTCGGCCCTTCAATTAGCATACTCATGTGAATGTACTTCCTCTTCATGCACATACAGGGGGAAGGTTGTACATCCACACAAACACAGGCCAGGTGCTACATGTGCTACTCTGGCTGCCAAACGGATTGACTCCATTGGTGCTCATGCCCAGCATGTTGTTCCTTGGATCGTCCCCAAATTCTGGGTGTTCGAAGTTCAACGCTTACCACTGGCTCGCATCCTTAGGGTGAATCAGCATCTTGTCTTTTTTATTTATCTCTGGATTATTTCTGTCATCTTCTCGCTTCGTCTCCTACCTATCCGCATGCCAACGCAGGAGCTCTGCTTGCATAGGGTCCGCGAAATACCACTGCAGACGAGGAGTGATCGGAAAGTACCACACCACTTTTCGAGGAGCTTTCTTCCTTTTCTTGTATCGAGTGACGCTGCACAACGGACATATGGTAGACTCCACGTGCTCGTCTAGATAAATGATGCAATCGTTCATGCACACATGGTATTTGACGTGCGGTAAATCCAGAGGACACACGATTTTCTTTGCCTCCTCAAAATTGGTCGGGCACTTGTTCCCCTTGGGAAGACGTTCATGCCAGAATGACATGTTCTCATCCAAGCATGCGCCAGTCATTTTGTGTGTTACCTTCATCTCCAGAGCCATGAGCGTTACTTTCAGGAGGGTATCCTCGGGCCTGCATCCTTCATACAATGGAGTAACCACGTCTATCTCTAGTTGATCAGCTTGGCTTTCTCTCGGGCGGCAGATCTTGTGTTACCTTCTGCTTGAGAAGCAGCTCTTGAATATGAGGGTCCTGCACCCAGCCCATCGATGGTCCATCATCATCTGCTCTGGCATCTTCATCTTCATGATCATGCCCTTCGTCTTGATCTTCCTCATCATCATGTCCGGCATCTTCTACATGATGACTGTGTCCTCCATCTACTTCGTGATCATGTCCTGGAGATTCTTCATCTTCTCGCCCGCCCTCGCCGCTATTGTCTTGCTGCCGTTGCTTATTTCTTGCGCAACCCCATTGGACGACTTCATAATCATCTTCATCACCTTGCCACCGATAGCCATCCATGAAGCCACGCACGAGCAGGTGGTCCTGCACCTGTCTGGAATCCGGGTCGATAAGGCTCTTCAGCTTGCATCTTCGACACGGACATCTTATCTCGTCTCATTCTTTTGAAGCATCTCGGCCTTCGTGGAGCTCAAAAACCTATTCACGATGCCTTCGGTCATCGTGCGGACCATGGTCACCTGCGGGGTAGAGAAAAACGATATTTTAGAACCAAAATTTTTTTGGCATGACTTTGCCTAAAATAGGACCAAAAAGAATGCATAGTGCCAAATTCTCGCCGAAACAGAAATGAATCAACATTCCGGCAAAAAATTGGCAACTATCACATTTCAAATACCGGTACCTTCAAACACAAACATATGCAACACCACAAACATACGTAGATCTAGGCCATAAAAAGTGTGTACGTTGGAGGGAGAAAAAAGTAGATCTAGAACATAAAGAAAGCTCTCCCCTTACTTACCTATCAAAAAAAGGAAATTTAACCACTTAATTTGGGTGAATCTATGGTGCAAATGAGGTGAGGAGGAGGAGGCAGCCGATACCAAGCTTGGTAGAGGTGGAGAGAATGAAGTGGGGAAAGTGAGTGTGGTAGGTGTCTGTCAAAAATATCTAGCTGCTCTCAGGTTACCAATGGCGCACCTCCTAAGAATGCGCCATTGGTATCCAGGGTTACTAATGGCGCACCTGGTGTGTGGAGCACCATTACTAGTTTAAAAAAAATGAAAAAAATTTGTTAGTAGTGGCACACCGTGGGTGTGGTGCGCCATTACTAGTTAAAACTAGTAATGGCGCACTTTCCCCTGGTGCGCCACTGCTAAGTCTGGGAAGGGTGTGGGGCCGTGACAAAACTAGTAATGGCGCACCACACACCTGGTGCGTCATTAGTAATAAGGCCATTAATGACGCACCTATATCTAGTGCGCCACTTCTATATAGGAGTGGCGCACCACATACATGGTGCGCCATTAATATCCATATTAGCTAGAGCCGTTTTTATTGTAGTGAGAAGGTCGGCATGGCGCTGGTTCACACCCTTTGGCCTGGTGTAGTGCACCCGGCCACCGTGATTCGGCTGTCTCGGTGGTTGGATACGGGAACCGCGTGGGTGAACTCATGGAGGGCCTCTGCGGCGTGTGCCAGAGTGGCCATGGCGCTCCGCGTCGCCAAGACTTGGTACTCTGAGCTGGACATGGGGCTGCTCGCAACCCAGCATGCCGACACGGACGCGGAGCTGGAGGCAGCAGCTGATGCACTAGTTGTGCAGGCTAGTGACCTTGAGTCCTTCACTCCGTGGGACGAATATGTCCCGGACCAGGCGGCAGACAACACGGTGATCCCGGAGGACTACTACGGGCTTTCCATCTACGACCCAGAGGGCAGCGCTGGCGAGACGGGTGGCAATGACACCGTATCTAGCACTGACGACTACGACGACATCTAGCCCGCTCCGGTTCCGAAGCGCGCCGTGGCCAAGGACATGGCCTCAACTTCAGCCGCCATGGAGCGTGGGGGCCGAAGATGGCGCTTCCAGTAGTTAAGGCCTTTTCCTAATTTATCCGATCGTTCTGCAGTTTCACCCACTAGGGGTGTAATGTAAAGAACATGTGGCCGTGGGCCTTTATGTTTTTTATATAATTTCATGATTTTTCTTTGCTGAGAATTTTTATGTTTGCTGACTCGGCCCTAGCTCGTTGTCCCTTTGATTCCTCCCACCCAAAACCTTGTCCCCACCTACTTCTACCCCACCAGTCGGACATCGGGGAGTCGGTCTGTAGCTGGGATGGGCCATCCGCCTCAGGGGTGTCAGTTGTGAGGTTAGGAGTTGCAAGGATGCCTAGCCGGGGTGAGTTCAACAGAGGCCAAGAAAAGTGATTCAGCTATCCCTAGCCGGTGACCCCCCTATGACCGGTCTTCATGTGCGCTAAGTTTCCGTCCCAAGAGCCCATCAGCCAGATAGCCAGGAGCTGGTCTATAGCTGGGAGGGGTGGGAGTTTTTTTCTTAGTTCACATTACTTGACCGGCTTCAAGGAGCAATGCCAGGGCTAGCCTGCAAGCCCCCGGGACCGAGTTACCGGATCAGAGAGCCGGTGCGCGGGACAAACTGCTTCGGAAGGAAATGAAAGAGGTGTGCCCCAAGAGCTGGCTGAGGGCACCCATTGCATTCATAAGCCCAAAAGTAAGGATACATACATACACTGGTTCTTCTTAACAGTAAAACAAACAAAGGAGCGCCATGTTCCACGGGTGCTCCGTCTCCTTCTTGGATCCGTCTGAGCACCAGGCCCCCTCGCGGGAGGAGTGGGGCTGGATCCGCTTGTTCTGGTAGTGCCGGAGCTTCTGCTAGTAGATGGCCGACCGGCTCAAGACTAGCTCGCACGCCTCCTCAAGCAGGTTGACACGTCTTCTCTTGCCTCCCTTGCGTCTGTCTCCGTGTACGGGGTGACACGAGGCGAGTCAAACTCAATGTCTGAGGGGATGACCGCCTCAAACCCGTGCACGAGAATGAAGGGCATGAAGCTGGTCGAGTGGGTTGGGTGTGGTTGTGAGGCTTCACAGGACGGCCAACAGCTCTTCGATGGAGTAGCCGGCTGATCGAACGAGCTGACCCACGACCCAGGGCTTGATGCCGGACAGGATCAAGCTGTTTTCTCTCTCTGCTTGGCCATTCGACTACGGGTGGGAAATTGATGCGAGGCCGAGCCGAATGCCTTGTTTGGCACAGAAGCGCGCCATCGCTCCTTTGACAAAATTGGTGCTGTTGTCGGTGATGAAACTGTGTGGGACGTTGTAGCGGACCGTGATGTGCTCGATCAACCGAACATCCGTGGGGCCATCCATCTTCTTGATGGGTCTTGCCTCGATCCATTTGGTGAACTTGTCGACGGCTACCAGTAGGTGCGCCATGCCGCCTCGCGCAGTCTTGAATGACCCCACCATGTCTATCCCCTAGTCGGCGAAGGGCCATGAAATGGGGATGGTCTTGAGGGCCGCGGCTGGTAGGAGGCTTTGCGTGCCGAAGCGTTAGCAGCCCCCGCACCTGTCGACAAGTTGCATGACCTCTTCTAGGGCAGTCGGCTGGAAGAAGCCATGGCGGAAAGCCTTGGCCACCAAGGTCCTTGAAGCGGCATGATGCCCGCACTCACCCTGGTGGATGTCGTGGAGGATCTCTTGTCCCCTTTCTGGCTCGATGCCATGCTGGGAAACACTAGTCATGCTGCACCAAGCCAGCTCATGGTTGATGATAGCTTAGGCAGGGGCCCGACGCTGGGTTTGCCGGGTCATGGCCTCATCGGGAGGAAGCTTTCCAGGAAGGAGGAAAGCCAGGATGGGCTGGTCCCATGTGAGGGCTGAGACTGGTACTGGCTCTGGCTCGGGCTGAGGATCGTGGACAAACGGAGTCCCTAGGCCCGTAGCTGGAGCCCCCAGGGCCGAGCGGCCAGCCCTCGGGACTGAGCCGTCAATCCCCGGGACTAGGGCCGCAGACGGCAAGTCAAGCATCATCAAGATAGAGGCAGTGGAGCCGGCTGCCGCGGAGGCATAATTTGCTAGAGGCGGCGGTGCCGGAGGAGCCGGTGGAGTCCCCGCGTTGGTAGACGAGCCAACGGGGTTTGCAGGCACGAAGATGGATTTTGACTTGGCGAAAGGCTTGATGGACGATTTGCGCAGCTGCTCGAAGGAGACGCCGGCTGGGATGGCCTGGTGGGTGGAGTTGATTTTTGCTAAGGTGTCCGCCGCCGCGTTATCCGCTCGGGGGACATGGTGGACCTCACAACCCTCAAAGGATCTGGTGAGCTGCTGAACAAGCAAGCGGTAGCTTGCCATGTTGGGGTCCCTGGCGTCCCTTTCCCTAGAGACTTTCTGCACCATGTGGTCAGAGTTGCCAAAGCACAAGATGCATCGAATGCCGATCTCTTGGGCAAGACGGAGGCCATGGACGATTGCCTTGTACTCGGCCATGTTCTTGGAAGCGGTGAAGTGGATGTGGAGCACGTACTTGAGCTGGTCCCCTTTCGGGGACGACAAGATGATGTCAGCTCCCAAGCCATTCTGCATCTTCGAGCCGTTGAAGTGCATGCGCCAGTGCGTCGAGTCCGGAGGCGGCGGCATGAACTGGGTCTCGGCCCAGTCAACGAGAAAATTGGGCATCATCTATGACTTGATGGCCGTGCATGGCTCGTACAAGATCTCGTGGTAGGCCACGGTGATGGTCCATTTGGCAATATGGCCGGTGGCATCCCGACCGGTTTTGATATCATCGAGCGGCACCATGCTCACCATGGTGATGGTGTGCTCTTGGAAGTATTTCTTGACCATCTTGGCGGTGAAGTATATACCATAGCACATCTTCTGGTAGTGGGGGTAGTTTTGCTTGGCGGCAGAGAGTACCTCGCTGAGGTAGTAAATGGGGCGCTGGACCGGAAGTGCCCTACCATCCTCCGGCCGTTCCACCACCAGGACAATGCTGACAACACGTGTGGTCGCTGTGATGTATGCGAGCAAGGGCTCCTTCTCATCTGGCACGGCTAAGACAGGAGCGCTGGAGAGGGCGCGTTTGAGGTCGCGGAATGCCTTGTCCGCCTGGTCAGTCCACTCGAACTTGGTTGGCTTCTTCCTGAGCTAGTAGAGAGGCAAGGCCTTCTCGCCCAGCCGGCTGACGAACCGGCTGAGTGAGGCAAGGCAGCCGATGAACTTCTGAATGTCGCGGAGTCGGGTCGGCTTGCGCATGCACTCGATGGCCTTGATCTTCTCCGGGTTGGCTTTGATGCCGAGGGCGTACACAAAGAAACCCAGGAGCTGGCCGATTGGTATGCCCAAGTCACACTTCTCTGGGTTGAGATGGACTTTGTACTTGCGCAGGTTGGAGAAGGTCTCCTGGAGGTCGTTGAGGAGGCTGAAACACTTCTTGGTTTTGATGACGATGTCGTCCACACAGATGTGGACGTTCCTGCCAATCTGGGGCAGGAGGCACTTTTGCATGCAGCGCTGGATATTAGCGCCTCCATTCTTCAAGACGAATGACATGGTGATCTAACATTAGGACCCAAAGGGGTTGATAAAGGAGGTCTTCAGCTGGTCAGCCAGGTCCAGCTTAATCTGGTGTTAGCCAAAGTAGGCGTCTAGGAAGGATAACAAGTCGCAGCCGGCCATGGTGTCGATCACCTGATCGATCCAAGGAAGGGGGCAAGGATCCTTCGGATAGGCCTCGTTCAGGCTGGTGTAGTCGATACACATGCGCAAAGTCTTGTTCTTCTTCAGCACCAGGACTAGGTTGGCCAACCAGTCCGGGTGGAAAACTTCCATGATGAAACCGGTTGCGAGCAGCAGGGCAATTTCTTCTGCTATAGTAAGCTTCTCCTCCTCAGAGAAACAGAGCAGGGGTTGCTTGACCGGCTTCACATATGGCCACACATGAAGTTCGTGACGGGCGTACTTCCTCGTAACACATGACATGTCTTTGGGAGACCCTCGAAAGATGTCCCGACTTCTCATGGAGAAAGTCTACGAGCTGGCCTTCCTATTTGGCGCCGAGTTTGGTGCCAATGGCAACACACTACTTGGGTTTGTCCAGGTCGAGCGGCACCTACTCGGTGTCCTTGGATGGCTGGAATGTCGCCTTGCTGGCTGGCTGGGATGGGGGAGTTGGCACGACCGGTTGCTCGGTGGTGTGGGCCACGAGCCGGTCGAGATGCCGCTTTTCCTCTGCGATCACCAGAGCCTCTGCTAGCCGGCTGCCGTCGCGCGCGCACTCATATCGACATCGTGTAGTCACCGTTGATGATGATGATGCCCTTTAGAGCCGACATCTTGAGCTTGCGGTAGGCGTAGTGGGCCAGTGACATGAATTCGATGAGCCTCGGCCGACCCAGCAGTGCGTTGTAGGGACTCTCGAGGTCCACCAGCTCGAACCACATCGGCTCCTGGCGGAAGTGGCTCTTATCGCCGAAGAGGACATCGAGCCGGATCTTGCCGATGGGGGAGCAAGACTGCCCGGGCATGATACCGTGGAAAACCGTCCGGCTCGGCTGCAAGTTCTCCTCTTTGAGCCCTAGCCTCACTAGGGTGTTGCAGTAGAAGATGTTGATGTTGCTGCCCCCGTCGATCAGCACCCGCGAGAAACGGCAGGTGCACCTTTCGGAGGCGAAGGTCAGACCTAATGCCATGATGATGGACCGGTTAAGTGACTTAATGTTTAGAATTGCAAATGATATTGTCGGTGCACTAGGACAGGGGTACCCAATGCCCTTGACTTATGCACATGCAGTAGTAGCAAAACCCATCAACACAAGCGCAAACCGAACCAACATCCAAGACCAAGACTCTGGTAGAGGCGACTAGCGCAGCCTAAGCAACGCCGAAAAGATCGATGCAACAGCCTCGGACGGGCCTGGACCATGCCTTACACGTACCCGGTGCCTGTCGGGGACCGAGGCGCATTCATCTTCCGGAAGACCCGGCAACCCATCCCTCGACAAGGGCGGGCCGACCGGCCACCGCTCCACGGCATCATAATGCTAGTCACTTGTCGATGCGGAGTCGAGCTCGTAGGTGGCTAAGTGTCTCTTGCTAAGCATGTGGCGACATGCTGGAAGACTGATTATGCCCCCCCTTGAAACCCATCCAAAGGCGTGTCAAGATGTGGTGCAATAGTTAGCTAAAGCGATGGTAGAAGCCCGCCGGGAATGAATCCCCGTACGCCACCTAGACTAGGCTTTATGGCATTTTGTCCTAAGTGCTAGAGTTAGGTATGATAGCACTGTTAGCTATCTAATCATCATACTATGTCTGTTTTGCCACTTTGGGATCCCCTTGAGCTATAAAAGGAGTCCCAAGGCAACCTAGCTAAAGATTCATACATTTGGACACTTGTACTAATGTAGCAGGTCCCCCGAAGGCAACCCTTGGTGGGTTTGAGCGCCGTGTTTGTTCGTGCTCCTGTCACCAATCCACCAAAGCAGGAGTAGGGTTTTACACTTCTCAATGGCCCGAACCTCGGTAAAACACCAGCGTACTCATCGTCGTGCTGCCTCACTACCTTCGCTCTTTGTGCATGCGACCTCACCGCTGCCGAACCACAAAGGGGCCCGTGGTATTGGGGAACGTTGCACAGGAAACAAAAATTTTCCTATGGATGAGCATCTACGAGAGGGAGAGTGGATCTACATACCCTTGTAGATTGCTAAGCGGGACGCATTAGGAAACACGGTTGATGTAGTCGAATGTCTTTGCTATCCAAATCGCAAGCCGTCCCACGATCCCATCACAATCTGTCCTACGATCCAATCACGACCCGTCCCGCGATCCAGTCGTGGTTCTTCCGATCTAGCGCCGAACGGACGATACCTCCGCGTTCAACACATGTATGTATTGATGACGATATCCACCTCCTTGATCCAGAGAGCGAGGGTGGAGAGGTAGATGAGTTCTCTGGCAGCACAATGGCTTGGTGGGCGGTGGTGGTGAACTAATCCGGTAGGGCTTTGCCTAAGCACCGCAAAACTAATCTAGAGGAGAAATGATCAAGAGGAAGAATAGGGAAGCACGTGGCAACTAGGGTTAGGGCTGCCCTCAAAATCCTCTAGTACATATAGGAGGGAGGGAGGAGGAGGCAGCCCAAGGGTTACCCCTTGGTTTGGCCGAAGTGGAGAGGAGGAGTCCACCTCCAATCATACTCCAAGTAGGATGCCAATCCTACTTGGAATCCTTCCCCACTTTGGGTTTTTTCCTTTCCTCCTACTCTAGCCACATGGGACTCTTGGGGCTGGTTTTCCCAACCCACTAAGGGCTGGTACAACACCCATCAGGCCAATGTGGCCTCCCGACGGAGGTGGCCCCTCCCGATGGTCCCCCTGAACCCTCCCCACTCTCCCGGTACACTACCGAAGTACCCAAAAAAATTACGTGACCAAAATAAGACTTCCTATATATCAATGCTTACCTACGGACCATTCCAGAGCTCCTCGTGACATCCAGGATCTCATCCAGGATTCCGAACAATCTTCGGTCAGCAACATATATACATAACTCAATACTATCGAAACATCACCAAACGTTCAGTGTGCAGACCCTGCGAGTTCGAGAACTATGTAGTCATGACCAAGACAACTTTATGGTCAATAACCAATTGCGGGACCTGTATGCCCATATTGGTTCCTACATATTATACGAAGATCTTTATCAGTTGAACCTCTATGTCAAGGATTTAGTTAATCCCATATGTTGTTGCCTTTGTTCTTTGGTATGTTACTTGCCTGAGATTCGATTGTCGGTATCTCTATACCTAGTTCAATCTTGTTACCGGCAAGTCTCTTTACTCTTTTCATAATACAATATCCTATGGCTAATGTTTCAGTCACATTGCTTGCAAGGCTTGTTGTGATGTTGTATTATCGAGTGGGCCCTGAGATACCTCTCCGTCACACGGAGTAACAAATCCCGGTCTTGATCCATGCCCACTCAACAGACACACTAGGAGATACGAGTCGAGCATGTTTATAGTCACCCAGTTACGTTGCGACATTTGATACACACAAGGAACTCCTCCGGGGTCAGTGAGTTGCATGATCTCATGGTCATAGGAACACATACTTAACATGCAGACATCTATAGCAATGACCTGCCACGATCAAATGCTATGTTTATAGTTTGTGTCTTGTCCATCACATCATTCTCCTAATGATGTGTCCCATTATCAAATAATATCTCATGACTATGGCTAGGAAACCTTGACCATCTTTGATCAATGAGCTAGTCTATTAGAGGCATACTAGGGACATGGTGTTGTGTATGCATCCACACATGTATCTGAGTTCCAATCAATACAATTCTAGCATGGATAATAAATGATCATCATGAACAAGGAAATACGGTAATAACTAATTTATTATTGCCTCCAGGGAATATTTCCAACAGTCTCCCACTTGCACTAGAGTCAATAATCTAGCCCACATTGCTATGTGATTTACATTGTTAAGAATATCACACCCAATGAGTTCTAGGGTTCGGTCATGTTTTGTATGTGAGAGAGGTTTTAGTCAACGGTCTGCGACATTCAGATCCGTGTGTACTTTGCAAATCTCTATGTCATACTATAGATACTGCTACCACGCTCCACTTGGAGCTATTCCAAATGGCTACTCCACTACACGTATCCGGATTGCTACTAAGAGTCATCTGGATTGGTGTTAAAGCTTACATCAACGTAACCCTTTACGACGAACTCTTTATCACCTCCATAATCGAGAAATATTTAATTAGTCCTCTAGTTACTAAGGATAATTTTGACCGTTGTCCAGTGATCCACTCCTAGATCACTCTTGTACCCCTTGACAGACTCATGGCAAGGCACACACAGGTGCGGTACACAGCATGGCACACTATATAGAGCCTATGGCTAAGGCATAGGGGACGACCTTCGTCTTTTCTCCTTTTCTACCATGGTCGAGCTTTGAGTCTTACTCAACTTCACATTAGGCAAGAACTCCTTCGTTGACTGATACATTTTGAACCCTTTCAAAATGTTGTCAAGGTATGTGCTCATTGAAAAAATCTTCTCAGGCGTCTTGATCTATCTCTATAGATCTTGATGCTCAATTTTCAAGTAGCTTTATCCATGTCTTCCTTTGAAAAAATCCTTTTCAAACAACTCTTTATGCTTTCAAGAAATTCTACATCACATCCGATCAACAATATGTCATCCACATATACTTATCAGAAATTCTATAGTGCTCCCACTCACTTTCTTCTAAATACAAGTTTCTCATAAACTTTGTATAAACCCATAAAACTTTGATCACCTCATCGAGGCGTACATTCCACCTCCGAGATGCTTACTCCAGGCCTGAGAAGGATTGCTGGATCTTGCACACCTTTTAGCATCCCTAGGACTAACAAAACCTTATGGTTGCATCGCATACAACCTTTCCTCAAGGAAACCGTTAAGGAAATGATGTTTTGTCATCCATTTGGCAGATTTCATAATTGAAAGATGCAACAACTACTAACATAATTCCACTAGACTTTAGCATCGCTACGGGTGAGAAAGTCTCATCATGATGAACTCTTTGAACTTGTTGAAAACTTATTTGCGACAAGTCGAGCTTTATAAATGGTGACATTTACCACCAGTGTCTGTCTTCTTATTGATGGTCCATTTGTACCCAATGGCCTGCCGTTCAATGGACAAGTCTACCAAAGTCCATACTTGGTTTTCATACATGGATGCTTTCTCAGATTTCATGGCTCCTAGCCATTTGTCGGAATTCGAGCCTACCATCGCTTCTTCAGAGCCCGTAGGTTCATCGTTGTCCAACTACATGACCTCTAAGACAGGGTTGTTGTACCACTCAGCAGTAGTACACACCCTTGTCGACCTACGAGCTTCGATGGCAACTTGATTCTAAGATTCATGATCATCATCATTAACTTCCTCTTCAACTGATGCAGGCTCTACAGAAACATCTGTCTGTGCTGCGCTACTCTCTAGTTGGAACAAAGGTTCAACAACCTCATCAAGTTCTATCTTCCTCCCACTCAATTTTTTTGAGAGAAACTCAAATATTTTGCCTTCGGATCTGAGATAGAAGGTATAACCAACAGTTTCCTTAGGGTATCCTATGAAGACGCACTTTTCCGCTTTGGGTTTAAGCGTATCATACATAAGTGTCGTATCCCCAAACTCTAAGAAATTACGTCATAGGTTTCTACCAAACCATAATTCATACGGTGTCATCTCAACGGATTTTATGTGAATGTAGTCATCTCTAATGCATAGCCCAAAACGATAGTGGCAAAACGATATGGGACATCATAGTACGCATCAGGTGTTCCAGGTGGCATGAGTTGTGAAACAAGTTCCACTTTATCTTAGTTGTCTACCAAACTTGTAACTCAGATATTCACCTCCACGATCGTATCGTAGACATTTTATCTTCTTGTCACGACGATCTCAAACTTCACTCTGAATTTGCTTGAACTTTTCAAACGATTCAAACTTGTGTTTTATTAAGTAAATATACCCATATATATCCACTCAAATCATCAGTGAAGTTAAGAAAATAATGATATCCACCGCATGCTACAACACTCATTGGACCGCATACATCAACAAGTATCATTTCCAATAAGTTACTTACCCGCTCCATCATACTGGGAAACATGGTCTCACTCATCTTGCCTAGGAGGCATGGTACACATGTCTCAACTGATTCGAATTCAAGTGAGTCCAAAGATCCATTAGCATGGAGTTTCTTCATGTGCTTTGCACCATTATGACATTTAGCGGCAGTGCCACGAGTATGTGGTACTATCATTATTAACTTTGCATCTTTTGGCATCAATGTTATGAACATGTGTATTACTACGATCGAGATTTGAATAAACCATTCTCATTGGGTGCATGACCATTGAAGGGTTATTCATGCAAAGAGAATAACCATTATTCTCTAATTTAAATGAATAACCGTATTGCAATAAATATGATCTAATCACGTTCATGCTCAACTTAAACACCAAATAGTTAGGTTCATCACTAATCCCGAAGGTAGAGAGAGCGTGCGATGGTGATCACATCAACACTGGAAATACTTCCAACACACATCGTCACCTCTCCTAAGCTTGTCTTTGTTTATCCCTTAGCTTTCATTTTGAGTTACCAACATTTAGCAACTGAACCGGTATCGAATACCATATTTCTACTAAGAGTCCTAGTAAGGTACACATCAATAACACGTATATCAAATATACTTCTGTTGATGTTGCCAGCCTTCTTATCTACCAAGTATCTAGGGTTGTTCCGCTTTAGTGACCGTTCTCCTCATAATAGAAGCACTAATTCTCGGGTTTGGGTTCAACCTTGGGTTTCTTCACTGGAGCAGCAATTGGCTTGCCATCCATGATGTTTCCCTCCTTGCCCTTGCCCTTCTTGAAACTAGCGGTTTTACTTAACCACGAACACTTGATGCTCCTTCTTGATTTCTACCTTCGTGGTGTCAAAGATCGCGAATAGCTAAAGGACCATCTTATCCATCCTTGACATGTTATAGTTCATCACAAAGCTATAGTAGCTTGGTGGCAGCAACTTGGAGAACTATATCAATCACTATCTTATATGGAAGATTAACTCCCACTCGATTCAACTGATTGTAGCACCCAGACAATCTGAGCACATGCTCACTGATTGAGCTATTCTCCTTCATCTTGCAGGTGAATAAACTTGTTGGAGGTATCATACCTCTCAACACGAGAACGAGTCTGAAATCTAAATTCTAGCTCTTGGAACATCTCATATGCTCCATGAAGTTCAAAACGTCTTTGGAGCATCAATTCTAAGTCGTAATGCGTGACGCACTGAACTATCAACTATCAATAGACTACACTAGAGGGGGTGGTGCACCGAGCGGTGCATCAAGGACACAAGCCTTCTGTGTAGCAATGGGGACAATCCTCAGTTTACGAACCCATTCCGCATAATTGCTAGCATCATCTTTCAGCTCTATTTTCTCTAGGAACGTATTTAAAATCAGAGGGGAGCTACAGCGCGAGCTATTGATATAGAATATAATTTTCCAAAGACAACTTTAGACTAGGTTCATGATAATGAGTTCAATTAATCATATTACTTAAGAACTCCCACTCAAATTGACAACCCTCCAGCCTTTCGAGTGATACACGATCCAAATTCACCAACCCAAGTCCAATCATCACGTGAGTTGAGGTGGTTTCAATGGTGAACATCATCATGTTGATCACATCTACTATATGTCTCATATTCGACCTTTCGACCTCTTGTGTTCAAGGCCATGTCTGTACATGCTAGGCTCGTCAAGTTTAACACGAGTGTTCTGCACGTGCAACATTGGCTTGCACCCGTTGTATGTGAACGTAGAGTCTATCACACCCAATTTGTACACGAAGTGCATCCAGTTTTTGTCGTAACCCTCTAAACTCTCCAGAAGTTGTTATGTGGGTGAAATTATGATGTCATGCCAAGTTACAACCTTTTCAAACTTCATTTGTACTGCTTTTCAAATTCAGGGTCATTTAGCTCAAAATAAATCATTAAATGCATGAAAAATATCAAATGAAGTCCGAAAGGGTTGAAAATTGATGACGTGCCTTTGAATGGTGCATATTGAACACACAAAAAGTATGGAGTTAAAATAAGTTATTAAAAATGAAATCCCTTTGTAATAGATGAGTTTTCGTCCGAAACCCTCATACTTCTTATGAGATTGTCCAATTTTTACACGAAGTGCATCCAGTTTTTGCCGTAATCCTCTCAACTCTCTAGAAGTTGCTATGTGGGTGAAATTATGATGTCATGCCAAGTTACAACCTTTTCAGAGTTCATTTGTACTGCTTTTCAAATTCAGGGTCATTTAGCTCAAAATAAATCATTAAATGCATGAAAAATAACAAATGAAGTCAGAAAGGGTTCAAAATTGATGACGTGACTTTGAAGGGTGCATATTGAACACACAAAAAGTATGGAGTTAAAATAAGTTATTAAAAATGAAATCCCTTTGTAATAGATGAGTTTTCGTCCGAAACCCTCATACTTCTTATGAGATTGTCCAATTTGTACACGAAGTGCATCCACTTTTTGCCGTAACCCTCTCAACTCTCTAGAAGTTGCTATGTGGGTGAAATTATGATGTAATGCCAACTTACAACCTTTTCAGAGTTCATTTGTACTGCTTTTCAAACTCGAAATATGAATATTTCAAATGCCATATTTAATCAAATTATCTTATACAGCAGTTGAAGTTGTTCAAACATGCATGGAAATGCCATAAATTTAGTACCGGTGCGTGGCTAGCATCGGTACTAAAGACCCTTTAGTACCGGTGCGTGCCACGCACCGGTACTAATGGTCCACCGCCCCCGTGCTGTGTTGGGAGGAGTCTTTAGTACCTATGCTAGCCACGCACTGGTACTAATGGTCCACCGCCCCCGCGCTCTGTTGGGAGGACCTTTAGTACCGGTGCGTGGTTAGCACCGGTACTAAAGACCCTTTAGTACCGGTGCGTGCCATGCACCGGTACTAAAGGTCTGTCTGGTATAAAAGGAGGACTTCGTTGTCCCGGGCTAAGCAATGCACCGAGAGAGCTCAACTTGCGCCGCCAGGATGCCAAAATCGCCATCGCCGCCGTCGCCGTCGCTCTCGCCGTCGTTGCCCTCGCCGCCGCCGCCATCACACCACCACCGTCGTCGCCCTCGCCGCTGTCGGTCGCGCCGCTGTCGCCCTCACCACCGCCGCCGTCGCCCTCGCCGCCGTCGCCCTCGCTGCGGTCACCCTCGCCGCCGTCGCCCTTGCCGCCGTCGCCCTCGCTGCCGTCGCTCTCACCGTCGTCGCCGTTGCCGCTGTCGCACCACCACCGCGCCATTTCCGTCGCCCTCACCACCACCGCCGTCGCACCACCACCGCCGTCGCCCTCGCCGCCGTCGGTCGCGCTGCCATCGCCCTCACCACCGCCGCCGTCGCCCTCGCCACTGTCGCCCTCTCTGCTGTCGCCCTCACCACCGCCGCCGTCGCCCTCGCCACCGTCGCCCTCACCGCCGTCAAGAGGCTAGGTGATATCTCCCGACCGACCCCTCTCCCCAACGATCGCCCCGATGATCACCGGACTAGTGTGTAGATGCTAGGGTATCTAGGGTCCCTGAACGTCGAACCCCGACACCCCGACATGACACCCCCGACACCCGACCCCGACCACGACACAACACCCCTATTTAGTTAGTTAGTTAGTTAGGTCGTCAGGTTATTAGGATATGTGTTACTTTATGTTTAGTTTAGGTTTAATTTAGTTTATGTTTAGTTTATGTTTAGTTTAGTTTTAGGTTTAATTTAGTTGGATCCTAATGCGTGTGTGACTTTCGGTCTGTCGTCGATCCTAATTTAGTTTAGGGTTTCATGTCTGTTCTTGATGGAGGAATCCCGACTGTTGTCGTGGGGGGCTCTTCCTATTTCTCCTCTTCTTTGCGATATACCCATCGATATATTGTGCAAGAAGAGGAGAGGGGAAGCGTCCATCACCGCCGGTCGAACCTATTACTGCGAGAGAGTGTCCACCAACATATATACACCACCGTATCAATGTGAGAGAGTGCGCACCAACACACCATGAGATATGTGAGAGTTATTTAAGGAAAGTCTCGATAGACCGATAGTCACACACGCATTAGGATCCAAAGCGTGTCGTAATTCTTGATTTTGCTAGATGCTAAGTGTTAATTTTGTGAAGTGTTAATTTTGCTAAGTTTTATTTAATTTGTTTTTGTAATTAAGTGTTCCTTCTCTACGTCGACGATGCCGATCCCGCATCCTCGTCGTTGAGTTGCCGGACGAGGTCACTTGCTTGAGCCAAGGGGCCCTGTCAGGGACTGGGCTCCGCCGGGCTGGTACTGGGAGGTGCTGCCTTCCGGGCGGCGTAGCTTGGTGAGGAGCCAGCCCGTCGTTGACCCGGAGGTTCTGTGGTGGCGGCCGCATGGGCCACGGAGTTTTCAGAGGCTTGAGTCCCCCGCGGAGGTGGTACAGTACCATGTCAACAAGGAGAACGAGCACATCCGTCGCTACATGGCAGCTTTGGTGGCGAGGTCCGACAATACCTCGCAGATTGTTCAGGGATCTCATTGCAGCTATGTTCCTATGATGGTTCCTTCTGTTTGGGTGTCCACCGACCACCCCGATATCCGTCGGGCGTTAGGGTTCTAGCTAGATCAATATATTAGCTAGCTACTATTATGATGTATTATCTAGATCGATGGAGATTAGCCAATGTATTGAAAATTATCCAAGATTATGCAGATGAGATCTTTTCTAAGAACTATACTATATATGTATTTGATGATGCATTATTAATTAACTATCAGTTATTTTTCTTCTTGAATGCATGCTAATTTAAATACTAATTTGTTTTATCTATATTATTATGGACTAGTTATTAAGCTATGGACAATACCGGTAGAACTCATGAAGAGGACATCTTCGACATGATACGCTCCTCCAAAAACCCAACGGACCTTCGAGGTGAATCACATGATCATGATGATGGGTCACAATATGTGAACGATCACGGTGATGGATGTGAGACCGAGGAAGAACAACTTATGTTCCAAAATCCGGAACAACCAAGAATGTTCGGCGAGGTATATACACATCCATTAGCCTCTAGTGATCATTACATGTGTATTAATTGATTTGTATATATATATTAACAAATCTTTCTTATTTTCAGTATCAGCCCTCCAGATCGAGCCAATCTAGTAGAATTGTACGAGGTACTGCCAAAATATTGGACAACAACGTAAATCTCAATCTTGATGCTTTCAAACGTAATGGCGAACCGACTCACCCTGAAGCCAATGCCAACACATTTGTGCATCAATGCGGAGTGGTTATTAGGGACGGAGTCCCGATCACAATGCATGAATGGATTCAGCCAAAGGAACCAAAAACAGGAGTGAATTATGTCGATACAAGAATTAATGATGCCCTTTGGCGAGAGCTCATGGAGCATTTCACCCTACCAGATTCTCTCTCAGAGCGTCAAAGGAACAAAGTCAAGGAGTTTGCTCTCCATAAGATGGCCGGCGTGTTCAAGACTTGGAAGAAAGGATTATGGACCGAGTATAATGCTAGAGGCAAGAAGGCACACGAATTGAAAGGAATATACGAGAAGGTAAGGGATCAGTGGGATGCATTTATCGAGTACAAGACATTGATAGATGCTATGGAGAAGTCGGTAAAGAATAAGATAAATGCTGAGAAAAAAAGTATCACCATAAACTAGGGACAGGTGGATACAAGGCAGCCACTCCTAAGTGGGATGCATTAGAGAATAAGATGCTTTCTGAAGGGATCACTCCAGTAACCTTCAACTGGCCCAAGAGGTGCAGGAATTGGTTTTTTGCGCATGGGGAAGTTGGAGCCAGCCACAGGGAAGATTATTGCACTGACCAGTCTGAAGCATGCATCAGATGAATTGATTCAAGCAATAAAGGATGCCCAAGAAGGACGGTTCACCCCGATAGAGAGAACGACGAGCTTACATGCACCCTCTGGAATGCCGAACACGGAGGACGAACATGAGGCATGGGCGTTGTTCCGTGGTACGAGGGGTTTGCGGGATGGCAGGACGGTTATAAAAGCCATTCGAGAAAAAAGAAGGTGGAAGCAGGCCGACTTTCGAAGTTGGAACAGAAGTACGAGCAGCAGCAGCTGCGGATACAGGTACTGACCCAGCAAAGGGAAACTCCGCAGCAGGAGGCAGGGGAAGAACCCGTCCCATCTACAATGCAAAAAAGCAGCATGGGTTCCACGGGGGCACCGCTGGGTCACACCCCCGTGGATCATATCACCGACAAGACATCTTGTGAGCTAATCCAGAAAATGAAGAACATAACCGTGTGGGTCGCGACGAGCTATGCTTTACCAAATACACCTGATGTTCTCTGGCATTGCAATCCAGTTCCAGCTGGGTATGCTCGTGTCGTGGTGGACGCAATAGAGCCAGGATATGACGAACTATTGCTTGACATCCCTGGAGGTGAGGGGGCATCCACATTGGCAGAAGCCGGTCGTGGTCTCATTCTATGGAGTAAGGACTGCATCGTCTTTCCACACTCGGTGCTAAGGCCACCGACTCCTCCGAGTATCGATGTCCAGCGCGAGGGATCCCAGCCAGAGGCATTGCAGCGCCAGCAGTCCTCCCCACCTTGCCAGAAGTCCTCCCCACCTCGCTAGCAGTCTATTGGAAATATGCCCTAGAGGAAATAAATAAAGTGTTTATTATTGTATTTCCTTTTTCATGATAATCGTTTATTGTCCATGCTATATTTGTATTAATTGGAAACATGGATACATGTGTGGATACATAGACAAACACAATGTCCCTAGTGTGTCTCTAGTGAACTAGCTCGTTGATCGAAAGATGGTTATGGTTTCCTAGCCATGGACATGAGATGTCATTTGATAACGGGGTCACCTCATTAGGAGAATGATGTGATGGACAACACCCAAACAACAAACATAGCTTAGGACCGTGTCAGTTTATTGCTACTATTTTCTGCATGTCAAGTATATGTTCCTATGACCATGAGATCATGCAACTCACAGATATCGGAGGAGTACCTTGTGTGTATCAAATGTTGCAACATAACTGGGTGACTATAAAGGTGCACTATAGGTGTCTTCGAGGGTGTCTATTGAGTTGGCATGGATCAAGACTGGGATTTGTTACTCCGTGCGACGGAGAGGTATCTGAGGGCCCACTCGGTAATACAACACCACAATAAGCCTTGCAAGCAATGTGACTAAGTGTTAGTTGCGAGATGTCGTATTACGGAACGAGTAAAGAGACTTGCCAGTAACGAGGTTGAACTAGGTATGGAGATACCGGCGATCGAATCTCGGGCAAGTCACATACCGAAGAACAAAGGGAACATCATACGGGATTAACTGAATCCTTGACATACAGGTTCGACTGATAAAGATCTTCGTAGAATATGTAGGAACCAATGTGGACATCCAGGTACGACCATTGGTTATTGACCGTAGAGGTGTCTCGGTCATGTCTACATAGTTCTCGAACCCGCAGGGTCTGCACACTTAAGGTTTGGTGATGTTTCGGTAGTATAGAGTTGTGTATGGTGGTGACTGAAGTTTGTTCGAGTCCTGGATGAGATCTCGGACGTCATGAGGAGCTCAGGAATGGTCCGGAGGTAAAGATTCATATATAGGAAGTCCTGTTTTGGTCGCCGAAAAAGTTCTGGGCTTATCGGTAGTGTACCGGGAGTGCCGGTAGTGTACCGGGAGAACTCCGGGAGGGGTATTTCGACCCAAGAGGCTTCATGGCCTGTGGGAGAGTGAATATCAGCCCTTATTGGGCTGGTGGAAATTCCCACACAAGGGCCATGTGGCTGGAGAAGAAAACCCAAAAGGAAAAAGGTGAAAAAGGCAAAAAGGAAAAAAAAGGATGAATCCTAATCCTACTAGGAGTGGAGGAGGTGGACTCCTCCCGTCCTCCTTCGGCCGAAGCCTAGGAGGATTGGAGGCCAAGCTTCCTCCTATCCTCCTCTCCTCCTATATATACTAGTGGATTTCTAGGGTTTTGCACTAGATTTTCAACCACGTGCAACCCTAATCTCTAGTGCATAGTTTCTCCTCTAGATCGGTTTTTTGCAGTGCTTAGGCGAAGCCCTGCCGGAATTGCTCCACCACCATCGCCGGAGCACCGTCAGGATGCCAAAGAACTCTTCTTCCTCTCCACTGCTTCTTGCTGGATCAAGACGGTGGAGATCGTCATCAAGTTGTACGTGTGCTGAACGCAAAGGTGCCGTCCGTTAGGTGCTAGATCGAAACGATCGTGATCAAGTTCGTGAGATAGATCGTGATCAAGTTCCTGGGACGGATCGTGATTGGATCGTGGGACGGATCGTGATTGGATCGCGGGATGGATCGTGATTGGATCGCAGGACGCACGGCGATTTGGATAGCGAAGACGTTCGACTACACCAACCGCGTTTCTTAACGCTTCCCGCTTAGCGATCTACAAGGGTATGTAGATCCACTCTCCCTCTCGTAGATGCTCATCACCATGGATAGATCTTTGTGTGCATAGGAATTTTTTTGTTTCCCATGCAATGTTCCCCAACACAGTCACCTCGGCAGCAGTGACCTCGCCAGCAGTCCTCCCCACCTCGAGCTCCCCCATAGTCGTCCCCACCTCGAGAGGCGTCCCACCTTGCCAGCAGTCCTCCCCACCTCGCCATGAGCAGTCCTCCCAACATCGGGACGGAGCATGATGCGAGTCCATATCATCATCGATATCGATCTCCGCCGCGTGAGCCGACTCCACCCTGGCAGCGGTCCCACCAGCAGGGCTCCCAAAAGAGGAAGGCCACCAGCAGTCCTCTTCGAAAGAAAGCAAAGAAGAAACCCGAGCCTCCGGCCAAAAGGAAGCTGCCTTATGACATGACACCGGAGGAAAATAAAATTGAATGCGATCTCCAAGTGAAAGCCTTTTTGCAAAGAAGACCATGCCGCCAAAGGAGGTAATACCCAGGGAAGTCCAAGATCACTTTATGGAACACTTTATTGATCGACCCCCTGCATATATCGAGCATATGCCGACAGACTATGAGCGACAGATTCAGAAGGCAAGTGAGCAGAGAAGTCAGCCCAGCCCAAGGAAGAAGTCGGGAAGTACGGCATCAACTAGCGGGAAAACAGTTCCCCAGCTTGGAGAACAATCCAAGCAATCGATCTCTCCGCTCATGGTGAGTACCAATCCAAGCAAGCAACCGATCCAACCAGTCGACATGCAAGGCAACCCAATCGACCTCGAAGTACTAAAGGCTGTAGGTCTCACCCTTTACCAAATCCTTGGCACCGAAGAAATCCGCGGGTACAATGCAACTGAGTACGCAATCAATATGCCGTCAGAAAACCACTTGTCACACCCGAGCAGTACAAGGAACTACCAACTGCGATGCGACGGTTTCATGATTGGTACATGCGTGAAGCAAAGCGAGGGGAGACGACGGTCATGGTCAAAGTAAGGAAAGAGCACTACGTCAATGCATGTGACATATGTCTTGAATTCTCAGAACTTTTCCAGTTATACCACATGGACTCTATCGACAAAACTCTCATCAGTTGCTATTGTGTGCAAGTGATTTATATCTTTAGTAATTTAAGTCTCTAGCTAATATATCATTCATTGGCTTATCCTCACTATATATGTTCTTTTCTACGCTATTATGCAGATTCAAGATGTGGGAATTGAAACAAGAGGGAATCGATGACATTAGGTTCATCGACCCATGTACCGTTAATGGTCATGTGGTAAAACATTATGCCAAGGACACAGAAGATCTCTTGGAAAATTTTCTAGAGGCAATAATGAATACCAACAAATCTACTATAATATTTCCGTACAACATGGGGTGAGTGTTCACTCTCTTGTATACTTCAAATTCTATTTTTTCTTACTAGCTCGCTGCCAAGTGTAGTTGATGAGTTATATGCGCATACCTGCTTAATTATATAAACTTTTGCGCAGAGACCACTATATCCTCCTATATATTATCCTCGCGAATGGACTTGTTCAAGTGTACGACTCACTAGATACACCAGAACAATCATACGTGGACTTGTATTTTATGATAGAACGGTAATTTCAATCTTTATCGACCTCGATTTCTTTCATTATTTCTTGATATCAAAAGTAATTATAATAAATCTTTGGTTCTTTTTCTTTGTCGGGTAGTGTTTGGAAAAAGATGATAGAAAAAACCCATCACGGTCGTCAATGGAAACCGAAGCTGAAGTGGAAAAAGATGCAGGTAATTAAGTAGTACTACTAGGTCCGCGTATCTCATTAATTCTATTTTCAATACCATTATCATGCTCGATTATTAATTATCTTATTCAATTCTATTCTTTTGCAAAGTGCGCGAAGCATCCATAGGGGACAAATTTATGTGGATATTTCCTCTGCGAGAACATTCGCATCCAGACCGAAAGTCATATACATCGCAGAGCAGCACGTGAAAGACAACTCTAGGTTTGGAAGATGATGTCGAAGCTTTCACCCGAGAAACGCTTTGTAGCACTTCAAGAGGAATTTGCGGCATTTCTTCTTCAACATGTTTTTCATGTAAATGGAGAGCACTATTCCTTACCGCCGCCTCAATAATGCCAGCAAATCAGTAGTAGAGAACTGAGATTTCATCCGGAGCACTAGCTAGCTAGTCTCGGCCGGGTTTTGGGCCTTAAGTTAATTATAAGTCCCGAAGTTATATGGATGTGTAATTCCATTTGTATATATATATATACTGTGTATGAGATATTGTATATTATATTACATATATATATATGCATGAACTTGTGTACTGTTTACAGTATGTAGGACCGTAAAATAAATTTGAAATGAATGTAAAACACAAAAAATAGAGAGGAAAACTAAAACCTAATTAAAAGCTAAAACAAAAAAATAGAAGACTTAGTACCGGTTGGTATCACCAACCGGTACTAAAGGTCTTCCACCACCAGTCCACGCAGGCAGCCACGTGGACGGCCTTTAGTATCGGTCTGTGCTCCAACCGGTACTAAAGGTCTAGACCTTTAGTCCCGACTCGTTAGTACCGGTTGGGGAACCGGTACTAAAGGTCCATCCGGCCCGAGACTATAGGCCTGTTCTGCACTAGTGACAGGAAACAAAAAAATTCCTAAGCACACATAAGATCGATCCAAGGTGATGAGCTTCTACCAAAGGGAGAGTGGATCTACATACCCTTGTAGATCACTAAGAGGGAAGCGTTAAGAAACGTGGTTAATGTAGTCGAACGTCTTCGTGATCCAAATTGCAAGCCGTCCCACGATCCCATCACGATCCGTCCCGCGAGCCAATCACGATCCGTCCTACAATCCAGTCACGGTCCTTCCAATCTTGCACCGAATGGACGGCACCTCCGCGTTCAGCACACATACGGCTCGGTGATGATGTCCACCTATTTGATCTAGCAAGCAAGTTTGGAGAGGTAGATGAGTTCTCCGGCAGCACAACGGCATGGTGGCGGTGGTTGTGAACTAATCTGGCAAGGCTTTGCGTACGTACCGTAGAACTAATCTAGAGGAGAAACGATCTAGAGGAAGAATAGGGGAGTACGTGGAAATTTGGGTTAGGGCTGCCCTAAAAAACCACAAGGATATATAAGAGGGAGGGAGGAGGAGGCAGCCCAAGGGTTGCCCCTTGGTTCGGCCGAAGTGGAGAGGAGGTCGAGGAGTCCACCTCCAATCCTACTCCAAGTAGGATTCAAATCCTACTTGGAATCCTTCCCCACTTTGGTTTTTTCCTTTCCTCCTACTCTAGCCACATGGGCCTCTTGGGGCCGATTTGCCAAGCCCACTAAGGGCTGGTGCACCACCCCTTGACAACCCACAAGTATAGGGGTCAATTGTAGCCTTTCTTGATAAGTAAGAGTGTCGAACCCAATGAGGACATAAAGGTAGAACAAATATTCCCTCAAGTTCTATCAATCACTGATACAACTCTAGGCACGCTTAACATACGCTTTACCTAGAACAAGTATGAAACCAGAAGTACTTTGTAGGTGTGATAGGATAGGGTTGCAAGATAATAAAGAGCACGAAAATAAAAACTAGGGGCTGCTAAGATAAACAGTGTGGAAAAGAGGTGGTAGGAGTTGCGGAATTGTCCCTAGGCAATTGATAACTAGACCGCTAATCATTATTGCAATTTTATATGAGGGAGAGTCATAAGCTAACATACTTTCTCTACTTGGATCATATGCACTTATGCTTGGAACTCTAGAAAGCATCCTCAACTACTAAAGATCATTAAGGTAAAGCCCAACCATAGCATTATAAGGTATGAAGTCCTCTTTACTCCCATATGCAACAACCCACCTACTCAGGTTTATGATTCTGTCACTCAACCAACCCACCATAGGCAAATCATGAACACATTGCAACACCCTACAACGAGGATCTCTCACGCTTGAGCGACACAGAGAGCACCATAGGACATCACCAATAATAAAACATGCAAGTCAAACTAATCATGATCATCAATCAACCAATAGGAAAAAAAAGATCTACTCAGACATCGTAGGATGGCAACACATCATTGGATAATAATATGAAGCATAAAGCACCATGTTCAAGTAGAGGGTACAGCAGGTTGCGGGAGAGTGAACCGGTGTAGATAGATGGGGGAAGGTGGTGGAGGTGTTCGTGAAGATGACAGAGTTGTTGGAGTAGATCGTTGTCACGATGATGGCCCCAGCGGCGTTCCGATGCCACCGGGAGAGAGGGGGAGAGAGGCACACCTCCTTCCTCTTCTTCCTTGACCTCCTCCCTAGATGGTAGGAGGGTTTCCCCTTTGGTCCTTGGCCTTCATGGCGACGGAGGGGCAAGAGCCCCTCTGAGATTGGATCTCTCTCTTTGTTTCCTTCTATTTGTGTGCTCCCAGATCCTGGCCTTTTACCGTTTCTTCAATATCCGAAGATGCGTAACTCCGATTGGGCTTAAATTTTGAGGGGATTTTACTTATAAAAATATCTTTCTATCGGCCAAAGGACACCTCCAACCTACCTAAGGGGTGGCCACAAGCCCTCAGGGTGCAGCCAGGGGCGGGTCGCGCCTAGCAGGCTTTTGACCTCCTCGGGCATCGTCTCTCTTTGATTCTTTTTCCCAAAAATCACATATATTCCAAAAAAATCTTCGTAAGTTTATTATCGCATTTGGACTTTGTTTGATATGTATTTCCTGCGAAACAAAAAACATGCAACAAACAAGAACTGGCATTGGGCACTGGATCAATATGTTAGTCCCAAAAATAGTATAAAAAGTTGCCAAAAGTATATGAAAGTTGTAGAATATTGGCATGAAACAATCAAAAATTATATATACTACGAAGATGTATCAGCATCCCCAAGCTTAATTCCTGCTCGTGCTCGAGTAGGTAAGTGCTAAAATAGATATTTTTTGATGTGGAATGCTACCTAGCATAATCTTGATCATATAATCTAACCATGGTATGAATATTAAGACACGAGTGATTTGAAGCAATAGTCTATATTGACATAAAAATAGTAGTACTTCGAGCACACCAACAAGGCAATTACGTACTTTCAAAATAACATGGCCTTTGAAATTTATCCCTACAAAATCATATGGTCTGTCTATGCTCCATCTTCCCCACCCAAAGTATCTAAATCATGCACAACCCCGATGACAAGTCAAGCACTTGTTTCACACTTTTTATGTTATCTAACCTTTTCAACTCTCACGCGATACATCATCGTGTTCCATGGATATAACACTATAGGTGGAATAGAATATGTTGGAGGTGATGAGGGAAAAGGAGAAGATAGTCTCACATCAACTAGGCGTATCAACGGGCTATGGAGATGCCCATCGATAGATATCAATGTGAGTGAGTAGGGATTGCCATGCAATGAATGCACTTAGAGCTATAAGTGTATGAAAGATCAAAAATAAAACTTAGTGGTCGTGCAAAAAATTCCACTAGTTATATGAAAGTGACAAAATAGTAGACTCTCCATCATGAAGATCATGGTGATACTTTGAAACACAAGTGTGGAAAAAGATATTAGCAATTGTACCTTCTCTCTTTCTCTCATTTTTTTATTTTTTCCTTTTTTTTATTTTTGTGGGCATTTGTGACATCTTTTTTTTATTTGGACTTTCCTGGCCTCTTTTATTTTTGTAAAGTCCGGAGACTCCTCCCAACTTCTGAGGGAATCATAGCTTCCATCATCCTTTCCTCACACGGGACAATGCTCTTATAATGAAAATCATCATACTTTTATTTACTTACAACTCGATACCTAGAACAAAAATATGACTCTATATGAATGCTTACGGTAGGATACTGGGATGTGCAATGATCTAGCCTAGCAAATGACATGAAAAAATGGATAAGCCATGAAAACATCGTGCAAGCTGTATTACGATCATGCAAAGCAAGATGAAAATGATGGTGCATGTCATACTAAACGGAACAGTGGAAGTTGCATGGCAATATATCTCGGAATGGCTATGAAAATGTCATAATAGGTAGGTATGGTGGGTGTGTTGAGGAAAATATATGGTGGCTGTTATGCACCAGCAAAATTTGTGAGGTACTAGAGAGGCTAGCAAATGTGGAAGGGTGAGACTGCATAGAATCCACGAACTCAACATTAGTCTTAAAGAACTCACATAATTATTGTAAAAGTCTATTAGTTATCAAACAAAGCATTAGACACATGATCCTAGGGGAGAGGTTGGTAGGAGTTAATCATCGCGCGCTCCCGACCCTCACACAAAGGTTGACAATGATTAAACAAATCATGCTCTGACTTCGTTACATAACGGTTCACCATATGTGCATGCTATGGGAATCAAGAACTTCAAAACATGTATTTCTCCAATTCACAACTACTCACTAGCATGACTCTCATATTACCATCTTCATATCGCAAAACTATTGCAAGGAATCAAACATATCATATTCAGTGATCTACACGTTTTATGTAGGATTTTATAACTAACCATGTGATTGCCAACTCATGTTAACTCTCTAAATAGATATAAGTGAAGCATGAGAGTTAAATTATTTCTACAAAAGATATGCCCATGCTCTAAAAAAATAAGTGAAGCAAAAGAGCATTCTACAAATGGCGGTTTTCTATGTGTGAGAAACAGGCAATCCAAACTTCAAATGATATAAGTGAAGCACATGAAGCATTCTATAAAGCCATACTCAAAAGATATGAGTGAAGTGCATGAAGAATTCTATAAATCAACCAAGGACTTTCTCATACTAGCATTGTGCATTATTAAAATAAAAATAAAAAGCACACGATGCTCCAAGATTTACGCATATCATGTGACGAATAAAAATATAGCTCCAAGTAAAATTACCGATGGTTGTTAGAAGAAAGAGGGGATGCCTTCTGGGGCATCCCCAAGCTTAGTTTCTTGGGAGTCCTTTAATACTACCTTGGGGTGCCTCGGTCATCCCCAAGCTTAGTCTCTTTCAACTCCTTATTCCTTCATCCATCGTGATCTCAACCAAAACTTGAAAACTTCAATCACACAAAACTTAACAAAACCCTCGTGAGATCCGTTAGTATAATAAAGCAGATCACAACTTTATGTACTGTGTCCAACCAATTCATATTTTATTTTTCATTCTATCTACTTAATTATAAGTTTTCCATGGTTTATACCACCGATACAATCGATAGTTTCATCAAAACGAGCAAAACAATGCATCAAAAACAAAATTTGTCTGAAACAGGACAGTTTGTAGCAATCTGAACATTCACCATAATTCTGTAACTCTAAAAATTGTGAAAAATTAGTACGTGGCCAATAATTTTTATAAAATTATTGTGTAAATTTTTTAGAACTTTTTCATGCTCCAGTATAATATAGAAATTCAAACACCGCAGCATAAGTTTCTGTTTTTACACAGCACATATCAAACAAGCACCTAAAGGTAATTCTTGGCACATTATTATTATAATACAATGGATTTATCAAAGGGGATAATTATTTTTATTGAAAAGTTTCTGTAATCAAGATTTGCAAAGTTTCCATGGGCATGAACAAAGTTGAAGGCTAGCTCCCACTTTCACAATGCTCGTCTCTCTCACTTTCACTTTTCTTTTTGAAAAAGTTTTAGGTTCCCCTATTTATTTATTTTGTTTTTAAACTATATAAACTGACACAACAGAATTAAATGACTCTCTAAAACTTCTGGGTTGTCTCCCTGGCAGCTCTTTCTTTAAATCCATTAAGCTAGGAATAAATTGATCAAGTAATGGATCCACCCGGATCACAAGGTATATCAAAGACAATTTTAATTAAAAATTATATTTAATTTAGTATTGAGCACAAAGTAACATATATCATGCAACAACGAAGTCTAACTCTCTTCCTATGCATCAGCATGTCATAAAAGAATAATTCATGCACACAAAGTAAAGGCCAATATATAGCATAAGCAGTTTCTTGAAATTTTATCAAATTGGAAACATAGAGAGGTGGACATGTAGTTCCTCTCTCATAATAATTTCAAGTAGGAGCAGCAAGAACATGCATATTATATCTATCAAAATCATCATGTGTAATAGTAAAAGGCAACCCGTCTATATAATTCTTAATAATTGCAAACTTCTCCGATATAGTGTAGTTGGGAGAATTCAAAAAGATAATAGGACTATCATGCATGGGTGCAATAGCAAAAATTTCATTTTTAACATAAGGAACTATAGCAAGTTCATATCCATAAGCATCTTTCATATTGGCATCATGGCCATAAGCATAGCAAGCATCAAGTTCATCAAAAAGGGATATTTCAAATGAATCCAAGGGATCGAAGAAATTATCATAGCATTCATCCTTTGGTAAGAACGAAGGGAAATTAAACAATGTATGAGTTGAAGAGTTACTCTCATTAGAAGGTGGGCACGGATAGCTAATCCACTCTTCCTCCTTTTGTTCTTCGCTCTCCTCCTCATCTTTTTCATCCAATGAGCTCACAGTGTCATCAATTTCTTCTTCCATAGATTCCTGTAAAATATTAGTCTCTTACAAAGCAGCGGTCATTCTTTCAATAAACTCTTTGACATAAGCATTAGAAGCATAGTTTTCATAGCAATATTTAAGTATGGCAAAATTTTCAGATTCATAAAGAGTAGCATCATACTTTTCAATGAAAGAAGCAATTTCATAGGCACCCTTAAAATAAACAAATTCTTCAATTTGTTCAACATCATTATAGCAATAGGCCTTCTAGGAATAAGAGGATAATATTTCGTTATTCTTAAACACACATTGGTAGGGAAGGTGTTTTTAAGCTTCTTTAGAAGAACAAGTAAAATCATAAATTTCACATAGATTCCATGCATAGCAACACAAAGTATTAATTTGATGCCACAAGAGTTTCCCTTTTTGAGATATGCGGTGTCGCACATAATGAGAATGCTCATTTAACAACTTTCCCTCAACTAAGATAGTTGGGTTTTCAGCATGAGTATAAGTGGATCGAAGATGACCCAAGTAATAATCTTCGGTGGTACGGAACACTAGTGGTTCCCCACCTTTTGGAGCTGAAAGTACAACTATTTTTCTGGTATTTTATGTTTCCTACCCATATCTAAAGAAAGAAAACAAGTTAAAAGAGAAAAAAATTACTTAGTGATAAAGCAAACAAGCACACACGAGAATATTCACCCCACGCTATTGCTCCCTGGCAACGACGCCAGAAAGTGGTCTTGATAACCCACAAGTATAGGGGATCAATTGTAGCCTTCCTCGATAAGTAAGAGTGTCGAACCCAATGAGGAGCTAAAGGTAGAACAAATATTCCCTCAAGTCCTATCGACCACCGATACAACTCTACGCACGCTTAACCTTCGCTTTATCTAGAACTAGTATGAAAGTAGAAGTAGTTTGTATGTGTGATAGGATAGGTTCGCAAAATAATAAATAGCAAAAAAATAAAAACTAGGGACTGCTAAGATAAAGAAACAACTAAGTTAGTTTAATGAGTGTGGAAAAGTGGTGGTAGGAGTTGCGGAATTGTCCCTAGGCAATTGATAACTAGACCGGTAATCATTATTGCAATGTTATATGAGGGAGAGGCATAAGCTAACATACTTTCTCTACTTAGATCATATGAACTTATGATTGGAACTCTAGAAAGCATCCGCAACTACTAAAGATCATTAAGGTAAAACCCAACCATAACATTATAAGGTATCAAGTCGTCTTTACTCCCATATGCAACAACCCACCTACTCGGGTTTATGATTCTGTCACTCAAGCAACCCACCATAGGAAAATCATGAACACATTGGATCACCCTAAAGCGTGGATCCCTCACACTTGCATGACACGGAGAGCACCATAGGACAGCACCAATAATAAAACATGCAACTCCAACCAATCATGATCATCAATCAACCAATAGGAAAAAATAGATCCACTCAGACATCATAGGATGGCAACACATCATTGGATAATACTATGAAGCATAAAGCACCATGTTCAAGTAGAGGGTACAGCAGGTTGCGGGAGAGTGAACTGATGTAGATAGATGGGGCAAGGTGATGGAGTAGATCGCCGTCACGATGATGGCCCCGGCGGCGTTCCGGTGCCATCGGGAGAGAAGGGGAGAGAGCCCCCTCCTTCTTCTTAATTGAACTCCTACCTAGATGGGAGGAGGGTTTCCCCTCTGGTCCTTGGTCTCCACTGCGGCGGAGGGGTGAGAGCCCCCCCGAGATTGGATCTCCCTCTATTTCTTTCAGTTTTTGCGCTCCTAGATTCTGGCCTTTCACCATTTCTTAAATATCTAGAAGTCTGTAACTATGATTGGGATGAAATTTTGAGGGGATTTTACTTATAAAAATATCATTCTTGACTCCAAAGGACACCGCAACTGCTGGGTGTTTAAATAGGCTGGCAAGATACAACCCAAAGACTAGGGAAAGAGTCCGCAAAAGGAGGAGGAAGACGAACCTCAGGGTCCAATGGGGGGCGGTCAGAAGAAATTCCCTCCCAAAGTCAAAACGGTGAACATGATATACGCCAACGACATACCGAAGAAAGAGAGGAAGCGGGCCCTTTCGGAGGTCTATGCCGTGGAGTCCATAGCTCCTAAATATAACTCGTGGTCGGCTTACCTGATCACCTTCGACCAGCATGACCATCCGACAAGTTTCCATGATGAGGGCTCGGCTGCCCTTGTCCTAGACCCCATTATAGATGGGTATCACCTCACTAAATTCCTAATGGACGGAGGAAGTAGCCTCAATCTGATTTACTCAGGCACGGTGAAGAAGATGGGCATAGATCGATGAAGGATAAGCCTAGTAGCACTACCTTGAAGGGAGTGATCCCAGGGGTTGAGGCCCGATGCACAGGCTCCGTAACCCTGGAAGTCCTGTTCGGCTCGCCCGATAACTTCTGTAGCGATGACCTGATCTTCGACATTGTGCCTTTCCGGAGCGTCTATCACGAGCTGCTCGGTCGGACCGCGTTTGCTCGGTTCAACGCAGTCCCGCATTACGCATATCTCAAGCTCAAGATGTCGAGCCGCAAGGGGGTCATTACTGTCAATGGCAATACAGAGCGGTCCCTTAGAACAAAGGAACATGCACTGGTGCTAGCAGCCGAATTTAGCTATAAAGACGATCGACAAGCTTCGACATTCACCATAAAGGCACGAAAGGCTGGGAAGCGAGTTCGAATTCTGACTGACAACTCCAACCATCCTTCCTCCCCTCAATAGGGACTTGCCCCCACCGCACAACCTCAGGACCAACAAAACACGTGCCGAGAAGGAACAACTTCGCACTTAAAATTCCGTGGGTGGCGGTGGGGAGCTTCTGATGGGTGTTCGGTTTCCCCGAACTGTAACCATCAGCAAGTCTTTAGACCAGACGCAGGAACTCATAAAAGTGCCTACCGGCGGCGTAAAGCCCATCTACATAATCGGCGACTTCTCAAGACCTAGTTCGCAAGGTGCGTTCGCCGAACACTATCACCCATCAAGGTATACCTAAAGGCAGGAGTTACCAAGCGATAGGGTATATCTAAGACGTTTAGTCAACAATTGAAGACCCCTGGTACAATAGCTCCTCTAGGCCTTTCTATTTTTTCTTTTCACATACCTGTAAACAGTTGCTTCGGCAATCCGAGTTATAAGAGTTGGTTGAGGAAATATGAAGTTGCCTGGCGCAAGTAGACCCCAATTGTTTTGTTTTTGGCACATACCAACTTTTCCCTCCGTCTTCTCGTGAATCTGTTTAGTATGGCTTGAAGTCACCGGCTATTAGGCCGGGGGCTCTATTTCAAACTCAAATCGCCTTGACCATTGTGTGCTTGGCCTCTTAGCGTTCGCTTTATGTGCATTAGTTCTGAACTGTGTCTTTGGTCATTAAGTTGGGTTGCCCGGCTCCTATGCTTGCCACTTTATGTTCCGCTTGTTCGGCTAAAAGGGTAAAGGGAGCACCCTGCGATTGTCCTTCCGGATAGTCTGGTCAAGCGCCTTAGGAGAGAAAGCCAAAAACAGACTGTCATGGTATGCATGAACCGATCTGTGAACCCCAAGTGAAGTATTACACATCAGCCCTCAAAAGCGGTTATTCCGTATTATGCGAGGGATTTTTCCTTTATGAAAATGACATGATGACGGCTTCGGCCCCGGTTCATCCGAACATTGCAACTACTTTGGTGGCTAATTGTGCACCTCCTGCAGTCTTTTTTGCACCCCATCGTTTAAGTTAAAGAAGCAAAGCATAATATTCCGATTGCCTAGTCTGCCACACTCAAACAACCTTCGGGTCCTGTCGTGGTTTTGTCACGGCAGATGTCTGGGTGAATGGAATTGGATTCGAGGCCATCGCTAAAGTGATGGACCCAAAGGGGTTGATTGGGACGAAGGACACGAGTTTACCCAGGTTCGGCCCCTCAAGTAGAGGTAATAGCCTACATCCTTCTTGTGTTGGTATTGCTTGGTGTATCGATTACAAAGGAATGAATTGCTTGACCTAGTTCTCGATATCTCTGATCTCTCTCTAAGTCACCCCGGGTCTCGCCTTTATATAGGAGGTCAAGACCACGGGTCATACAAGTTGTAACCGACTCTCACTACATGTCTGAATCTGTCTCAACATTGTCTTGCCTTCCTGAGCAAATTGTCTCCAGGCAGCTCCCTACCCGGGTCTTCATGCTTTCTCTGTCCGGGCCACGCTCCGGCCCATCTTGTCAAGCCACCCAACGTCCTGGGCTTAAGTCTCCACGGACCATCTTTGGACTGGTGTACAAGCCGCCTAGTGTGACCCGGAGCCTCATGGGAGGGTCTCACCATGGGTTTATATCCCCAACATTAGGCCCTAGGCTGATTTGAGCTTGCTCACTTCAGCCTCCATCTCAACCATCGACGAGTCTCTCTTACGTTACCTAAAAATAATGACCTGCTGTGTCGTCATGTCAAATCTGTCAGAAAGATCCTCTGACGTCCGCAACGAATCTTTCCCTTACTAAATAGATGGTCCGAGAATCGAGGCGTGTGCCTCGGTCAAATGATATCCATCGCCTGGATTTTCGCGCCTGTTTCCATCCTTGCCTATTAAATAGGACCGCGACGGGTGGCATTTGCTTTCCACCCCGCTTGCTCTTCGTCTTCTTCCTTCCGCCGCCGTCGCTCCAGCACACCTCGCTCTGGTGTTGTCTCCACAACGTCTTCGTCAAGGCCGCTGCATCAACCTGTTCGTTCTGGAGTTCTACCCGCATCCGCCGCGCCATCTCCAGTGAGTCCTTCCTCCCCTAGATCCATAGCCATTTCGGTACGGTTTCACGGAGTTCTTCCATCTCTTAGAACACGAGCTTCTCTCCAATGCCAGCCATGCCTTCCCCATAAAACTCGATGATATGCTTTCCCCAGTGCGACATTCTGTAGAAAACCGATAGCAGCACCGCACAGATCTGCAACTGCTCCCCCTCATAAACTTGACCCGACATGTAATTCCGTCTCTCACCAACCAGATCCTGGCGGCTTAATCTTCAAATCTTAGGCTTTTTACCGCCCATAGACGTCTGCCCGTTCCCTGACTCACCGTACCTTGTTACTTTGTGCAGTTTTGAACCGCCGCCATGTCTCGTGCATCCAACTCATGCAATTGGGTCGGCTCTTGCCTCACTAAAGAATTCCTGATGGACTTTGTACACGCGGGCATGATTCCCGCCAAAGATGTCATCCATTGGCGGGTTCCGGGTAATGAACTAAAGCCCGTTCCTCAGGAGGGCGAAGTAGTTGTATTTTCAGATCATGTCGAATGTGGGTTTGTACCAACTGGCTCAAAATTCTTTCGGGATGTTCTTTACTTTTACAAGCTGCACCCTCAGGACCTCGCCCCTATTCTGTTTCCAACATATGCAACTTCCAAATGCTCAGCGAAGCCTACTTGCAAACGGAGCCATCCATTGGTCTCTTTCGTGAGTTTTTTTATGCAAACTGCCAGACAGAGGTGAAGGCCGGCCCAAGCTTAGAACTCGGCAGGATTTCAATTCAGAGGCGCTGGGACATAACTTTTCCGGCTATTCAGATGTCGAGTCATCTGAAAGATTGGAACAAGACTTGGTTTTACTCTAAAGATACCTCCCCAGAGGGTGAGCATCCCCTGTCGGGTTACCGCCCATACCGGCTCAAGACGACCTCTGAGCTTCATGGCCAGTTGTCAACTGCTGAACGGGTGAAGCATGAGCCGGCTCACGCCAAGATCAAAGCCCTTATGGCCAACGGATTGTCGGGACTGGATTTGATCCGCCGCTGGATTTCTTGGACGATTATGCCCTTGAGCCGGCGAAATCGCCTTATGTGCGAATATCCGGGCCAGTATGACGATTCCCTCTCCTTTAGCCGGACAATGTTAACAGATGATGATATTACAACTGTCATCCGGAGTCTTGTCCATGAAATGCAGGAGCTTGCAGTGCCATTGGGATGACACCTTTCTATGCCACTAGCCCGGCCCCAGATGTAGGGCGACGCTTTATACTCTCTTCTCTTTATTAGCTATATCTTGGCAATCTCCTCACTACTTGCCGTCTTATCTTTTCAGGCTGACTCCGACTTCTAGAAGAAGAAATATGTTCCTCCTCTAAAGAAATCCAAGAAGAAGACCGTGGCCAAGAAGATGAAGAAGAAGACCACTCCTCAAGAAGAATGGTTTGAACAACCGGAATCACACGGCTCAGAGGTAAAACTTGACTATTTTTTGCCACCTCTTTATTCACCTTATTGACAACAACCATTCAATGGAAAAGACAGAGACCAGCTACGCCAACGCCCCTTGCTTACTTAGCCCCCCAATTTCTTTTGAATAACCAACAGCTAGCCACCTGACGCCAGACCCAGAGCGCCGGCTCTACCGTTCTCATGTCTAGGTTGCCTAATTCTCCGACTCGGAGGAAACGTCCAGCTGAGATAGACATTCCTTCTCTCCCTGATTTTACTAATATTTCCTTGTAATTCCAAAATGGCTTTACGTTATCTGAACAGTTTTTCACGGATCATCTCCTTCGTCTGGCGACTCTACAGCCACTGCTCTACCGCCTCCAAAGATTATCCCACTGTATGTGCTTTTCACACCTTATGCCCGAGTCTTTGGTGGTTGTAAACCTTGGGCTCTAATATTTATGCTTTTCAGGGCTCAAGCCAAGTGATGGAAGACCAATAATTCCTCCCATGGCCCTAATGTCCAAGAGTCCGAGCCTGCCAAGCTAGATGCTCCCATGCCGGATGTCGATCCTTTGGCGGCTTCCAAGGAGGCACCTGAAGAAACTTGTCCTTCTACTGATCCGACGGCTGATGATGTAATTCCTGAGAGTCCTCCAGGGGACCATTCCAAGCTGCCTAGCCCCACAAAAGTTGTCGAGGAAACAACCGCTCCGGATGTTTTTACTACTGGTGTCGGCTTCTAGTCTCCTCAGCCTCATGTGCTCACAAGGCATAGTGAGACGACTGAAGCCTCCAAGAAGCTGGATTTTGAGCTCCCCACCGTTGAGAAGATGACCAATGACGAAGTTCAGGCCCGTTATTTGAACCACCTATCTACAAGTCGGGAATTGGAGCTCAAGCTTGTCAATTGAATGAAGAAGAAATATGATGTATTCTTCACTCTCCTTATACCCTTACGTAGCCCCCAAGAGCCGGGTTAATATTGGCTGATGATGATCCGGGTCTTCAGAACTTGCTAAAAATAGAAATGCTTAGCCTATAGGCCTCAACTTATTTAGAAGTAATCACAAATCATCATTCATAGCCCCCAATGGCCGACTCAAATTTGATAACATTGAGCCAGAGCTTCATTGAAGATAGCTATTAGAGCCAAGTGTAGCCCCCAAGGGCCGGCTCAAATTTTCTTTAGTTTGATTCAGATCGTTTCCTTGGAAACCAGATGAAAAGCCAAAGTGTAACCCCAAGTTCCGGGTTACTTTGATAAAGATGATCCGGAACTGCCTTTCAACCTAGGAGATCAAATAGACATTAGCCCCCAAGTGTCATACATATTGCTTGCAATCTGTTTGAGACTTGCTGAGTCTTTTAAACTTCTCCTTCTGATGGCTCATTCCATACTTTGATACGTCACAGGAAGCTTTAAATGAAGCTTGGTTAGAAATGACCGCCTTAAAAAACAATCTAGCCACACAGCAGGCCGCCCGGAGTGAAGCTGATGAAAGATGTTGGCTCCTCTCTGAAGAACTGACCAAGATTAAGGCTGACTTTGCAAGCTTAAAGGAATCTACTAAGACTGAACAAGCTGCCCAAACTAAACAGGTGGATGATGCTAGTCAGCGGCTTATGATCTTGTCTGATGAGCTGCAGTCCTTGAAGCACCACATCAAGAAGATGTCAGCCGCCATCTTTGGTAAGTATTTGATAACTTAACTCAATTTGTGCATTGTACTTGTGCTGGTGACTCATGACGAGACGTCCGTCTTATGCAGGTCCTAGGAGCCGCCAGCCTGCCTCCGACAGCTTGCAACCCCTGAAGGCCATGTATACTCTAACAAAACAACTTTATTGTGGCGTTGTGTGTACAATCAAGGTTGTACTGTACAAGGATACTACCCCTTCAACTATCAAAGGGGTCTTAGAGCTACTGTCCACACTGCCAAAGCAAATTGTAGAATTGAAGAGATCAGCCGCCCGTCAGGGGGTGATCGCAGCCATAAGTCGGGCCTTGGATTTTGCTCCACAGTTGAAATCGGCTGATATGATGGACGGGTTTCCCTCCAAAAAAGATGATGGCTCCGAGTTTACAGAGGCTGACCATGCATGATGTGTGAAGGCTTCCAAATTCCTTGCCTCCGTTTTAGCAGAAGAAGTTAATCTGGAGACATACCAGGCGGCTTACAGCGCTGACCAGAAGAGAATTCGTGGCCCTCTCTTTGAGTCCAAGGATTTGACGCCTGCCCGCAGTAAGAATCTTTTTGCCTCTGAACTTGACCCGTCCCCCTTCGTTGAAGAAGGAATCTTTGCAGCTTTAACCAACTGCAACTGGGCCTTGTAAAATCTTCAAATCAAGGCAGTTGAAGACCTAGAGCAGGTTGACCCACCGGCCAGCTAGTGGAGTTGTGACTGCGTGTTGATGAGTCGGTTATTGTGACCCGCCATGAGCGGTGTAAAACACTAAGATATTTTTTCGGCTCTATAGAGAGTGTATGTAATAGGCTTCTACTAACTTTGCCTTCGCCTGAACTGTGCCATCGTACACATATTAAATAGCCTGGCTTAATACATATATCATCTTTCTTGCACTTCATATTGGATGCTTTTACCGGCTCTTGGTAGCTTACTGACCTACAAGTATAGATGTATGTTGACATTGTTAGGAGAGCGGCTGAAAAGCATAAACCATAGATGTTGTACCTTCCTAACGCGTTGACGGAGTCAACTGTATGGCTTAAGAGCCGGCTGATAGAGTCTGATGAGGTACACCTGGAGGGTGGGAAGCCCCCTAGACAACTATGTTGACTCGTCAACAGTTTTGGCTTAAGAGCCGGCTTTTAGAGTTTGATAAGCTACACCCGGAGGGTGGGAAGCCCCCTTAGACAGCCAAGTTGACTTGTCAACTTTTTTGTCTTAAGAGCCAGCAGATAGGGTCTGATAAGCTACACCCGCAGGGTGGGAAGCCCCCTGTACGGCTATGTTGACTTGTCAACATTTTAGGCTTAAGATCCGGCTGTTAGGGTTTGATAAGCTACACCCGGAGGGTGGGAAACCCCCTTAGACAACCAAGTTGACTTGTCAACCTTTTTGGCTTAAGAGACGGCCAATAGGGTCTGATAAGCTACACCCGGAGGGTGGGAAGCCCCCTGTACGGCTATGTTGACTTGTCAACATTTTTGGCTTAAGAGCCAGCTATTAGGGTTTGATAAGCTACACCCGAAGGGTGGGAATCCCCCTTAGACAACCAAGTTGACTTGTCAACTTTTTTGGCTTGAGAGCCGGCCGATAGGGTCTGATAAGCTACACCCGGAGGGTGGGAAGCCCCTTGTACGACTATGTTGACTTGTCAACATTTTTGGCTTAAGAGCCGGCTGTTACGGTTTGATAAGCTACACCCGAAGGGTGGGAAGCCCCCTTAGACAACCAAGTGGACTTGTCAACTTTTTTGTCTTAAGAGCCGGCTGTTAGGGTTTGATAAGCTACACCCGGAGAGTGGGAAGCCCCCTTAGACAACCAAGTGGACTTGTCAACTTTTTTGTCTTAAGAGCCGGCTGTTAGGGTTTGATAAGCTACACCCGGAGAGTGGGAAGCCCCCTTAGACAACCAAGTTATTGATCTTTCTTGCATGGATGAAGATATACAAAAATGGTAGAGGCCCCGGCTTGCAGGGATGCTACTTTATTCATATAAAAATATGATATGTACAATGATAGTGTACAATGTCGAGTCTAAACAACTTAAGTGTAATAAGGTCGCAGATGCGCTATGTTCCACGGCCGGCGGGTCTCCTGACCCGAGGTATCTAAGTCGTCTCGGATATCAATGAGGTAATATGACCCGTTGTTGAGATTCCTGCTAACCACGAAAGGTCCTTCCCATGTAGTACATATCTTATGCATATTTGTCTGGTCCTGAATCAGCCACAACACCAAGTCACCTTCTTGAAATGTCCGGGTCTTGACTCTGCGGCTATGATAGCGGCGCAGGTCTTGCTGATAGATCGCCGAACGAGTAGTCGTCAGTTCTCGTTCCTCCTCCAAGGCATCCAACGCATGTTGACGTGCCGTCTCATTGTCCGTCTCAACTTAAGCCGCCACTCATGGCGAGTCATGCCAGATGTCACTTGGTAACACAACCTCTACACCATAAACCATGAAGAAAGGTGTATAACCTGTGGATCTGTTGGGGGTAGTTCTAATGCTCCATAAGATGAACGGCAATTCCTTCACCCAACAACCCGGCATTCGCTATAAAGGAACCATAATCCGGGACTTGATACCCCTCGGCATTTCTTGGTTAGCACGCTCCGCCTGACCGTTGGACTGTGGATGAGCAACCGCCGAAACATCAAGCCAGATGTGTTCAAGGTCGCAAAATGTTTTCATCGCCCCCTTGGATAGATTCGTGCCATTGTCCGTGATGATGCTGTGAGGGTAACCAAAATGGTAGATCAGCTTTTTGATAAACTGAACCGCCATAGCCGCGTCACACTTGCTAACCGGCTCAGCCTCTATCCACTTGGTAAAATTATCAACCACCACCAAGAGGTGCGTCTTCTTGTCCTTAGATCTCTTGAAAGGCCCGACCATATCGAGGCCCAGACTGCAAACGGCCAAGTAATTGGTATCATGCGCAATTCTTGAGCCGGAACATGAGCACGCCGGCCGAGTTTTTGACATCCATCGCACTTACAGACCAGATCCTTTGCATCCTTGTGAGCCGTCAACCAGAAGAAACCATGCCAGAAAGCCTTGGCGATTAGAGATTTTGAGCCGGTGTGATGTCTGCAATCTCCAGCGTGAATTTTGTTCAACTGCACTTGGTGAACTCACCACTAACTATTGTCATGGACTTAGACCACCGGGTGATCTGTCTAGCCAGATTTTCATCACCAGGTAACTTGCCCCGAGTCAAATACGCCAAGTAAGGCACAGTCCAATCCGGAATAGCATGTAGATCCGCCACCAATTGTCCCTCTGAGTCAGGAACAACCAAATCTTCCTCTTGACAGGGCATCAGTTGCCTCGTTCCTACGACGATCAATGTGATCCACCTGATAAACCTTGAAGTGACCAGCAATGACATCCACCGCCTGACGATAAGCCGCCATCCCCGGATCCCTGGAATCCCAAGTGCCTGAAACCTACTGAGCCACAAGATCTGAGTCGCGAAACACCTTACCCGGCTTAAGTTCATCTCCTTAGCTACCCTGAGGCCATGAAGCAGGGCTTCGTATTCAGCCAAATTATTGGTGCAAGGGAACATCAGCCAGAGCACATAACAGAAGTTATCACCTTTGGGAGATGTAAACACAACTCCTGGCCCTGATCCTTCCAGGTGCTTGGATCCATCAAAGTGCATGGTCCAGTATGTGTTATCCGGCTTTTCCTTAGGCGCTTGACACTCTGTCTAGTCATTTATGAAATCCACAAGGGCTTGAGACTTGACAGTCGTACGAGGTACGTATTTAAGATTGAGAGGCCCCAGCTGCAGCGCCCACTTAGCAATCCTACCGGTGGCTTCACTCTTTTGAATTATGTCTCCCAACGGAACAGAACTGACCACGGTGATCTCGTGCCCTAGGAAGTAGTGCTTTAATTTGCGGTTAGCCATGAACACCCAATACACTAACTTCTGCCAGTTGGACATCTCTGCTTGGACTCTGTTAAGACCTCACTGATATAATAAACCGGCCTCTGAACCGGATATTCCTTCCCTGCTTCCTAGCGCTCGACCACAATTGCAGTGTTGATAGCCCTATTATTAGCCGCAACGTATAGGAGCAAAGTCTCTTTTTCAGCCAGAGAGGCTAAAACTGGCGGCTCAGTGAGCTGCTTGTTGAGCGCCTCAAACGCTTCACCCGCCGCGGTACCCTAGACAAAATTGTCTGTCTTTTTCATAATTTGATATAGAGGGATGGCTTTCTCACCAAGGCAGCTTATAAACCGGCTCAACGCGGCAATCTGCCCTGCTAGGCGCTGGACATCATTGATAATGGCCGGCTCGGCCAGGGAGGTGATAGCTTTGATCTTGTTCCGGTTGGCTTCAATAACACGCTTAGAAACCAGAAATCCCAAGAGCTTGCCAGCCGGAACACCAAAGACACACTTTGCTGGGTTAAGCATCATCTTATAAATTCGCAAATTGTCAAAGGTTTCCTTTAATTCATCAAGCAGGGTCTCATTCTTCCTTGACTTGATCACAATATCATCCGCGTAAGTATGAACGTTGCGTCAAATCTGACTGTGAAGACAATTCTGTACGCAGCGCTGATAAGTTACCTGGGCACTTTTGAGCCCAATAGGCATAGACACATAGCAGAAGGCTCCAAAAAGCGTAATGAAAGCCTTCTTCTCTTGGTCCTTAACCGCCATCTTGATCTGATAATATCCCGAATAAGCATCCAGGAAGCACAAACTTTCGCAACCCGTCGTAGCATCAATGATTTGATCAATGCGAGGGAGAGCAAAAGGATCAGCCGAACATGCCTTCTTAAGATCCGTATAGTCCACACACATATGCCATGTGCCGTTCTTCTTGAGCACAAGCACTGGGTTAGCAAGCCACTCCGGGTGAAAGACCTCAATGATGAAACCCGCCGCTAAGAGACGGGCGACCTCTTCCCCAATGGTCTTGCGTCTCTCCTCATTGAACTGCCGTAGAAACTGCTTGAGAGGTTTAAACTTAGGATCCACATTAAGGTTATGCTCAACAAACTCTCTCGGTATGCCCGACATGTCAGAAGGTTTCCATGCAAAGATGTCCCGATTCTCATGGATGAATTCGATGAGCGCGCTTTCCTATTTGGGATCCATGTTGGCCCCAATAATGAACTATTTGGATGAGTCACCCGGAGTGAAATCCACCGCCTTAGTGTCATCTGCCTCAGCACAATTGGTGAGGGGCGGCTCAACCTCTATGGTAGGCTACTTTAGCGGGGTCATATCCTCTGGGTCAACATTCTCCTTATAGAACTGGAGTTCTGCCTCAGCACAATTGGATTCCGCGTCCCCTTCTTCGCACTCACTAGCCATATTCCGATCATCATGAACAGTAATCATGCCTTTTAACCCGGGCATTTTGAGTTGTAAGTAGACATAACAGGGCCTAGCCATGAACTTAGCATAAGCCGGCCGCCTAAACAATGCATGATAAGGGCTCTTGATCTTGACCACTTCAAACCACAAGGACTCCGCCCTGTAGTTGTACTCGTCGCCAAAGGCTACTTCCAAAGAAATCCTACCCACTGGGTAAGCTAACCGCCCTGTACTACACCATGTAAAACTATTGATGAGGGCTTAAGGTCTTTATAAAGTAGCTTCATTCGCCGAAAGGTATCATAATACAGGATGTTGATGCTACTGCCACCATCCATGAGTACCTTATTCACCATATATCCTCCCACTTGGGGGGAAACTACCAGGGCCAGCCGCCCCGGGTCATCAGCACATGGCAGGTGATCCTCCCGGCTCCATGTTATGTCATACTCAGACCACTTTAAGTATTGCGGCAGAGCCGACGCAACTGCGTTAATCGCCCGCTTGCGCAATTTTTGATCCCGCTTGTTAAGGTTGGTCGTAAAAACATGATACTTGCCCGAACTGAGCTGCTTGGGATTACTCTGATACCAAGATTGATTATGTTGTTGCTGATTGTTGTTACGAGAGTGTTGTGGATGTCCTCCTTGATTGCCCTGATCATGATGACCGGGTCTTGAACCGCCGGATCCAAATCCGGCTCCTGACCCGCCTGGTCCTGAGCCGCCGGGTGGGCCACCACCATAGTTGTTGTGTTATTGCATGTTGTAGTTCTTGAATTTCTGCATAATGTGGCAATCACCCCATGTGTGCCCCGCAGATCTATCGGGTTGGTTGTGCTCCGGATAGGGTTTTTAAGCATTTCCTCCAAATTGAAAGGAGTCCTATTTTTGTTAAAAGGTGGTCTGAACTTCCCATTGCCCTTAGGATGATTCTGGCCAGTGCTCGCATTGGCCACCAGCTCTGACCCGCCATCCGGGTTCTTCCACTTGCTCTGGTTACCCTTACTTGTCGCACCCTTGCCCTGGTTATTCTTTTGGCCGGCCTTCTCCTCATCAGAGCCTGGGTTCGTCGTGTTATCAGAGTCACCATACTTTGTGAGAGCCACCATGAGTTCTCCCATGTCCTAGCACGTACGCTTGAGCCGGCCGAGCTTCTGCTTCAGAGGGACGAAGTGACAGTTCTTTTCTAGGATCAACACCGCTTGAGCCGCCATAATCTGTTCAGATGAGTGGATGATGGTCGACACCCGTCAGACCCAGTGATGAGCCGACTCATTCTCCTACTGGACACAATGATCGAGATCCACAATGGTCATAGGCTTTTTGCAAGTCCCTTGAAAGTTTTTGATGAACCTTGCCCTCAACTCAGCTCATGAGTTGATGGCATTGGGTGGCAAACCATTTAACCATGTGCGAGTCGGACCTTCAAGCATCGTGATGAAGTACTTGGCACACACCGCCTCAGTGACATCCAACATCTCCATAGCCAGCTCATAACTTTCGATCCAGGCCTCCGGAGGTAAGTCCGCACTGTAACTCGGGACCTTGCGAGGTCCTTTGAAATCCTTCGGCAACCGCTCACTCCGCAGAGCCAGTGCTAAGCGTGGCACTCCCACGGCCCTGGTGGTCACTCCCACTCCTACTGAGACGGAGGGCGCGGGCTCTTGGTGAGCCGCCATGGCCAAAGCCACCGCCTCTTGCTAGTTTCTTGCCCGGTTTAAGAGCGCCTGTGCGTCTAGAGCCGCCTGTGCATCCCCTGGAGGCCCCCTGTGTCGATTGCTACTAGCAATCGTCGGCGACTCATAACGCCGACTAAAGCTGCGGCTAGGGAGGGGAGTTGAATGAACGTGGCTCCAGCTGTATGCATATTTCTCCTGCTGGGCCATCGCCGTTTGAAGGTACCCAATGGTGTTCCATACCTCTTCTACAAAAGGCACCTCATCTAGGATAGGGATTGTTTCTAGCCGGGTGGCTGCGACCAACATGTTCTCTGCCGGGTTGGAATAATGACCCGCCGGTGTTGGAAAGACCACTGGTGAGGCCTCGTTTCGTCGGGGCGGGTTAAGTTGCGGTTGAGCCGCCGGCCGACTTCCAGGTGCATCCTCTGCCCATCCCGTTCCTAGGCGGAAGGCATCTTTCTTAATGTGTTCTGCCTCTACCTCCATCTAAACTTTTAGCTCAGCTATCCTCTGCTGCTCCTCCGCCATCCGGTCATTGAGTCTCACAATCTCCAAGTTCCGAGCGGCTTGATTATCTGGCGTGACTTCAGTGGCCATTAGGGCCGCTAGCTCGTTCATCAGAACTAGAAGAACTTGAGCCGGTGGCGGCAGGTCAGCCCTCGAGGTTGCTGCTCCGACGGCGGTGCTGCTCGCGCCTAGGGCTGACCCCACCATGAACACGACCGCTTGGACTGGCGGCCTGAAATCGTCCGGCTCAGAACGCTCCGACTCAGGGTAAAGCTCGTCGTAGCCCACGAGCCCACCGTTGTGAAGCTGGTAGATTGACTCTGTCTCTCTGCTTGAAGACCCGTCCTGTGAACAGACAAGAGTCTCCTACGACGCAGAAGCTTCAAGATCCATACCTTGAGTGAAGCCCACAAAGACGTGCTTCCGTCCTAGGTTGACACGGGCGGGACGCACATCACGGGCGGGTTGTGCGCGCCAAGCCGGCTCGACGATGCTGGTGTAGATGTCCTGCCCGGGTGTAGATCCGTGGATTCTGCCGATGAAGACATGGCTCCCGCCAAAGGGAACCCGGAATCCATATTCGACAGAGCCGACATCAAGACTCCAGCTAGTGTCATCGATGTAGAGCCGGCACCGGCGGCTTTTGTTCATCCTTCCGACCACGTATCCCTCGAGCCCTAGGAAAGAGCCCTTTGAGAACTCAACACCATCGAGCGATCGCCCCACAGTGGGCACCAACTGTCGTGGTTTTGTCATGGCAGATGTCTGGGTGAACGGACTTGGATTCAAGGCCATCGCTAAGGTGATGGACCTAGAGGGGTTGATTGGGACGAAGGACACGAGTTTACCCAGGTTTGGCCCCTCAAGTAAAGGTAATAGCCTAAGTCCTGCTTGTGTTGGTATTGCTTAGTGCATCGATTACAAAGGAGTGAATTGCTTGACCTAGTTCTCGATATCTATGATCTCTCTCTAAGTCGCCCCGGGTCTCGCCTTTATATAGGAGGTCAAGATCACGGGTCATACAAGTTGTAACTGACTCTCACTACATGTCTAAATTCGTCTCTACATTGTCTTGCCTTCCTGAGAAAGTTGTCTCCGGGCGGCTCTCCGCCCGGGTCTTCATGCTTTCTCTGTCCACGCCACGCTCCGGCCCATCTTGTCAATTCACCCAAACTCCTGGGCTTAAGTCTTCATGGCCCATCTTTGGACTGGTGTACGAGCCGCCTAGTGCGACCCGGAGCCTTAGGGGCGGGTCTCACTGTGGGGTTATATCCCCAATAGGTCCTGTTAAAACGGCTAAGGAACATAGTGCTTTGGCATAGACACCCGAAAAGTCGCACCGACACCCGTGTATGAAGCCGATGACTCGCATCTTTTAGTATTAAGCAAGCGCACAAGAGTTATAAAGGAAGGAAAAATTATATAAGAGCGGATACTATTATGATTAAAAAGTTATGGCAAGTCTTCGGACACATTACAATTTCATTCAAACAATCTATTTCCCAAACACTGGGACGCAATCACCCGTGCACTCTCCATAACTCCAACAAAGTACAGTTCGGGGCGTTGGTGCGACTTTCCGGGTGGCGGCGGGTAGTTGGCAACCTTCATCGGATTGAGCCCAGGCCTGTGCACCTTGACCTTGGCAAGGGACATCCGGAATCCTTCAATGCAGGCGGAGCGCCTGACGGCATCGAGGCGGGGCATAGTTTCAATCAACCACTGCACCAGACCGAAGTAGTTACCGGGGAGTGGCTCGCAGGGCTATAAGCGGATGCAAAGGTCCCTTATGGCCGGCTTCGCCGGCTGGTGTAGCTCCATCAGTTGTTTGAGCTATTCCACCAGCACAAGAGGATGCTCGGGGGCTCTGAACTGCGCCCAGAACATCCGAGCTTTGTCTTCCTCTGCCCGCGAGGCGAGCAGCTGGTTGGCTTCTGCCACTCTTTTCTGGAGATCGGCGGCTTTGTCTGAGGATCGCCATACATGGGTCAGTAATTCGAATCAGCTATCCCCGAATACGCACTTTAAGGAGTACGGCTTACGATCGGCTATCTCCTTGGCTTGGCAAACTTGTTCCTCGAAGAACCGTCTGTCCACTTGCTCTTGATGAAGATCGGATTTCATGGTGGACAGCTCGGCTGAGAGTGCCTTGTTCTGTTGCTCCAAGGCATCACACTTGTTGCTGGCATCCTTGAGATCATCTTGTATCTACTAGCAGGGCGGAGAGTGCGGTGACCACCTCCTTGGCCACCGCCTTATCCACGGCCGCTTCAGCTTTGACGCGCTAAAGCTCGGCCCTGAGATTTTCCATCTCCTTCGACGAGGCCGCAACATTATAACGACTTATTTATAAGGACTGCATCGGTAGAATTCGGGGAAGAATACTAAGATTTGATTCAAACTTACCTTGCTCCTCGTCGAACCTTTTGTTGAGGGCTTCCACCTCATCCTCGGAGCGCTTGAGCTTCCGATTTATCTCGTCCAGTTCAACACCATTTTTGGTCAGCACCGATGACGAGGCCTACACATACAATATATGTATCACATCGACACTTACATTTTGCGAACTATAGATATGACCCCAAGGCGAGTTTGTTCAACTCACTTAGGGCTTGGGGGCTGCCATGTATACAATACGATTAAATATATCTTAACACAAACGATGAGCAACTTACTTGAAATCCTGCAAGGAGACCTTTGAAGGCCTCCTTCAATCCATTATCAACGGGTTGGACGCTTTGTAACACCACACCCATAAGGGTGCGGTGGTCTTCGGGGATAGAGGCGCTTGATAGAGCCTCCCCCATTGTCGACCAATCAGTGGTTGGCGGCGCCGGGGATGATCGGATTTCCCGATCACCCACCGGGGTTTGGACCGATGCCTCCGGAGGCAGCACGCGCTCGGGAGACGTTCTTGGGGGAGACTTATGGCCTGCCTGTCCTGTCTCCTTGGTGTCCGGGCAGGGGATCGTCCCCTATTCTTCGGTGGCCGAAGTCTTAGCTCGGCCACAGGGGTGTCCACCGCGCCCCCTGTGTCTGCCTCCATTGGAGTATGCTGGGACGTCGCCTCCATGGCGTACTTTGTAGCACTCGGAGTGGGGGGTGCAAGGCATCCCTGCTCTATGCCAGCTCGACTGGCGGAGTCTCCCCATCTGATATACCCTCGGTGGGGATAACACAAGGAGGCCTGTTGGACCAACGACTTGCGTGTCAGCAAACTCCGAGCCTACTAAGCAACAGAAAGAAAGGTCTTCGAATCCTAACCTGGATGGAGGGGGCTCGACCCGGAGGCTCCTTCGAGGAACCGCCTTGGCATCTTCGGACGTGGAGCTTGAGTCCGAGCTGCTGTTGGATAGCACTGTCCGTTCTTGTTGCGCCCTCTTTGGGGTAGGAGAAGCTTCCTGTCCCGAGGCGTCCAAAGACGCCACCCTCTTCTGGGCACGGGGGGGGGGGGTATCTCCCCCCTCGCTATCGACCTCCTCCTCCTCTTCTTCTTCTTCCTCCTCTTAAGCCTCCTCCTGGTTTGAGGAGGCAGGTGTGTCTTCAAAAATAGCATCAGGCTGATCCCTGATGTGGATACCAGCCTGACCTAGTGTCTTCTTCTCCTTCTTCGTGGGAGGCTTGTAAGGCCTCTCCACGAGCATCTTGGCAAACTGCCCGGCCCTCTCGTCTTCGAGCTGAGGTGCCGGACTGTGGATGTTGGTGGCTTTCTTCCACCATTTCTACATAGACATGTTGGACAAAGGGTTATGGACCTTCTATGTAATAAAACCAAATAAGCTAGGATGTGGCGTACATTGGATCCCCGTTTGGTGGCGTCGAGGCCCTTCTCTTCCCCCTCGGCTGGTCAGCTCTTCATTGATTTGAAGCATGCCTTCCATAGCTTCTCCCGTGTAGTGCGGAAGAATTTCCGCACTGTGGGCTCGACGTCAAGTTTTCGAGCCCACGATGGGGTGTCTCAGCACTCCCAGGGGAGGATACCTCTTCGGAACATCACTAGAACCACATTGGTCAGCTTGATGTCGTCCTCGATCAAGGAATGGATCCGCTTTTCAAGATCGACCACTTCCTTGCTTGACCCCCACTCAAGGCCATTTTGAGCCCTGAAGCTAGCCGGGTCAGGGGATTGGATCTGAATGCGGCGGCTGGGTGCAGACCTAGTTCTTGTCGCTCTTTGATGTAGAACCACTCCTTCTACCACCCCTTGATGGCGACGATGAGGGTGCCCGCCGGCCAGCCGATCGGGCTCTCCTTGCTGCGCCGTGATTCCCTCCACTTCCCGAGACGCACGATCTGTTGTGGGCGTATAATTAACTACATACCGTAACAAACGGGACACGATCGGCATGGAGAGATCGTGTGGACGAAATGGCCTCGAGCTGCACATCGAGTACCTATAATGGGCCTATCGGTCCTGATGGGTTGTGGCCTTCCGTCAGAAAGACCGTTGGGAGAGATCACCTTTTTCCCGATGATTGGCCTTCAAAAGAAGAATTATCTCATAGGGTTCAAACGTGCCGTAATGGGGAAGAATTGTTTTTCATCGGAGGCCGAACTATGGTTCGACGGAAGGAACTCACCTCGCAAGCCGAAGACTCTATTCATGAAGCAATTGGAGCTGAAGACTCTTGGCAATGGAGGCAAGTTTGGGGGCTACTGAGGGAGTCTTGTATTAGGGGGTCCTTGGATAGCCGACCTGTTATGTATGGGCCGGACTGTATGGGCCACTCAACGAACACCAGATGACCTGAAGGCCTAGTTACACGGATGGAAGCTTCAAGGACCATGGCTTGCGCTCCATGTCTGATGTAGTAAATAGGCATGTTTATCTCTTCGGCATGTAACCGACCATGTGTAAACCCTAGGCCTCCTCGGCATCTTTATAAGCCGGAGGGTTTTAGGGTATACAGACAGAACAACTCATCCAGGGTTAGACATACGATCTCGAGGTAGATCAACTCTGTAACCTCTTACACTGTCAAGACAATCAAGCCGGACGTAGGGTATGACCTCCATAAGAGGGCCCGAACCTGGGTAAACTCGTTTCCCCTTCGTCTCCTGTTACCGTCGATCCTAGTCTCACAGTTCGGGACACCCTACACGAGATCCGCCGGTTTCTACACCAACAGGGCACCATGGCAAGGCCCCGCAATACAAGGAAAAACCAGCCAGACGCCGTGAGAAGAAAGAAGGAGATGATATGAGTGATGATGAGGATGACAAAAAGGATTCTAGTGATCTAGAACTCTATTAGGCAACTGAAGCAATATATGTTGATGGGGGTGCATCCTTGCATTCCTCTCATCGCCAGCTCAAGCAGTGGGCACATGAGGTCAACACCGTGGAGCCAACTGCATAGTCCAGGAGACCACTCAAATGGCCCCGCACGCCTATCATCTTTGATGAAGAGGATCATCCTGACCATACCACGACAGTCAGATGTGTGCGGTTGTTGGTCTCCCCAACAATCCGCAACCTCAAACTAACCAAGGTGTTAGTTGATAGCGGGGCGGGGGTGAACTTGATCTCCCCTAAGTTGGTTGAAAGGCTGCAGATCCCTGATGGAGAGCTCAAAGCTACGGGTACATTCCAAGGAGTCAACCATGAGAGGAGACGAATCAAGGGAAAGATCACTTTGCATGTGACCTTTGACGGAGAGCTGAACTACCAGACTAAGAAGGTGGTGTTTGATGTGGTCGAACTCCCTCTGCCTTACAACGGAATTCTTTGGTCGTCCATCTCTGGCAAAATTCATGGCGGCATCCCACTATGCTTACAACACTTTGAAGATGCCAGGCCCATGGGAATCATCTCCATCCCATCTGATAAAAAGGATGCAATTATATGTGTGGACAAGATGTATCGAGACGCTGTAGCAGCTGAAGTCAGAGAAACCCTAGCTCCCAGCAAGCAATCAAAGAAAGCGAAGAAGCCTAGCAGGGACGCTGGCAAGGACTCTCTGAATCGTGCCTCTTCGGAGTGCGCTGCACCCGACGATGACCTGCCGGAGAGTTGCACTAGCAAAAAGTCCAAGGTCACCTATCCTCAGACAAAGAAGATCCCGGCAGGTTAAGATGGCACCGGCGGTACGTTCACCATCAGTGGTACTCTTCGAGACAAATAGGAAAGCGCGCTCCTTGCCTTTCCACGGGCGAATGTCGATGTGTTTGATTGGCAACCATCTGACATCCCCGGTTTTCTCAAGGATTTAATTGAGCACCACCTTGCTGTCTGCCCTCATGCCAGGCTAGTCAAGCAAAAAGTCAGGAAGCAAGCTTGGAGCGGCAACTTTCCATTGCCATGGAAATCAAGAAGCTTGAAATAGCTGGTTTGGTCATAGGAGTACTACATCTAACTTGGTTAGCCAACCCAATGGTGGTGCTATCAAGCCCAAGATGCGATCCTATCCTTATTTTGGCATGAGGGCATCGACATGGATAGAAGCGTATCTTGTTGTGTTGGAAGAATGGATATCATTACAAGTACATTTACAAAAAAGATGAGTATATGGAATTGGATTACACTGGCCACAAGCTACATCAGGGTCACATCAATACAACAACATATTCAAGCATCATACATAAGAGGAGGGTCTGACTACGGACGAAATCAAACGATAAAATGACATTCATCCTTGCTATCCTAGGCTGCCGCCTGGAACCCATCCTAGATCGATGAAGAAGAAGAAGAAGCACTCCAAATCAAACAAGCATCACGCTCACGTCAAATCATCGCATTACCTGTACCTGCAACTATTGTTGTAGTAATCTGTGAGCCATGGGAACTCAACAATCTCTTTTCCAAGGGTATCAAGACTAGCAAAGCTTAATGGGTGAGGTATGGGTGAGGCTGCAACAAGCAACTAAGCATTTATTTTAGTGGCTAACTTACGAATACAGAAAGTAATGTATAGTGGTCTACGCATAACAGATGTGAGCTAAGAATGATCACTAAGTGATCCTGAACACCTACTTACGTAAAACATAACCCCACCATGTTTTCGCTCGGATAAGGACTCACGAGAAGAGATAGTCACGGTTACGCACACGGTTGGTGTATTTTATTTGAGTTTAGTTCAAGTTTGCTATGACAGGGTGTTAAACTAAGTATCCAAATTTTCCACATAACCGTGGGCACGGCTTTCCGAAAGATTTAACCCTGCAGGGGTGCTCCAACTCATCCATCACAAATTAAACACACGTCGCGGGAATAACCTCGACCACGGATCTCGTGATCTTCCTAGGCAATTCCACAGGAAAACTGACACCTCGAGATAGCCCGAAGAAGATTGAAGTTCCTCACGCAAGACATTCGAGAAAGGTAAAACAAATCTAGCAAGGCCCCCCGACATGTCGACGAACCCGATAGGAGACAGTGGCCTAATAGAAATCTCCCGACTTGCCCCAGGTTGGCCCCGCACACGACTCTAGTTTGGACCAACACTCATGAGGAGCACTGGCCCAGGGGTTGATTAAATTATCCGCGGGTGCGGGCTGGTCCCTATGCAATTTTAGTTATTAGGCAAATGTAGTACCAATGTTGGGCCTTGCCAGACAAGCTTTATCCCCAAAACAAAAATCAAGGGGGTCCCCATAACAACCCCAAGCATGTTAGAAGCGCTTAATTATGGAACATAACACGGGTTCACAAGTAACTAGGATGGCAAGAGTGGAACAAAACACCGAGAAAAAGGCCAAGCCTTCCAACCTTTAACAAGTGTATAAGTGCATTAAATTAAATAGCAATAATATTGTGATATCAAAAGAATGTCAATGTTGTCACATGGAAGCAACTGCACCTACAGCTAGAAACGCTATAAGAAGGGCTGAGCAAGCAGTAACATAGCCAAACAAAGGTTTGCTAGGAAGGTGGACGGTTAGAGGCTTTTCATGGCAATGTTGGGAGGCTTGACAAAAAAGTGGTAGATAGAGAGACCTAACGACAAAAGCCGGACAACTAGCCTAGCAATGATAGTAGTGGTATCCAGGGAAATGTGTCATCTTGCCTGAGATCCCGCTCGGAAGAAGAACGAGTCCATGAAGAAGATGGGCCAACGTAGTCGAACGAATCCTCACATTCCAAACACTTTCGGAACTCTATCGAGAAGGAACAAACCTAAACAACAATCAACACACAATAGCACCACAACATATGCATGACATGATGTGCAAACAAATATGATGCATGTCCGGTTTAAATATGCAAGGCATGGCATGCCAAATGACATCAAACAACTACTACACATTAAAGTGAAGCTCAATATGCGATGAGTTGCAATTGACGAAACTCCACGATCGATTATTTAGTGCACTCTCGTTTAGGTACATGTGAATATTAAATGTTGTTAAGCATGTAAAGAGGTGAAGCGTAAGTAAGCTACATATCGAGACAAGTTTAAATGAGGCCAGAAACAACATATATCATTTCCTAACACAATTATGAATTTGGGGATGCATATTATGAATTTGGTCCAGATCTTTCCTAACACAATTTTAGAGTTTTTAAACATCAAAAAAATGTCACCATGAGATTCTACACATTTTCTAGTCAAGTTACATATATAAAACATTTGCATCAGAGCTATGTTTTATAAGTTATGAAATAAATCATTTTAACATGGCATTTACCCAAATTACATGAAAACAGAAAGTTAAACATTTTTATCACATGTGAGAGTTGAATATTGTGAATCTACACGAAATTCCAATCATTTTACATATATAATGTTTTTACATATGATGCACGGATCTCGAGTTATTAAATGCATGATTTTAGGGGGGTTTCTACGAATCTGGTTTTCTGTGGATAATTAGGAAAATTCACAAAACTGGAAAAAAACGTCTACGGACCGAATCTCACTAGGGCCCAAACAGAACAGGGGCGCTACACACTAAAACACGGCTATGTCATTGAATAACGGCAAGCAACATGGGCTAAGGCCCAACAAATGAAAGAAAAAAATAAAAAAGGCGCTGGGGTGCTCACCTTGTGGGCTTCGGCCCACTCGGTGGTGCTTGCTAGGCCGGCTGGGGCGGCTGGGCCGCGTGCCTCTGTTGGCCCATGTGGGTGCTATGAGCGGGAGGCAGGAGCCTCGTCCTCCCGCACGACCGCACGGAGGCGGCCATGGCGGGGCAGGGCGGCCGGAGGCGAGCGGGGCTGCTGGAGGATCGGGGATGCGCGGATGCGAGGTCGGCGGCCCGGATCTGGCAGTTGGAGGTGACGTGTCGGTGCTCCGGTGGTGGGGGAGATCATCAGCGACGGCCATGGCGGCTACCTGTCCATGCACAAACAGGGAGAGCGAGGGGGTTAGACAGAGGGAGAGGGAGAGGGAGGAAAAAGAGGGGAGGGCGCGGGGTCTGGCCTGGGGCTCCGATGGCGGCTCTCTGGCAAGGGGCCGATGAAGGGTTGCGTTAGGGTGCCGGCGGCACGGGGCGCTCGGGAGCTCGGGCTCTGCGTGGGGAGGCTGCAGCTCTGTGGTCGCCAGACATTGTCCGGGTTGGCCGCAGACATGTCCGGTAGGTGGATTTGGGCGATTTTTGAGCCCTTAGATCAAAATCTAAGGGTCCAGATCTGAGGTGGGGGCTAGGGCTGTGGCATCTAGAGGGTTTGAGCTATCAAGTGGGGTTCTCTAGGGGGGTGGATGCAAAACTAGCTAGGGGGAAACCCTAGAGAGTATAAGAGATCTCTCCATGGGTGTTATATATACGGGAGGCACTAGGGGTTGGTTCTCGTCTGTCTGATCATGATCCGAAGACCATGAACGGAGGGCCTAGCTAGGTTGGGCTAGTGGGTTGTGTAGTTGGTCTAGGTGGGGACGAGAGGAAGAATTCTATGCCGTGACATGGGTTTCAAACACCGAGATAACTACGATAATTTGACCGGCTAGTGCCACTATATATTTAACCCTTGGGGTACCAAATGACCTCTGACCGCGATGAAATTTGGTAGGTAGTCTAACTACAATAAAACAAGATCGCACGCCAACTTTCGACCCGATCCGAGAAAGTTTTATATGCACTTTAAAAACAATCTTTATATCGATGCCGTGGGTGCGTGCATGTGTTGTTGGTCTCAAAACGCTGAGCGACACAAACGGAGAGAACCGGCAACTAGTAGCGGATGCCAATTTTTGAAAACAAGTGACGATGCCATGCAGATGATGCGAATGATGCAATGATCACAGGGACATCCAAACGAAACATAGACGATAACGAAAATAAAAGGGAATCTTCTGGAGCGTCGGTCCCGGGCTATTACAACTCTCCTCCACTACACGAGGATCTCGTCCCGAGATCTAGAATGAAAAGGGTAAGAGAAAGAGCAAGAGGAAGAGGTAAAACATAGTTGTTTCTTTAACAAACGAGTGAAACCACATGAACTTGAAGGATTGCAATAGATGAAGAATGACACAAGGAACAAGCAAGAATTCACAAGAAAGTTCGGCAACACTTTGATAGGAAAGAGAGGCAAAACTTGATAAGAAGGAAAATAACTTGATAATAGAACACACCACTCCGGTAAAATAAATAAGCAAAGAAAGAACAAGACCTTGATAACACAAGATGATGGTTGAATTGGAGCAACATGACAACGCATCCAGAAGAAAAGAATCGAAACTAGATCAATAGAAGGAAAATAACGAAGAAGAACATGACAACTTCTACCACAATTGGATTTGAAAAGCATCCTTAGAAGGAAAAGATTGAACGGAGTTGTTGGAATACAAACAACAGAGATATTTAGCTTGTTGTGGACTTATCAAACTTTAAGTGCATCTAGCGCCCCTTAGAGATTTTGGTGTATTGAAGACATATAGGTTAAGGAAATAATGCGTTTGTGAGTGTACAGAGGCTCTATAAGGCGATGAGGAGTTTGATATATTTGGAGATTATCGACCCCTAAAAATATATGTCTTCAACTGAAGACTTTGGTGGAGACTTTGCTGAAGACTTTGATATTCCCTGAAGACTTTGAAAATGAAGAAGTTGGTGTGACCTTGAAGAGATGAATGAGGACTATGAAGCGTGAAGACTTTTGTTTTTGAAGTTTCATTTCCTTTATTTGAGTCATATGAAACACCATACTATTAATGGGGGACGAGGTAATACTAAGGAAAATTTCCAACTAATACTCAGCTCCAAAATCCTCAACCTATCCAATCCTTTGAGTGAAGCCTTTGGAAATCTCTTGCAGCTCAGTCAAGTTGTTCAGTGACAGAGACGAAGTTCTTCTTGTCTTTTATGAAATTGATCTGACTGAGGAGTTAGGATTTCGCTAGTACCAATTGCCTACAAGTGAGGAACATTATATGTCTGAGGACTTTCATAGTTCGAAAATCCGACCGTTGCTGTACTTAGCGCTAGCTGTCCCCAATCGCAAATATCCACATAATAGTCATATCATTGGGGGCATTTTTGTCTTATCATGTCAGGTTGCACCCTGGCTATAAATAGCCACCCCCCACAACCACCAGATGGTTGGCTGCTCCGAGAGAGAACTGACACTTGTCATTTGAGAGCAACCCATCCTCTGAAGACTTTGAGAGAAAATCATCAATGAGGAAAAACCCACAACCAAACTACCAAAACCAAAGTGATTGAGCATCACTGAAGAAATTGCTGTGTGGAACCGATGCTTGTTACCTTTGTGGATTGTGTATCCTCCAGACGGTTAGGCGTCATGGTCTAGTACATCCTGTAGTCAATTGGGGATCACGAAGTGACCTTGGTCTAGAGCATCCTGTAGTAAATTGTGGATCGCCGGGTGACCAGTTTGTGAGGGTTTTGGAAGTCTACCCTGAAGACTTACCATGAGTATTGAGTGAGGACTGTGTGACCTTAGCTCAAGGAGAATACGATAAGGACTATGTGTCCTGGGACTGTGTGTCCTCTGGTTTAAATATCAGGCCGCTCCAAACCAAATGTATGACTGTCACAACAGTTGGAACTGGGTCATCAAACCATTGTCTTCATTAGGCTACCTGGTTCTATTTCCTCAACCCCTCTATTCCTCGTATACTTCTTGATGAAATTGATCATGACTGTTTGAAGAATTTGACTGAAGACTTTCATAATTTCCTCACTTCAAATTCTTGAAGTTGCCTTGTTCCTCACCTGCTTATCTTCTATCATGCTACTTGTAATCTGTGCATGTTTCATTTCATCATGATGACTATGCTGTCACTATGTTCCTCATGCACTTGAGTACTTATTCCGATGTTAGTTATTCATTACATTTCAAATTCCTCAAGTTGAAATTCCTCAAGTGATGAATTTGTAAAAATCGCCTATTCACCCCCCGTCTAGTCGATATAATGCACTTTCAATTGGTATCAGAGCGAGGTACTCCCTTGTTCTGTGTGGTTTTGGTTTAACCACCTGGAGTTCTAGTTATGTCGACTACAGGTATGATCAAGGTTTTCGCGGGATGTCCTACCTTCGATGGGACGGACTACCCCTACTGGAATAACAGGATGCGCATGCACCTTGAAGCTATTGACAATGATCGCTCGTATGTTGTGAAAAATGGTGTACCCTCTATCACGCCCACTGTTACTGCTGCTGATGTGAAAAGATTCAAGCAACTTGACTCTCAAGCAAAGAATATCATTTGTGGTCATCTGAGCAAAGGTCAGTATGGCAGAGTGAGTGCTTTGGAGACTGCTAAGCTTATCTGGGAAGGTCAACGAAGGTGTTTCCACTCAACGTGACTCTCATGTTCATGCTCTTCGCAATCTTTTCAACCACTTCAAGAGACTTGACAATGAAAATGTTCAGCAAACTTTTGATCGTCTCACTCATATCTCCAATGAGCATCAAGCACTGGGTGCCACTGATATCACCGACCATGAAGTGGTGAAGAAATTGCTATGATCTCTTGATTCCTAATTTGATACTCTGGCTTTGATGATTCAAAAACATGGAGACTACAAGTCACTTGATCATGCTGATATTCTTGAGAGACTCAATACTCATGAATTCCAACAAGCTGAGAATAGAGACCTCTATGGGTCAAGCTATGGAAGATCTCGTGCTTTGAAGGCAAAAGCAATTTCCTCATCTGAAGACAAAGATTCTGACAGTAGCCTTGGTGATCCTGAAGAACTAAGTCGGGAGATAGCAATGCTCATGAGGAAATTCCAGAAGTTCTCAAGGAGAGGTGGATTTGGAAAGTCATCAAATAGTGGGTTGAGGAAACCAGATTCCTCAGATGACTACGAAAAAGAACATGTCACCGTTGCAAAAACCTGGCCACTTCATCTCTGACTGTCCTCTCTGGGAAAAAGACTCAAAGAAGAAGAAGAAATACAAGGATGATAGTTCTGATGACTCGAGGAAAAAGAAGAAATCTTCAAAGTCCTCATCTGCAAAGTCCTCAAAGCACAAGAAGAATTGTTCTAGAAAGGTTCGAGCGTTCATTGGCAAGGAAATGGACTCTGAGGAATAATCTGAAGAATATGAAGGAAAAGAAGAATCTGAGGTGGAATCAGAATCTAGTGTTGGAAGCCCTGCTCTCGCCACTGCTTTCGTCAGCAAGTCCATCTTCAACGATGAAGAAAATGACAACTCCAACGACTCTGACGTCATCAATGATGATTATGCTCCCAGCTATTGCTTCATGGCAAAAGTCTCAAAGGTACACAAACATCATTCCTCATCCGAATCAAGTGAAGGTGAATCTGATGAATATGTGAAACCTAGCTATGCCAAAATTGTCAAACTTGCCACTAAGCAACAGAGTGCACTTGAAATGATTCAGAAAATGCTAGACAAAAGCAATGATTTGTTGAACGATGAAGTGGAGCAGACTCAAACTCTGTCTGGCTATCTCAAAAGTCTTCAAACAAAGTATGATAACCCTCAGAGTCATCATAATGACCTCTTAGCCGATCATGAGAAGCTTTCTTATAAATTTCTTCAAAGAAAGTAAGATCTGGAGAAACTGAGGGTGTCACATGAGGATCCCCAAAGGGAAAATGATTCCTTACTGGCTCAACAAATCAGTACCACTCAGGAAGAATTAGTTCCACCTTGCTTCAAATGCATCGAACGTGAAACTGCTAATTCTTCACCTGAATGCTCAAATGCTTCTATTGCTGCAAATTCTTCAACTATTTCAATGGTCACAAATTCCTCATTTGAGGATACCACAAGTACCACTGACGACAATGCAGGGTTGTATGTGACAGGCATGTATAAAAGTCTCAAAGGGCATCAAACCCTCTGCGATGTCCTCAAAAAGCAGATTCTGAACAGGAACCCTAGGAAAGAGGGTATTGCCTTTGTGAGGAAACTCAACGCTGATGGATCTTACTGGACACCTGAGCAGTACCCCAAAACCTCATGGGTTGCTGCAAAAGGACCTCCTATAGATCCATCCACTTTATCTGCATTTTCATGTGAAACTTGATATTCCTCTGATGAGTCACTTGACAGCAACTACAAATCCTTCAAAAATCAGAAAGGTGAAGTATTTGCTAGATTCGTTGGAACTAACTGCAGGAACAGTTGACCTATGAAGAAAATTTGGGTTCCCAAGAGCTACCTACAAAATCTTCAAGTGAATGTCCTCACGACACCACTTATGAAGAACATGAACCCCAGATCAAATTCCTCATATGGACCAAAGTCTTCACTTGGACCAAATACCTCATATGGTCAAAAATATCATTCTCGTGCTAATACATCTGTTTTGTAGGGAAAATCTAAGAGTTCTGAATATGTGCATTATTCTTCAAATCATTATGTTCATAAGTCCTCGAAGAATTTCTCTACTTATGCATATGAGTACACTAACCCTCGTCCTGTGAAACGAAGCGCACTTGCTTCAATGCGTCCATTCTCATATGGTTCTCACAAAATGATGGACTCTTTTACACCCCTCTAGATGTGGGTGGTGAAGTAATTGAACTAATTTCTTATGCAGGGTCAGGTCTCTAGTTGAACTTGAAACATCTGATGAATTTGCTGGAGACCCGAGGAAATGCTTGAAAGTACACAAGCTATCTATGTAGAAATGAATTCCTCATTTCTCACGTCCTCAGACTACTTGATTACTATCGTGTGTGATCAAATTCTGTCTGATGAAATTGATGTCATATTCTTCACTCTCAAGCATATGAGTTCGTAAGTCGTACTAATTCATCTACAAGATAATCCTCCAAAAACTACTGAGTGGGTCCTCGATAGTGGATGCACAAACCACATGACTAGTGACAAGAATCTATTGATGAATGTGCCACTTGCTCCATCTCATCTGAAGCATATCACATATGCAGACAAAGGTAAACGCAAGGTATTAGGACTTGGTAAGGTTGCGATCTCAAAAGACCAAACCATGGATAAGGTGATGCTTGTCGAATCCCTTGGGTTCAACCTGATGCCTGTCTGAATGTTTTGTGATCTTGATATGATTGTCGTATTTGGAAAATATCATTGTAATGTCATCATGGAATCTAACAATTCCAAAGTCTTCGAAGGCTTTAGGAGAGGAGACTTGTATATTGTTGATTTCTCTACAAGTCCTCAGCCTGCCACATTCCTACTCGCAAAGTCCTCATAAGGCTAGATATGGCATCAACGACTTGGACATGCTGGTATGAGGAACTTGAGCATGCTCGTGAAGAAAAAGCACGTCATTGGCATTGAAGGGGTCAAAATCCTCAAGGACTACCTTTGTGGTGCATGTGAGTCTGGGAAGATGAGCAGATCCAAGCATCCCTCGAAGACAACCATGACCACGACTTGACCCTTTGAATTGCTTCACATGGATCTCTTTGGCCCCACTAATTACTCCACACTAACAAATTCTTCAAGTTTGTATGCTTTGTCATTGTTGATGATTACTCTCAGTACACTTGGGTGCATATTATTCTGTACAAGTCTGAAGTGTAGGATGTCTTCAGACGATTTGCTTCAAGGGCCTCCACGAACTTCGGCATCAAGATCAAGCATATCAGGAGTGATAATCGGACTGAGTTCAAGAACACCAATCTTGATGAATATCTTGATGCACTTGGTATTACTCATGCGTTATCTGCCCCTTATACTCCTTAGCAGAACAGTGTCGTGGAGCACAAGAATAGGACTCTTGTTGAGATGGCTCGCACCTTGCTTGATGAATACAAGACTCCTCGTCGCTTCTGGCCTAAGGCAATTGATACTGCATGCCACATCATCAACAGGGTATATCTTCACAAATTCTTCAAGAAGACTTCATACGAGCTTATGACTAGCAAGAAACCCAATGTAAGTTATCTCAAAGTCTTCGATGCAAAATGCTAGATTAGAGATCCTCACCATAGTTCTAAATTTGCACTGAAAGCACGTGAAGGTTTTATGCTTGGTTATGGAAAGGACTCGCACACCTACAGAGTCTTCAACACCTACCACAACAAGGTTGTTGAAACTGTAGATGTGCGGTTTGATGAAACTGATGGCTCGCAAAGAGAGCACCTGCCTTCTGTGTTAGATGAACAGTCGCCTGAGGAATCCATTAAGCTAAAGGGTACTGAAGACGTCATACCCACTGAGGAAGTCATTCCAACGAATGAAGACATTCATGCTGATACACCAGAGGAAAATGGAGTTGATGAAGATCCTCAGCCACGTCAATCTGCTCATCCAAGAGTTGCAAATGAAGTGCAGATTGACAAAATCATCGATGATATCAATGCACCAGGTCCCCTCACTCGCTCAAAAGCTTCACATTTGACTAACTTTTGTGGACACTTTGCTTTTGCCTCTATCATAGAGCCCACCAAAGTTGATGAAGCTTTCAAGGAGCCTGAGTGGATTCAAGCTATGCAAGAGGAATTGGATCAATTCAAGCTCAACAACGTGTGGGAACTTGTCAAGCGGCCAGATCCTCACAAGCATAACATCATAGGTACCAAGTGGATATGCCGCAACAAGCAAGATGAAAATGGACTTATGGTGAGGAATAAGGTTCGTCTTGTAGCTCAAGGCTACACACAGGTTGAAGGAACAAGAAACTGGTGCCCTTCTTGCTAGACTTGAAGCTATTCGCATATTGCTTGCTTATGCTAATCATCATAATATCATCTTATATCAAATGGATGTGAAAAGTGCATTTCTCAATGGTAAGCTTGAGGAAGAAGTATATGTTGCTCAACCACCAGGTTTTGAAGATCCTAAGCATCCTGACAAAGTCTTCATACTCAACAAGGCCCTCTATGCCCTCAAGCAGGCCCCTCAGGCATGGTACGACACTCTAAAGGAATTCCTCATGAAGAAAGGCATCAAACCCGGTTCACTCGACCCAACTCTTTTCACAAAATCCTATGACAATGAGCTATTCACATGCCAAATATATGAAGACGGTATTATCTTTGGCTATACTAACAAACGTTACAGTGATGAATTTGCCTATATGATGAGTGAAGAATATCAAATGGCTATGATGGGAGAGTTGAAATTCTTCTTAGGTCTTCAAATTCGTCAGCAAGACAATGGCATCAAAACTCCACTTCCTTCAAAAGGCCACCTCTGCACTAACGAAAATGGTAAAGATTTCGATCAGAAGGTATACCGCTCCATCATTGGCTCATTATTGTATCTATGTGCATCTCGGCCTGATATTATGCTGAGTGTTTGCATGTGTGCCCGATTCCAAGCAACACCGAAGGAATCACACCATTTGGCTGTGAAACATATTCTTCAAAAATAATCTCACACACCAACATTTGGATTATGGTATCCCAAGGGCTCAAATCTTCATCTCCTCGGATATTCTGATGCTGCCTATGCTGGAGATCATGTCGATTGCAAGTCAACCTCAGGCACCTATCATTTCCTCGGTCGATCCTTAGTCTATTGGTCCTCAAAGAAGCAAAACTATGTGTCACTATCTACTGCTAAAGCTGAGTACATTGCTACTGGTTCATGTTGCGCTTAGCTGCTGTGGATGAAGCAAACCCTCAAGGACTACGACATCAAGTTGAAGAATGTGCCCCTCTACTGCGACACTGAGAGTGCCATCAAGATTGCTTACAACCCAGTTCAGCATTCCAAGACCAAGCACATCCAGATTTGTCATCACTTTCTTCAAGATCGTGTACTCAAGGGCGACATGTTCGTCGACCACATTCCCACTGAAGAACAACTGGCCGATATCTTCACAAAGCCCTTGGATGAAAAGAGATTTTGCAAGTTGCGGTGTGAGCTAAATATCTTACAATCTTCGAATGTTCTTTGAAAAAGGACACACGTCCTAACACTTATACAAAATTGATGGCTTAGATGTGCAACATACGAAGTAACATTTTCCTTCAATCAATGAAGAACAACACTCTAAGTATGAAGAAATCAATGAAGAATTTGATTCTCAGAACCCCACGACAATTGTATGCGGTGTATGAAGTCATCACTCTTATACAATTGTATGCGATTTTCAAATGCCTCAACTATTCAAATTCCTCATTTTTCTAATCTATGAAACTCAAATTCTTCATTGACTATATA